>OX388343.1:106066222-107266222 GCA_947579665.1 Sympetrum striolatum | reverse complement strand
TTTTTCATAGAAAATTGTCCTTTCTTAATAGTAGATGCTTATTTTCTATCCTGACACTACAAAAATACTACAAAGTAATCTGTATCAGCATAATTGTTTTCATAAAGAATCCTAACACCAAAAACCACTTATATACAGTAGAAGTCCATTATAACGAGAGCTGACAAAAATTGGAAAAATACTCTTTATAACGCATACTCATTATAGCCAATTTCTTATTCTAAATGTCCGTGCTCTTAAATCCAAGAGTAGCAAGTGCGTTGCGGGTAGAATGGAACTGTAGGGTTTTTTAACCTTATGCTAATGCTTCATAAGGCGTAAAAAAAGTAAGTTAGCATCAAATATACCGTACTCACTCGAAAATTGGGTGCACCCTTTTGGGTCTTCTTTTTTCGGCTCAAAAATCAAGGAGATCGTTATAAACGACGGCACACTAGATTTGGGTACAATACTACTTGTTGGCATGTCCCATAGCGCAGGGCCGGCTGCATCCTCGGCTCGCCCTGGTTCCATATAACTTGTCAAATGTTCCATCAATCCGCTATCGATGTTTGGACTGTATACATGTGTTTATACTGTATCAATGTTTGCACTATATATGATACTGTAGGCCGGTAGTTTTTAATTGAAAGGAAATTGGCTAGCAATATCTTTTGCAATAGACAACCACCGGCATTTTATATACTGTGTATACGCATATAGATATAGGCATATATTAGCATATGCCTGTACAGTATAAGATGTGATGGTGCAGCGAATGGCTTAACCGCATATCTTAAGGTGCGCATTACATTCTCAGGCATATTTACGTTTCAATGTCCAACGCTCGAATTTCGGGGTGCCCATTACTTTTGTGATGCCGCATTATTTTCAAGTAAATACTGTGTTATTTTATTGATTCATGCATCATAACAAAACTGTGTCCTCTAATATAAAATGTGGAAAATAATTTTTCATTCACTCTCCATAAGCAATGACTGAGTCCCGAGGGATGGGAAGAGTCTCTTATATTCCCACCGAACCTGGATCAGATGATTTGGTGCCAAGCTTCGTATGAAAACAATTCCCATGCCAATATGATGGGTACACAACTAAAAATTCCTGCACTGACTAGAGGGGTTGTTGCGGAAAAGAAACAAGGGACGAGGTGATAAGATGTACAGAGGGACAAAGGGGAGAGTGACACTCGTGAGGTTTCTAATCAAACCTAATGGCACTCGTTATAACAATACTTCAGAAATTACCACTCGTTATAATGGATGTAACTCCCTATCCTTTTTGCAGCGAGGCAGACAACGGCCAAAAAATCACTCGATACAACACAACTCGTTATATGCTGTACTCGTTATAATGGACTTCTACTGTACGTATAAGCAAATCACTAAATAACAGTACTGATAAAACTACATATACAAATAAATTTTAAGGCTATATAGTAGTAAGTAAAAATTTAAAAAATTGAAACAAAAGTAATTATAATAGGCTATTGAATTTGGTACTACCATCAGTTTTTAAATTATGTGCCCCAGGACATAATAAATTTAAAGTGGCCTTCCTGTGAAATGTATTGTTATTGTCTACATGGCAAATTAGAGATAATTTAATGTTATCTTTATGGCTATTTTCCACTCTAACCAGGGAGCCACAGGCATGACAATTCTTCTTAATATAAACATGACTAAAAAAATCAATTTTTTAATAGTTTTTTACTTTGACTCAAATAGATATCAGGTCTTTATTTTTATATTAACCCTCCAAGGACGAGAATTATTTTTTCTTAAAAATTACCCTAATTTTAGTATATTGGTATTCAAATTACCTAAATTAACAACAGAAAATTGTTTTAAAAAAGTTAACAATAATAGGTTCGTTGCAAATGCCCGTTCCCATATGGGCACGTCAGTCCTTCCCGCTACTACTATTACGCGCGCCATGATGAAATTTAAAAAAAGCATTTTATTGAAAAAAATCTTATTTATTTCAAATCAATATTGAATGAAATGTTTTTATGGAAGATATAAGTGTTTATTTTATAATTATTTTGTTAAGTACTTTGTATAACATTTTACACATAGCCCAACATCGCACTTGTTACGCATTGTTCTCCCACGACTCTCTCCCGCACTCTTCATATGCGCAGCGTTTTCCCTTGTTCTGCGGTATGTTACCGATTACACCGATTAATTGATCATACCACAACTCTTGCGTGGAGCCAGTTTTTGACGTGGAAGCCTTGCTGAGTCGTCCACCGGGTGGTTTTTTTTCCGTCTTGTATCGAATAAAGTACACCTGAGCAATCTCCCGTCTAAACTATAATTTTGTCCTTGGGTCTGCGGATTCCCTTTTATTATTATTATTATTCGATTGTCTGAGTTGTAAATAATTTATATAAATCATATCTTACCAATATGCAGTGAATTTACATGTTCATGAATTTGGTCAGTTCCACCCTAATGCTTATTATACTGGGATATGAAGTAGGGTTATGGAAGCTGAATAATTTTCTTTTGTTTCCTATAAAATCTTTTAGCTTTCATCAACGGCGTAACTCCGAACGCTGTTGAAGCCGCCACAATTACCAAATTGTCCAGCCATTTAGTAATTCCCATTCCTTTGCATGTAGAAATATGCTGTGATGCTCTTTCCACTCTCCTCCTTTTTTAGATCATTTTTTGGTGGTAGCGGACAATCTTTCGGAATCCGGTTCTTTTTGATTCGCCCAGTTCCATTGTAGCCACATCTTTTCAAATTTGGCAACAAATTCTTTCCTATGAATTATATATTAAGCTAAATAAATTAATGCTATTATATTATTTCACATACCACTTCAAATGATAATAACCGAATCTTATCGATTTACCTCTACTGCATCGCTTGCAGCTGTGTCTTCCGTAGTATCTTATCATCTCTTCTCACAATCTAAGAACTGAGAAGTCACCAAATGCTGCAAACATCTCTGTGTAATCCTTTTCATCGTAGGCCAGACTTTGTAGAACCCATCGCTTGACTGTCTAATTTAGTATTATCCGCCAAGTGTAAAAATTTCATTATTTGGATGTATCAGTCCCTCCTCATCGCTCTATTAACCAATTCAATATGTACATCCTTTTTCGCGTCCCAGTAATATTTTTTTCCAGGAGAATGTTGTACCTGGATACAATCAAAATGCCAATGAAGGTTCGCATCTCCTCTGCTGTAATTTGTGGACTGGGGCAATTAAAAAATCGGGCGTAATTCTCACTTTGTTCCACTATGAATGCGACGAAATCGTCATCGATGAAGAGCTCAAGCAATTAGATGCAGCTAAGTTTAGAGTATGAAAAGTAATCTGCTTCAGAAAAACTTCCCGTACACTCAATGCTGCCCTTTATCCATTTTCTCCGCACAGATTTTTTTGCCCCATCGTCTTCTCCAGCACCGATACTTTCATTGATTGCCAACCGAATTTCGGCGTGTGCCCTCATTTACTTGCCAGTAAAATTGTCAACCAATCTTTCCTCATCTTCATCAGCCAATGCTTCATCAGTTCGCTCATTTTCTTCTTTTGGAGAAATGAAGAAATCGGTAACATCTACCTCACTCTCTTCATCCTTGGCAAGGATTCGGAGAGCCTCCTTCAGTGAAGTCGACTCAGGAAAACTTACGTTTTTCCTGAATAGAAACTATAACACCTCTAATGATATCATTTTTATGTGAAGCTAATAAAATTTGAAAGGATTTGTATATCTAGTACAATAATCATTTGCTAAAATATGTTGTTGCCGCTTCTACTACATAAATTTAGGTTTTCCGAGATGTAGTTCATTAAATATGCATAATAATTGCCATAGTCTTCTTGTCACAACTTAAAACTAAAATAATTCTTAACTTAATTACACCAAAAATAATGTATTATGTCGCAAAATATTCTTTTATATACTATATATAGCTTTCCTTGACAGCCATCGGCAAGGAAATCGCGTAGTAGTGGGAAGGCCTGACGTGCCCATATGGGAACGCAGCAATAAACAACGTTATAACAACAACAAATAACCTCAAACTCTGCTCTATTTAATTTCTTTCGATGATTAGAACATCATACTAAAGGTATACAAGCAAAAGACTACTTTAAATTAAAAATAGTAAAACTTATAAAAATTAGTTGCCAGAAGGATCCATCTCAAAATTTTCCTGTTTTTCGAAAAATAACAAGAAATATTTCCCTTGACTTAAATGCATCAAAACTCAAATGAAACTAAGCTTTGGACCCTCTTAGCTCACAAAATATCGTTTACTGACCATTTTATGACATTCAAGATATTGTTTAGCTACCTAGAGAACCCAGCTGCAGTCCGTTCCCATATGGGAACGTCAGTCCTTCAAGGGTTAAGTTGTTTTTATTGAGACAAGATTTCATAGAAAATCATGTTCCTTGTGGAATTTTCATTTTTAAAATATCTCACTAACCCAAAATGATAAAGAAAAATGCAAAACTAAAGTACTAATCGACAAATCAGATGACACCCACGTGTTATTAAAAACTGATAAACTTTAATTTTTAATGGAAAGACAAGTTTTAGCAATCATGAAGTCCATAATTTCATTAAGGAAGAAAAATGAATAAGAGATACGAGTGTTGATAAAGCTAATTTACTTTTCTGAGTTTAATATAAATTCAAATACATATATCTTACCATTAGATGCAATTCCTGCTTCCAAGTGGAACTTCATTTCAGAGAGAGCTTGCTTCGTCATCTCAGATTCAATGAGTTCGCCATTAATCAGACAACGAGCAAGAGCTTGAACAGTTGCAATATACATGTCAATGATTGGTCCCAGAGTTCGCCATCCCACAGTAAGTAGCCACTGCGCTATCTCATTGGATGCTTCAAGACATACCTAGAGAATACATATTATAAAGATGTATGTACAATAATGATAAAAATTAATCTCTCGCTATTTCTGAAAGCAAACCCTCATTTGAAGAACATCAATTGAAAACCACGTTTGGGTTTATTTTCTGAGACATGGATGTACATTTGATAGGTATGAAATATACGCAAGCAGAAAACTTATATATTCAGAATACAAAGAGGAATAAAGACATCCAAATATACAGTAAAGCTGAAATCAGGCAATTATAGTAATAATATCCTAATAAAATTAGGAATTGATTTTGCTTTACAGTGCTTTTCCTTTTCCCGACTATTCATGATAGTAGAGGATGTACTGATGTTATTCGACATTTTAAGGTTCGCCTAGTGCCTCTCAGTAATTTTAAAATATGATTCTTTTTTTTCACATTATTGAAGATGGATAAATAAACTTAAAAGTTTCTCGGGACAGAGTTAAATCGACAAGATGCCAAAACCAAGCACGCATCACCAAATTCACAAACTCGTTCCCATCACGTTTATCACGTTGCCTCTTGTTTTTTTTTTATGACGACCCCTCTCGTCAGCACCAGAATTTTCAATCGAGTTCCCATCATGTTGGCATCCACCCTTGGAATTTTTGTTTAGATGCGAAACTTGGCACCAAATCCTCTGATCCAGGATCGGTGGGAATATCTATTATATAAAGATGTTTCTCCGGATGTACCTATATACACACTCACTCACTCATTCATAGGGGATCAAAATTCTAACCATGTTCCACAAGAGTCACTAACTTGAAATTTTTACGACATACTGGCCAAAACTTGTACCCACCAGAAAAAAGGCAACTTTGAACCTCAGTGTCATGGGTTAGATTCCAGAAGGCCCCGAAGTCCCAATTTTTCCCATAAAGATGCATTGAGGGGATTTTCGAAAATATTTTTGAGGCACTTCCTGGAAAATTTGAGTGTTGAAATTCGAGGGATTGCTCAAAGTTGTGCATATCCGACGAAAACCACAAAGAAATTTCCGAAGACTATCCTTGGTTAGACACTAGGGCAGGGCAAATATTCTCCTACTAATAATGCATTGCCACAATTTTTAAGATTTTTTAAAATCCCTTCCTAATAACATAAAAACTTTAAACTCGGCATTCGGATAGATATTATGAATATATTTTATGTATGCTGTTTAACGTTTCACTGATGGTCCTTGGTTTGATCTCAGAGGGACATTTACATTCCTCAATGCATTTCAAATGGGGATCACGGAATCCTATTTTAGGTCATTTCTTTATTCTATTATATCGAATTCAAAATTTGAATTAAGTAAGTTTTATTTCTGCCAGGGCGTTATATGTATTCACACATTACAAAAGGTCATGGGCTCAACACCAGGAATCCCTACTATTTTAAACATATGGCAGGAATATCAAATTATTTATGATTCAGTTTTGAAAATATTTTAAGCTACACAACGGTAGGATAGGGAATTCAAAATCACAGAGATTCCAGAAAACATGCTCTTATTTATCTTTATCTATAAAACTGTCACCAAATGTGCGTGAGCTTGACGCTAGGTGGGTGCAAATTTCTCTTATTTACAAAAAATTGCGGCTATTTTTAATAATTTTTTCAATCCCTTTTCTGATTACATGTAAACATAAAATCCTGCATGTGAAATAAATACATTTCATATAAGAATTTAACAGTTTCCCTCATGATCCTTGGTTTGATGCTGGAGCGCCATTTACATTCCCCTATCCATTTGAAATAGCGATAAAGGAATCTCATTTTAGGATCACCCCTGTATGGTATCCACTCAAAACTTTGGATTAAATTAGTTTAATTCCCTCATAGTAGTTATATGGATTCACATCATTGAAAAAGATTTGGGTTCAAAGACCAGGTAGCTCTACCATTTCAAATGCTTTGCGGGAATTTCAATTTTTTTATTCATTTACCCAGAAGTTGAAAATTCTATAGCCATGCAAGTGAAGAGAATTAATCAATGTTTCTTAATAATAGTTTATCTTTTACCTTATGATCATTGGTTCGATGCTATGGCACCATTTGTATTATACTGTATATTTGTATATTTCAAAGGGAGAATATAGAATTAGGTTTGAGGACCTTCTCGATATGACATCGACTTAAAACACAAATGGCACTAATATGCTATCTGATATATCTGAAATGATACTTTGTTATAAAAGGACTTCAAAAAGAGATTTTTACCTTTACTAATCACCTTTTACCTAGCAAATTGTAAAGATAGAGTATCTTTCGTAGTCACTGTCAGCTGCTCTGCCGAGTGTGTTTCGTCCTGATCATCTTGTCTTTCATTTTCAATTTTAGATTTTTAATTCATTTATCTTACTTAAAATCATGGAGTACGTTATAAATGCTACCAAATAAATGCTGATAAATACTTTAGTTCCTTTTTCTTCGACTACAGAATTAGAATTTATAATATAGCAACTATTTTTAAAAAATAAAATTTATTTATTATTAACTCTATTATCAACTGAAGATGTGCAAAAATGTGAAAGATAACTTCTAGAATTGAATTCACCACAATATTTTCGAGCACAGTAACGGTCACATTGGGATGAATTATCGGAAATGGTATACTCTGACAAATATTTGCAAATGAAATAGCAATAAATAGTTACTACCTCATATTCAGTGGGGTCAGGAATATTTATTGGCAATTCCTCCTCTGAGTCATCGTGGTCTTCAAAATACTTAGCCACACGGAGGCTATACTGCTTATTTTCCGATGTGTCTTCTTCTGGTTCTTCCTTTGAAACCTGTTTGGGAAAGCATGAAGAGGACAATAAAGGTTCAATCGTTTTCAAATAGTTTTAAAACTATAAGGCAATCATCTAACCTAGAAAAGTTCCAAGGATGTTAGATTGTATTCTACAGAAATAAATTAAACTTAAGATAATAAACTGAAAGAATTACTGAGAAACACAAAGAAATTGTAGCAGGAAATTATAAAATCAGCCATTTTGAATAATTTTAATTTTCTGCCTCAGCACTGTTATAATACCTTTGTACGACTCTGAGAAATGAATTTGAATTAAAAAATTTAAGTGTTAGCACAAAAATGAAGTAAATATAAGTGACATGAATAAGTGTGCTGTTCATCACAAAATTACCCCAATTTTAGTTATTATTACCAATAAAGTCAAATGCAGTAAGGAATCTCTTTGTAAAGAAAGTATTAAAAATTAAATCTTCTCATTTTGAAATATTTAGCATCATTAATAAATATGAATAAGATGTTCCTTTTATAAAAATATATATGTGAATAGGAAATTATTAACAAAAAGAAAATATTAAAAATTTTTCTTACAATTAGAAAATTATTTAGAAAAATTCGATTTAATTCAAACAGCAATATACGTAATTTACTTTATTAAAAAATTAATTATCTTACCAACTTCAACAAACCGATTTCCACAAGATAATCTACATGATCTTCCACAGCAGTATCCATGGATCCACAAGGCCTATGCCATACCAACTCATACTGGAGAAGATCGCAGAGTTCTAGCGTACGTTCCATTAGGCTTTCTCGAGTCACAATGCGTGGATTATTAACAGAAAGAGTATTGCCAATCCCTTGCTCCTGATTCTCAGCCAACAGTGAACAAAGTGCCCTGACTAAGTAAGCAAAAGTAGCCGTATAAGATATGTGAGCAGAAAATTAATTTAGAAATGTGAGTCTGGTCCTGCCAATTCATAAAAGCAAAAAATTTACGAAACTTTATTTTTAGATGAAACTAAGTAAGAAAACGCTTTCTATATATTCTCTATATCTCTTACTAGCAGAAGTATAGAGCATAATTAACGTACACCAAAGTGTTGGAGAAGACAAAAGAATTTTGTTTTCTCCTTTTTCTCAAGCAAATAAATAAATTCAATGCTTTGTTAACAAATAATTAGTTCCATAAAATTGATCAAAATGAAAAGGACAACTAGCATTTAATAATGTGACCCACTGTTTGCAAACCTAACTCTGCAAACTTAAATTAATTGACAAATATGATTTCAGCATTATCATCAGAGTTTTAGACTAACTAATAAAATAGAACATTAAAATAAAACAGAAATTTTCACTTTTCACAAAGAAACTAGTTTCTATTTTATTCAAAGATTACTTTACATAATATGTACTAAACACAAAAAATAGGAAATTTCAAAGTACAACATGTTTCAACGCATACATGTCATTATCATTGCTTTTTGTTATACCATAAATTTACTCACCAATGCATTTCAGTATATGTACGCTCATTCAATTCATTAATTTTTTAACCATTAATGTGTCAAAATTATTACAAAAAAAACAATTTTGTGGAAATCTTAAAACATTATTCTCTTACTTGCATAAAAGTTCCTCTGACTTAGCCATTTGTTAGTTTCTCTCCCCTGAAAGCAAATTCCATGCCAATGATGTCTATGTAAGTACCCTGCAATACTGATACTACATCCTGCCATCATATCTCTACACACATGACTGAAATCTTTCTAATGGATAAATACCAGCTAAAATGTATTAAGATAAGTATGTATAAGTCTGGTACATGCAGAAATCTCTGATGGAGTACTCAGAAACTCAACAGTGGTGATAATTTATTTTATTCCCCATTCTTTTACCAAACTTCATTAATAATTAAGAAGTTCTGACATCAGTAAAATAATTTCATGTCTTTCTTTAAACCAAATTCACAAAATTCAGAGGCTCTTCTGATGTCAGCAGTACCATTCTCTTTGCAGTATAATTGTAAGAAATCTTTCTTAAGGGTTGTGAGAGAATAATATGAAAAAGCAGAGTAAATTATGGCTACATCAATAATGCCTATTTTCCCAAATAAGGAACTATTAACAATAGCAATAATAATAAGTGTATAGAAAATGAAAATTATTTAGCCATCAATAATCGCAACTTATGTATACCAAGCACTTTTCACCTTTGAGTACCCAATGATAATATACAGATAATGGACACTTACAACTTTCTACTTTGTCAGTAATAATCCAATGAAAATTTATTAATAATACATATGTCGTCTCTTTCTATTAAAGGTGTTTCTAGACACATAATGAACTAAAATGATAGGAATTGGCTCATTTCTCAAATTAACTTCACAGAATTCTTACCATCATTAAAATAATGATTAATGGTGGTATTGATGTTTCTGTATTCTGAATGTTAACTTTTAAGCATTAAAATTGAATGATAAACATAACGATTCCACATTTTGGGTTATTCTTCCAATAAAACTTCTATGTTTGTGACAAGAACCATCCACAGTTAAGAAAAGGAATTATAAGGAAGAAATGAGATTGTGTGGATGAGTAAATTGAAACTTTTTGTTTTCCGCTGGATAATGAGCTCCTGTATTTCCTTCAATGGCTGAACTAACACAAATTAAAATGGGAAAATGCAGTACTTTCTAAGGAACACAAAGAACAAATTTGCAGCTCTTTAAAACATACATTAATTTTTAATTTACTGTGTTGAATTAACATATAATCACTAACTACACTTCTTCAAAATGTAGAGAATATATAGAAACTCGTAAACTCCCCCTTCATGCTTCAAAGGTCTTAATTTCAATTATTTAATAAATATGTAACATTTAAACATAGAGGACTTAATATATAACATATCAATACCCTTATTTGTTTAATAAATACTAATCGGGATGGAATTTTAACCTAAGAATATTAGCAAAATTCCAAAAAATTATATATTCTATTTCTTCGAACACTAAGCAATTTGTGAGAATTATATAAACTCGCAGCTTTAAAGCCTCGTTGGTGAACTCCCTTCGTCTTCCAAAAAATTCCCCTTCATCAATGTAACATTTCTTCGTCATCACCACAAATGAACTTACAAATGTCCTTTTGTAAATCAGTTTGATAAAAAAAACTGCAAAATGGCCGTAATTTTGTTCCTGGTATTTAAATATCATAGTTTACATTTGCTGAAATCTCAGTAAATTGCCTCCTCTTCATAAATTCTAACATTAGTTCCTACCATTAATTTGGTATAATATTTTTTTGGCATAATAATTCCCGTGTATTCTTGTGGAAAAATTAATGTATCGGATTCAACAATCACCTTGGTCATCAGGGTTGTTTACTGTGGCAAAATTTTACAAAATGTTCGTTTATTTTGTTATAATTCTTGTAATTTCGATTCAAAAAGTGTGTCTAACTGAGTAATAGAGTAAGAACTATGTTATCCATGAAAGACAGTAAATAGATATAGAATATGCAAAATTAAATTAAAACCAAATAAGAGTTCTGTCAGCATGATAAATTAGAAAGGAGAGAACTCGTCAAAAAGTCAGCAAGATCCACAATATGGTGTGATAAATTGAGTGGACAGATAAAATAAGAAATTT
Organism: Sympetrum striolatum; assembly: GCA_947579665.1. NCBI lineage: Eukaryota > Metazoa > Arthropoda > Insecta > Odonata > Libellulidae > Sympetrum > Sympetrum striolatum. Next base: position 107,254,939 of record OX388343.1, on the reverse strand, counting down.
TTAATCTCTTGGCACAGTAACCACATTCACCTCATATACGTTTCGTTTGAGAAAAATACAGAATAAAAAAGACATTTGGTATTGCAATACTTACCAACAGCAGAGTCCATAGCAAACACTGGCAACATGCAATTGGAATAATATGATAATTCAATCACGTTTGGTAACATGGTTACAGGGTATACCATGACTTCATTAGTACCGGACTTTTCTCTCACAATTAAGCCAGGGCCAAGAATAGTTATCTAAGGGAATATAAAAAGATAATAAATTAGATCAGGATTGATACATGAATTGATTCAATTTTGACAATTCCCAAAAGGGAGAGGGAATACACTAGAGAGCAAGCATCCAGCAAAGCAGTTGGCTCCAATGATAAACTAATTAATTGCAAATGTTTCAATACTAACAAAAGTAAGCGTAGGAAAATTAACATTTTTTGAGTTGTATTCATATGCCTTTCTCTATGCAAATATACATTTGCAAATTGCTTGATAAACAGTAATTTAACTAAATCTAAAGTACAAGAAAGTTTCTGTGCATTTTGATAGATATAACTCAACTACCTGATGCTGATAACAAATTTTGCAAACCATTATATAGCAGGGCTTTGAAGAAACATCATGAGATAAGAAGAAAAGAAATATTTAAGATGATTTGTTAAGTGAAGACACCCACCAGCATATATCACCTAACACTGAATAACTGTTACCTTAAAACATTCTTATAAAATGTTTACTAAAAACACACTGAAAATGCTTACATTACAACCTTGTGCATGAGGCAAAACAAAAAATCCACAATATTATCTTAATGGTTGACTGAATCATCTCATCAATCATTTTCTTGTTTCTTTGAAATGTCAGCTAGACATCACTTCACATAGATCATATAATTCTTTCACTTCCATTCAGAGTCTGACTTCATCTAATGTCATGATTTGGCTGGTGATAGTGAAACATAAGTTATTTGGGAGGTAAAACTACAATTTGAACACCTAAGTTACATCAAACAAAAATTATAACCAAATGCTGCTATATGCAGGATACAATAAATCTGTCTTCCTAAAATATACGTTGGCAAGTGAATCCTTTCATATAATTAAAACTCGGGGAAAAATACGCCATGGTGCTTTATTTACTTTTCTTTAACTAAAACTTGCAGCTGACTACATTGCTTTCAAAATGATATATTATTAATTAATATCATCTTGTATCAATTCATATTATTATCTATAATTCACATTGCTCCATTAATTTGATTTTCTAATTATACAGAAATTCTATGAACAAATCATCCAAACTAGTATACATCAAATGAACATAAGAATAGCAGGGATTTTAAAAATTGGGATCAGTTTATTCTCTACCATCCTAAGTAATGAAGCGTCTACTGCACAGACTTTTAATCACGCAAAAGTTCAATAAGGAAACAAATTCCTTTGGAATTTTTGTGTGAGTCAGCTTGAGAGGTGCCCTCCGATACCAACACTACAATGAGGGGATCCTATTGCAAGCATCTAATAATTCCACCAATAACTACTTAGCCATTTTACTTACGTTTCTTCCATGGGGGTCTTGATTCAAACTGAAGAAAAAGTTTCTACTGTCCATGTTGACATTTTAAAATCCAGACGACACTCTTCTATGATGTGATCATAGTGACTTTCACAAAAGAACTACTCGCCAGCTTTGCTTTACATTCAGACCATGAAAACAGACACATGAAATGATCCGACTGAGTTCTGAAGCATTATTTTACTCTGTCAATTTTAATCCTCTTCATATCTTTATAGAGAATATACAAATCGATTCCTACAGCTTTATCTCATGAGATGGTTTGGGCCATCTGGCTGAAGGATAAAGTTCAGAAGTGAGCAGAATAATCTTATGTTGAAAAATTAAAATTCTAGCATCCCATAGATATGTTGCCATCTGATACAACCAGCTATACAATACAATATATGATTTGGCTAGCAGTCTTAGCTACTCATCAATTGTAATTTACGTTAGAGTTTACATTAGAGAGACAAAATCTAGCGATGTCCTGATCTTGAACTTTCTCTGTTGGTAGCAAGTTCCAAAAGAGAATTTCTGAAAATCCAAGCAATGCATCCTTATGGGAAAAATTGGGATGCATGATAAATTCACTAGAGATGGAGGGTCACATTGCATTTTGCCTGTTGCATCCACTAGAGACGGGGCTAGGCAGAACTTTGCTCAACCACGTACTATGGATTGAGGGCTCGATCTATACAGTCTTTGCTAATATGGATAACTCCAACGAAAAAATGTTATTGTTTCAAATCCTTTTTGATGAAGAAGAGCAATTAAACATAAAACAAAAGCGTAAAGTTTGGGTTAGTTAGTTTTGTTAAGCTATAAGACTGATATTCTTCATTCATTCTTGTCTCCGTTCCTTCATCAGCAGAGTACGAAGAAGAAATAAAAAGCAAAAAGACACCGTGCCTTCACACCTCTTCTGTGTGTAGTAAAGCCGCCCGGGGCTGCATTGCAAAACTCTGCCCAGAGAGTGATCCGTGAATGCATAATGATCCTGCTTTGCCCCTGCCCTCTGATACTGGACGCTTTTTCATAAAAACAGCCAAGTGGATTTTTGGGATGCAACCTGCCCCACCTAGTGGACCTTAAGAGTGGACACTGTACTTCTTTTTAAGTAATTTCAAATGCATGGCAAATGACAAGGGTGTGAAAAAACTACAAACTTTCCAATCTAAAGAAAAAATATTAATTTCTACATGTAGCTGTTTTTTTTCTAAATATAAAAGAATGTCTTCGAAATCTGATAAAACTTGAATTCCTTAAGTCAAAAAGTAAACTTGCAAAATACCCATATAATTACCGAGAAAGTTACTATACTCAAAAATGCACTGAAAATGTCAAACCTAAAATGTTTCAAAATTTCCATAGTTCTAGTTCCATAGATGATTTTAGCACATTATATAAAACATTACATCTTGACCATCTTTCTTTTTTTGAAATCTTACTATAAAAATTCTCAGCTATATTTCTACAATCAGATTTGTTAATGTTATTTATTTGAGCTCTATTTTTATTTCCTACCAATTCATATGCACTTTTTCCGTGTATTCATTACAATTTTCAATGAAATAGCAATTTTTATTCCTCGAAATTTTTTGCGAATGCATTAGTATATTTTATACCTATATTGCATAGAAATTACATTTTAATGTGCACACTATGGAAATTACAGAACTTATTAAAGAATGGTTAATGATTGATGGGCAATTATTATAATAACTTGTCTAAAGTAATTTAGTCAATGATATGATTTAAATAAAATTAAATCTATTCTGGGATATCCTAAGATTCCTTGGGAATGAAGTGAAAAACCCTAACAGAAAATCTTTTCACTTTCCCTTACTATCTAAACAACAAGCTAAACAATTACGACATGTAAAAATGAATTACCGCATGATTGACAACATCCAAGGAATCTCCAGTGTAGCCAACATCACGTCCTTTGTCAGCAAGCCTTTCTCTCAACCTCTCCACAGCATCTGCAAGTCTCACTATCGGTACTCCATTCCGAAATTCATTCAAAAGTAAAAAAGCTACCATATTTGTGGACATGTAAGCAGTAACTCTGGCACAATCTATACACCAAATAAAAATTTTGGAGTTTAGTTTTGAAAGACCTTTAGGATAACTTCCCCAATCAAAGAAGTAATTGGCAGTAAAATCACTTTTACCATAAATAACATGGCGTGCAATGCTCTCAACAGCATGTCTTCTTTCTTCAGCAACAATGTCGGTTCCATACAATGACGTGCTTGATGGTGCTTGCTTTATTCCTGTGGGTGATGCAGTTCCCAGATGAAATTCACTTACAGCAGATGAACTTAATATGTTTTTCCCAGTTCGCAAATGATAAGCATTCATGAGTTCCTGAAACAACAAAAATGGAGAACACATAAAAGCATGGAACAATTACATATTAGTAAAAAGGAGATAGTAACAAAATAAGGATGGTTTACTAGAGTTTTTAGCTACAATTTAATCCAATCTTCATTCAAGTCTCCATTGATACTGACTAAGGCAACTGACTGACTTGTCTATGGTGGAACCTATTTAAGGTGGGAACCTGGCTAAGCTGGAAGCATTAATAATGTTACAGCATAAAAAAGGTTTTTTCCCACATAGGCCTTCTGCAAGACAAAAACCTGCATTACGTTAGTTTTGCTTATGTTGATTTTCATTCCAAACTCCCTTGGCTTACCATTGAGAGAATTTACTAACATTTGCAAACCCTTTATGGAATCACATACAATAGCTTTGTCACCTGCATGCCTTACAGACTTCACTACTTCCCCACCAACCTTTGCTCACTTCTATTCTTTATATTATCTACTTCTTTCCAAGCTTATTTGACGAATTCCTCAGCAAATATATTAAAAAGTGTTACTGACATAGGAAACCCTTGTCTCACCGCCCTTCCCAGTTCAGCCCAATCAGATTCCCCATCAGCTATCCTTTGGCGAGCTGTTTCATTCAGATACAAATTCTGAACCAATCTCCTTTCTTTCCAGTACAACCCTATTTTCTTAAATATCCCATCTTTTTTGGTCACTGGACTTCATCGAAAGACTTATCGAATCTACAAAATACACATATATGTCCCTCTTAAATTCCAGGCTTCGTTCCGCAAGTACTCTCTTGTGATGCAGAGATTATTTCTTATCCAAAAGTCTATCAGTTTATGTCCTCAGTAATTTTTTCCCCTAGTCTGAACTCTCCCACCTCTTCCCCATCTTTGCCATGCCCAACTACTGTGTTCCAGTCCCCTATAACAATGGTTTTTATTGCCCTTAACTCTTCCCATAATGTATTCAGTTTGCCCATAGATCAAGTCTAAATCATCTTCACTGTAACCAATAGTGGGCAAGTACACTTGAACAATAACCGTGTTTACTGGTTCAGACTTAACTTCAATCAACATAACCCAATTCCCCCCGCTGGTATCACCATCTTGAAGTGATGGGGGGGCTTGCGTGCCTAAGGGATCCTGCAAGCTATGCCGGCGGGAGCTTAAGCTCCTGGTAGGGTCACCCAAGCCGGCCAGGTCAATGGTGATAAGCCAGACTGAGTGATACCTTGGTCCTCCAGGTTGGGGGTAGGTCGTGGGGCTAACAACCCCACACCATAAAACAAATACATTGTTACGAAACCCAAAAAGAAGCCTCGGAATACGGACGGATTAATTGATGATGAACTTGGCAAATGAACAGGAACTCGTAAACGGAACACAACATTGACCTTAGCTACATGGAATGTAAGAACTATGCTGAAAGCAGGGAAAATGGTAGAGATTGCTGAAGAAGTACTTAGATACGGGATTGATGTAGTGGCACTGCAAGAAGTAAGATGGAGTGGTAATGGAAGGGTGAATAAGAAGGATTATACAATGTTCTATAGTGGACCTAAAACAAGAAATGGGCAGTATGGAACAGGATTTATCATCAATACCAAAATGAAGAAAAGTTGCTTAGGGTTTGAGCTCTTGGGAGATAGAATGTGCAAATTAAGACTCAAAGGACACTTTAGAAACTTATCTATTATCTCAGCCTATGCACCTACAGAAAACTCTAGCGACGAGGAGAAGAATGCTTTTTATGACCAACTGGATAGAGAATGCAACAAGATACCCAAATATGATGTGTTGATTATACTGGGTGACTTCAATGCAAAAATAGGTAGAGAAGATTTCTAGCAGCATGTAGCGGGGAAACACTCCTTACATACGGAAACAAATGTAAACGGAATGATGCTAAGCCAGATGGCAGAATCTAAGGGATTAATAATCAAAAGTACATACTTTCCACATAAGGAAATAGATAAGGGAACCTGGAAAATGCCTGGTACAGGAGTGGTTAACCAAATAGATCACGTTCTGGTCTCCAGAAGATATGCATCTTCAGCTATTGATGTAAGGTCTGCATGAGGCCCTAATTGTGACTCAGATCATTATTTGGTAAAGGACAAGTTTGGAAAAAGAATTGCGAATGTAGGTTGTATTAAAGGGCCCAAGAGAATTCAGTGGAATGTGGGAAAGTTTCAGCAACCTGCATCTGCCACCCAATACCAAGAAATACTGGGTAAGAAACTGGAAGAAGGAGTGGAGAATCTGAGAGTAACTGATACAGTGCAGAGAAAATGGTATAAAATAAAGAAAGCAATGGAAGAGGCTGCAAAAGAGACTATAGGAGAAAGAAAGAGAGTAAGGAATGAAGAATGGTTTAATGACGACTGCAGAAGAGCCATAGAAAGGAAGAATGAAGATAAAAAGAGAACTATCCAGATGGAGACGAGACAAAATTCTGAAAGATACAAAGAAAGTAGAAGACAAGCAAATAGAATAATAAGAAACAAGAAAAAACAATAACTAAGGGGATATATGGAGAAGATTGAAGAATTGAACACACAAAATGAAAGCAGAAAGTTATAACAGGCAATCAAACAGATGACGAATGAATTTCAGCCAAGAACAAATGCCTGTAAGAATAAGAATGGAAGGTTGATTGGATCAGAAGAAGCAGCTCTAAACAGGAACAAAAGAAAGAGATGAAGAAAGTGTAAGAATAATAGATGAGAAGATGAGGTTGCTAAACCATCTATAGAGGAGGTAGAGGAAGCTGTAAAGCGGCAGCGAAATGGGAGAGCCCCAGGGGAGGATCAAATCATAGCCGAATTGATCAAAGATGGAGGAAACGATCTAATGAAGAACCTGCATGGACTGATATGTGAAATATGGAAGAAAGAGGAAATGCCAGAGGAATGGAGGACCGGTTTTATCTGCCCTATTTTCAAGAAGGGAGATAAGTTGCAGTGTAGCAACTACAGGGGTATCACATTACTAAACGTCACCTATAAGATCTTCTCTAGTATACTGCAGAGGATACGCAGACATTCCATGTCCCCACCCTCGTTTCCATCTTCTCTCTTCTTTTCTTGTTGTCTGTGTAAGGGTTTCGTGGAATGAAGACCGAGATGGCTCATCCCTGCCAGGCATGACACTCATCCTAGGAGGCTGAGTCCCTCTTCCAGTACTAATATTATTATAGTTGCACATCATAACCAGGAATAGGTATTAGAGGTGGTCTCCCCTTGCCTTCCTCAACAGTGTTTTTTACCTTGACACTATCACTCATTATGACCATCCCACTGTGCCAAAACCAGTAAACATGTGTAATTATCTTGTAAATTTTGTTAAAGTGTTGACAGTGAAGATTCTTCTGAGATAATTAGTATTACAGAAAATCCAAGGTTTCCCTGTCAAAGCCATTATTTCTTTGCAAAATCAAATTTTATAACATAGCTGCATGAAAATCATAAGAGCCATAAGATTAAAATTTTAATCAAAGGGATACTTTTTATCACTATAAAAGGTTTTTGATATGAAATCAAGAAAATTTATAGAACATTAAGTTCATAAAATAGTTCTAATAATTCAATGAAATTTAAATAGAAATGCCACAAACCATGCTTTTACTGAAGAATGAGCAAGGAGAAAATGCTTAAAAGGAATAAACCAATTTACCCAATTTAAAGTTAGGTACTGCTTGATATTATAAAAATATAATTTTCACTCTTAGCACAAGAGGTAATGGTGGAAACAATGCATTGGCAATCAAAAGGAATAGCTCAGACAACAAATGTATAACACAGAAGAAAGGCTTCTACAAACAACATAAGGTTTTTGTTATTCAATTTCCATAGATCTAAAATAAAAATTATTAAAATTATAGTAGGGATAAAAAATACAATACTGTTTCCACATACTTTAAGAGAATACGGTGATCCAAAGTCCATTCTAATCATTCCATAATGTGAGGTGACTACATTCCAAATTGCCCGAACTGCACTGAAAAAGCTCTCAGGAATCTTGGGTTGGCCAAGTTGCTCTCTAACAAAATTTCCATCAACAAGACGGTCATAGTTGAGGCTTGCAGGTACAAGTAGTGCGTCATCTATCACTCCTTCTAAATGAGCCTCAATAATCACAGACAGAAGACCTCCTGAAAACATTTAAATAATTTTGCCAAGAAAAATCATTTTACTCATAATATCTGGGTAGAGACACAGCGGAATCATTATTACTCGACAGCTACAGAATGCAGTTACTACAGAAATCATATTGTCTAAAGTTAACTGGAATCTTATTAAGTCATAAATTGAAAAACTAATTTTGATACTGTTGTTATCGATCAATGATATCAGTATAAGGCAACTAGAACACCTGAGTGAGATTAAGTCCTAGGATGTTTTAACAACACCTAAAAGAAAACCTATTTTTATAGGTTTCAGAAGTATAATGCAAGATAAAATGGAGACAAATGATAACTTGACGTAAAAAAATTTAAATAATAACTGGTAAATTAAAACTACTGGTAAAGGAGAATCTTAAAATAACAATATTTTTTCATAGACAATAAATAACTCATCAAACAAAATCACTGACTAATTTACTGTAAATGAAAGTCTGCAAATTATAAATATTAACAAAATAATCAATGATTAAGGAAATTGATTAATTTTATCAGTGTTTGAATAAATATTTACTAATTAACTTCCAGCTATTTAGCTAGACCTCAATTCTCCTCAGTTACTTTCAACCAACAACATTTGCACAAGTTACAGCAGAACTGATATTATAAATTACAGTCAGGTAAATATTTGCAGGAGGGAAGAAAATTAAGTCATCAATACAAAATTATGAGCTTTATTTTAGTGATTGAATGTATAATTTTACAAAAACTAATTCTAATGAGTAAATGCGTACAGAAATTATGTTATGCCCTCCCTTACCTTTAGGTAAACATGGTTTCCCAGTGCGAGTACGACCTCCTTCAATGAAAAACTCCATATTGTGATTAGCTCGAAGGCATTCAGTCATATAGGAATGCAACACTGTACGATAAATAACATCCTTTCGTCCCTGGGCAGGATCTAACTTACGACGAATGTAAAAAGCACCAAGACCTCGCAACCAAGCCCTATTTTACCAATAAAATATGAAAGAAACAGTAAGTATTTGAGCTAAGAACACATTTTAAGAAAGTGGACTAAAAGAATTCATAAAATAAAAACTTGAAAGAGTACTGACCCAAAAAATGGAATCCTCAAGTTATCACCAGCAGCAACAAGTGGGCACTTGACTTCATTATCAAGGAGAATAAAGGAAAGTAGAATATAGTCCAAATGACTGCGATGCAATGGTAAGATTATCAATGGAAGACCTTTCTGAGAAGCTTCCTTTAGCACTTCCACTTGGCCACGATGCACAATCACACTGCTTAAGAAGCTAGGAAGCATCTTATATAACAGCCATCCTTTTACTCTGCAATTCAAGGGTGAAAATGAGTATCACCTTTTCACTTGAGAATTCAATTCACTAAATAAAAAAACATGGCAAATTTGAAATCACTAATTTAAATAACAGTCATAAAAATACTATCAACGTTCGAAACTCTACTACAACTATAAAAGGAATGGCAAGATTGAAATTAAAATGAATCCCATTCATTCATAAATTGAGACGATTTAAACCACATTACATACAAACATAACAGCTGATAGTTGAAAGTTGTAGCATACATAAAAGATATGCTATGCAGAATCAGACATTTCAGTATTTCTCTCTCATTACTTATGTTTCCCCTTAACACACAAAATTCTTTAGTAATCAAGTTTGCATTAGAGAGGCAAGATAAAAGAGATATAGTTGCTTATTGAGAGGGTAAAGCAAATCTGATTATATCACATATCTGCTTTGCTCTAATTACATGCAGCACACACGATGATGTTTTTAACTAAATGTAAATTTTATTTTTCTGTTAAAATAATTTTCCCTTCAGTTGATGCACTTCTTTCCAAGCTTCCTTTTTGTTGATATGGAAATCTGAACATGATATAAAAACATTTTCTTTACTTCCTGTATGTATTATCTGCTTTATTATTTCATGTGTAAAAAATGTAAATAATAGATGTAAATAAAAGTTTGTTTACACAGATAAGGCTTTCATACTGTTAAACAGTATTGAACAAAAAGAATAGAATTTTTCTAGCAAATTTAAAATTATGTTTTTACACTATAAAATATTAAAACTTAGGCCTTAACAGTAAAATGTTCATTCAATGTTTTGAAGAACCAGAGGTTGCAAAACATTCAAACTTGACTCATTATTATTAAGGCTGTCACTGCTTAATGGTTCCATTGATAAGAGACTTGACTGGATCTGGATGAAACTGATTTTTTTATCACTAAAAAATGTTTCTGATATAAATCAATATAACTTCTATGAATTATTTCACCAAATAATTCTTAAAATTCAATGTGATTTGAAAAGAAATCCCACAAACCATGCTTTTACTAAAGAATACACGGGGAGCAAATTTTCGAAAGGTATAAAAGAAGAAATTAATTTAACCGACTTTAACTGAGTAACTCTTTTGTGTTATAAAAATATAATTTTTATTCTTAAAATACGGTGCAACAGAGTGAACAAAACAAGTGCAATTAAAAGGCAGGGTGTGGATTCCTAATTTATTACAGAAAAAACTATGAATTGACAAGAGCTTTAAACTTTTTCAATTTCAATATTTTCTTTGTATTATTAATTAACTGCAAGATAAATTCATTCCATCTTTCAAATACCACGATGTATTAAAAAAATGCATGCAGTGAATTTCAATTAACAATGTAAACTGTAAAAATGGTATTACCATAACAGGATACCATAGAAAAATATACCCTCATTTAAGAAACCCTTTTAAAAAAGAAGAACCACATTGTTAGTTTGCATCATTATTATTAAATTGAATAAGGTACCATTTAAATTTTTAAATTAATTCATCTTTATCTGACTGATGACTAATCCGCTCTTTTAATAATAAAGAAATACTCTCTCATTCATGCAATTAATTTATTATTAATTATAATCTGGCAAGATATAGAATCCCCCCAAATGTTTCGTGAAATTTTCATTTAAAGCCATAAATTTGACAAACCTTAACATAAAATCAGATAGTTTAGATGCCATGTCACCAAGAATTTTAACAGCACGCTTTTTGTGTTTCTCAATAATTTTTTGGTACTGTTCTTCGTTGGGTGCATCACCTTCAAATGCTCTTCTATCATGTACTTCCATGTCTGCAGCTTCTTTGATAGCTTGTTTCAAACGATCATCTTCAAGAACCTGAGATAGTGCCAAATAAAAGAAAGTTTGCATATAAGGCATAAAATAAGGGAAAAAACTTTATTAAAAAAATGAACAATATTTATTGAATTAGGTACGGCAAATTTTAAAATCGAAAAACTATGGCATTTGATAGAAGGGTAAATGAACTTTAAAAAGCAGATATTTCATCGAATGTGAGAACTACTGATTAAGCGTAGGTTCAATGATATTGTGAAAATTAGCTGAAAAAATAACGTTAACTTTATCATCGAGATAAATTATTCTATACATTATAATTTCATCCATATTACCATTAAACACTTACCGATGAATAAATTCTTTCGTACTCGTACTTTCTAAGATGCCAAACTCGAGCTAAATAACAAAAAGTGCGAATAAAGTAGCTGTTCTCTGGGCCTTGGGTATCAACTCGCAGAGCATTTCTTATTCCCATATTAGATAGGGCATTATCAATGCTGGCACTCTGTAATGAAAAAAAAAATTGGGAGAAAGTTCAATCTTACGCACAAACGCTGAAATGAGAATCATTGACCATATGATTTATATTCAGAATATAGAACTTTCTGAGACCTGAACCAGGTCTCAGAAAGTATCATTACGAAATGAATATTATTCACGAACAATACTCATGGCAATCATTGCAAAGTGACTAATATGTGCCTTCTCAATAAAGTTATTAATGAATTAATTAATATTACATTAATAAAAGTTCACGTGCAACTCAATGACCCACCTTCCTTGGATAAACTTTACGCGATTGCGCGTTTAACAAATGGTAATCCATTGTGTAATTTGGGTGACTTTTATTGCATCTAAAATCCTAAATAATGCCCGCTATCCATTATTCTAGAACGAGAATCAGGGCATTGCCCGTTTGATTCTCATTCTCATCCACAATATATTTAGATCGTGCGGCGTAGCAGAAAAGTTTGCTGGAGTTCTTAAGTCAAGCTCTGGCGGGGAAGAGATGAACTTCTGAGTGAAGATTGTTGCTGCGGCTCACGAATGTATCAGTAAGTGAAATCTCGTTGGCTATACCAAGTCAAAATAAATTCTACTACAGATGGAAATCGACGAAAATAATCGTGTGTAGTTAATGGAGAGAATAGTCGTTGTGTAATCACTTTCTATGTTACAGCAATAGCAAATCGGAAATGCAATTTATGCATAAATATTAACTAGGGGCATCTATCACTATACTCCTTTCCTCCCCTACAACATACGCTCGCTTAATACTGATTACTTTTTATCCCTTAGCTTATAGATTGGGGAACTTATCCTTTGTAAATGCGTATATGACCTGAAATTGACTGAGGCGTCGCGGAACGTACCACGATTTTCGTGGGAACAAAGGAGTTATCAGAGGAGAAAAAGAGGTTGAGAAGTACTGCTTCGAGCTATCAGAGGAGGATTTTGGTACTTCAAGATTGGATTTAGAGAGGATTAGTAAATCAGTATCAATTCAACTCGTACTGAGCTGTTCTCTTGGAAAAAATTAAGGTATTTTTAAATAAATCTCATAAATATTACGGGTATATTGAAAACTGCAGCGGCACACAAAATTAGCATGTATCGCTCACAAGCAGAAGGATAATGATGGCTATGAAAAGCATTACATAAAAAATTAATTGAAGACGGATAACGTGCTACAGATAAACAAAATTCATCGAAAACTAAGGATATTTAATCAGCGACGCTTTTCTGAGGTTGATTACAAATGAAAATCATACGAGCAATGTGAGGAGTTGAAGCCAACGCCATTTATGGCGGACGACTCCCCATGGCAACTGAATGAGCAAGGTACAATTGGAAATAGCGACGGCGATACCCTTAACGGATCATCCAATAAACATCCTCTTATCGGTATATCCTCACAAAGTCAGCCACCCATCACCTGTTACCCGTGGGGATCTCGCTGTCATATCAAAGCAAATACGTGAAAGGCTCAAAGGCTGAATATTTGTAGGGTAAAAATGGGAAGACAATCGGATGAAAAAATGAAGGCGTAAAACAATGGAACCGATATTATCAATTTTACCGCCTGCTCGATTATCGCCTATTTTTCGATTTGATAGCGCTACGGCATTTCACGACACGTTTGAAATCACTTTTTAATCCGATGAAAGGTAAAATGGAGCCGCAAGAGAAATGCGTAGCTCGACTTTCAACCGATAAAACAATAATAATTAACTTACTTGGACGGATGGATCGCACTTGAGGCAGATGTCGTGGGCGTTTCTTCTTGCGGGTGGCGGGAAATCAACAACCGGGAACTGTTTGGCGTGATAGAGGTCTCTTTCTCGGAGCTGAAATATAGAATAAATTAGATCGATACTTGAAATTCGAGACATTTTTAATCAACTAGACAACTGTTACATCTAAGGGAAGGATGTCATAGTTCAAATTCCTTTCTGGAATTGGCATCTTTAACATAAAGCTGTTGGTCATGAGAAAATTCAAAAAAGAAAAATTTCGTTTAAAACTCATTGAAAGAGGGTATAAAATGAAATACTGTTCAAAGCCCACAAATTTCAGATGAGTAAATTTTATAGCTACCGTTTAGTAAGGAAAAATGCAGAAATGAAAAGGAAAAAATTATATTCCGATCTCATTGACAATATAATTTCTCAAACTCAAATTTGACGCCTCTCGGCCAAATAAGCCGCCTAACTGCTACCTCATTTTCTCGAAGCATCTTACTGGTATGGTTAAGGATTCTACAGTTTATAATTAAATTATATTTTTGCAAATTATTAAATCGGAAGCCAATACAGTAAAACAAATGCTTGAGTGAAAATTTAATCTCTGCCATAAAAGGAATAATACTACATATAAATGTTAACATGAAGGTATAAAAAAACAAACTTGGAATGAAAAATAGCGATAAAAGATTAAGATTAATACTAAGGAAAACTAACTAAAACAAATACAATATTTAAATGAAAAAAGAGGAAAACTTTCGAAATCATTTCAAAGGTAAATTAAATATAAGTATCGAATTTGAAAGACGACAAAGTTTTAATTTGTGAAAAGTGAAAGGCGACAAGCGAAAATTGAAAATTCTGCACTCACACAGAAAAAATAAAATTAACATCCAAGAATTACTTCAAGTACTGAAAGATAATCTCTGACTGTATCTGCTAAATACTCATTACTCTGTGGAGCAGTGTTAGGGGTTCAAAATCCCCCAAAAGAGTCAAGTCCTATGACTACCTCTGATCTTTTTTTTTCTGCTGAAGAGTACAAAACCCCAATCCTCAAGCACGTTTAAGAGATACACTGCTAGTCATGCGTTTGCTTGATAAATATAGAGAAAGCTTTGCACATCCGTAAATATGGTTCCGATTTCAGCTAAGGTGAAGTTTTCGGTAGCATAGATATTAATGGGACGCTACGATACGGGTGTTTCGCGCACAATGTTCAACGCGTGCACTTCTTAAGCTTCATTTAAAAATTCGAAAGTGCTGATTCGTTTACTCCTCGAGAAAATACAAAGGAACGAGTAATTCGAAACTTACACCCTGAAAAAAGAGATTAAGATTACCTTTGAGAGACAAACGGATTGATTAGACGCTCAGTTAGTTCTTCTGCATGTGACTGTTTTAAGGGTGTGAATGCAAAACTAGGCGTTGTGTAATGAGTAGTGATTTTGAGAAATTAACAGTAAACAATTCGAAGAAGTGTTTAGTTTGGATTTCATAAGGTACAGATGGACATCCAACTATACTATAGTTACTCTAAGCTATTACTTAGTTAAATAATTTTAAGTTGACGTCTTCCTTTTTTTCACCTAGGTATGTAATTTGAATTCTGCAAATTCAACTATAATATCAACTATAATCAAGAATCTACAGAATATTTTAATGCAGCCGAATTTGTACTCACCGGTATGTGACGCATTCAATTTAATACTTAGCTAATACATAAATAACGAAATTAGGCTTAACTGTAAGCCTACCAGAAAATTTAATCTGATATAAATGATTTTATGTTTCTTAGAAGAAGAGGTAATTTTAAAAACAACGGAAGAAGTAACTCCTAAGAAAGCTGCTGATGATATAGTCAAATAACGAAAGATATTCAAAATTAGCATGGGCGCGCCAATGTGGGGATCTGAGGAGTGGATATTACGTTTTACGTTGCTTGCCAAATAACCGTAACTAATTTTTTCCATCTCACGCCTAGCATCCTCTTGGAAGAAAGAACTCTCGAAGACTCGGGGAATTTATAACTACAACACTAAAAAACTTCAGCATAGAAAAATATTCCTTTTTAATAGATATTGGACGTATTCAAACTAGATATCCCAACAAAAGTTTCCAATAGTTTGCTTATGTAAACTACTATCTTGGAAAGTTTAATGAGTTGACCATATAAGCGATAAACTCCTCTAGTTTTCCATGGATTTAGTTTTTGAAAGAATTGACATATTTGTAGTAAGTAGCGGGCATGAATATTCCCTGTAAGTTAGGCTTTTTTGATCCCCCATTGGCAAATCCTGGCTGCGCCACAGCTGTAGAGCTATTGAGAAATGTGATTTTTGCGTCGTCCTCGCATCGAACCCAGGATATTTTCTGTAAAAGTCATTAATGTTTTCGATAGATCATGACCATATCTGTAAGCTCCTTGAGTTTTGATTCTCTACCTCTCCGGGAAGTATTTTTTTAGAAATTCCCGAAAATCAAAGCAATACATTTAAATGGGAAAAATCGCCATTCTGGGGCCTTCTGGCATCGAACCCCTGGCACTGAGGTTCAAAGTCGCACTTTTCCTGGGGGTTTCAAGTTAGGGCTTTTACGCCGAAAATTTCAAGTCAATGACGCTTGTGGTTTAGCCTGTGAATTAGTATCCTATCTATCTTTATGAATGAATCCGGAGAAGCGTCTATATATAATAGATTAGATATTATTTCACCAACGGTAAGGTTAGACCCCAAGGGACTAAAAGCGCTTTCATAAGGATTACATGTGACGTTCATTTTATATGGTATAACGAATAAAGAAAATTGAACATTGATATTCTTATCATCAGTTGTTTCCGGATCGGAATCGGGAGAACTTTGACTACAGTGATGCAATAATTGTTTCAGTACATTGCCTATTTGAAGTAATTATGTTTCTGTTCTATGTTGCAGTTAATTTATTTCATCATTTTGTAGGTCATTCAGTTTATCGTATTAACCCGTATCATAGTTGTGAAGACGAAACATTACGAAAAATCCGTCTTCGCACCCAACGGAGAAATGCACCGGATGCATACATTCCGTTTCTTCAGAATTGCGTTTCCAATAAACTTCGTCGTTAGAATCGGCTCTTTTTTCGAGCATTACTCTATAAGTTCCGTCGTCAATCTCCTGTGTTGACATAAGCGTAGTGCGTTACGGTGAATTTCCCATGATTCCCATTCGCAGCCTCGGAAGTCCACCGCAATGGTGTAGCAAAATCCCCGTTTTCTAAGTTTAAAAACCTGTAACTTGAAAACCGTTTAAGATATCTTCTTCATTCTGCCTTTGTGTAAATTTGATGTATCATTTACATTTCATTCGCTTGCTATACCCATTATTTCCCTACGATACGTGATTTTGCAAGAGACTGATATTTTCATGTTCAATCAATAGTTTCCCTTCGGTTTTCTAATTATTTATAATTATTTATATGAAATTTGATCAAATAATAGCACCGATACAGGCTCAATCTGTTACTTTACTGAGAAAGGGGAAAAAACGTTGTATTATATACCTTCATTTTTTGTTGCTACAAAATACATTGTTGGTCTATACCAAAAATGTTGAACTGATAATTTTATTGGACGACTCCACGCTTTTTTTTTCAAGTCGATATCTCACATATATTTCATGTAAAAATTAAAAACTGTTTTTTTAGCTAAACAGTTCGCTAACCTCTCTGGCTACCACGTAACCGATAGATCTACCAGGGGTTGAGGTTACTTCTGCTTAAGCCGAGACCCACGGCGTAACTATAGGTGCTGCAACGCGCAACTGCCTGTCACCCCGATTCTGATCGGAACTAGGAGTGTAGCCGCAGGTGTTAAAACCGGCACATAAGCCCTCTCGCATTCACTCACATATCACACATTTGCTGGGATTATTTGGCAGCTGTGTTTTTGAAGTTTCAAATATCTTTTGTATCTTTTTGACGCCTGACTGTAATAAAAACGACAAACGAAAACATAAAATTCAATCTTTCTGCAATAACTATGCGAAGTTTCAAGTTCCGCACTCAAAAAAAAAAACATTTTTTACCCGATGTCCGGGTTTTTTCAATTTCAGACTAATGAGCGCTGGTGCGAATCGGAAAACAAGTCTACATATCCCATTTTACACGTTAACAATAAGAAGCAAAGCAAAATTTAAACCGTCAATTTGCTATCACACCCATGAAATCCAATTCTAGTAATACCCTCAATCTAAGCTACGTGAAAAATCTGAGGGAGAACTGGTCACAAGAGAAATTGGCTGTGAGGAACGTGGTCGCAAAAGAAGAAACTATTTACCATTCCTTCGAACGGCTGTTGAGAAAACAAGATAATCGGACTTGGGAATGTTCCGAAGGAAAGAAAGGATGGACTCGCCTCTTTCTCTGCTGCCCTGGAGATCTCTCGCTGTTTGTCCGCTCGTGATGTGGGCCCGTACAGTTTGAGGGCAGCGGCAGCAGCTGAGGAACACGGCAGAGGCCGCTGGAGGGCGTCCAGCGGCTGGATGGTGGAATTCTCGACAGACAACTTTGGGGCGAATATTGCAGGGTTCGATTTGGGCTGAGCGAATGCCTCCTGTAGTCTACCCAGGACGTCCACCATGGTTCTTCCCCTGCAAAAAAATAGAGTGTTAAAAGAGCTCTAATTTAAGAAAGTTTTACGCGAATCCCCATTTTTGAGCCAATAAAAATTGAAGGGTACGTAAATTTAGCACAGCGTCTTCCAACCCAAGCATGTGATTAGCATGGAATGAATATTGATACGAAACAGCTTAACAGTTAAAACTAACTATAGTGCAAACCATATTTTTTTATTTGCTACCATACCTTATGTGTTACAATTCATTTTAATCCTTAGCATTTATTATTTTTTATATAAACCACAACTTTTTTGTAACTATTCTATTTGCAAACGTTGTATTTATGTGTTCAATTGCTTTATTCTTTGTATCATTGTAAATATAAACTTTAATATTTATGATAGTTATTTTAGGCTTTCAACTCAAGTAATTTTTAATATATATATTCAATGCTAGTCATATTATGTACTTGTAAAATCATGTAGTTTAGTGTATCATATATTTTCATTTCTGTTGAAGGGATTTTAGTGATTGTAAACAAGGGCGACATTTGCAGCGAGACATTTCTGCATGTCTCGTGTGAATGGCGTAACAATTGAATGTGCCAGTTACAGAAAAGAAAGCATCTCCACTTCATCTCCTTTTCGAAAGAGGAGAAAATATCTGAAGGTAACAAGCGAAAGGCTTAGGATAAAATGGAAAAAGTAATCGAATTGGACAGTCAAAGAGATCGTGAGAAGAGACCTCGAACGAATTGAACCAGTAGGAAGCCGTGATTCTGACATCTTTTCAGATCCAAACATTCAATCACTCCGAATACAGCTCCGGCTAGAATTCAGTTACATTTCTGCAATTTGCAACGATGTGAAGTTTATATGGTACGGTTCTAGAAAATGTCAGCTTTTTTCATTGAAATCTAACACATCTCGAACATCGAAACACAAAAGGATTGTAAACAGGGGTTGGTATTTCACAGTTAACTTCGGGACCGAAATAAAATGTCGATAAAGATTATTAATAATTCCCTGAGTTATTAGTAACAGCTAGGTTTAAGTAGTTTTGTAGACCAATGATTAATTTTAACTTAGCAAATATGTCCTAACATAGAAAAGGTAACTACAAACTTAAAATATTATTAACAGCTTCTGAACTGAATTTAAAATACCAAGTAGAAAATCGTGACTTCCATTCTCAGAAAGAGACACACTTCAATATATTACGGAACAAAAAAAGCACCAAACACAAGGAAAACAAACAAAGCAAAGAATCCCAGAGACGTAGTTCAGGTCGTAATTGCCGTGATTCAGAGGAACGAAACGGAAGAGCTATACTTTCAGAGCTCACACATAAAAGATCATGTTTTCACCTTTTCGCTGACATATTAGTTTGTACTCGCACCACGCTGGGCACCCCGTTCCCAAGCCTTACAGAGTTGAAAGCAGATAAAATGATGCACCTAAAAATGAACAACAAACAAAAATATCTTAAAATGCAGAAATTTTACGATTCCAGATAAAATGCATAAAATGAAAGAATGCGAGAAGCAGAAGATGAGCGGCTAATCTGAGGGCTACTGAATGACCCGAGGCTATCACGTCGGCCATCTGCCCCTCGACTTACGTTGGATACAGCAATCAATCGACATCCGTCCTATTCGTCAGACGGATTCTCTTTTTCAAAGATGGCAACTATTTCACCAAATTTCTGCTTCCACGTGGGCGAGGAATGCCCATTTTCTCGAAAACATCTTTATTCCACCCTAGTGCATAATGCGATGGAAGGACTTCCAAATTGGCACACTGACTACTTCGGGAATCAGTAAAAGGAATCGAGTTTCCCGAAACATTTCGGAAAATTCTCGAATTAACCTTTTTAATTGCTATCCGACGTTCATCTGTAATGCATGTTACACCAGTAGATGTTCATTAGAGAAGCTATGAAGGCTTAACAACCGGACTTCGTGTCCCGGGCATTTCCTTAAATAATGTTATGAGGCAACACCTAAGCGAATGAAATTTCCTTTTTAATAGGAAGGAACTCAAATGTTATCGGATTTTAATTATAAAGATACTTCTATATAGTAGTACCAATTTATTTTTTAACTTTTAGAAACGTTTGGCATTAAACGGCCCATTAAAGAATCATTATATTTCTTTTGTGCACATATATATATATATATATATATATATATATATATATATATATATATATATATATATATATATATATATATATATATATATATATATATATATATATATATATATATATATATATATATATATATATATATATATATATATATATATATATATATATATATATATATATATATCCCCTCCTAATCACTGCCGCAGTTCATTGCCTCATCGGGAGGGGTGTTAACGGAGGTTGGAGGCGATGTATCCATTTATGAGTGAACCTTTTGATAGGCTCATGCACAATCAAAAATCCCTATTTATCGCCATCTCCTTCATATCCTCATAGTTAACCCGACCCCTTATTTCATCCAACATCTTCTGTCTCTGTCTTACCCTCTGCTTTTCCCCCTGAATCCTACCCTCAATTGCAACCTTTACCAATCCCTCTCCCCTCAATATTTGGCCCACCCATTTCTTCTGACGATGCTTAATCACGTCAAAGTCCTCTCCTCCCCAACCATCTCTAACACCTCCGTGTTTGTTTTCCTATCAACCCAACTTACTTTTTCCATTCTACGCCAAATCCACATCTCGAAGGCCTCCAAACGTTTAACTTCTTCCTTTCTTAAAGTCTACGTTTCGCACCCATAGAGCAACACACTCCAGACCAGGGATTTCACCAAACTTTTCCTGATTCGTTTATCAAACCCTTTGGTCATCAGTTCCCTTCGTTCATAAAGGTTTCCTCAGCCAAGGCTATTCTTTTACGAACCTCATCCTTCCGTCCAAAGAGAGAGTACTTCCCAAATAAGAAAATTTATCCACCTGCTCTAGTTTTTTCCCATCCACCCTTATTAACTTAATGTTTGCAAACCATTAAAGGAATTACACACAATACAATAGCTTTATCGTCTGCTTAGCTTACAGACTTCACTACTTCCCCACCAACCTTTACTCCCTTGTCTAGCTTTTCTCAGGCTTCTTTAACCATTTCCTCGGCATATACAGTAGAACCCCGGTAATCCGGACACTCGCTAATCCGGAACCCTCGGTAATCCGGACGGTCCATTGGGAGTTATGCAAACCCGCAAATTCTTCTTGCGAACATATAAACACGCATATTAGTAACAAGAAACGAGAGGTGGGCAGACTATTTGAAAAAGGACTACATTGGCTGCAATGATGTGATGTAGAGCGAGGTATTTCGTTTATTGCGATAACATATCTAAGTTGTGATACTTTTCTGAGAGAGAATTTTTCCATTAGAGAAATGCTTAATATGTGCAAGACTAAAATATTTCGAAAGACAATAAATTTGCAGTTGCAGCAGGGTATCACTTCTCAAAACATCACGTTCATGAAAAAGCTATGAGAGAAGAGGCGTAAGAAACAATCCTTCCCTTTGATAGACGTCCAATGAGGATGACCATGCATGGGCTATAGAGTTGGTGTTTATAAGCGAGAAAAGCTAAACAATTTTAAGTTACTGTGTGTTATCAATGAGAAAGTAATTAAAGCGAGGATTAAATTTATGCCGTGTGCAAATGTGTCTGGCAAACATAAGCTTCCTATGTTTGTTGTCGGAACAGCCAAGAAACCCCGTGCATTCAAGTCAGGTACGCTACCGAAGGCACGAAAACGTTCGGGTCACACGAGAATTATTTTTGGATTGGTTTAAAACAGAATTCCTTCCAGCAGTTCGACAACATATGAAATCCGTCAATTTACCACAACGTGCTTTATTGTTGCTTGATAATTGTCCTGACCATCCTTCTGCAGAATAATTGTGCACTGATGACGGTGAAATTTCGGCAATGTTTTTACCCCCTAACACGACTGCGCTGATCCAACCCATGGATCAGAATGTTATTCAAAGCATTAGGTTAGGATATCGTGTTGCTTCTTACAGATATTCTTAATGATCCTGTGAACAATGAAAATTTGGAAAATGCACTGAAAAAGGTAAATTTAAAAGATGTCGTGTTCAATCTAGCTAACTGTTGGGCATCTGTGTCTAAATTAATGATCCGCAAGTCGTGGAAAAATTAACGGCAGAAGATGATGATGACGACGACGACCACCACCACCCTGTGGACTCCGTTAAAATTTCTCATTCTGAGGCTTTGGCGGCACTCAATGCATCATTAAAGTGGGCCGTGGAGCAGTTTTTGAAGCACATTAAATTATGCTCTTTAGACGTTTAAGAGACCGCGCACTTGATTTAAAAATAAGAACGGTCGCGCAAAAGAAAAAACTGACGTTTTTGCTCGCTTATAATATTCATTCACTTTATATGTTGTAATACCTTATGCAATATATACATGCATTATCTATAAAATATAATTTTTGAGAAAAAAAGTTTTTTTATGTTATTTTTTGAAAACCTCGCTAATCCGGAAACCCCGCTAATCCGGACGCCTATTTGCCTGAATTCGTCCGGATTACCGGGGTTCTACTGTATATTAAAAAGCATTGGTGACAAAGGACACCCTTGTCTTACCCCCAATTCAGCCCAATCCGCTTCGCCAACAGCTATCCTTACTTCAGACACTCAAAGAGATAACATCGAATATGTCGGGCTTTGCAAAGCCATCAACAACAACAATTGGCAACAACATCAACAAATCCTAAGCAACAACAATACCTTAGTAACGAATTCATTCTGTGTCAGAACCTCTTCGTGAACAGTTGCTAACGCTGCAATACAAAGTATGATTGCCGTACTTTTGAGGATAGTGCAGGATGTCCTCCGGTGGAATTTATTTCCAAACCAGCAGTCAACCGGCATGGTTATCATAAACGTCGCTTGGCAGGTCTTAAAAGGGATTTTTTTACCTTTCGTCGTCCCTTTGATACTTCCACTATGGTTTACAGGTAAAACATTAATCCAAATAACAGAGCATAATGCATATCGAATATTTACTACGATACAGTCGCAGTACCAAACCGATTACCACCCGCGATTATCTGGTATCCTTCACTAATACAAACACAAATTTCTATCATTTACTGGAATTTTACTAACTTTCAGATCACCTTCGGAAGCATACGGGATATTTGTACGAGCTCTGCGTTGCTTATCGGTTAAACACCGAACGGGTTAAACTAAAGTTTAGATACACTTTTTTTGTTTTCGAAATTCGCCGTTAGGTGGCAGCACATTTGTCAACAACCAACAATGTATTTCTACAGAACTCGCACACTCAATCTCCGCTACTAATCGCGAAATATACGCGGTGCCGATGGGTTGAGTAGGGCAGGTAGGATTCCTTTTGTTCATTTTGTAAAATATAAGTGATACTGGTTCTGCCACCTAGCGGCGAATTTCGAAAACAAAAAAAAAAAAAAAAACGGTATCTAAACTTTCGTTTTACCCACCGAACGATATACCGCAAAACAAGAAGCGGTTTGGTTTACGGAAAGTACGAGGTTGGTAAACATCTCAACTCTAACTAATCGCTTATCCTTGAAAAGAACAAATATCTCTCACAAATCATGCTCATCAAAACACTCAGTAATTATCAAATATCAAGATTTAAATATATTTGTTGAAACGAAAATAAATGTACTGATAGTAAACATCTACGCATTGGACGCTACAAAGAGCACATTTAACTGACTCCAAACAATTATTCTTTATTTTTAGTCACCCCGATACCAAAGTGTCACCAGGAATCGAGAATTGAAATGGATCCGTCGGAACCAACGATATCGGTATGGAAGTGATGGTATGTTTATGAGATTTCGTTATTTTGATGCTTATTATATTAGCCTATGATTTGCTGAATATTCACTCCTCGCAATTCCAATTTCAGGTTCCGAGTAAGTCTAGTTCCCTGATGGGGTTTTACCTCATGACGTCATTAATGACAAAATGAGGTAAAAAAAGCCACCCTAAATCCAACCCAAACGTCCACGTCGTGGGTGGTGGAAACAGTGTAGTAAGGGAATGCCTATAGGTTTCGTTTTAAGTAAGGAATTTCGCCAGTCCAGTAGCGTCCTGGTAGCAAAGCCCTACAGGTTACCCTGAAACACTGGCTAATTGGTCTCTGGTAATACGATCGCTCCGCTAATGGCCGGAATGGAAAGAAGATGACCTGGACGTAATATCAGGATGGTGTAAAGATTGGCAGCTGGATTTCAATATAAATAAATGCGTTGCCATGAGTTTTACGCGCTCCGCAAACATAATTCCCGCGCAGTACCAAATCTCAGGTCATCCATTAGAGTTAGTGCACGACAACAAATTACTAGGAGTCACGTTTAGCAGTAACTTATCTTTTAAAGAACATATTCGAGACGCGATAGGAAAAGCGAATAGAATGCAAAGATTAACTAGTAGAACGTTGAGAGGATGCTCATCGAGAGTCAAAGAAATAGCTTACTTTTCTCTTATTCGCCCGAGCCTTGAATACTGCTGTGCGGTTTGGGACCCACACGAAGTGGGTTTAGTCACAGATTTAGAGATGGTCCAGCGTAGAGCAGCCCGATTCGTTTGCGGGGATTTCAGGTTTGATAGCAGCGTTACGGCAATGATAGAGTCCCTCAGTTGGAATTCACTACAGATTAGAAGATCTGAATATCGTCGGAAACTTTTCGAAAAGTTCAATCGTTCAGAATTTATAGACGAAGTAAGTGAAATGTTAGTGCCAGTAAGGAGCGAACGCGATCCCCGAGAGGCATCGACGAAGCGTTATAGGGAAGTAATCGCAAGGACGGATAATTACTTTTGGTCGTTTTTTCCCCAAGCTATTAGAGATGCTAATAGGTAGGAATGAATAATGGTGGTGTATTACACCCCCTGCCATACGCCTCTGGCGGCTCGCGGGGTATTTATCTAAATCTAAATCTAAAAAATCTAATTGGAAAGGGCCTACGGCTCAGCGTTAAAAATTATCGTTGGGTAATGATTGACAGATTTTTGCATCGTCCTAGCATCGAACCCAGGATATCTTCCGTAAAAGTCATTTATGTTTTCGATAGATCATGACCATATATATAGGCTCTTTGAGTTTTGATTCTCTACCTATCCGGGAAGTATTTTTTAGAAATTCCCGGAAATCAAAGCAATGCTTTTCAACGGGGAAAATCTGGACTTTGTGGCCCTCTGGAATCGAACCCATGACACTGAGGTTCAAAATCGAAATTTTTCTGGCGGTTATGCGTTATGGCCAATACGTCGTAAAAATTTCAAGTCAATGACGCCTGTGCATTAGCATCCTCTCTATCTATCTATATGAATGAATCCGGAGAAGCATCTATGCATAAAAGATATTTCTTTTTCTATTTTCATCAACGTTGATCGAAATACTAAAAGCGGGACTAAGAGCATATTCAAGTTTGGAATGTTTTGTCTCATACAAGCTACTTTTTTACGTTATGAAATCAAATATTTTGTCTGCTTGCAGATTCCTCCGTAAGTAAATTATCACTAAGATAATTTCAATATTTTTGCTATTATCTGAATTCTGCTTATTACCTAAGATAGTATACCTAGTAAAACATTCGCTCGGTGAACGACATCGAATTCAGAATTACGGTTAATCATTTTCGTCTTGTTCAGAATCTGTATAGAATTCACAGTCACCGCAAGTCAAAGATGCTTTCCAACTCTTTGGCATAAAATACTTCTGTTACAGCTACATGCAGCACCTCATAGGTGTAGCATAACTGTCGAACAGTTCGTGATAATTTTACGTATTTATCTATAACAGCTGCATCGTCACATGTTCTAACCGAATCACTTCCAAGTTTTATCGTGAAGTTTTCAAGCCCTTCTTGAGTGGAGGATAACACTTTTTGCAGTAGTTTCATTTCTATATATCGAAAGACTTGTTGTGAGTGGTCAAATGGTGAAATTCAAATTCCATCAAACATCAGTAGACGGTGTAGTATGGGTAAATATTACACCAATATTTTACACCAAAATATTCAGTCTCTAGGGAATAAAGTGAATTAGTGAGAGTTGCTGTTTGATAAATATAAAGTAGACACTGCCTCCTGCATTGGTGGTGGTTGCTTGATGAGCGTGGGAGGAAGCACCGGAATAGTCTCTCGCACGGGTGAAAATTTATATTTCCCTAAAATTAATTGATTAACCTTAATATTGATCCATTGAAATTTTAATAATAAAGTTATGTTACTCGTATTTCTTACAGCCTCTCTTTTTATCCGATTTCCAGCCGAAGTTCCTATAATCCAAGAAGATGTCCGCGAGTGAACCGTTATTTTCGTTAATTTCTTCGTTATTATTCTACTTCGAAGCGTTGCAATACAATGCCACTGAATGATGAGACTGACACATATTCGAAAGATAATATTATTCATTCTTCATATTGAGGAATCTATTTTCGAGGATTATTTGCCGCAGTCGAAGGTGTCAACAAACAAAACACGCAACAAGAGTACTAGATCCATCAATTGACGCCACGAGATGGCGCAACTGTCTGGCTCTCTCATTTCCAAGTCCATCGACTAATAAGTCAACAGGCTACGCATTGCTCGCCTCTATTTCGCTCACCCAAGGAATTCCTATCGCCATTTTCCATCACTATCATCTCAAATCTTGATAAGACCTTGTTAAACGAGCTAAATTGAACCGACTAAAACAGATCGGCGCTATCGCGCACCTTCGATAACGAAGAAGGAACCGGTGGATACAACGAGAGCGTATTATTACCAACCGTAGAGACCTATTCCAAAGGAACACAAATATTGATAAACGAATCGTATAAATAGCAACCTCTTTCCATGCACGATCGACAACGGTCAGCAACTGATATCGGATCGGAGGGGGAAAAGGTCAACGAAACGACGTTTCTCCTCTGAATGGTGCTATGGGAATATTGCAAATGCACGTGACTGGAATCACCCTCTAGCGTCCAACCAAGAGGGCAAATATCCTCGCTTCTTCGCTTCCTTACCGAAAGTTTGAGGCGCTGTCTCCCCCCTTCCTTAGGCGTAATCTTGCGAGTCTTTACGCCTTTGCAGTCTGAAGACGGTGCTGACCTTGTTCTACGACTTCCTTCTCTTTTTAGAGGGAGAAGATCTGCGACACTCTAAACGCCGTTCGATTGCACAGCGGGACAACGGAGCAGCACTTTCACTCGCACAACAAATTGGGACGCCTTCTATTCCGCAATTACGTGAAGCCGGCTGCGACGCATGCACGAATGCACCGATGGAATATTTTCACTCGCGATGGAAGTAATGCTAACATTATGGCGACACATTTCGAATACAGAAAACTGGCGAAATTATATCAATAAATTATGGGCATTTTATGCATTACTCATATTAATCAATTACGACTAAATGATAAGGATCCTTCGATAGATACAATGTAAAACTCGGTTAACACGTGCGAAAAAATGTTACGTACGTCTTCTCAGAAACACAATTAGTTAGTAAGTTATTGATTTATAACATACATTTCTTCACACACATACATAAAAACTTCTTTATTGAACGAACCTACGACAATGATTCATAATTGATGGATACACCTTCTCCAAAGTTTGGAAAAAAAAAACATTTCTAAATTAAATATAATTTTCAAATAAAGCTCAAGCGAGCAGATAACATGTAAGGTAAATCCTTTTTAAGGCGGACACCTGCCGGAAAAATATCATTGCATATAAACAAGGTTTTTCGCAGGAAAGGCCCCCTGTAAGACGGAACCTACGAAACGCGGTGGGAAATCTATAGTTCTTCAACCTCGTACATGAACAATTAGTATTCGAACCTGTGTGAGTCGGAAAAAAATCTTAGCTTGCAAAAGTATTTATCATTTACTTGCTTCTTTTCCATTTGCCACCTTTCTGTTAATATACCGCCTCGAAGGAATGAATAAAGGGTTAATCCTAAAATAAGGAATACTTGGAAGAAAAACCCTCAATATAGGAGTCTTTTGATAATAAAGAAACACACAGTACCTCGTAACTTCCACAAGTTATTTTAAACAGGGACAGTCGAGTTCTTTCTGAGGAAGACTGCTGCAGAAAATAGAAACAATTGAAGTAATGGAAGCGATAGAAACAGTTTCCACGAAGTATTACGACTTCCCAAACCCTTTCCCTTTCATTAACCGAACCAAGAAACTTTTACCTTACCCACCCTCTCCCCTAGTACAACCAAACACCACAGACAGCCATTAAAACGCTTATTTTTTATATAAATGTACCTGAAGATGGCCGTGCTTAGGCCGAGACCGGTCTTCAATAATTTATGGAAGTTACAAAGTACGTTTCTTCATTATTGCCATGGCTTTCCACGGATAACTCATTTTCATTATATCTTTTGATAGTTTACTCTTGAGGTCTCCATAGCTCGCCTCTTGTGTTCCCGCCATCCTCAGGCTAACGATTCTTGCTTTCTAATAAATGTAGATTCCGCTGATGCATTCTCATAAAAAAATCGTATCAGGACTCCTAGCAAAGGGAAGGATTTCCAGTATTCAGGTAACTCTTAAATTACGATCTATTTAGTGAAGGGATATTTTCGAAACTGTTCCTAAGGGTACGAATATAAGGAAATATGGTTTTCTGGTAGTCGGCCACAGGCCCGTTCTTATAATTTTGGGGGCCCTACGCAACATTATTGAATGGGGCCCTATAGACCAGGCTGCAGTGCAATGATTGCACCGTTCCGATGAGTTAAATAACCACTTCGCTTTAAATTCGTTACATGTGAGGCTAGCGAAATATAACGTTAAAATATCATAATATGGTACGGAAATTTATATTAAGCTTTTAATTTTATTTATTTAATAAAATTGTAATTATTGAAATGTTTTACTTCCTTTTCGTGACTTGGCTGCGGGTCCCCTAAGTTGACGGGGCCCTACGCGACCGCATATGCCTAAAAACGGCCCTGAAGAAGAAGCTAATTGAAATATGTTCTTGGTGTCTGTACTAAGGAGTTTTATGGGGTCTTCCCTACTCTATCTATGTTTCCCCGCAAACGATACTATTTTCCAAGTGAAACTGAGGCATTATAGCAAATACACGCTAAATAGATGTACTTTAGTAATTGTGAAAATTTACTCGGTCGCTTGGGTTTCCGCATTGTATAGGTTTTACTGAAGCAATGTACTGAATCACTATAGAAGATCTTATATGAATCAGAAATAGGTTTCAGACATGCCATTACTACTCTACGTTGTACTGTATCGAAATTCATGATTGGGGCAGAACATTGCTTAAATGCATAATTTTATGAATGACTGCCACTCAAACGACTTGGAAAATAAATGACATATACGTACAGGGAATGGGCTTAAAATTAGTGTACGAAACTACGTGCTGTTGTCAACTGACCATCAAAATCAGGTGAATCCACACGGTCGCAGAAATGAGGATTTGAAACACCAAACCGCCTGTTATAAGACAGGATGGGATTGAATTTTTAAGCTAAATAATATACAATTCTTCCAAATCCTTATTTGCCGTAATTGGTCATGGTTTTTACCTCTAAGAAGCACAAGTTAGGCCGGACAATATAATCCCGTCGCCATTGGTCGACACACGAGCTAAAATGAAATAAATGAGTGAACGAGGACTAAAGGTAGTATCGAACGCGTTGTGAACCATCGCTTCAAATAAATGTGTATCAAGATTCTAGATTTATTTATTGCACACTGAACATTCTAAAATATTACGTTAAAGAGTTACAGTCCAAAATAAGCAAAGCGACTTATCAAAATATAAATTCCTTTACTCCCATCACAGGATTCTCAATCAACCATTTCATCCGCACCACTACACGTTTGCAAAGCACTGGCTGAGAATATTGACATACATTTATAGGGTGAATGAACCGAATGGGACCTCTAATATGCTTCTTAAGACAATTAGTGAAAGTTGGAATTTAATTACAACGCTCATCTTTACATCAGGTTTCCAAATTTCGATTAAATATCACTAAAACTTAAAAGTCTCTCTTATATTATAAGCGACAATCAATAACACAACTATTACGAGGAAATGAGCGTTTGTGCATGCACGTTTAGCGCCTTCTTGAGGGACAACCGTCAGACTAAATGATGTCAGAATCGAAGCAGCAGTGAGTCCAACGTCACTTGTTTTCGTTTCTCCTTCACAAGCATTAAAATACCTGATTAAGGATTATGTCTCTTCTACTCAAACAAAATCAATCAAGGAGAATTTTAAAGAGAACTCTTGGAATTATGACTGGGAAATTTCATAATTTGCACCGAAGGCGCATAAACCTATTTAAAGGAAAGGAAATAGCTTTATTTTCTATGTTTAAACACCGTAAAAATAAATGCAGAAAACCGAACACCAAGGGGTTGAAATCCTGAAGAAGTCCCAAATGAACTTCATCTTTAATTACCAAACACTATTAATCCCACAAACAGAGTCCTAAAAACAGCGATCGTTTTCGGCATTAAAACGGGCAAATAGCCATTTCCTCGCTTCGAGCATATTTGGTTCGATTGCAGTTTATTGCGGCAGACAATTTGGCAAATGGGCGAAGGAACGCACCACCAAAAGGATCATCGAAAAGCAACTTCAATGCAAAAGCTTTCGCTCGATTGTATGACCGCTCAACAGTTCCTCCGATGTGCCCATTGGCTAGTTGCGGGGGAAAGCGGCACGAACAGAGAAAATCTACTCGCTGATGAATAATCTAGTCTTTAAAAGTACAAAATAATGGAACTTTCACTAATATACATATAATAACTCTTTGGCCAAACGTAAACCTCGATCGGCACTCGGAATTTGTGACTGCAAATGGTCGTCGTCGTTCACATTCATTCGCTAATACAATAACAATCGATTCGCACTAATTCTCTAAAGATGAATGCGCTATTTTTTAACCATTTCAACCCCTTGCTACGGTTGGAGTGTAACGTTCCTGAAATAGAAGTCTTTACTTGGAAACATCAAAATAGTCTAATTTACTTTGCTTCTCATTTGTGAATTGCTCATCTGATTTTCCATATAATAAAGGATTTTCAATCTATTTTTTTATATTCGCTAGGACGACGAAATAATTTGTTTGAAATTTAGATATTTTTGGAAAAATATTTCTTACAAGAAGTTTCAAAAAAATACAGAGGTAGTCAAGTGGCACGACTATTTTTTATTTAATGGCGGCCGCAGAATCTTCGAAAGAAACCAATTTAACGCAGAGAAAAGCTAGATTTAGACCAAGCAATCACATTAAAAGTCATAGGCCAACACGAGTTAAAAGCCGTAATTTCAGCGACTAAAATCTTTATACATAGCGTACATGAATTTATACGCGCATGTACAACTGTAAAATGATATTCAAGTATTGAGAAATGATACTTAATTGTAAATAGATGGTTATAAACGCTTGGTAAAGTTTTTGGATTCAATTTTTTACTAGTCTTTGTTTTCGCAATACATTCTAATCTTTATCGCTAACACGCCAACAGCGACGAAAACAGGAGCTTCGCCAATGGCGCTGACGGAAAGCGAAGTTGATGCAAACATTCTCCGGAGGATTCAGTGCCGACGGCATCTTTTTCACTTCCTCCTCCAAGCAACAAAACACAGTCGATAAATGACGAAGTAATATCGAAAGTAAGTGGAGTTTAATAGTAGGACTCTCGACGTTGCGCGAATCGTCTCGAGTGAAATGCACGGTTCGATTCTCGATGCATTTCTCCTCGCGATTCCATCCGAACCGCTGAATGTCGCGAAAAAAGGCGAAAGAACTCCTCCAAGGACGAAGGCGGTACTTCCTCGCGCGAAGGCTGTCTTATCGAATGTTTGGTCTCCGTAAAATTGGGGAATCGGAAACATTATTCGCGAAAGATGACAGCAGCGAATGCGAGAGGCCCGCTTTTGGAGATAGCAAAAGGAGGAAACCGAATCGACGAGCTCCAAACCATAAATCCCAGTCCATACCAAGCACTTGTCATATTTTGCTTAAATGTAACTTAAAATCGCGTCTTAAGGGCCGAAAGGGAGAGAATAACAAACGAAAATCTAAAAATTACATTTGGAATTTCGAAATAAAAGACGTTTAAAGGCCTCAAATGGGAAGGATAAATTCACGAGGTCGATTACGGTCACTAGATAATTCAAAGCAGTCTTAGTCACGAACTTGATTTTCTTACCTTCTGTCGACGGAATCGCATATCACCTCGCTTCTTTATGCAAAGAAAGACGGAATCGTCACTCTTTTTTTGCGGCGCTTATATTTTATATTCTCAATTTCCAAAGCCAACGATTTGAGGTCCAGGGCGGTTAACCAAAGGCTATGAGATGTCGTTTGAAGGGAATTCGAAACGAAACTATTCTTTAAATAGTGGAAATTTGGAGGATGTGCTTAAATGGAAGAGAAGATTGTGTTCCAAGAATAGACACTCTGAAGGAAGGCAACATAAAAAACGATTTTTGGAGTTTCGACGACTGACATGACAGTTGATTTGGATCAGTCCTATTTTTCCACTAAATTACAGATACAAGCTTATAATTATCATTCCTATAATTTCCAGCGATCCCTCGAATTTCAACTGCCCAATTTGCTGGGAAAAGACTCAAAAAAAAAACATTCCGAAAATCCTCGAAATGGATTTTTATGAGAAAAATCGGTATTTTGTAGTCATCTGGCATCGAACCCATGATAGCTATGATCAAAGTCACAATTTTTCTGTCGATTATACGCTGCGACCAGTTCGTTGTAAAAATTTTAAGTCAATGACATTTGTGGAACATGGTTAGAATTCGTATCCCCTATAAGTCTAGAGGTATATCCGGGGAAGTAGCTGTACACATGTACATGTAATGGATGTTAGTAATACATTAAAGGGAAGGTATCTTACCACTCAAAGTATACTGAACTTCATACAGAATTTTTAATAATAACGATGTCTAGTCTTGAATTGGGGTCGGTAACATAAATAGTGAATACAATTGAAAATCAAAAGTATTATCTAAAAATCACGACACAATGGATTCGATGGAGCAGCTTGGGCCCTTCGTTTCTCGTGATTGTTCGACGTTTTAAAGGTTGAAAATAGAGCAAAAATCCATTGGTTTCCAATAAATTGCTACATAAAATATTACATTAAATTCGTGTTTTCCATCAGTAAAATAAATGCATCCTTACGTTATGGATAACAAATAAAATACATTTTTTTTCTTAAGGCGGTTTAAATCGCAGATGATTTTTGATCCTCGAAGAGTGATTTTGGCTTAATCAGTGTTTATATGAGATCGAGCGAGATAATTATCAGTCAAACAACGAATTGGGCAAAACGAATAAAGGACGACGAAGCTGACGAGTGTGAGTTTCATACAAGTAGCGATCGAGAAAAACGCATTTCGACAATATTTATTTTTCGATAACATACAATAGCATTATCCGATATTTATCGATCTAATAGCAGAATAATATAATATTATCTTTATGAACCAAAAGCTCTGAGAGATAGAATAGAGATGGCTTTGAGAGCTTTTTGAAAAAAGCTGTAATCACCTAAAAGACGATTACTGGAGTAACTCTTATGGAAAAAATAAATTAATCATTTACTTCATAGTTACGACAGAATAATTGCACTGATCAAGGTCTCTTCTTATGGACTGACAAGAAAAGTGATACTCATTGTGCTTCACTTGCGTAGATATCTTCCGCTTATAGCATTCTGGCTAAGTGAGGAAAGCAACGGCAAACTACCTCACTCCTCATCCTGCCTAGTGAACCTCATTCCTCTCTACAAGTCCTTAGTAGCTTATGTCAATTTTTTCAGGCCATGGAATTTTCCACTTTCATCCTCAAGTAATATCTTTGCTAGGAATAAACGAGCGTATAAAGAGGGTACATATATACGTTGGGAATACGATAATTAAAACATTGTCCATTGAAATATTTAAATATTGATGGAGAAATAATTATAAGAATACGAGCTATGTTTTACACAAACAAACATTTCAAATCGAAATAACCAATTTATATTCTTAAAATGCTCCTCTCGACATTAACATCGACCCGACATCTTCCAAAGAGGAAAATTGTCTCAAAATGTAGTGAATAAATTTTTAATTCATTAGTGATGATGTCATATTAATGGTTAACCTGGTTACTAAAATGACAAGCAAAATAAATAGCAAAAGAATTCTGTAAAAAGTTCGATATCCCCGACGCCGAGTATATGGCTGATTAATTTGGAATATTGCGTATAAAAAGTAAACTGTTTAAAAATAAAATAAAATTTAATGTATTAATAATAATTGTTAATTATATGAATTTTGTAGATATATTTTTATATAGAATTTTTTCTTCGCTCCTACAGACTATTCTTTTAACGAAGCCGAGTTTCTTAAGTGCTTTTCCACATATATTTCGGATGTGGGCACTCCATGATAGATTATTCGTGAGAGTTACTCCAAGATACTTTACCGATTCTACTGTCATTAGGTTTACCCCTCGGAGACTATAAGAATAATCATTTATTAAAAATTTTCTTTCGAAGAAGTTAACTACCGAACACTTTTCTACATTAAGCTCTAATTGCCAATCATCACACCAATTCATAATTCTATCTAAGTCGTTCGAAAGGGTTAATCTATCCTCTAAACTATCTATTTCCCTGTAAATGACTGTGTAGTCTGCGAATATCCTAACATTACTTTCAATGTGATTGCTGAGGTCGTTGATGTACACTAAAAATAACAACGGTCCAATTACACTGCCCTGAGGGACGCCCGAGGTCACCTTAACCAAGTTGGAACTAATACCATCGAGTACTACACGTTGCTCTCTATCGGTGAGAAAGTCTTTTATCCAGTTAATAACTTCTGCATTGATACCCGCAACTTCTAATTTGTACAGCAATTTGTGATGAGGTACCTAGGTGCTTTGATACAGGTTCGTACATAAAAGTGACTACACGCGACCAATCCCATCTCTGGGGGATCGTGCCCGAAGTGGGTCGCGCATAGTCGCTTGCAGTGGATGAGCACCCAGCAGACGAGCACCCAGCAGAGGAGCATCCAGCAGACGAGCAGTGTTACACTGGCTAACACTTTAATGGGTTAAGGTCGAAGTAAGTTATTTTTATACGTAAATTAGTTTTCCATAAATGTTAATACACTTTAATTCTCTCTGGAGATATTGGATGGATGTAAGTGAAAATATTCAACACTAAACACCCTTGAACACAGACTGTGAGTTGAGGGCCATTGAAATACCGCCTTCTGATCTAATCGAACTAAATAAACAGGACATCGAAACATACGAGATTAAAGAAAATTACTTGATCCTTTTATTTCCCCGTTCGACAAAAAAAAACTCGTAGAAGAGATTTTCGTGCAATTTACGATGATGTTTCGACGCCTTTCATTCTTATCTGTAGAAATATTCTATTTCTTAGCTTACGGATGGAATTATTCGACAACATTTATCTTGGCATTGAAAGTTAGCAAGGAGAACTTTACGCAACTTTCTTAATATTTCATAATACGGATAAAAATATCGTATCGCCGTGAAACAAAAAAGAATGACGAGATAATTTCATCAGAAGGATCGAAAGAGCGAAAATTAGAACAATGAATCCAAAAAAGATTAATCGAGAGGTAATTGACCTTTGCATCGAAAATTACTAGCGACACTTACGGAATTAAAATCTCTTCGGATTTATCGTTCCTTTTCATACAAACTTTGACCATGAGTTATCTACTGATGAGATTTAGATTAGTAGATAAGAAGACTTTGGGATCGCTTTACACTCAAAGGTCGAGCCGATGACTCGATTAAACACATTTTTTTTGTCTCCGAGGGAATTCAAAGTCGGTTTGTATGTCGAGTCTCACGT
The DNA here is from genome assembly GCA_947579665.1 of Sympetrum striolatum. Lineage (NCBI taxonomy): Eukaryota > Metazoa > Arthropoda > Insecta > Odonata > Libellulidae > Sympetrum > Sympetrum striolatum. The sequence goes on along the minus strand of OX388343.1, from coordinate 107,218,955 downwards.
ATTACAAAGATTTCCTGAAAAAAGGAAGACATATCACTGCACTGCTGAGCGAAGGAGAAAATTACTTCAACATATTTGAAAGTTTTCGCAACAAAATACTAATTTATAACTCTTCCTTTGTGAAAAGATGAAATTTAGGGATTATTGAGAGCTACATAATCCTCAGTCACAGACCTTGGAGAGAAACAACAGATTTTGTAGACTATAATGTTCATTTCACCGTAATTCACTATATATAATAGCAATTGGTAAAAAAGAGCTGATGTTTTATTGGCTCTCTTATAAATCTGGTCGCATAAATCGATCTTAAAACAGAACGCTTACATTCCACAATGATCAGATTCACTCCCCAGCCACAACTGCATAATGTAGCCAATAAACGCAAGACAGGAGGTATCTATAGAAGACGGAGGAACTTGATTTTATCCGAAAATTATAAAAAATAATGAGAGTTTAATGCGTAAGATGTGATAAAATACACATTTAAAAAGTTTAAGAAAAAATTACAAAAATAATTACCTTATAAACTAATGATTCGAATAAAATATCAGACTAGACGTTCCAGAGGCACGAAGGAGCATACAGAAAATATTTAAGTGAAATCTGAAACTGAAAATAAATATACTTGAAAAGCAATAATTTCGATTTCATGAGCAAAATCTGGGGATTTTCGAAAATTGTTTTGAGGGACTTCCCAGCTGATTAGAGAGTTGCTGGAAGCCGTGCATATCCGTCGAAAACCACAAAGATACTTTAGAAGATTATTTTTGGTTCGACGCTAGGTCAGAGCAAATATTCTCCCATTTAAAATTCATTGCTACGATATTTAAGATTTTTTGAATCGGTTCTCGATGACATGGAAACTTGAAACTCGGCATGTGGATAGACAACATAAATATGTACTCTATATACGCTTTTTACCGTTTCGCTGACGGTCATTGGTTCGATCCCAGAGAGTTATTTACATTCCTCAATGCATTTCTTATGGAGATAAAGGAAACCAAATTTAGGTACTTTCCGGCATGATATCGACTTCAAACTTTGCATTAAATAAGATCAAGTCCTAACAAGCCATAATGTGCATTTGCAGTCGCCAATAGGTCCTGGGTTCGAATCCAGGCGCCTCTATAAATAGTAGCTGATACGATTTTAAAGATTTTTTTGAACCCCTTCCCGGCAACATAGAAACTTAAAACTTGGCATGTGAATAGAGATCATAGATATATTTCATATGCAGTGTTTTAGGTTTCTCTTATCGTCCTTGGTTCGATCCCAGAGAGCCATTTACATTACCCAATGCATTTCAGATGGGGATAACGGAGTCTTAATTTTGGACCTTCCCTGTAAAATTTGAATCAATTAATTATTTATATTAGGGCGTTATATGTATTCACATCTTCCAAAAGATTCTGGGTTTGACACCAGGCGTCTCTACTAATTAAAAACGTATGGCGGGAATTTCTAATTATTTATGATCCGAAAATATTTTAAGCTACATCCCGGTAAGATAGGGAATACAAAATTATAAGGGTCACGGGAAACACGCTCTTCTTTATTATATCTATGAAACTGACAGAAAATGTGCATTAGGTTTTCGCCAGGTGGATGCAAATTTCTCCTATTTAAAATAAATTGCGTTGATTTTTGAGAATATTTTCAATCCCTTTTTTTTTGAGGATCTTTAAGATATGTTCGTTTTGTTAACGCATGGACACACAAAAATGATTCAACTGGGTTGATGGTTTAATTAATTTTTACTGTCAATTAACGCAGCTACACAAGAGGATTGGTTGAAAAGAAATGAGAGACAATAAATGGCTACAAATTTCATCACTGACGGTTCGGAATGGTCAGCCTTGGATGACGAACACCTCCCATCCAAGAGTCAGCATAAATGTTAATTCTATTCCAGATAAAAACGTGAATAACGTGATATTAGCAAAATAAACTGAAGTTTCGTAATTGCACTGCTATCTGAAGGTCTCTCTGGCGACAGATATTGCTGAACTTGAGATATGATCAAGATATGTGTAAGAAGTACTTCGCGATTTATTTTGACCAGATTAGAGCAGGTCAGTGACAATTATTTATATATTCGTCCATTATCTAAACAAATGTAGCTATGTGCGGACCTACGAAATTTAAATTGATATTCGAGTTATCCTTCCCGTCGCACAGTGGGCTAGAATCGAAAAAAGCTGGCCAAAAATAAGAGTGGTTTTTTTGAGAGCGGAGTTTGAAACTTCGCATAGTTATTCTTGAATAAATTCCGCATATAACTGCGAAATCATTTGCGTTGGTTCCCTCTCATTACAAGTCTACAGGGGGTCAAAGTTGACCAAATTTCATGAAAAATGCCCGCCTTCCGATTTTCCGCAAAATTCTTCAACTTTAAGCCAACCTTGAACCAAAATTAGCAAACTCACCGGGTAAAATACGATGCATTATTATAAACCTAATATATAGGTATGCTTTATAATACTGCGATTGAATGATCACAGTTGAATATTTGCAATATTTATACAACAAAATGGCGAACCCTTATTTTAAGGCAAATTTTCACCGAAAGTGAGGAAAATAGTAGTGATGTACCACGATGTACACGGTCTAATTTACACGATAATGTTCTTTGAAGATTTCTTAAGAGAAATCTGAAATAAAATCCTGCGGCAATTTGCGACGCCGATATATAAAGCGACTTTTCGATGGCGATGCAAGAGCTATATCCGCGCGGCGGAGCGCCACTTTCTGAGACGACCTCGGTTTTGAGAGGATATACGGAGAAAAACGTTTCTGAATAGTGTTTTTAGCAGTTTATAACTATGAATTAATACTCTTTACACATTTTAGGACAGAATTACTTCAGAAATATATAAGGTTAGCATCAGGACCGTGCGAAGGATTTGCTCGTGGGAGGGGTTTTTCTCATTAAAAAAAAGTAGCTATATTAATACAACTATCAATAATGAACGTACACGATGTATGAAATATTGTATTCAAAATTATAGGAATTCAGTTTCATACATTTCTGGAATATTTTTCACCATACCGAATAAAGATACATAACCATGAGGACACTACTTGAGGCTTTAGGCCCTTTTGTTCGTGAAACTCGATTTCTGATTACCCCCAAAGTGTGACTCACTGAGACGAAAGAAGGAGTCCTGACAGACGTTCACATGAAAGTTGAAAGAGGCACTAAATTTTGGAAGAAAAAGTTTACTAAATGAAACATTAAATAAAATAATTTCATTTTATCCTATCTTCAATTCATCATTCGAGGGACTTTTTGTATGAAGGATCCTCAGGATCCTCATGGAGGGGGGGGGGGGGGTTCGAACCCCCAAAACACCCCCCGAGTGCACGGGCCTGGTTATCATATATATTAGGTTTATAATACTGCATCGTATTTTACCTGATGAGTTTGCTCATTTTGGTTCAGGATTGACTTGAAGTTGAAGAATTTTGCGACAAATCAAAGACCGGCATTTTTAGTGAAATGTTGTCAACTTTGACCCCCTGCAGAATTGCATAGCGAAGTCCGCACTAAAAAAAAACGCTTTTTATTATTGGCCAGATTTTTTCGATTCTAGTCCACTGTACGTTCTTAAAATCATGAATAAAATGACAATAGAATTATAATGAATATCATTAAGCGATACTCGGTTGAATTCCGTTAGAGAAGAATGTTGTAATAGCAACACTTGTACAAAATGCACAGAAACTAAATTTTCCAACAAAAATACTCTTGTGGATTTTTACAAATGTTACTACTAAAAGATTGTTTTAATTGATTATAATTGAAATTGGCAGAACCTGCATACATCGGCGTTTGCAAGGCACACTTCTGCAATTACAAATGAAAATATGCCGAATCGAAGCTATAACAAAAAAGACGATAATTGCGAAAAAAGGGATTTGACATTCATTAAATTACATTACTGGTGTCATCATTGTCACACCAAGAGGAATATCCATTCAGTACATTTTTAAATATTTAACGTGAGATTAGATAGGAACTGCAAATGTAATACTTTTAATATACATATACAATCGAATCTTGAAGTAACTGAAAAGATACATTTCGTACGATCAAATTTTCATCGTGGGGTGTATATAAACAGTAATATAATGTAGCATTTGCTTCGTAGCCAGTATTACATTATAAACTTATCTACATGGTGTGCACTAGCAATCACAGGGGACGTGGTTGTATTTCTAAGATATAAGATCTAAAGGGACGATTTGGATAGATGATTAGGCAAAAGCGAAAATATTTTGATAGGGGGCCGTACACAAATTACCTAACGCAATTTGGGGGGATGGGGGGTCCGGCCAGGCGTTAAGGTCCTGGTACGCGGGGGGTCGAAAATTGGAGAATTTTGCGTAATTTGTGTACGACCCCTAAGGATATGAAGAGTACCAGTAGATGAACGTGAAATATATATTCTGTACGCAACTAACGAAATCATTCCATTCTTTCAGATGTTTGTCAATCGCCAATCAAAGGTTATATCGGTAAAACGTGAAAATATGCACAATCCATGGGTGCAAAGTATCGCAGTAATTATGAGCGAATCTCCTCTTGAGAGAGACATAGGAATTCGCATTGTGCTCACACCTCGGTCATTGATAGTTTAAATAGATTGTCGACACAGTATTCAGCTCGGTTGGTCCCTTCAAACATTAGATACCAAGAGGGTGATGAGAATGGCAGGATGAAGAGCACTGACCACAAGCAGAACATGTCTTCCTAAGGGTAACACAACGACTTTTAAAATGTTCTTAGCATTCATAAGGAGAGACTTTAATTAGTACTCTTCAGCGTATTATTGCGTCATCACAGCCACGAACGAGAGAGTAGTTGATGAAAAATGCATTTCTCTCTCTACCGAAAGACAAATATTCCATTTACCAGGAATGAATTCAATTGAAGTAGCCTTGATTTGGAGGAATTCCGTAATCGGTTGTTGTTCTCCTGGAGCTCAAAGTACAATAAAATTGTTTGAATTTTGCACAGTTATTTCAACATAATTCAGAGTACTGTTTCATTTCAACAGCCCCAATGTCTGCACATATTTTTTTTAATAACTAACTGAAGCGCCCCTTGATTCTCAACAGAGAAACAGAAGTATATTAAAAATCCCATAATAATAATAAGGTATGAGGGCTTTATTCTTTATAATTGATTTTTGGTTTATTTTTATCTTCCTTTGCATAGCGGAGTTTTTTTGCTCGTAGAACGTATTTTCTACATTTTTAGAAGTAATTTACATAATCTTATCCACGTAAGCGATTTTATTCTATTTGTATTTCTCAGTATTTCACTTTTTTAATTTTGTGGCAACCGTCATTTTGTAAATCCATCAAAACGTCCTCATTTTACGATTGATCATACGACGATAGAAACGTCTGAAAAATCATTACAACTTCGTAACTATAATACTTCATAATGCTTAGTAAATTCAATAAAATCTTACAGATAGTTGGGAATAATATTGCATATTCGGGGTACTTGACCGAAACAATAGATGGTATCTGATGGTTCTGAGCCGTACCATGGCACAATGTATCACAAAAAAGGATAGAGCACCTATGAATCCAAATGAAAGAAAAAGTGAGGCTGCGATACAACAGCCCGAATAGCGTAGATTTATTTATCCGCCTCAAAGTAAAAGCGAGGTTTATTTAGGAAAAAATTCAATCCATTAAACACAAATTGCCATATTTAATTCATTTTCATTACGGTAAGCTGGTAAAAGACACCAATTTCTTTAAAATAATAACTACTTTCCGTCGAAATGTCCTTTACTAAGCTGCATACAATCTTCTCTTCCTTAGAGGGAACATGGGATTTTCTTGAGGAAAGAAAAGCTTTGATGTTTTTTCACGATTTGGAACGGTTCTAATTCCGTTAGTTAACCCACGTAGCACGTAACACAATACGGAAAAACTAAACGAATTGCGTAAATGTTTACATAGGTATGTACAGCTGCACTTGCCGCTGATAACTTACAAGATACGAATATACATATATGGAAATTTTAATTTTTTTCTAAACGTTTTCGGTGAAAGCTTTCGTGTCCTAGATTGCAGTGAATTTTGTGTTTACTACATGGCTCTGGAAGTCCCTTCTTACAATTCTGGCCACTACTCCCCATATATATTATAAAATAGGACTTTTCTTCCACGGATATTTTACCCACTACCATAACAAAAATTGATACAAAATTATTTTATTTGATTGATATATTTTTATTGATATAAAATTATTTCGGAAGGAAAGTCTACATCTAAATACATGATAAGAGGTGCAACAAGATGCTGGTTTCAACAGCTGAAAGCCACATTGAAATCATAAGATATTACTGGAATAAACTTCAAGTAAAATATAAACTAATGATGGAAAATGCCACATTTACAAGGGAAAGAAGCCTTCCATTAACAAGAAATGGATTGTAAGAAACATGACGCTTGTCTTGATAGCCCAATGACAATGTAAAACGTGTGATCCACAGCGTAGACAAAGAAGTAAATGTAATAAAGCTTCGAAATGTTCGCTAATAGAATAAAACGTAATAAATCACATTAAGAATGAATAAACCAAAAATGTAGTATTTCATGTAATTATTTCCGCGTACACCAATTGCAGAATTTGGGTCGAAAATCGGCTTCGGTTGAAAAAGTGAAAGAGATCTCAACAAAATGAATGTTTTTATGATGACCTTTATTTGTGAAAGAGGGGCAACAATCATTTGTATACTCGAGACTACTTCCACATTCAGAGATAAAATTAGATATTTACCAAAAGTATACCAATATACTGAAGCTATCCTTGCATGGTTTCAAACAAACAAGCCGCACATTTTCACGAACAAGCAGGAGTAAAAAGTATTTCGTGAGTAATAAAAAATGGAATGAAACTGATGATACGCAGAACTACTTATTTGACAGAGAACTGCATACAAAAAACAAAGGAAACAAACGCTAATAACAAACAAGAGTAACTGCAATTGTTTTTTTTGGAGGAATTCCATTAAATCTGTCCCCGCTTGTCTAATTCCCATTCCCACAAAAGAGGCTGTTTTGGTATTACATCAAATTATTAAGCAGTGATGCGAGAAAGACCAGAGAAAGTCATTTTAACAATATATAACATAGAAATATACTTTGACAAGCACATGGATTCTGTTTAGACAAAGGTATCAGTTGAGCCTGCCGCGGGGAGCGGAATCGCCGGCTCGCCTTTCTTTAATTTGCATTTATATTAAGCTATTGTTGTAAAGGGCGCGAGAAGTTGGCGGGCTGTGTTTTCTTTTGTTGTTGTGTGCGTCACTTCATAAAGCCTACAGTCGAGACAACATCGTCGATGACCGCCAAGGGAGAGGACCTTGTAAGGAGATTTCCCATCCCCTGCGACGGGCTCACTTTTATTTCGTTTCGTTCGATAAAATACAGTCCACTATAATATAATAGGTCCTCCCCTTTTGTCGGGTTATAGTATTGTGCCGTCGCGACAGTTTTTGGCCCTTCTGGCCGGATGCCAATGGATGGTCAGAACCATTATCGTTTCGTTCCTAAGATCTCTTTTTCGTTTTTATTTTCATCATAGTTTTTGAAATTGTCGAATAAAATTAATTATCGTTTCGTTCGTACGTTCGTAAGATTTAGTTTTACTGGTTATTTTCGTTGTAGTGTGAAGTTGTCGGATGAATATCCAGTTCGTTTCGTTCCTCAGATCTATTTTCGCTAGTTGTTCACGTCATATTTGTTGAAGTTCTCATTAAATCGGTTTCGGATTCCTCATCGTTCGCTCAGGATGGCTCCAATTGATGAGCCGTTGATTAAAGAGATGTTAACCTTCCAAAGAATTCTTCGCATCGAGGAAGCTGCTGGTGGGGTCGAAAGGGACCCCGGTGACATGAAGCACGTCCAAGGCTATGACGGAAGGAATAGATGAACTGTTCGATAGGTATCACGATATTATTTCGAAAATTGTTTTACATTATCGCAAGCAAAATATTGAACAAGCAGAGTGTTATCAGGCCAAAATCGCTGAGTTAGAGGGAAAGTACTTTAACGTTGAGGTGATAATGGCTTCGCATCTTCGTTTGGAAAGATCGGGTTCCGCCAATTTAGGTTCTCCGTCTAATGTCGGCGCGTCCACCATGTCGAGAATCGTTCCCCAAGCTGAATTTATTCGAATTCGATGGGGACCTTTAGGGATGGCAGAGTTTCTGTGATAGGTTTGAAGCTTCCATTCACACTTCCTCAGAAATTTCGGATGTGGAAAAATTTTTGTACTTAAGATCATGTCTTAAAGGAGAAGCATTGTCGTTAGTATCCTCTTTGCCTCTTGCAGGCGGAAATTATTGGGTAGCTTGGGAGTCGTCAAAGGCAAGCTACAATCAACCTTCCCTATTAACGAACGCATATTTGGAGGCATTGTTGGGATTAAAGCCTGTTGATCGAACGCCTGAACAAAAAAGATTGTTTGCAACACAGTTGATTGAATATACAGGCGCGCTAATTGCGATGGATCATTGTGTAGACTGTTGGGCCGTACTTCTTTTGTTTCTATTAAGAAAGAAGTTGAGCGCGGAGTTGAGAGAAAAATGGGAGAAAGACTTTCAAAGGAAAAGGAAGACCACGGAAGGTAAAAAAGGAATGTCGAAACAATCGAGATGCACACGGTTAAAAACATAACGATAGTCTACTGCTCCAATGGCAGGAGACAGAGATTCCTCACCCCTCTGGTGATAATCCCTGTCCTGGTTTTTAAATCTACCACTCTTTGCCGGATCAAATTCCTGGACGATAAAATCCAGAACTGCTGTAGAATAATAGCATGCAAATTCAATGGTCTGGGATGAAGATATATTTGGTGAACATGATCCACCAACAACCTTTAAAATTGATTATGACCCGGTAACAAAAGAGGATGTTTTTGCCTATACTTTAAAGACGAATGAAACAATCTTCAGCCCAAAAAAGTCCTTCATGTCACCGGGATCCCGATTCCTTAAGGAAATTAAGTCCTTTCACAGATTCGGAAGGAATTTTGAGGGAAGACTAGCTATATGATTACACATCTGAGAATCAAAATGGGGAGATAAAAATGTTCGGTGAATATTCTCATCAAATGAATATTCTGAGTTTACGATGACAAAATTCGAGAACTTTGCGGTCGTTCTCAGCAACATAGTCAAGCGACGTCATAAAAATTCCCTGAATCAGCAATAAAAACACCAGACGCATTGTAAGCCTAGGACTCCATACATTTATGCGGAATCACAACATACAAGTTTCTTAAAAACGTGGAATGAAAAGACTTAGGTAAGACCTACATTCTATCTAATGAATTACGGAAGCGAGTTAATTTAACAAGCACAATCGAGCAATAGTTAGAGGTAAATTGGTTGAGACGCAGAATAATTGGCGAGTGCAATGCGTCCACGGTTAATCATTCGGTTCGAAGCATGGCAACTATAAGAGGAAAGTCATAGGCAAAACATTATGCTCATTTAAACTCAATCAAGATGGAATATTGCGGGAATGAATGTCTCGAAATTTTAACTATTCTGTTGAGTTTTTTAAATATTAAATAGTGTGTGTGATACGGGTTTCAAATTTTGTAAACAAAAGAGAAAAATGAATATAAAACTATTAATTAGACAAATATATTCGTTTAAACTACGGATGTTTATCAATTAATGGTGAAATAATAAAACCTTAATTTGATTGTAATTGATATTTGTTCCAAAATCACTCCAAACCTTTATTTTAAGCATTTCATTAAACCAGAGAGACTAACAACGCCAACGATGGTCATCTGGAAGATAAGAAATGAATGACCCCGACTTCTTTTCCTCACAATAAACACGCTTCGAGCACACTCTTGATCACTACTGTTATTCATGGCAGACAGATCGCTAAACGGTAAGTGAAATTCTGCGCTTTTGTGCAGTTGGTACTCGAGAGAAGGAAGTCGTGATTTTTGAGGAGTAAGGAAATCCAATCATATTTCAGAGGTGGTTTCGCTATCTGAATTAACCAGATCGCATTAGAAAAACTAGTGTTTCAAATCCGGTTAATGTATATACCTACATAATAAGCTAACGGTCTCTAACTTGGGCTCGAGAGAAGATTTTTGATTTTAAGCCACGGCAGGTGAATTGTAATACATACAAAAGGCTAGAAAATTGAGTAGATGAAAACTATTTTAAAAACGACGCTATCATAATGTGCAACGATACGATACGAATTATATGAAATTTACCAGCTACAAGCTGAATATAACATCGACCAAGCTTGTTCTGTATGCTGTTCGGCCAAAGAAATTGCAAATTAATAATTATACATTTCGAATTACAATTTCAATGTTGCCGAATATAATCAAATATATCAAATTTATGTTACAATTAATATATCATTAACATTGTCCTAAATTTAAAATAATTATAATCGTCATTATGATTTAAAAATACCACGAGCTACTAATAAATATCTAAATAAAACTTTTACCAAAGGAGGATGGAAAGAATTGCTGAATTCAAGCAAGTACCTTAAATATAAACCGGTATGATTCTTTCAGTAGCATTGTTAACCAAACAGAAATTAAAATGTTCTGACTTATCAATGAACAAATAGCAATGGACCAATGATGACAATAACCTCACGATGTGACGAACAGTTATGTAAATGTTAAAAATGTAATTTAAAAGACACGCAAATGAATCAACATACATACCTAGAGTTGTAAATCACAATTACTACGGCAAGCACTAGAAACAACTCTACAATCCCGGTCATCTTCGAGAGCTCCTACTGAGAGACTAGTACATGAGGCCTCTTGAACCAACCGCGTACCCAGAAGACAGCGAAATACTGTCTTCTTCAACTCTGAGCTACCCAGCTGTATGTTAGCGATAAGAAACATCCAAGGCCTCCGGCACATCTGTTTACTAATGCCATCTATTAATCTCTTTACACATTACATTAATTGGAACTGACAGGCATGTAAACAAAGCTCTCAAGGTGGAAGCCGGCTAGAACTCATAAGTTATTTCATGTAAGCCAAGTTTTCTAATTAAGAGATAAACCTTCCGCCACATTATCGGCCTAAAATTGGAATACACCAATCAGTTTTAAAATTAGACGGTTACTAGAGAGAAAGATTAATGTGAATGGACGGCTTACGTTGGTTGAAATTATCTAACGAAAATACTCATTCTGAGATTTAATTTTATTTCATCATCGATAATTGAACTGATTATGGAATTTTGTAGAGAAATAATATTATTTATTATTGTGTAACTTGCAGAAAAACACGAGGAGCTGCTTAGTACGAGTGTCGAGGAATATTTTCATGTTTACATTTAGGACAACGTACCTTTTTCGTGCTTATAGCGTTCCTTATCTTGCCTCAGCTCATTCAAATGCTAAAATAAAAGAAAAATTCACTATGACAGAAATATAATCACGCAGAAATGAACCACTAGGAGTTTGATATGTTTGAAGGTTTCTTGAACATCTAACACGTTTTCTTTACGTTCTTTTCCACGAAACAACCGAAACGCGAATAAGAACAAGCGGCCGCGTGCTATTCCCCCCATTCCTTTTGGCCTACTTCACCTATTTTGTGCCTACGGGCAGGATTCCTTTTACGTGTCAAATAACTGCAATGGTACGTACTGCCTTTTTTAAAAACATTTGATGATTTGAAATATCAAAAAACATTTTCTCAAAATACTAACGAAACCGCCTTATTCTGTATTTTACAACTTTCTCTGAAAATAAGCAACCTCCCTGACACAGTTCAAGTTTCTCTATACGCAGATCCATTGGTTCAACCAAGAAGTAAAAAGTGAAACGAAAGTATTGGTTAAATTTTCATGATTTCTCTTCTTTTTGTATCGTAAACATATCAGAAAGAAAGTAGGTTCGGTCAAATTGTTTAGTCTTCTCAAATAACTAATTTATTTACTACAAGAACAATTTTCCTTAAACTAACTCTATACATTTTGAGAAACGTATATATGAAACCGTAATTTTCTATTCCTTAAGAATACAAATTATTAAAATATCTGCAAAAACATAATGTCAACAATAATGGGCATAACTTATCATTTAAAAATCGTCGATGCAAACCTCAGTGTAATATTGCGATGAGATTCTATTTCCGTAAAATTTAATTTCAATTTTTCCTTGTTCATTCAAAATTTCATTCATTCATCGCATATCAATGCTTTGATGAGATGCATACTGTATGAAAACTTGAGATGGGTTTTTACTCTTTAAAATCTGATTACAGTAAAATATGAGACTGGGGTATATATAAAAACATTTATGGCCGAATTTTCACTAGGCAATTCATAAATCATTAGGCTCAAGAAAAAAATTAGTTAAAATAACAAAATATCTACTAACTACAAAAAGGTCACATAAATGACTTCTTTGAAGTTCATGACGTCTTTATTTAAATGTCGATCCAGTAAGCGAGCAATTACCATAGAGATTTTCAAACCATAAATTTAAGTTTCGCCGCCGTGTGTATTTGAAGAACGTTGTAAGCTTTGATTGGGCCACATGAGCCACATCGAAGAATTATAAAATGCTATTGGTCCTAGGACTATATAAGAGCCTCCTGAGGGAAGTTGGAAACGCGTAAGAACTTGGGCTGTTGAAAGAAGTAAATGTTGATACTCAAGTCTTCTAGCGATTAGATGAGATATTATTGGTGTATATATTCTTGTATTTGTATACGATATTGTGATTTATCTCGTTTTCGATTATGCTCAAAACAATTTGCATAATTTTCTTGTTGATTCAGTTCAAAAGTGAGGTTTTTGGAAAATCATACAGTGAAGGCAACAATGAGGATGAGGAAAGTAACACTCCTTTTATTCCAACCAGAGAATGGCAAAAAGTTAAGAAAGGTACGTTTTTCGAAGAAATATGATGTAATCTTTGTAACTATAAAATTTGCCATGTTTGTTACTATATTAACCTTATAAATCTTAATAATTTACGGATACATGAAATCATTAAATGGATGGATGGATTTGTTTGTACGTATTTCCTTGATTTTATGACTCCGAATATTTCTTTAGGTCAAACCATTCCAGCGGGAATTCATTCAAGACTAAATTTGGGAACTGGCGGAGTTGAAGCGAAACTTCTTGACGGCGGAGATGAAAAAACGACAGCCGTCACTAAAATATCAGAGGAAGATTTGTCGACCACAGAGAAAAATACTGGTGCCGAAGACTCCAAAGCTTTTACGAAGGAACATCTGGAGAAAGTCTTAAGCAAGTTCAAAGATGAAATTGAAGTGAAGGATGAGGTAAGAACATAGCAATAGAGACGCTCATTTTCAAAGAAATTCACTAATTTAATACAGATGACGGTCTATCAGCATTACTTCAGGTAGTTAATTAACTCGTGTTATAGCAAAATGCTGTAGCTTCATTCTATGTGTATAAATGTGGCAAAAAGTTGCACATAAAAAGTCTATAAATGAATGTTACCGTCAACTGTTGATCGGCAGGCCGTATTTTGTAAAACCAAATTGTTTTACTATTAGTGACTCTTGTGGTGCCATCACGCTTAATACTTTTTTCGTTTTGTTGTGGTTGCAGGTGAAAATAATGAGGTTTGCAGCTACATAAATAGAAACTTATGATAGCCATATGATGATAATATTTCCCTCTCATTATCTCGCTTGGATGTAACATTCCTCACGGTTATGATTATCCAACCGTATATTTTAATTACATATGCTATAAGAGTTATATAATGTCACGAATTTGGAATCGTTATTATTCCTACAAAAGATTTCGAGAGAAGTAAACACTGCCTTAGACTCTCTTCACACACAATCATACATTCTCGTTTTATATGTAATTTTTAACTCCAACTCTGCAGCATTTCTTGCTTCTTAACCTACCTTCGGTTAAAATGTAATTAGCAAAGTGATTGACTTTACCCTTCGCATTACATTTACTTGCTGGTTAACTTAAAACTGCCAAATTTATTATGAATTTTTTTGGCTCCTCTTCACTAAAATTTTAGAATAAAGGACATATACTTTTACATAATTTCATGGTTAGATAAGAAATTCTTCTTGTCACAAATTTGCTTTCTTTTTACTATGTGTGATCATGATCAGTGATCATTTGCACTTTAATTTCATTAGCAACCTTCTAATTAATTATTTTCTATCCTTAGCCACCCCAATTATGTTTAATTGCAATATTAGATTATAGAACAGAGCCAATATCATAACCTAATCTTTGAATCGGCTGATTAACCGAGTCCTCAATTGCCTCAGCTACCATTTTGTTGATTTCATCATTTTTGTAGCACAGGCAAATGCTTCTCATTTTGGTTGAATGGAAGGTGTGTGTAGTTAATTTTAAAGAAAAGTTGTTACTATATTGTTAAATCACTGCCTTGAGAAGGTAACTTATTAATATGTAATGAAGATGCTCTTGAGTACAAGAGGGTACTTGGCAAGTCCATGTCTCTTTGCCTTTCTTTGGTTACAGTTTTGGTAACCAGTAAAACTAGTAGAATTAGTATTGATAATATAGAGTTCATTTTATAAGATTTTATAATTTCCTACCATTTTGTATGGAACATTGTCTATAGTTTTAGAATTAAAGTGATCTAAATTGGTAAGAACTCATTAATTTATTGTTATCTTGACCATGGCATACTTAGCTATGACAACTTTGCCAAAGTTACTATGCTTCTAGACAGGAACGGATCTAGAAAAAAATTTTGGGGGGTGTCCGATCAAAAAATTTCAAAATAAAAGACATTTCGGCTTTCACAAAACGTGACGTTAGAATTGTGTTAGACAAATTCGAATATTTTCACTAGTGATTGCTTATTAAATTGAGTGTTTATTTGCGTTATTTGAGTTTCATTTTCGAAAAATAGGCACAAGTGATATTTCGGGGGGGGTCCGGACCCCTAGGACCACCCCCCTGGATCCGTCCCTGCTTCTAGATGCCAAATATTTTTATTCCCCTATATCAGTACCGTACTTTGCATCCTTTTTCAGAAATATAGATATTCCTAAATATAGATAGTCATTCCATTTTTAAGAATCTGGCAACTCTGTGGAACTTTTATGACAGAATGAAATTCATGAATTTATGGTTGCTCTGTTGCTTTTCTGCATGCATACGTCCATTGCTTTCTGGTTGATCTTATGGGTTTTATCTTCAGCTTTCAGGAATATGAATTTGATCTTTTGTAAGAGCTCAATTTTGGCTGGAAGTTGGAGATAATTTGGATGTAAAATTTAGATCTAAAATCATAAATGATTCTTTATTACAATATAATGGGCATGTTTTTAAATTCATCGATGGAATCACACATTCATCAGTCCATTTTTAAATTCAACAATGGAACCATAAGACATTTTTTATTCACTGATAGATCCACGATGCTTTCCACTGATTGATATCCGGTGAACTGCCGATGGTTCTGATGACTGTAGCAGGTCATTCAAATGTCATTTTCCATAACCTCATAAAAAGCATATAAATGGCAACTTACAATGGAGAATATAACGTATTCATAATGCAACAGTCTATGAACTCAAACATGCATGTGCTGTTCATGTTTCAACAGAGTTTAAAGAATTATGGCGACAAAAAAAGTTGTACATTCTTCTTAAATTCATCGAGAATTCAACATAGTAATTAGACAAACATTGATGCAATCCATTGCTCATCAGATTGATAAATTTAAAAACATGCCCAACATGCTCTTTCATCATCACCTGACTACAAATAATTGTTAAAAGAACAATGGTAAACATTTTTCTGGAGAATTATCCAAATACAATAACCTGGTGATGGCACCTTTTTAGTATTGCCTATAAATGTGATAATTAAAACATTTTATTTATTGATAGTGTAAATTCATGCTGTACATTATAGTTAATAGAATATGATTCTTCATTATCTGACATACTTTTTTAGGTTCAAGTTGGTAACTAAAATTATTGTTTTGGATGCCAGATATTGTTAAGATGTCCGACTGTGATTTATTTTCTTAAAACTGATTTTGTGCTACTATCCCTGTTTAGCTCTTACATAAGCATCTATTGCATCATTCCTTTAATAAGGTGATTTAAATACTCTTTATAACTCCAAACTTTCTCTCGTGCATATCTAAGCCCATGCTTCGAAGAAAGAACAATAAAACATAATTACATCTAACGATAAGCATAGCAGTTTATGGGTTGATATTTTCTTATTTCAGACCCAGTCTTGAGGGATTCCTACTCTAACTATATTTATAAATGGGAATTTGCAATCATTTTTTTAAATTGTCTTCCTCAGGTTCCTCAAACTTCTTTCTTGTTCAAGCTTACAAATGTGGCTATTATTTTATAGCTCACAATGGGGAGACATCTTTTCCTTAGATTAAATGTATCACTCTCAAGTTCTGAGCAGAATAGAGTACACATTTTTAATACTAATCAGTCAAAAGTTGATTTTCCTCTTTTGGGTAAACATTCCTGTCGAACCTTTCTGGCATATTACTGTATAGTGAAGTTTGTTTATGGAATGCATACTTTTTCTGTGTGATATTCTGTATAAATGTTTCTGTGTTGAAATCAGTTTACTTTATTTAAATTGATATAATTTACATTTCCAGGATGCTGAAGTTGTGAAGCAAAAATTCAGATCTTACGAGGAGCTGAAAAAAGAGTTTGATGAACTTAAAATGTCCATAAAGACAGATTCAGAATTAATTGGGGAATTGTTAGCTAGACTTAAAGGAGCTGACAATCCAGAGGAATTAGTTGCCATTCTTACAGATCTTGAGTATCTTCTTCATCAGACTGACAATGCTGTCAACTTTGCTAAAGATGGTGGACTTGGATCAGTGGTATTACCAGCAGTCAATTCCTCAAATACTCAAGTTGCCAAAGCTGCCCTTAGGCTTCTTGGTTCTGCTAGTCAAAGTAATCCTAAGGTGCAAATTGCAGCTTTAGAGGCTGGAGCTGTTGAAAAGGTGTTGCATCTAGTAAAAAACCCAGAATTATCCTCCACTGCTTTATTTGCTCTCTCTTGCATCGTGCGAAGATTTCCCCTAGCTCAAAGAACTTTCGTTAAACATGGAGGACTATCAGTTCTGGCTAGTTTGTTCGACGATTCTTATAAGAAGGGAGTTTCTGTGGCAGTTGCAAATGTAAAGATGCGTGCCAGGGTAAAAGCAGTTTCCCTCTTGCATGACTTGATGTTGGAACAAAAACAGGCAGATGGTGAGGCTCTGAAGCAGTATGAGCTCATTGGATTAAAGGAACAAATATATTCCAACAAGTGGTGCGATCTTTTCCCATCTCTTTTGACTGCGTTAGACGATCATGATGCAGCTGAAAAGGGGGCTGAAGCCATGCTTGCTGTTTGGGACACATGTCAAACTCAGTTTTTAAATGCAGCGTCAGTAGTTGTAAAAGCTGAGAAACACTATTTAGACCTTTCCAGACAAGAGACTGAAGATGGCTCTATGGAAATGAGTGATGGATATTTTACCTTGGTGGCACATTTGTTATCAAAATTATCTTCAAGGATGAAAATAACCAAAGATGAGTTGTAAAAAGACTTTATTTTTTTGTAACATAGGACATGGCTTAACATGCTTGACAATTTTTCACTCATATTGAGTGGTACAAAAAAACTGTTGGATAAAATACCTCCAGTATTGACTCTGATATATTCCCAAATCTTGTAAATTATGAAATGCACTTTTGTAAATAAATTTTGTAACGTCTCAAAATTTAAGAATACTTGATTCTACCTCCAAAGATAACTCTTTGTTGAAAGAACTTATCAGCTATAATAAAAATGCCTCATAAAAATACAATGAAAATGTTCAGCTACGTTTAATAAGATGAATCATGTTCATTAATCACTGAAAGAGGATAAAACACATCAAAACCTGTAATTTTCATACTTTAAAGCACTTGCACAGGACGTTATCTTTTTATGCAGTGTAAGCATCTTCTTTAAGTCAAAATATATCCTTATGAGAATAAAACATGAAATATTCTTCATTCTGAATAAACTGACAGAATAATCAATAAAATGTTTAAGAACCAACAGACAACCATAACTTCGTTAAATTAAGTTGCTATGCCTTAAATAGATAAGTATATAACATCAGCAAAAATTTCATCGAGATTCTTTCGATGTGAGTTTATCAATGAGCTCTTGCAGAGGGGCAAGCTCCTTTCTATCGATAAGATCAAACTCTTGCACAAAAAATATAAAATGTTTGAACGAAGTGTTCAGATGAGCTTCTTCACCAAGTTGAACAACTTCTGAAAAATGCTGATGATATGTGTGAGCATATACTCTGAACAATCTCTTGAGTATCGTTTTTGCAATGGACAGAAAATTTTTTGGAAACGGAACACCAATTTTAGACGGAAACAACGTTTCATCATCTAATTGGTCCTGTACCCATGTCATGAGGTAATCTATGTATTTAGGAGCAGAGCATTTGATTGGCTTTTTTACAGTTAGACCATCAGCCCAATGATATTCATATTTTGGCCCTGCAGACATAATTGGGCAACTGTCTTCTGTGCAAAATTCAGTAATAGTACCATAAAGCATGTTTATTTGATTGAAAAAGTCCACTATGTTCACTGCTACCCATTCATTCAAATCTTCCCCCTCTGGCAGCATTACTGCTAGCCTAAGATTGCCAGAGCCCAAAGTGGCAGCAGCATGCTTCATCAAATCATAATGCTGTGAGCCTTCGGGAATATTCTTCTTGGGCTTAAATGTTTTTGAGGATCTACTTCCGAAGAAGAAGCTCATTATGCTTGTCCTCTCAACTCTCCACAATTATTTACAGATGGATATCTAATTTAATGAGCACCTAAGAGGAAAAGATCATCGCTGAAGTAAAATTGTTTTATCATTTTTTAGCAAGCAAAGAATACCTAAATTTATAGGAAAAATACATCAAAAATATTTTTCCAAAATAATTACTTACTCGGCTTGAAATTATAATCAGCTTACAAAATACGGCATAGTGACCAGTTGCCCTGAAAATGTATTTTACAAGCACTGGATGAATCCAGTATGGTCTGAAAAGAAAAAAATAGCAACGACTTAGTGTAACCTCTACAATCATATCAATCTCTGTAATGCTGAAGTATAAATCCTTTAAATAGAAAATTGATTTTGTATGGCTTTCATTAAACATTTAAATAACAGCTAATAGAGACATTAAATTATACAGGGATATACATAAATGTTCTTTATAAATTTTGATACAATGCACAGAATTAATCATAAAGAAAAAGAATTAGTTGGATATTTTAAGTTATATTAGTAATATCAATTGAACTTATCATTTTTTTAATGTAAGATAAACGTTCATTATCATATCAATTAAAAGTAAACTTAGGAAATGTGGTATTAATATTTATGGTAAAAACAGAATTAAAAATGAAATTCAGTAAGAATTTCACATAAGGATTTAGGATTGAGACACTCAAAACAGGTGAATGACTATATTTTAATTTTGGAATTCATTTTTCAAGTTAAAATTCTTCCAGACCAAACTGACTGCGTTCCGAATGAAAGCATAACTACAGCAAGTCATGTCATGCAGTCGATAAAATATTCTTTAAGACCATACAATACTTCCCTAGATTGCAAATTGAAGTAAAATGTTGTTGTAAAAACTATCTACTCATATAAATTAAAACTGAAAAAAGAATCTTAAATTGTATTAAAACTAAGAGTAGTGGAGTATTAGAGTAAGTATTAGTTTTATTTGGACACAGACGATTCACAGTAGCGCTATCCAAAATACTTTGATAAGTACGTTCACATAGGTTAAGGGCAAATAACGGGTGAACATTGATATGACAAAAAGTCTAAAAGGATAACGAAATAATTGAGATTATATTTTTTAACTTCCCCCAATAGCTCAAATGATAGGTCTTAAAGTGAACTTTTTAAGAGAACAGACAAGAATTGCGAATTTGAAAAATTAGATAAAAAAATTGAATTTGCGGCAGTAAGCAACAAGGAATTATTTAGTGCAATTCAACTGACATTACATTAGTGACTTCTTAAATTAAAATGATGAGCTGGGAAACATTCATTATGGTATGAATTTTTATTGCTATATAATTAACATCGAAACTAGAGGAATTTTACTCGTTATCTATCTACCTATAGATCTAAACTGTACGCTTTCCTCGACTAAACAGTTGTATAACCGAAGGTAAAATATCCTTTAAGTAGCTAATACTCCCCGGATTTCTCAACCTTAAAAATTATACAGGGAATCTATCTAATGGAATATGACAACATACTGGGGAGCTGAACAGAGGTAATTTCCGTACAAGGAGTTGTGTGATAAGGGGTCTCTTTGGGGTGAGCTTGTTTATTCCAACCTTCGGTCAAGGTAGCTATTTGATGACAATCCTTTCCATTTATTCTTGAATTGAAAATTTCTGGACAAATACTTTCGAGAAATGACAGTAACTATGGCAGAAAATGACACATACTTATTGACATGTTAACGTTAGGTTAAAGAAAAACCGTTATCGTGGTATAAAAATGTTATTTTTTTAGATAATGGGCATTAAATACAGACTGGGAACTAAGATACCTCACGAATTCTTCAGAAAATCGACACTTGCTGTTAATTACCTTAACAGACAGTTTATCGCAGTGTTGTGGTCGTAAAACAACAAACCTTCCTGTCACAATGGCGAAATGCAAGGAAACATAGATTCTTCCAGAAAGTTGGCAATACTGGACTCAGATTTCTGTAATGCTCTAATCGGGAATCGCACCAATTCTACGTAGCGAGAGGAAGATCGCAAAGCGCGTTGTTTTGTTACATGTAGGAGAGATTGGAAATATTTCACAACAATGGGCTTGTTTGGGAAAACACCGGAAAAATCACCCAAAGATATGGTATATAAATTATCTATTTATAATATTCTGTCTATTCTATTCGATTCCTAAAACCTGAAGGTTGTCTTCATCCAGTGGTTGATCATGTCGTATAGAAAATTAATTGTCCGTTAATTCCCTTGTACTTTCTCGCTGACAGGTGAACGAATGGTGTCAAAAGATAAGAAAGGAAGGTTATCAATTAGATCGACAAATACGCGGTAAAGCTTTACCTTCAACATTTGCTTACTGCAATCTTTGTCTTAATGTTGCATCAAATTATTATTTTGTCGCATAAACTATTTTAGCTATACAGCGCGAGGAAGAAAAGGTAAAGAGGTCTTTAAAGGAAGCTGCTAAGAAAGGAGACAGAGATATATGTACTATATTAGCCAAAGAAGTTATTCGAGCCAGAAAGGCTATCACAAAAATATATACCTCTAAGGCTCACTTAAACTCAGTCCAGATGCAGATGAAGAATCAACTTGGTAAATTGTCCTATCTTAAGACAGTCATTGAAAATTAATATTAATTTGTTAATTCGTCAGTGTAACAATCTTCGGTTCTTAAAATTCATACCTGAGGAACATGTCTTATTCAATTTAGTCCTGTAATCCAATTTCTAAATTTAAAGAGAAGTAAGGAAAAATACCGATGCTGATTCATATCTTATATTAAATTATGTAGAATACAGTTTTGTTCTTAACATTGGGTTTAAAGATGTTATGAACTTACTTACTAGAGAATTATTTTATCATTTAGATACTTTTTACCGCTTATAATAATGTCTTATAACACACTTCTTATTTCTGTCAGTCATCCTTGAATGTTGGAAAATAAGAATGACAGGGTTTTTCATTTAGCTTTTAAAATTTATAATAAATATTTTCTCAAGTAAATTAGAGAACAATTTCTTCATATGTTGCTATTTTCTTGTTTGATGGTGTTTAATTTGGCATTAAACTTTCATGAAATTAATTTTGTAGAAATAATAAGATATTAAAATGATGATTATATATTATACTTTGATTTAAATTTTATGCCGCCTTATATTTTATTGGCATATCTTTGTGCTTAGTCATTGAGTAATTGGATGGATTGACTATATTTCAGCAACTTTAAGAGTAGCTGGAAGTCTCGAGAAATCCACTGAAGTTATGCAAGCAATGCAAACTTTGGTCCGTGTGCCAGAGGTTGCTGAAACAATGAGGGCTATGTCAAGAGAAATGATGAAGGTATGAGAGAATAACATTATTTTATTTCAAAAATATATTTAGATGGGTTTTGTTTCTTCCAAGATCATCACATGTGTCATTTTGCTGTTGAAGGATTTGAAAATTTAGTCTCTACTCCTGTAATGCAGAAATAACAGTTTTTAATGATTAAATTAACTTAAAAGGGAGCTAATTAAATAAAAACCTCAATGCAAAAGTATTTGAGTGTTCTTTCACAACTGTTTCCTTTGTGGTGATTAAGTACTTTGAAACTGCCTTTGTTCATATATGATGCGGAAAAACAAATTAATACTCTGCAAAATATATTTTAAATAGATTCAATAAAATACATTCCTCACAAAAAATTACTAATATTATATAAATTTCTTTACAAATTCATTTTCGTAGACTTATTTGAATATTTAATGAGAGTTAATGATTAAAAATGTTTAGTTAATCTAATAACGGGTGGAACTCAGTTTACTTGACTGTCAACGGTGTATATCAGTCTCCCAAACTATGTTCCGCGGAAGACCGGTGTTCCACTGAACCTGAATAGGTGTTCCGCAACAATTTGGAGTGTCAATGTAGAATTGGAGAGTAAAATACATTAAATGCCTTATTGATTCATATTTTAAGTTTTTATTACAATATTATAGTTTTATGTTTAAAAATAATTACCAAATAATTCATTTTTTGTTATTAATTGATTTTTTTAATTTTACAAGTAGAATTACCTAACCTAAATATAAGCTTAGTGTTCCATTAAACTTCCCAGGTTTGCTTAGTGTTCTGTTTAACTTCCCAGGTTTGCGAAGTGTTCCATTGCAGAAAAGGTTTGGTAAACCCTGGTGTATATTATTTTCCTAGTCATATTGATCATTTCACTATTTTCAGTACTTTTTGTTGCTTTGCATCAGAATAAGGAGTCAAATTCCTTTCTTTTTAGGCTGGAATAATTGAAGAGATGCTTGAGGAGACAATGGATTCCATGGATGATACTGAAGAGCTTGAGGAAGAAGCTCAGGAGGCGGTGGATAAAGTAAGTGTTTCTTCTTATTCTAAAATACCACAAGAATAGGATGAACAAATATTAAAAATTGTATAATGTGAAAAACTAAGGAGATTTATTTTTTCTTAAATTAAAGGGAGTTCAGAAAATTCTAAGATACATACCAAATTCATATTCTCAAATATGTAGCATTTGTCGCATATTCTTCTGTCCAAAAATAAATTTTCATTTGCTGCTTAGAATCAATGGAAGTAGATTTAAAAAGTTATTTACGTAGAAAATGTATTCTAAAATGTAAAATCTCCAATTGTCTGATAACTATTTTGGAATTTCTCTGTTCAATTCCCAAACTTCTTTCTTCTTAATTTAAAGATGTTCTTCCTAATTAAAGACGTTCTTCCTAATTTAAAGATTCAGGTCAAAAGTACTAAGCTTTATTATTTTTTCTCGCCTTTGATTAATTTCTGTATCAAAAACTATGCTGTGAAAGGTTTGTTGTAAAGCAATTTTCTATTATAATAAATATAGCGATGTTAACCAATTTTTATTTCCCACTTATATAATTTTACTAGTATACTGTATGCATGTAATTCATTTTCCCCTTGATGGGTTTCAGACTTTCCTCTTATAATTTGATTAGATGCATTTTTATTATAACAATCCTTGGTAATGTAATTGAGCTTAATAAGCATCTTTCCTACCCAGGGACGGATCCAGGGGGGTGGTCCTGGGGGTCCCCCCCCCCGAAATTTCACTTGTGCCTATTTTTCGAAAATGAAACTCGAATAATGCAAATAAAACACAATTTAATAAGCAATCACTAGCGAAAAAATTCGAGTTTGTCTAACTCAATTTTAATGTCACGTTTTGTGAAATATCTTCTATTTTTTAATTTTTCGATCGGACCACCCCCAAAAATTTTTTCTAGATCCGTACCTGTTCCTACCTCATTAACATTTTGTATTCCATGTGAAATCAAGAGCTTGTTTTCAAAGTACTTTTTGTCTACATACAGAAGAGAAATTCACTTAGGATCACCCTCCAGATTTTACATTCAAATATTTAAGTTAAGTTGGTAGATTTGAATTATCCACAAAATAATTTTGCTGTATTTATTTAAGCAGAGTGCATAGATAGATAGTGTTTATTTGTATAGGATGTTACAAATGTATTGCATCGTCAAAATATTACAATAAATATATATAAAATCATATACATGAAGAAGCACATAAGAGAGACTAGCGGATTATATTATTAGTAATAGCTAAAAACTTAGTCGAAAATGATATCAGTCAGTTTTAAGTAAAAAAAATCCTTGTAGGAATACAAAGGATTGGCCAACTACCACCGATCGACAATAACATTAGATCTTCTTAAAATAAATAAAGGTTGTAGCTTCCACAATGTATATACAATCTTGTGACCAGTTTCGTCAAAGTATTAACATCATCTGGCAAACATGCCCAGGAAATTTAGTCTTATGTGTGAGAAAATGAGGAGGTAGGTGTGGGTTAAGAAGGGAACAACGATGTTGAGAAAGAACATTAAACCTCTTAACTGTCGGTACCAAAGGCAGACTATGGAAGCTTATTAAATAATCTGAGGCAGAAATTATCAGACTGTGAAAAGGTTTTATTATGACTATAAGGCAATATATCTAATGCATCGCAAGATCTTGTATTAAAGCTATGGACCTGTGAATGTACAAGTTAAGGTAACATATGCTGATTTAAACATCAATTATGATTAATAAACAAGGTTCCATTCAATACTGCCTTCAAAAGTGTTATATGGCGCAAAGATATAACTTCTACAATGTCAGATTTATTTTATTATTGGTACTAGAAAGATACGGAAGTTTTGGCATAAATGTTAGGGATGTTACAGTGCTTAAATATGAAATGCTATCTGTTTTCAGGTTTTATGGGAACTTACTGCAGGACAGCTTGGTCGAGCTCCTGCTGTCCTAACAGATTCCCTGCCCACAGAGCCTGAGTTGGAGACCCCTGCAGCTTCTTCCTCAAAACCAACAGCAGTTGCCATGGACAACGATGAGGATGAACTTAAAGAAATGCAAAATAGACTGCAGGCTTTAAGGAGCTAGTTACCAACAAGCCGTACCATTCTAATAATAAATTGCTTTATAAATTTGCCTGATAACTCACTTTCTTAACAGTAAGACTGGAATCGATCAATTCTTATGATTTATGCTAATAATTTTAAGGATGTGGCTGTGTATATTCGTAAATTACTGCTGGATCTACTGAGATAATGTTGAAGAATATCAATTTACATTCATCTTGGAGGATGATTTTTGTTTATTGTAAGATATATGCTGTACTTCATTATGTTTTGCTTCAGATCCATTATTAATTTCAATAGTGTAAATTTGCACCAAATTTAATTCATATTAACTCATTAATCACTCAAAGAGTAGTAATTCACCAAGTAGATGGTGTTGTCATCTAAAATTCAAGAGAAAATGTATTTCCTTATAAAAGTATTACTTTAAAGAGAACTTTAAATCAATAATGTTTAACTCGTAAATGAAGCGTGCGTGAATTTTAGCATCTTCTGTAAATTTGGCCTTATTTATTTTTGTTAAAATAAATTATAATCTCTTGTTAATTTGTCTTCATATCTTTTATCCTTAAAAAATATGCAACATGGTTATCTGCATTTCAGATATACGCTGCCAGGATAACTACTGTATTTGACGGCATAAAAGATGCACCGGCATATAAGATGCACCGGCATATAAGACGCACCCTCATTAAGTTGGCCACTCACAAGGAAAAAGAGTTTTAATAGTCTGAGCGAAAGCGCGGTACCACAATAACTTAAAATGTAGTTTCTTTTAGTTGTCACGTTTCGTAAAAGCCAAATATTAACACAATTGAATGCAATTATGAAATAGGTAGTATAGACCATCTGGGCTAAAAATAGCATTCAGTATTGAAAGTTAACCTGTGGAGGTTGAACCTTCACATATAAGACGCAGGGAAATTTTTCGAGACATAATTTAGGAAAAAAGGTGCGTCTTATATGCTGTCAAATACGGTATTTACTTTATATATTCTTATCACACAGATACTTAAGTAGTAGTTAACAAGGTAGAAGAGAGAAACTGCATATCAGTCTGTGATATCTTTGGAACTAGAAGCAAGTCTAAAAAAAACTATGCAGCAAATTAAATTGGAATGTTTAGATAATGGGCAAAAAGCCTCATGCCCTAACAATCTGTAAGTAGTCATGGTGAAGAAGAGATTTTCTTTTTAGGGATATTTCAAGGCTGGTCAATAAATATAGTTAGCAGTATACATTGATAATGAAAGAATAAGAACTTTGTAACTGTTGTCTGTTGAATATTCCAACAGTCCAAAGGCTTGTTGGAGTGAGGTAGTTAACCCAAGCTTTCCTCACTAAGCCACAGTGCTGTAAGCAGAACATGTCCAC
The DNA here is from genome assembly GCA_947579665.1 of Sympetrum striolatum. Taxonomy (NCBI): domain Eukaryota; kingdom Metazoa; phylum Arthropoda; class Insecta; order Odonata; family Libellulidae; genus Sympetrum; species Sympetrum striolatum. Next base: position 107,192,316 of record OX388343.1, on the reverse strand, counting down.
ATAAGTGAAGCACAATGACTTTATGAGTGACTACTTTCGTAATGTTCTATATAGATGCATGTATAAGAACAGACATTGATCAATGCATCACTCACACCTCAATAGCTTTCATGCCATCACAGCTATGAGTGTAACTGTGATAAAAGTAAATGTAAGATATATTTTTCTCCATCCTGTACCAACAGAAAAATGAAGAATACTCCATTCATCAGGATACTGTAGGAGGAACAATAAAACTGAAGTTGTAAAAAAGAGATGGATCATTTTTTGACATTTTCACTCATGGGTTGGGCGACAGGGTGATAAGCTAGGTGAAATTTCGCTGAGACTAATGAAAACCATGAACTGAACATTAGAAATCCTACATTGATAGATTTTTCAAAGATCTTTCAGAAGGCAATAGAAATTATTATTATTGAAATAAGAAAATGCCAAATAAATCGAAAAAGAGGTTTGATCTAAAAACCACGGAAGAAAGTATAGCCACGACTGGGAGAAAAATTAACTTTGTACCGGCATTTACCCATTGTTTTACATATCGGCCTTCACTAAGAATTCGAAGTAATTTTAACTCAAATATCATCACGTATCAATAAGGCCGAGGAGCACTGCTTAGGGATGTCTAATAATTTACAGGAAAAGCACTACGCGTATCTACGTGACAAGATCATTGCTTATTATTCAACCTTGACTGAAGATCTTGTTCTAAGATGCTCATTCACATAGTAAAGGTAATTAAACCGATTAGATATAGGTGTATCAATAAATTCGCAGAGGGCCGCTTGAAGGAAAGCTGTTGTAGTGGCTATATTTCAACGATTTCAACCAACAATAAATTGTTTTTTTTTTTAAGGTTGCCAACGTTCATTACTTTATAATTGATCGATAATAACATTTTGTAAAATAAGATGAAAAATGTAACGGCCCTGGAAAACATTAGCCTGCTCCTTGTATCGTCGAAGGAAATCTAACTGTGCATTAACCGTGCGCTCTCCAAATACAACGGGATTCAATGACGTCCGAATCAGAGTCAAAATACGTCTCGGTGAAAAAGGGGTTAAATGCATGCTGGGTATCTGACGTCACGTACTCTCGCGGAAATGGTCAAATCAAGATGGCAGCAGACCTGCAGATGTTTTTATTTCTGTTTAAGTCAAAATATCGCCGAAAATGCTATTTCCGGCAGGGAATACTCTATTTATTCGTAGCTTTTTCGTGTTTTGTGAATGTAGTGAACAGTGGTAAGTGTAGTGATGAACAGTGCGTTAATGGTGGGTGTGTGAATGGAACTTGCGTTTGTTTTGATGGCTGGCAGGGATCATCTTGTCAGTTTTGTGGTGGAAAAGTCAGGTGAGATACAAAGCAGGACTAAAAAATTAATATATACTTCCCATTTATGAGACGATCTCATGGAGAAGAAATTTTATCACTTTAGTTAACAATGACAAACAAGAACTTTGGCCTTGTCTCAAGGGGTTTTTAGGTGTAATTGTTGTCTTCGTTTTAGCTATTCACATTAACTAAAACTACCTGTAAACATTCTGTATTTTCTAGACTATCAGAGCCCTCTGGGTACATCTCCGATGGCAAAGGTAACTATTCAACTGATGTTAAGTGCACCTGGTTGATCGACTCTGGAATTCCCAACACATCCATTCGGTTGCACCTAGAAGAATTTGCAACAGAATGTGGCTGGGATCATCTGTACATATATGACGGTGATAGTGTGAAATCACCACTTTTGGCTGTTTTCAGGTACTAATGTGACATTTTTATTGAGTTATTATAGCAATCACTAATATTGTTAGAAAACAGGAAACTGGAAAATCTCTCTATATCTTTTGTAGTGGTCTCATGTACAGGCAAGGGTACAGTATCCGACGTATTCCAGAGGTAGTGGCGCATTCAGGCTCAGCACTTCTCCATTTTTACAGTGATGTGGCTTACAATATGACTGGCTTTAATATTTCATATAGGTATGTTATCATTGTAGAAGTTAACAAGCATCCTTAACTCTAAATGGTTTAAAATCTGCTTAGCTCGTTGTTTATATTTTACAAAAATTCTCTGAACAGAAGTTGACTTGACATTACATACAGACATTACTTGAAAGTAATGCTTTGTACGTATGTATATATTAGTCAAACATGAATAATTTATAGTATATTCTGATCATGGAGCAACAACATTGTGCAGAGACTTAAACTACTTACTTTAGTTAAAGTATTCAAAATGGCTCTGATAATGGAAATTGTGGGTTGCATTAGTAGATAATGGGTAGTGATGAACTGTAAACAATTGATCATAACCTTGCATTACAATTATTTTTGGCCTAAATTTTATCTCCCAGTGGAATTTCCGTGAAAAACATGATAGGGTATAGTTCATTTGCAGATGGATAAATATTAGCAATTTCTATCAAAATGTTCAGGATATAACCATATCGTGTCTTATTGTTTTGAAAACATCTCCTGGTTTTTCAACTCCAAAATCTTCAAGTATTTAAGATATGATATTCAAAATCTATATCCAGCGACCTGAAAGTAGTATAAACACCTCATTCATTTGTTTGAAGTGATATATTTGCTGTTTGTAGATACACGAAAAGAGCCAACATTCTGTTGTGTGAAACCTTGCAAATGTATAAGTTTGAGAATAGAAGTATATACCTAAGCTTATGGGGGAGGGTTCACTTGAGTGCAATTGCTAGAGTGGTAATGTCTCAACTTTTTGAATTTGAAAATTATCTTTGCTGCTTTACATTTCTTCAGTGTAACATTTAAAGTATTTTAATTATGGATATTGACATTTTGACGTATATTTCCTGATAATATAAAGAAAACTCTTATGCAGTCATGTTCATATTTTGTTTAGCTTCTGATGGGATTTCTCTTTGATTGATTCAGGTTTGACTCTTGTCCAAGTGCATTATCAGGGTCAAATTGTTCAGGACATGGAGTGTGTATAGATGGAGTATGTACATGTGATGCCACTTATACTGGAGAAGCATGTGATATCCCTATATGCCCTAGGAATTGTAGTTACCCAAGAGGCGAGTGTGATAGAGAAGGTCATCGGTGTAGCTGCAGGAATGAATTCAAAGGTCTGTTTTCGTATCTTTTATATTTTGTATCTTATAAAAGGACAGTCTGTTTTATTTTCACTGTTGTCTAAATAACAGCGTAATAAATTGAAATTGAATTGATTTTTTCTTATTTTCATTTGATTTAAATTGATCTCTGATATTTTTGTATAAGATAGTTCAAATCATCTACTAATATCCCTTCTTTAATTCAATGTGCTGTGTTTTAGGAGATGATTGTAGCCAGGAAGCGTCTTTGGGGTATTGGGAGGCAATAGTACCAAATATCTCCCTAGCCAAGGGCTCTGCTTCTCATGGAGCTGTAGTTTGGCAAAATTCTTTGTATGTTGTTGGGGGTGAATCATACGGAAGAGCCAAAATGGTCTATGCCTATGATTTTAATGGTAAGATTGTAAATTAGAGAAATAAAATCCGATTGGAGCTGTCTTGCCCTATTCCCTAAAATAATCTTCTCGGATTTATTATTTTCAGGCAATGTCTGGAGTGCTCCACAGATGTCTGACATTCCAAGAAATAGATACGGTCATTCTGCTGTGCTGTTCAGAGTAGGTTATGATTTTGTATCACTTTCCTAATTTATTATCATCCACTGATATTTTAATCTTAGATGGATGCTAATGTTCATCATCTATTTTTTCTGCCTTAATGAATTTAATAAGCAGTTTGTTAATGCATGATCAGATTTGAAGCAATTAAAATGGAGATTTGGAGTGTGTGGAAGAAAGATAATAAGTTTATATTTAGAAAGAAGAAGTTCTTTCCCGGTGAATATGATGTGGAAAGAAGGCAACCCGGTTGGAGACCCTAGAGCTCTTTCTATAAGTTTATATTTATTTTATTCATAATGTAGTATAGAGTTAGGTCTTGCTCTTTACCGCACCAATCTCTACCTATACTTTCTTTTCACTTTTATCATGAACATCCTCTTATGGGAAATGCTGGAATTTGATGCCCTAGCTCTTTTAGTATTAAATTTTTATTTTATGAAAAGGAATTTTCCATGCTATTAATGATTTAACATCAGCAGGGTATCTATTTAAATGGGGTGACGATGAAACTGCAACATATTTTATGATTTTGATATGCATACTGTTTGCAATCAGAAAAACCAAATTACTGTAATTTGTACTTATAAAATAATTTATTTTTAATTGAATTCAATTCAACATTTTTTACTCAATTGCTCGATTGAAATTTAAATTCTAACCAGCTACCCAATTACTTTGTTGTTTTTAATTCTTGTAGTCATCAAACATTTTTATATTAATTTGTTATGCATGTTGACAGCTGTTGATAATTCTCCACTGAAAAAAAAATGATTTTATTTTTAGGATAAGATATATATGTATGGTGGAGTAGAAGAAACTGGTGTCGTCTCTGGGGAGTTATGGGAATATGATGTCAACTCTCGAATTTGGCTAAATATCACTGTACACTTAAAATCTTGCGGCCGTGGAGGTGTGAGCAATGAGCAAGGAGTTAATCATACAGGGACTGTGGTTGATGCATTGTTACCTTGTGGTCCATTGAGGTCATCTGGTCATACTGCTACTCTGGTCCCTGGGCAGTTGAGTAGGCGATCTGAGACAATGGTCGTCATCTTTGGACATTCTCCTATTTATGGTTACCTCAACACTGTTCAAGAGTATCATTTTGGTGAGTAAAACAACATTATTCTTCTAAATTTTAATCCATATATTTGTAGAATTTGACAATCTTTCCAAACCCATGTTGACTCTGATAGTTAAGTATCGAGAAATCTAGTATGTGCTGCATCATGTAAACCAGGGAACTCCCATTAAGGGCTATTATACTTAATGAAAAATAGGGGAACAAGTTCTTATGTAGGAAAGATAGTATTGACAAAGGTAGTTGACAAGGTGTCGAAGTCAATGCATAGAAGACTATAATAATAATAATAATAATTTATTTGCATCATAAAAACATTCATTGCAAAACAGAAAATAATTCTGCCCTGAATAGGTGACATCTCAATATACAGTAGTCAACTTAAACTAGTACAATTACACCTAAGAAGATATAAAATATTTTTTTTTTTCAATTTAACAAAGATTCAACATATTTAAACATACAACATCTTTGAAGATTTTACAATTTTTTCATTGAAATTCACAAATATGCACATAAACATGATTGCCATAATCACAATAACAATTTCTTACATTTAAATGGAAACTCGATTACACAAATATATATAACAGCAAAAATATTTTATCAATTTACATACAACTTTGAAGCATACTCACTCACAAGCTATTGTCATTTATGACTATGTAAATTGGCTTGGGCTCTACGCAGGTTGCGGCACCTCAGGTTTTTAAAAATTTAAGTACATGCAGTAAAATTACCGACATTGGCTTTAATTTCGCCAATCTGCTGCAGCATTTATTTATTTAATCTAAATACTGCAAGTTGGTATTCATACCAGGTGGCACCGGTTGAGGGGGATTTAAAAATACAATCTGTCCGGAATTTGCCCAAGGACGGGAGGGAAACCCCTCCAAAAACCTCCTGTGGACAGTGCTGAAGTTTATTATATTATATTTAATCATGCATGGGCATATTCTTAGGCATGCTCCCAATTTGATCGCCAGATAGTTAATTGTTGTAGAAATAAAAGTTCCTTGCCTGCTGTTATGTTCCCGTTCAGGAGTGAGAGGAATCCAAATTGAGTCCAAATGTAAAAAGTTCCACTTCTCAAATCCCTTGGATTGCAAGAGTTGGGAGACATCCTCACATCATGGATGGTGACATTGTGGAGTTTATAGGTGGTTCTTTATAGATGTTCAGATCAACTCATTTCAGAAATACTCTGGAGAAGTAACTGTACCTAGAAGTAATACCTGTATGTGCAATTGGTTCATAAGTTCCTAATGGACTATCAAAATAACATATAAAAAGACTTTTCAATGCTGTAATCCATAATAATTCTGGTATCAGTTGTGCCTGGTTTAACTTTGAATCCATCATTCCACTTCTGAGGTGAAGCAGAAGTCAAAGGACCAGATAGTGAAAGGGAACAGAGGAAGTGAACTTTTGCTGGCTGATGATGGATGTTACTTTTTGAGATTCCTAAGGAATGGTGTAGATTGATTATTTCCTTGAGGGTAAGACGATGAGAGAAAGATTGAATGCAATATTACTTGGCAGTTAGAGAAGAAAATATATTTGAAATTGTTGTTAAATCAATACATTTCCCTTGTGCATCAAAGCACCCTCCAGACTGTCACTGGAGCTGATTTATATGACTAAGATTTTTGACCTTTTATTTACCCTGTTCTACTGTTTTAGGTGTTAACAAATTCATGTAGTTTCAAAACTTGAAAACAAGGTTTGGTAGGAAAAAGCTCTCATTAAATAAGGTGAGCATTCTTTGTTCCTCCATGGATTTGATCGAATGAGCAGTTAACTTTAAATAGCTTGAGTAGTTGTTGAAAGTGATTGTTTCTTATAGGGGTTTATTCCTTGTGCCATGTTACAAATGGTGTTGAAGTAACATATCACGGAAATTTAAAATCTTGCCAAACAGTAGAGATGTATAGTTCATTGGTAAATTCCCTCTGGTGAACTAGGTAATGCTTTAGTCAGTGAATCGCTCTTAATTATATCAATCTCTGGTTCACCAAAAAGTATTCTGAACTAAATAGTTGACAGGTTATTATTCTGAAGTAGTTGCCTAGTTTTCCACAGACTCTGCTTTCAGCTCATAAGGTATATCCAAAATCGAGCCTGATTTTATGATATATGCTTATTTCAAATCGAATTATTGAATTTTGCTGTATTCAAATTCCCGTAATGAAATGAAGGTTTTCCTTTGTCATAGTTTTTTGCATCCAAGAACTCGTTTTTTAACTTGCCCATTTCAATTATTTAATTAATTTATACTCTTAAGTTATCTTTAATAAGTAGGAATATTTTTATCTTGAAATATCGAGCACAATTTATTCTTTGATTATTGATCAGTTTTGGGAGCAATTTCTCTTAAGCATTGAATCTTAAACGAAAGAATTCCATAGCAAAATTATGATGGAATTTACTTTATAAAAATAGATTTAAGGCTTCCAAATGAAAAAAAAACATACGAAATTAAAACAAGACCAGAGATTTAATGAAGTTTTATAATAATTAAGCAGTTCCATTTGAAACAAGAACATAACATACTTTTCCTACGTTATTTTGTTCTTAATATACTATGATCCGAACTTGTATACCTTTTAGAATTTATTGTTGATAATTAAGTTATGAAATTGATTCACGTACATATTTAGGACGTAAGAGTGGAAACATTCACAGACTTAGGGGCGCCAAAATACAGGGGGTGGGGCCATTCGCCCTCACTGGCTATACCAGTGATGTTTGGGCCGACGCAACGGCGTACTAGTTGCGACGAAAAGACAATCAAGTTTAGGTCATAATGACTGAAGCGGCAGAGGGCGTGTAAAGTGGACTGAACTTGAATATAAATCCTTACTGTGTTATCCAGGGCATTTTTTCTAGAAAAAAGTGATGGATCATTTGTAAATAAAATGCCTGTAAGCATTACTATGATAACATGCTCACTGTGAATAGGAAAACTTTGCATCACAGATGGGTATCCAAAATCACAGTACATAAATCCACATTCAAGGATTAAATATGCAAAAATTTTATATTGCTGACTAAATTAGTTCGAGGCAATTTACGTCTACTGAATAAGGTATTAGTACGCAGTTCCACTGCGTTAAGTCAGAAAAAAGCTATGCTGTTATCTAAGATAACATTGGGGTCAATATATACTATTTATAATGCCTATAAGACAAATATTGGTTGGGAATAATTCAATCTTGATTACTTTCCTATGCCTTTCTCTTTTGCTACTTTCCTGGCAATTATGCAACCCTCTTAACTCAATTAAACCTCTCAATTTTTATAGTTCACTGAGTGATTTTCACGGGTGAATTGGTATTCCAATCACTACCAAACTGTCTTTGCTCCTAATTAAACATATGTTAATGAAATGCTTATTTGGATTTAAAACTGTCATTAGCCATGTATGAAGATAATTAATTATTAATGTTGTACTATCATCTATTGGGTATTTACGGTAATATTAATGTTATATTATCTATTGTGCATGTATATATATAAAAGTAATTCATTGCCTGCAGGAGGTTTTTGGAGGGGTTTCCCTCCCGTCTTTGGGCAAATGCCAGGCAATTGTTTATAATTTTGTATTTCTCCTTACACCGCTACCACAAGGCCTGATGGCCTAATCGCAGCGTAATTTGAATAAAAAAATAAATAATCTTTAAAATATTTTATGCTTATTACTTCAATGTGTTTTTCGATCAGGATTTTTAGAATCTAGTTGGAGATTCCATTCTTTTTTTAAAGCATTTCTCCCTCGTCAGTAAACAGTAGACTATGATTGCTTTTCTGTTACTTTTTTGCATTCAAAATGTAGATCTTTACTTAGATAATCATCGAAACATATCAGCTTGATTCTTTAGTAGTCATTAAAAACTTATAAAAGTAGTAAAAATAAGTTATAAATGTTAAAGGTTTTGATTCTTTGAAAATCTGCTTTCAGTAGTAACTTTTATTTTGAATTCAATGTTCAAAGGTGTGAGGTTATTGAAAGATACTACTAAACATACCATCTAGTTTGTTGATTTAATTGTTAATTTATTGTATTTGTTTTCAAATCTGGAATTTCTTTTCTTTTAAGGAACGGGAGAATGGAGTATTGTGCAGACCAGGGGATACCCTGTTAAAGGAGGCTATGGTCATGCAGCTGCCTGGGACCCTTTACATCAGCGCATATTTGTATATGGTGGATATGTTTCGGAAAGTTCCTCTTCACCACTTCTATCAAGCCGGCTTTACTCATATGATCCATATTCATGGACTTGGTAGGTTGTATTACTAAAAATTATTATGGATATGGAAATCAGAGCTATTTGTTCCAATGCTTGCATTTGTTCTACAAAAATGAAGTAACTGTTCTAGTTCTCGTATACACATTAAGCAAGCACAGTAGAAGTCCGTTATAACGAGAGCTGACAAAAATCGGAAAAGTACTAGTTATTATAGCCGATTTCTAACACTAAAGGTCCATCCTCTTGAATCCAAGAGCAGCGACAGAATGCAACTGTAGGGTTTTTAATCCTTATGCTATTAAGGTGCGAATAATATTCGCGAGCAAATGATATTTCAATGTTCAACACTCGAATTTCGGAGTGCCCATTACTTTTGATGCTGCGTTATTTTTGAGTAAATACGGTATTATTTTATTGATTCATGCATCATAATTATACTTCGTCCTATAATATAAAATGTGGAAAATTATTGCTCAATAATCGTCAAAAATAATGGTGTGTCATTAGATAATCTTAATTCATATCAAATTGCTTTCTCGATATATGTTTCATGCACACACAAGTAACTTCTGAGTGGCAAGGGAGTGATTATCGCGATAAGAGAGATTACCCTGGGAATCCGAATCATCACTGCTTTTATCTCCTATATTCCCACTGATCCTGGATCAGAGGATTTGGTGCCAAGCTTTGTATGAAAACAATCCCACAGGTGAATGCCAATATGATGGGAACTCAATAAAAAATTCTACTTTTACAATTAAAATTCTACGCTTACTAGAGGGGTTGTTGCCAAAGAGAAACATGAGACAAGGTGATACGATGTACGGAGAGGGAATAAAGGGGAAAGTGAAACTCGTGCGAATTTTCTAATCTAAGCTCCCTGAAATATCTTTGCCGAGGAAGGGTGAGGCGACTAATGGAAAACAAATGCATGAATTAGGTGACGATAATTTTTGCAGTTAATATATTTCTGCTGTTTGAAGAGATAGGATGCCTCAGATTACTGTTAGCTTGTCAGACTTCGTCTCTTACATCAATTGACAATTCCGAGATATGCCTCCTGCAAAACAAACATGGAAACGTGCCACTCGTTATAACAATACATACTTCAGAAAGGACAACTCGTTATGATGGACTGAACTCCCTATCCCTCTTGCAGTGATACGGACAACGGCAAAAAATCACTAGCTATAATGCCACTCTCATCATATGCTGTACTCATTATAACGGACTTCTACTGTATATAAATTAATGAAAGAATAAATTAACTAAGTCTATATTCCACAACAATAAAACATAAAACACACGACCGGTTTCAACGCATAAGCGTCATCTGGTGTGAGTGAATTTAGGAAGCACAGGGTATACATTGAGATGTTCAAGGTTAAGAGGTGGGGAAAAAAGAAGGGAGTTTTAGAGTTGTTAACTGGAATGTGGTTTGATATTCTGTAGAGGATGGTAAGAGTGCTTGAATTAGTGATGAGGGGGGAAAGAAAAAATATATTTATTGACAATGGATGAAGGGTTTAGCCGGTTTGCTTTGCAGATTTAAAATTGTTCTAATGAGTCCAACTTTTTGCCCTTGCTTCCTGAGTGAAAAATTGTGGGACGGAAATCGGAACTATGATTTTTGGTTATTAAATGTTCTGCAAAGTGGGATTGGGAAGAACTGTTACCATACTAAAATCATCTTTTGTGCTCCTTAGTTCTCATTGATATATTTCGGGTTGTACGTCCGATATAGATTTACAAAATTTCTGAGTCCGCTAGGAACTGATTTTAGTATCCGATTGATTTCATTTTTGGATTCAGCTCCACTTCATTAGCTTAGAACACCCACACATTCCTTGTGATAAATATGTTGTTGACCAGTGTTGTCATTGTCAGTATCATATATGCTGAGCAGAGTATTGGTATTCCCATGTAATTTTGTACATGAAAGTTGTCCCCTATTTTATGGATTGGGCAAATTATGCTTGTTAGCCAAGCTTTTGGATTTTTTTCTGTGTTACAGATTATTAGTATGAGCTCATAAAGCAGGCCTATTATTTGTTCTCCTCCATGTTTGAACATCTCTCCCCCCCTATTTTATCTCTCTGGGTTGGGGATCAAATCTCCATCTTCGACTGGGTCTTATATTGGGACTAATTCATTGCTTTGCAAGTTTGCATTTTAATCGAGAAACTTCTCAAAATGAATCAATTTTCTTGGCTTCTCTTCTAGATTTTTTGCACTTGAACTTTTTGGCTCTGGTTAGGCTTTCCATGTATTTTCTTATCTTGTATTTCTGTCTTCAATTTGGCCTTAACACATTCATTCTTCCTGCTTAATGGTTTATGTATCAGAGTTGATTATGCAGTCAGTAAGCTTGCATTCTTAAGGTACTGCCAGTAATCTTCTACCATGTTTTCCATGTTACAAATGTATCTTAGTTAACTAAGGCTTCAACTGAGGTTTTGAAACAATTGTATTTTTCCTGAGTTCCAGGTTCTCAGCCAAATGACTTTTTTGCAAAGACCTCTGCTACTGTTTAGAGCGTCATTTCCTTGACCATAAACCACCCATTTTACAGAAATGGGATTAACGTGACATGGTAGTTTAGTAGTTAGGTTACCTGTCCGAAAAGTGCAAGACCTGGGTTTGAATCCCTGTCCTGTCATTATTTTTCACTTCTGTTTAGCCTACTCATATGATGATTCCTTCTCATATTATATTTGGCAAGTTCAAGTCTTCTGTAATAATGATTGATATTTTTATATACCCAAGGTACTAGGTCTTACTAAAGGTGAGCTTTACTAATGTCTTTAGATCCTTTCCAGGGGGGTGGTATGCCCAAACTACAAAACGTTTTTGCTTACTAAATCTGTCTTTCATATTTACTCTAGGAATTTTGAAGTCACCATTTTTTCAGACCATTATATTGGAGTAGTTTTTATAAACCCATATTAAAACCTCCCCTTTTCTCTATCAATCTCTTTTATCAATTGTTTGAGGTATTGATTCCAACGGCTCATGGATACCTAAATAGTCACTCTGTTCACCTGTGATAAAATACACTGCTCTTGCTAACTTTCTCTTCAGCCAGAACTCTGTGTTGTTATTAATGCAACATAAAATTATAATATCTTCATGAAAGTAATTCAGTACATTATAAATGAATCTTAATGACTTAGCCAACATGTGTAAAGGAAAAGAGTAGTATCAATTAAGATACTTAGTAGAATTTCCTTACCTTTGCAATCCTTTGTAATACCCCTTGTAAGGATTTGTATAATATTGTTGTTCTTCTGATGTTACTACTAAATGTTTAATTTTGAAGTTATGGTCTTGTTTCTCTTCAAAGTGAATTACATCATATTTACTAATTTTCTCAAGCAATGTATTAAATGATATAATTTTGTAATCCTTAGGGAACTTCTAGCATCTGCACCTTCAGCTCGTTTTCTACATTCTGCAGTTGTTATAAGGGGCTTGGTGCTGTTTTTTGGTGGTAACACTCACAACGACACAGCTTTCAGTCACGGAGCCAAGTGTTACTCCTCAGACTTTTTTGCATATGATCCTGTATGTGACAAGTGGATTACCAATCTTGGAAGTGGACCAGCTCCTTCGTCCGTCTTCCCTCCAACGGCTGGCCATCCTGCTCCACCACGCTTTGGTCATTCATCTGTTGTATACAAAGGTGTGGCCTATGTTTATGGAGGATTTGATGGACAAATGCTTTCAGACTTACAATCCTACACACCAGGAAATTGTAGTTACTTCAAAAATGCCGATTCATGTCTGCGAGCAAATCCAGGGGTGAAGTGTGTATGGGTTGGAGGCAATACAGTGGGTGGAGGAAGGTTAGGAAGCAATCCAGCTGGAGGCATACTTGATGGTCACTGCGAGGTAATCTCTGAAGCCACTAGGAGTCCTAATGAGGGCTCGGGAATTATACTATGTCCAGAAGAACTTCTTTATGAACCTCCAAAGTATGTACCACAGCTAGAATCCGTCCCTGCAGTCTTGACAACTCCCATCCCATCTATCTCATCTGCTGTGGCTCCGGCACAACCGTTGGATGGAGAAGCTAATGAATTCTGCTCATCATTAAATACCTGTGCTTCCTGTGTGCAAACATCAAAAAGATGCACTTGGTGCAGTCGGACAGCAGTTTGTGTCAATGGAAGTTGTAAGGATGGTGTCAAGGTATGAGGAATACTCCTAACTGTACTTGCTCCTCATTATTTTAATATTTCATATTAAGAAACTAGTAGTTGTGAAGTCGGGCATCAACCTTTAAGTAGAAGTCCATTATAACGAGAGCTGACAAATATTGGATAAGGACTTGTTATAAAACGTACTCATTACAGCCATTCTCTAATACTAAATGTCTGTCCTCTTGAATCCAAGGACAGTGAGTGCTGCAGATTGGAATTGGAGGGTATTTAATCCTTACGCTAATGCTTCAGAATGTGTAAAAAAGTATGTTTGCGTCCAAAATATGATTTCATTAATCCGTAAACCGTAACCAAAGTGCATCCTATAATAAAAAATATGGAAGAATATTGTTCAATAATTGCCAAAAAGTAATTATAAATATTATATAAAGACGCTTCTCCGGTCATACCTATAGACATATGTACCTATAGGGTATACAACCATGTGCACAGGTGTCATCGACTTTCAATTTTTACAACGTACTGGCCATAGCCTGTAACCATCAGAAAAAATCTAAAGAATTTGACCCTCACTAACATGGTTTCGATGCCAGAAGGCCCCAAAATCCCGAATTTTTCCATAAAAATGTAATGTGGGGGTTTTCGGAAAATGTTATTTGAGGTACTTCCTGGGCAAATTGTAGAGTTGAAATCCGAGAAATAGCTGGAAGCCGTGCATATCCGACAAAAAATCAAAAATATCTTCCAAAATTATCCTTGGTTCGACACTAGGTCAGGGAAAATATTCTGCATAAGAAATGCACGTAAAGTTTGTTTTTACCATTTGCAGGCTTCACTTCATTTGCAAAATTAAATAGGAAGTAATGGTTGTACGAAGTGGAGACAAGTACCAAAAGAGAGGAAACTAACTGATGATTCTTATTTTGGCTGTGTTAATTTGTTTATGATTCGAAATTACGAGAACTAGGGCAAAATGTACAGAAATTTAGTGAAATTTCTTCTTAGTAAAACAAGTATCCCCTGGCTAGCAAGGCGATTGTTAAATTCGAGTCCCAGCGTTTTCTCATTTGAATGCATAAGGGTTTTAAGCCTATACCACATCAATGGTTAAGACTTATGTCAGAATTAGTGAAAAGGTCGCAATTTTATGAAATGTCAATATATTTAAAGTGATATTAGCAGGGACAATGTTACAGCCAATTTGGCTACATTCTGCAAAATTTCGAAAAATGTTTAAGGGACTTTGGGGTAGAGAATTCAGAATCACGGAGAGGAAGCGCTCTTCTATAATAATGTCACCAAATGTGCGTGAGTTCGACCTTCTGTTTGAAATGCATTGAGGGGATTTTAAAGAATTTGTTTAATCACTTCCTGATGACAAGGAAATGTAAAACCTGGCAAGTAATCAGAAGTGATAAATACATTTCATACGAGTAAAATATTGCTTGCATACTGCAAGCATATTGATAACACAAATTTCAAGTCGGCATCATATCGAGAGGGTCCTCAAAAGAAATTGAAAGGATTGAAAATATTCTTAAAATTCGCTGCAATTTATCCGTCCAGCATTGTCATCCGTCCTACTTTTCCCTTATATTATTTATATTCTTTATGTGAGAAATATTAATGTGCTCTGGCATCAAACCCAGGAACAGCATGGTCTAATCTAATTGTTTTTCTCAAACCGAGTCTTAATGAACATCTTTTATCTAAGCAAGAACTTCCTATCATTTTGATCAGTGCTTGAAAAAAAATAATGAAAAACTACCCCTATGTGTTTTAAATGGCAGATTTTAGCATCGTCCTAGCATCGAACCCAGGATTTTTTCCTTGAAAGTCATTTATGTTTTCGATAGATCATGACAATATATATATAGGCTCTCATTGAGTTTTGTTTCTCTACCTATCTGGGAAGTATTTTTTTTTAATTACCGAAAATCAAAGCAATGCTTTTAATGGGGAAAATCGGGATTTTGGGGCCCTCTGGAATTGAACCCATGACACTGAGGTTCCAAATCGCAATTTTTCTGGCAGTTACACGTTATGGTCAATACGTCGTAAAAATTTCTAGTCAATAATGCTTGTGGTTTAGCCTGTGAATTAGTATCCTATCTATCTATATCCATGAATGAGTCCGGAGAAGGAATTATATATAATAGATAGATACAATGCAATGGTCTCTCCTATAATCGATCAATCTCCAATGATCTCCTATTGGTTCTTGGTTCAAAGTCAGGGCACCATTTGAATACGTCCATTCATTTAAAAGGGAATAGAGTTTCCTTTGAGGACTTTTCAGATGAATTGAATTGAAATTTTAGAAACCCTCAAATACCTTTGAAAGGTCCATTAGTTTAAAGAGTTTGTTGGGACAGGCAGAAATATATCATTCCTCAACGTGCTTGCAGAATGCAAGCGACTTTTACTCATATCATTAAAGAATCCTAATTCATATTAAATTACTTTTTCTGGATAGTTCTCATTCATGCACTTCAAAAGCAATGACTGTGTCGCAAGAGATGAGGATAGGTTACCCTTGGAATCCAATTCAGCACTGCTTTTATCTCATTTAACACCCATCCTGGATCAAACGATTTGCTGCCAATTTTTATATCAAAAAATCACTTGGGTGGATGCCAATACGATGGGAGCTCAAAACTTCCTGCACTGACTAGAGGAGTCCTCGCTGAAAAGAGACGAAGGGATAGGATATACAGGGAGATTGAAACTCGTGAGAAGTCTCAAATCAAAGCTCCCTGAAGCATTTTTAGTGAGGAAGGTTGAGGGGAGTTGTGGGAAACGAATGCATGAATTAGGTGACAATAATTTTTACATTAAATTTTTTCTGCTCTTGAAGAGATCACCTCTGAATACCATTTGCTTGTCGGAATTCGTCTCTCACGGCAATTGACGATTCAGAGATATGCCTCCTGCAAGACAAATATATAAACGTGACACTTGTTATACGGATACTCCAGAAATAACTAACCGTTATAATGGACAAAACTCCCTATCCATTTTGCAGTGAGACGGACAGTGGCCACAATATCACTTTCTATAATGCAACTCTCGTTATATGCTGTACTCGTTATAATGGACTTCTAATGTATTAGATCTGACCAATCAAATTGCTTTAGTTTGCTCTAGTGAAATTTCTACTCAGTGAAAGGAATTTGTGTGGAAAATTAAACTAAGATAGCAATAATCGTAAAGTTTACCATTGGAAAAAAGCAAAATTAATGATCTTGGTTGGTGTGGGGAAAACTAGGACATGAATCATTTTCTGAGCATGGCTAGTGTTCTCTCTTGGAATGGTAGATGTGAGCTGATGAGTTTGGAAAAAGAACAGCTGTATTTGGTGAAAGTGGTCTACGGTATGATTCCTATTACAAGTGCAAAATGTCCTTAGCTTTCAAAGAACAAAATTACTCCTAATGTTAGCACTAATCGAAGAAATGCTTTGCTTAGGTTATCAAAGAAATATAGGTTAAATCCTTTGAATGGAGTATTTTTCTGTATGAGTATAAATAACAAAGGAGGGCATTAAAAGATTAAAGAGACCCTTTAAATGTGGGTGTGTTGTAGAAGTAAGTGGGGTTGATGAGAAACGAAGATGAAAGTGATGGAGATGGTTGGCAAACAAAAGGGATTTTCATTGGGGTAGTGGAGTGTAGGTAGATTAAATAAGTTGGCCAACTATTTCAATCTATGGGAGAGAGAAGAAAGACCTTATATTTTTCCGGTGAACTGCATGAAGAAATCTCTCTCAGGTTTCTATATGGGTCATCATCTGGAAATTCCTGAATATTCAGTCATCCTTTTTATATGTAGGATATTTGCTCTTCCATAGGGGGTGATATTGGTAGAAAAATATCATTGTTTTGACAGCTATGCCATAAGCAACTCTTTGTTACTTCTTGAATAAAGGAGATGTTTTCCTTAGGACTTGCAAGGATAATTTAGTTTGATTAAGGAGGATAAAAACTTCATCACTATGATTTGTGTTATGATTTTTGAAATGTTTTCCAGGAAAGTTCTCTCCAGCTTCAAAAATATATTTTACTTGGCTTCCTCTTTCCTCTTACAATTGGCTGAAGATCTTTTTAATTAAGAAAATGTTTAAGTCTGAGGAGTAAAATTACAGTAGCACCCCATAATAGGTATAGTTCAATAATTACGTAGTTAGATTATGGATATTGCCCAATTTTTCACTTAAATATTGGTCTTGCTTCAACTAACTCTGTATATTTTCATTGCTAACTAGCTGTAAACATTTAAAAAGGGATGAAAGTTAAACTGGTCAGTCTTTTTACATTGCCTCTTACTACAGTGTTTCTTAGTGTAGGAAATTATTTTTGAATCAGCTGGTTGGAGTATTGTAAACCATTTTTCAGTTTTTCGCACAGTCTTGAGTGGCTCCAGTTACAACATTAACTATATTTTTTAAGAGCTGATATTCTTCAAATTTATTAGGTCTTTAATTTTTGGACAGAAAATGAACCCTCTTTCTTTCATTTGTCTACTGTCTAGGAACATTCTGGTAAAGCTCATGTAATTCTACGTAAAAACATGCAGTTTCCCTTTCATAGGTTTTGCTTCCCTGCACATTGCGGTATTTTAAATGCCAGAAGATGAGTCCAGAATTTTCTATTGAAGGATGTATCAAACAATAAGTGGTGGCAAAAAGAACTTTCATTTTGAAATAGTTGACCATCTTTCAATATCTGGAGATGGAAATGTATTTGTCATTGTAAACTTTATTCTTTTTAGGGCATAACAAGGCTGGCTCAGTGTGCTCAACAGGATTCTCTAGTCTGTTCACAGCTTCATAACTGCCAGGCGTGCACTGGATTTTCTCATTGTCGTTGGGATTATGAATCTCGATGTAAAACCACTATTGGAGAAATCAATGGTATGTGAAAACTAAGCAATTAAGTATCATTTTATTTCAGTTTTAATACTGTTTTCTTTACTTAGGATTTCTAATGATTCTTTTATTCAACTAGTTTCTCTCTACTATTACTAGTTAACTTCAATTTGGAATATTGAGAAGATTGGCGTGGGTTGCATGTTGAGTTTTTGTCAATATAAAGTTTATCTTGTAATGGATTCCATTTTGATTTAATGATCAACATTTGTTGTAATAGCCCTGTGCCTGAAGAAAGTATGAGAATTTTCAAATTAGTTAACTGTTAGAGAAAACATTGGAATTGAATATTGAGTTGAGAAGACAGCATTAATTTCCTTGATGTTTTTGTATTCAAATCACATGGCATTGAATTAGTTCCATCTTTTTCCAAGTTAGTTTATCATTATTTGCAGTATTTTTAAGTGTTCGTTATTTGAGCCTTACTTGGTATCCCATTGTTATAGTTTATTACTGCTTGCTTTATCACATTTTTTAGTTACTTTTATTTTTACATTGATATCAAAATTATCGACATAAGCAAATTTTTTTTACGGTTTACTGTATATTCTTGTGTACCATGTTCCCTTCATGTAAGATGGTATTCTCAATTTGGGAAATAAATTTTGGATGAAAAAATTATTTTTGTAAACTTTGGGGAAAATTGTATGTATTCCTATTGTGATAAGTAATCAAATATTCCTATTACAATTTTCATAGAAAACCAGCTGTACATCGATACATTTTTTATTGCTTATTTAGGGCCTATCAAGCCACTTTTACTACCTTTTCATCTAGAATGTTTTTTGACTATGTAAATACACTCACATTTATGCACATACACTCCATTTTTGACATTGATTAAAGGAGAGCAAGTTGAAAGCGGTACATAACAAAATATGATAATATTAAATTATCTCAGATCAATGCATTTATGTTTTGTTATTTTATATCTGTTATATTTTTTATTTTGAAAATTTATGTTAGAATGTAATTTACCTTAATAATCATTTGATTACTCTGCTGTAACCCATCTGTGATATGTGTATATATATATCATCATCATCTAAGGCCTCCCTAAGTACTTTCCAATTTTATCTGTCCGAAGCTTCCCGTTGCCACGTTACACCTATGTACTTGACGATGTCTATATTCCATCTGTCCATAGGTCTTCTTCTTGGTCTCTTCACATCTCTTGGTATCCAGTTGAGAACTACAGATGTCCAACGGTTGTCGTTTCCTATCACAACATGGCCGGCCCACCTCTATTTTAGTGATCTTACCTTATCTATGATGTCTGTAACTCCAGTCATCATTCTCACCCAAATGTTGCATTTCCTGTATCTTCTTGTGATTCCCAGCATTCAGCGCTCCATGCTCTTTTGGGTTGTCTGAAGTCTCTGGGTTATTGCAGCATTTAACACCCAAGTTTCACTACCGTCGGTCAAGACAGAAAAAATGCATTGGTTGAAGACCTTCCTCTTCAAAACCATTGGCATTCTTGACTTAAGAATGTGTGAGTTCCTACCAAATGCGCTCCAGCCAAGTTTCATTCTTCTGTTTACTTCATTAATCCTGTTTTTCTCTCCTGTTGTTACAAGTTGTCCCAGGTATGTGTATTCCAAACAAACATCTAGAGGTTTTTCTTGAATTTTGACTGGTTCTTGCACTGCAAAAGAATTATACATTACCTTTGTTTTTGTTAGGTTTATCCTGAGTCCTATCTTCTGTCCTGCTGTGTTTATCTCTTCAAGTTTTGAAGTTACATCATCTGCATTAGCTGCAAAGAGAATGATATCATCTGCAAAACGGAGGTGACTGATGTACTCCCCATTTACTCTAAAGCCCTTCTCTTCCCAATCAAGGGTTTTAATAACTTCTTCTAAAACGGCTGTGAACAAGATGGGAGATAGACCGTTACCTTGTTGAACTCCCTTCTCAATCTTGAATTCATGGGTCTCCTCATGCAGCATTACAGAAGCTGTGGCATTCTCATATAAACTGTGCAAGAGACGGATGTACTCAGAATCTATCCCTTGATTCTTTAGAGATTTCAGAGTGGAGGAGGTACTTACTGAGTCAAAGGCCTGTTTGTAATCCACAAAGCAAAGGATGAGTGGCATCTCGTACTCATTCATTTTGTTAATAATTTCTTGTAGTGTGTGGATGTGGTTCATAGTGCTGAAGCCTTTCCGGAATCCTGCTTGTTCTCTAGGCTGAGCTGAAGACAGGGTCATCTTAAGATGTTCTGCTACTATCCTCATGAATGTTTCATAGAGAACTGGAAGGGGGCTAATGAGGCGATAGTTCTTCAAATCTTCTTTGCTTCCTTTCTTGTGCAGAAGGGCAATCCTTGCATGGTTCCATTCCTTGGGAAACATTCCTTGTTTTAGACAATTACAGAATAACTGTGCTAAAACATTAGCAATCTCTGTTCCACCAGCTTTCAGATACTCCGCCAACACCCCATCTGCTCCTCCTGCTTTCCCATTCTTCATCTGCTTTCCTCTTGGTTTTCCTCTTCAGCATTTCCCATCTTTTTGTAGAGGTTGTCAAAGTATTCTGCCACAGTCCTCAATATTGCTGGTCTGTTATATGTTGTTGTGCCATCTCTCTTCTTTAAGGCTAAAATCTGTTTCTTACCATTTGCTAGGCGTCTTCTAGCCCTCTTTATGCTCTTGTTATTTTCTATGGCACAATCTTTTCGATAAAATTCCTCACATCTTCCTTGAATGCTACTCTAATGGCTTTCCAATGCTCGGCATATTGGATGTTATCTCTTGGAGTGTCTGAATTCTTCAATTCCAGCCCACTGTAAGGAGTTATGTATGCTAAAATAAATGCTAAAGAAAATTGAAGTATGCTTGGAAGGTAACAAGATGAAATGTAATCACAAAAATATAAGTTATCAGTAAAATGAATCTAAGAAAATAATTTCCTCTAATAACTCGTGATATTCAGTTGCTATATTTTTATAAAAAGAATGCAATTGAGTTAAACGGTCAGACACATATCCAATATTTTTAATCAAAGATTTGTGCAAATCCGTTTGTTAATTTCCCACTTACCTGGTGTTTCCATTGTCGGTACAAAATTTCATTTTTTGAAATTGTTTGGCATCGAGTCAGCACGGGTTACCGTAATCCAATCAATTATATTTATTAGGTAAGTTAATAAGGCCAAATGTAAAAAAATTAGAGGGTGTGTGTTAAAAAAAAATGACTGATTTTTTGGGACACCCTAATATATATTTAAAACCAACAATTACCTAACCTAATCTCAAGCTCAATTTCATTCTCAACTTCAAGATTTATTTAGGCCATGAATTTTTTGATAGAAGGATTAAAAATTAATTGTTATATCCTCTTAGAGATTTTTCAGTCAACATTAGTTTACCTGGGATCGTGAGGCTCATCATGTTGCAATTAATATTTCCTCTTTTGTCAAATCCAGCAAAAATGTTCGCAACTCACGAGGAATCTACCTCACAGTGTCTATCAGCATCACAATGGGACAGAAAAATAAATAATAATAAATGAAGAATGCTAATACTTTCTCTAGGTGTCACTCAGCACTACATAATAATTTTTTAAAAATTTTTATAACATACCAATTTTGTAAAAAATGCAATGCAAGTGCTTATTTGGAGCACATTGATTTAAACTACTGCAGTTGCTCATATAAACATCAGTCATTTTGTTTGACCTAGGTACCTATTGTATTCAGATTCTTAGTACTCTTGATGGAAAAATGTTTTCTGTATGTTTTTCTCTTTGAACACAATTTTCCTTTAAATGTATTCAGTTGCAGTTGATCCTCTTTGACTACTGTAGTTTACAATTTATTTTTGGTGAATGGATTGGTTTTGTTGCATTTATACTAAGGAGATTCCAACAGGATGCTGGATTGCGATTTCTCTGTCGAACGGGTTTCTGTCACTATTATTTGTTGCCGTTGCCTCCTTTGCCACGTATCTGTTTGCTTTGCAGAGATCCCATTCAATAATTTCATTTAAAATCTGTGTACTTCATTTATGATTATGATTGCATATATTTGACAACGCCCTTCCTTGAGGTTAACTGTCTTCCTTCAGCAAAAAGAATCAGACTATTCTGGATTCGCCGATTGTAAGCTTTTACTTGTCTATGAGAAGTGTTGTTTTGAGTGGAAATAATCGAAAGGTGCATGATGGATTTGATTTTTTCCATGATTATGGTGATGTGAAATATCAACGACTTTTTAGGGAGTGCCTAGAAAAACACTTAATATTTTATATTTATTAATTTTTATTTCTCTCTCCCATTGTGATATCAAAGGACACACTGAGGTCGACTCCTCCTCAGATGGGTTCAGTAGTATTTTCTTTTAGTAAAGTCAATGAATTTCATTGTTTGCTTTAGTAAATGTAATAGCAATTAATGGAAAATCGTGCACTCTCAATACAGGAAACAAAACGAGTGATGTTAGAGGAGGTGAGCCCTTACCTGCCCCCCCTCCTCCTCTTTACACCTCATTTTCACCATCTCCAACCACCTCTCAAGTGGCTCGCTCTGATGATGCTGTAGATGGTTTAGCTGCTCCCTCAGCAACCGAAGTGATGGTAGATTCTCCTTCTGCAGCTGCTGTTGGTATTGGATCTGATCTGACTGGTGACGTAGTCATTTGCAACACTCCCTGTTCTGAACTCACCTCGTGTATGAACTGCACTGTGGAAGAATGCATCTGGTGTCAGAATGAGGGACGATGTGTGGACAAGAATGCTTACACAGCCTCTTTTCCGTATGGCCAGTGTCGGGAATGGACTACGCTACAAAGTAGATGTCGTCCCACTCTTCCAGGTAATTTTATGCTTTTATGTATACTAGCTGAAGTGCCCCTTGATTCTCAACGGAGAAATTGATATTGCTAAATACTATTGTAACAGTCTTTTTCTAAAGACATTCCTCATAATTTTAGGTTCTGAAAGCAAACATGTGCGATTTTATTTTTGTGTTAATTTCGTTTCCGGAAATGGCAACTAATGGTAAAATACTACAAATGATAAAGTAGATGAAGAATTGGTTAATTAACTGTTATTGCTAACTTACCATGAGGATTACTTAGATTTAGGTGGCGAGAGAAAGCACCTGAAAAATGAAGTGAGTTCTGATTCTGACAATACTTTAGAGCAGAGCTTCCCAAACTATGTTCTGCGGAACACCGGTGTTCTGCTGAACCTGAATAGGTGTTCCACGACAATTTGGAGTTTCAATGGAGAATTGGAGAATAAAAGTCATTAAATGCTTTATTGATTCATATTTTAAGTTTTTATTAGAATATTATAGTTTTATATTTTAAAATAATTACCGAATAAATAATTTGTTATAATTAAATGATTTTTTAATTTTACTGGTAGAATTACCTAACCTTAATATAAGCTTAGAGTTCCGTTAAACTTCCCAGGTTTGCAAAGTGTTCCATTACAGAAAAAGTTTGGGAAACCCTGCTTTAGAGTATTAGGATGCTCAAGAAAAGGTCAGCAGTTACAGAGGGAAGATGATGAAGATTATTTAACCAATGAAGCGCCTGTCAAATTACCTCCACCAGAGTTCAATATAATATATTCATGTATATGGTAATTCCAGGTCACAAGCATATGTCAATAGCTGACCCCAGAGCGTACTTAAATTTATTTTTCACCCCCGTGCTATGGAATCCTTTTGCAGGAAACTAATAGGTATGCTGAGCAGTTCCGAGCTTCCCAGAAAACATTGTAACCGGTAAATAAATGCACTGAGGCTATCATTTCCCTACTCGATTATGACACAAAACATATCGAGGAAGAATTCAATTGGATTTGGAAAAGCGCCTCTGAATTGGCAGCTATAATATATAGTACTGCAACCGCAGAGGAATATTATTGGTGTAATATATTTATTCTGATGGTTTACACTCTCCTAGTAAATATTAAAAGCCATTTTTGTTATGATACATTAAAATGTTGGTTATTTGGGGAATACATTACCCAAACAACTACTTAGTTGGGATAAGGAATATTTAAAAGATACAGCAGTCTCTCAATTGGATAAATACCTCCAAAGCCCTCTGATAGACATTTGCATTGCAATAAAGATACGAAAACCTGTTGTTTGTTCCGCAATGCATCAGAGAGGATAACATGGTGTATAAGTTGCAATGTTGCTTTTAAATTACTCCCTGCCATACTCCTCTTATATGACTTATACTTGTATAACTTCCATTTGAAGTATCAATAACGCTCTCATATCTTGGTTTCCACTTACATTTTTGCATTGCTCCGATTTCTGAGTGCTGTTGTTGGAGGTAGGGAAGGAGGGGAAAGGTGGAATGGGGGCCCGTTCTCACTGTCACTGGCAATGCCTCTGTAATTTCTCCTTATGTATTCAAAAAAGGCTCTGTACGCACTTCGCTTTGCCCAGATTTCTCATAATTTATGAATATGTTGTATCTGAGTAGTAACTGAATTCAAAGATAAAGGATACAGCTAAACAACAATTGAAAGTTTATTTCGTTATTGTATCTAGTAGCCAAGGTGCAGTCCGATGAAAATGACCTATTTCAGTATTTTTACTAATTCTTTACGTAATTGTGGTTAGCAATATGTATGCATGGAGAAACTTGCGCTCTAGCCATAACTTTCAATCGTTGAAAGGTGAATACAGAATTCTTCTATCTATTAGTAGGCCTTCGTAATGAGGGCAAAGCCTTTTCTGTAAGCGCTATAGCAGCCTTAAATTTCAATCTGTGGGTTTGTTTTTGTAAGATGTTGTGAATTTACACACACAATTTACAATGAACCCTTATTCAGATCTTTCTGCTGGTTTTATGTAATTACCATTTATTTTTGAATTTTTCAGGGGCAAATATATTAAGTTGTGTATCATTTGGTTAGTAGATGTTACTATAAAGGGAGCTACAAGTATTAGTAAAATAATTAACTAAGCAGTTTTTCTCTTGTGATTGTCTTATTAGGAAAGTCTCCATGCAGCTTCTACAGAACTTGCGAGGACTGTAGAGCTGACCCTGCTTGTGGTTGGTGTGATGATGGATCAGGAACGGGCCTTGGTGATTGTCTGCCTGGTGGATATTCTGAGCCAATGACTCCTAATAAATGCAAACGCAATAACTGGTACTTCACAAGATGTCCAAGTGAGTATCTTTAAGGAAATTCTTCAATTTAAAATGTTTTTTGTTATACATTGTGAAATACATCATGGTGGAGGATTATTTTACCAGTAAATTTGTCTACAAGATAGTCTTTCACAGTAAACGTGTTGCTCAGAAATATATGTTGAAGTGAATTTAATGTTTTAGGCTTTTATAAGATGAAGATTTATTTTCGTTTATAAAATCTCTAAAATTTGCCATGTTGTGTTAAATTCATGCTTTTTTTTCTTAATTATTTTTTGAGGGTTACATCATTAGGTTAGCTAAGGTTTTTAATTGTAAGTGAAAAATATTATGTTCATTGCTCATTCATATTTTATCAAAAAATGTCTTCAATTTTTAAAAAATTTTTACTTTACCACAAGGATGACATATTTAATTCATATACTGTGAAATCTCAATCTAAAGTTTTTTACTGGGCCAAGGAAAATCAACTCTAGATGCGAATAAACGTAAGATTCGAAAAACAAAGTTATGTAACTATATTCGCACAGAGTAGTACCCTAGCCAGTAATTTTTAATCATTGAATAGTAGGTACGTCTATATGTTCTCAATAGCTCCATGAAGTCTTTTGTTTTCCTACGTTAAAGTTTATATAGATATATTTACTATAGTAATAAAAATTATTGTTAAATTTATATTTTCAGTTGTACAATATTTGAGTCTTGTATATTAATATTTCAGTGTAATATTTAGTCATATATTGGTTGGGAATAATTCAATATTGATTATTTTACAATGTCTTTCTTTTTTTATACTTCCCTTACATCAACATCATTGAATTGCAATTGAAATTTTATAGTTCACCGTATTCCCATTGCTAATATCCATGATCAGAACCAAAAGGTGCATCCACAGTGTTGGATGTAATTATCTTGTTTATGTATCAATTGAATTTGATATTTCCTTCAGATGGGCCATATTTTAAGAAAAGGCAAATAAAGTCATGAAATGTTAGTTATCAAAAATTGTCATTTATTGAAGAGGTTTCATATAATTTTTAAACTCGCACGTACGTAATATTCATCTACTTAAAATTACTAATTTGAAGGTAAGATATCACGACTAATTTTTAATGACAGTAAAAGGTGAAATAAATGATTACATTCAATGTTTTTTGAAATAATCAGATATTTTGCTTTGTTTTTTCTTTCCTTTGGGTGAATATCATAGAGACCCTTTTCGAGTTTATCAGTTCCTTGTAGGTGGTGTTTCGTCCCCGTATGGGACCACAGATATCTCTTAATGGTAACCAAACCCTTGAGAGCTTGTTCAAAACTTGGTGGTTCACTTTCATTTGCATAATCATCTCCACTTTCAGGACAGTCATCATTTTTAAATCACAAATTTCATTTACTGTTAGAGCACCACAAGTAGCAACATCATCATCAATGTTCACAATCTGATCAAAAGTCATTTCATTTGACTGCAACAGCTTCCAGTCTTCATTATCTACTTCCTGAACAGCTTAGAATCCATAATTGATACTGCTTTGGATATCAGTCTCTTTCAATCCATGTATAATACCTAGATCTGACTGCAGATATTAGCTGGGAAGAAAACAACTTGAACATTCTGAGGACCTGCAGTGTCTTGTGGATGAGCTGCACAATGATCCACAAACAGCAACACTTTTCTCGAGGCAGAGCCCATTTTTGCATCAAACTTTTGCAAATACTGCATGAATAATTTTGATGTCATCCACCCCTTCGAATGGTTTTTATATTGATATGGGAATGTCCTAACATTCTTGAAACATCGCGGCGTTGCATATTTTCCAATCTCTAATGGTTGCAGTTTCTCACTACCATCCACATTACAGCATAGGAAAATTGTCAGAATGGATATCTGACAGAATAGGAAGTGTTGTTATCCTTTTTACTTGTATCGCCATGTGATTATCTATTTGTTCCTCTTCTATCACTAAGAAAATTTTAATAAATATTTAGCAAATGTTTAAAGTGTTTTCTCGTATTTACTTGTTTACAAGTACAATTGTTCTTTCAGCATGCCAGTGCAATGGTCACAGTACTTGCGCCAATGGAACTAATGTATGTAATCAGCCTTGTGCGAATCTTACCCATGGAGCTCACTGCCAACATTGTGTGCTCGGATACTATGGAAATCCAGTCAATGGAGGACGGTGTAATCGTAAGTTAATTGGGATTAAGACAAAAGGAGGCCTTCCATCTATCTTTTACATGTCACTTTTACACTCACTAGCCTTTTATTAGAATTTTTGATGATGATTGGTAGCAATAGCTTTAAAAATTCAGTGCTGCGTGACTTTAACTTGGTATTTGTGAAGTGGTAAGAAATAAAGAGAAACTTGAATTTCAAATGTTAGCTTCATCATCATACTTGCACCACACTTCCTTTTATGGTGATTAAAAAAGTTTGAAGAAGTACAATCAATTAATTTTTCCTTCATATACCTGCCATCCATATTAGATATATGTTTATCGTTACTTTGAGGCAAATGAAATTTCATTGTCTTTTATTTTTCAGCATGTGAGTGCAATGATCAGGGCACCCAGTGTCACTCGGAAACTGGGAAATGCTACTGCACCACCAAAGGCATTGTGGGTGATCATTGTGAGAGATGCGATCAACAGAATCACTATTTTGGTGACCCTACTGATCATGGATCCTGCTTCTGTAAGATACCTAATTTTTCTATCCTTATCATTGTTATTATGCATTTCACATTTAGCTGACAGTACATGTTCTGATGTAGCTTCAATTCCTGTGTATTTCTGCATAAGGTGCATGGTTTGTTGTTGCCGAATCCAACAAAAGCTTAGTTAGTTGGTTAAAAAAATCATTCATGATGTAGAAACAAACAATACATTGATTTGTGGAATTTATGTATCCACATTTAAAATATAATTTATGAAAATCATTTTCTGCTATTTCCTTGTGGAGAGACCATTCTCCCATATTATCTTATTCAAACTTTTATGATCAACATGTTTGTATATTCACCACAAAATTTACACAGAAAATATTTTATTTATAACTTTCTGCAAAAATTACATGGAATTTGTGTTTTATTTCATTTCAACATTTCTAAAAGTCAAACAAGATAATTTGAACCAAAATATTTGAATTGTATATTCCAAAGAGCGGTTAGCAGCTAAATCTCATACCATAAGAGCCATTTCACACTTGCCCGGCAGCCGGCTAAACGACACCGTATAGTCAGCACACTGTGCGAGCGGTTTCACATCTATCAGGCAGTCGTTTAAACGGCGAAGTCCCTTAATTTCATATCCATCCACCTGTTTTATTTTCTAAATTGTAAATATTTCTGAAGAAATGGAAAGGGAGCAGATGATAGCATGTTTTATAGTTTACCGACGAGCGAAAAGAAGGAAGAGAAATAGAAATAATATTTAATACCGAAACCTAAGTAGCTCATTAAATCTTAT
Source organism: Sympetrum striolatum (assembly GCA_947579665.1). Taxonomy (NCBI): domain Eukaryota; kingdom Metazoa; phylum Arthropoda; class Insecta; order Odonata; family Libellulidae; genus Sympetrum; species Sympetrum striolatum. The sequence continues at coordinate 107,163,648 of OX388343.1, read as the reverse complement.
TGTCGTAGACAGTACAACGTTTTCCGATCCAATTATTTCTTAAAAGAAGGGCCAAATAATCGCCTGGATTCACCTGGACATAGCTGGGATTGAACGATCTTTTATATTTCCTGCCTTAAAACGACCCGGCAACCGTCCGAAGTAGTGGGAAGGCCGGGCTGCTATCCGGTGCCGTGCGCCGTTTGGACGGCACACGGCACTTGCCGGGCAAGTGTGAAAGGCTCCTTATACCTTTCAATAAATGACCGTGTAAACGGTGCCGTTTAGCCGGCTGCCAGGCAAGTGTGAAATGGCTCTAAGTGATACCTCCATACATGCTGTGTATGAAATTTGAAAAAGTATAAATATATTTTTGGTGAAAGAATGAAGTTTTTTTCTCGATAGCAAAGAAATTTGTTAATTTTTCAGTTGCTTGATTTTTTGTGAATCAAAATTCCCCAGTCAGTCAAGCTCATGATTGCCTTCTTTGCTGTTACAAGTGTGAATGAATCCACTCAATCAAGAAGAAATAAACTCATTCATTTTATCATAAACAATAGAATCCACTACTGGCGATGTTGCTGCAGAGAAAACATTTTTTTTTAGTTATTTATTTTCTAACCTCTGGAATTTTCATGAAATTGGGCGAGTATAGATCTTTCTGAGGGTCATAATGTTTGGCTACAGAATAGGGCTAAGGTTTGATTCTTTCAGTTATAAATAAAAATTGAGTCGATCATGGAAATGTATTTAGGTTCTAAACATTCTTTAACAGAATGTTTGAATTTTCAATTAAATATTTTATCATCAATCCCTTTACAGGCGTGCTAAGTTTGAACTTTGATAACAATTTTAGTTTTCATTGTTGAATTAGGAGGAACGTGTTTCCATGGCGAGTATGAACACATTTAGGATTTAGCTGGAATATCTTTTTTGTCTTAGGCATTGAGTCATCTTTTTTCTGTAATGCACCTTTCATTAGCAAGCATCATTCTGTTCCTAATATTTTCTCCATTTTTCCGATATTCTCGACACTCAAGGTAACCAAATAAACCAATGTAATTCAAATTTAGCCCTCTAATCAGGAAGTGAGTTGACGTAGAATAAGTTTGACAAAAGCATTTGCCATTTGAGCAATACTGTCAACTAAACGTGATAAGTCCTGTAATGTGCTTGCCATATGTTTATGATGTATATTTTTGTTCAATATTATGCATATAGGTATTGATAATAATTTACATTAACATTCTTTATTTGCCTTAATGATCATATCATATCATTTCTAAAAAAAAAGTTTTATATGGGAATTTTCTTATAGAGGAAAAATGGAGGGTACACTGATGTTTATCTTTAATTTATGAACATTATTTGCATTATAATTAATGATACCTAGGAAAATTCTCAGTTACTCGTTTTTGTAAAAAGATCTCTACTTTAGGAGTAAATGTGACAGAAGAAAAACAGCTCATGATTAGGAGTATTTATCCATGTAATTCTAATCAACTGAAGTCATTAAGGTTTTGCTGGTGGATAGAGGACTCCCTGGTTAAGGCAAATATGTCAGTCATGATCATAACAACAGCCTGTCTCGTTTTGATTAATGTTTCTGGCCAATTTCCATTTTCTTGGTTATGAAAGATGAAATATGGATTAAAGTTAACCTTTTGCAACGTGGTTTGCAATTATATTCATTCCTGTTTAGCACTATGTGGTCACGCCCATATTTTTTGTTGACATCCTATTTTGTTACTGCATTCATCTGAAGAAGCAAGCAAATATTTTGTATTTTTTCAGTGCCACTAATTTTCTTAGTGGCACTGAATTATAATTTTATACACTTCAAAAGATGAGGCCTGCCTATATTTGAACATTTGATATTTTAATCCTATACTTAGTATGGTAATATTTCTGTATTTGCATTACAGATGATCTCACTATTGACTACCAGTTTACTTTCAACTTATCCAAGAAAGAAGACCGGCATTATACGCAGATTAACTTTAAAAATAGTCCTCCCAAGCCTGATGTTGATGCTGATTTTCATATAACATGCTCTGTCTTTGCAAAAATGAACATATCTGTTAAAACAGGTAAGAAAGTGTTTCAAAGTTTGGCTTATATATAAGTTATATTTGTCATCTTCCATAATCCGTAATTTATTTAGAAATATATATACCTTGTGCTAATCTCTCATTATTATTTCAGTGAGTGTGATTTACATACAAATACTTTTCCATTTCATTGAGTATTTAGTACTCTTTTGGCTTATTGGGTTTGTGCAATATTTTTCATTACAAAATGAAATTCTACCTTCACTATAAGTCACACAAAACTGCTCTATGGCATGACTATTTACTGCACCACACAATAAAATAAACTGTTAATTTTATAGACTTCTGTTGTAGATAGTCTTGTCATAAAGCAGTTTTGTGTAATTGAATGCCTCAAAGTATAGCCTAAGTCTGTGTTGACTATACATTATATTTCATTATGAATTAATTTAAAAGATAATTGTTTTCAAAGTCATCAAAATCTTTTCAGTCTGTAACTCATCATAGTAAATTTTTTGCATTAATTGGTGTATACCATCTTATATAGTTACAAAACTATTTCTACATGCAATCGTCAATGTGTAATGTAATTTTCTTTCCAACTCAACCTTGACTGATAATTTGCATCTTATGAAAATAGAGGAAAGCACAGTAGAAGTCTGTTATTACAAGAGCTGACAAAAAGTGGAAAAGTACTGGTTATAAAGCGTACTCGTTATAGCCGATCTCCAATACTAAATGTCTGTCCTCTTGAATCCAAGGGCAGTGAGTGCAAGGGCAGGTTGGAAATGGAGGGTTTTTAATCCTTACAAAAATGCTTCAGAATGTGTAGAAAAGTATGTTTGCATCAAAAATATTATTTCACTAATTCATAAACTGTAACCAAAGTGCATCCTCCGGCCACCTAGGTCACCTCCCTTGGTGACTGATTGGATAGCATTCCATCTAAGCTATCGCTCCTACCCCAAGGTCCCGGGTTTGAATCCCTGCTGATCGGATTTTTCCAATTCAGGGAATGGTTGTGTGTGTTCGTTGTTGCTGTTGCCTCGGTGAAGCCCATCCTGAAAAGTTCAGTAGAGCTTAGGGGGCCTTCACCGGTGAAGGGCAACAGCAGGTAAGCATGAAAACAAAAAGAATTTTACACTTTTTCATTACTCCACTTCCTGCATCATCACAAAAAGTTTCATCAAAATCCCTGGACAAAAGTGAGATCTGCATGGTAATGGATGTGTATGGCAGTGTTGCCTAACTCCGATTTTCACTTGCTAATTTTTCGTTAACGAAAGCCCAGTGAGTTGAATGGTCAGGCATTTGTGTATTATTTTAAGCAGAGAATGTGCCCTGAAAGTTTCGTTTGAATCCGTTTCCTACAAACCTGATGTTTTCCTTATGAGTTTCTAATTTTCACTCTGAAAAATATACTCTCATATGATAAAAACTGTTATTTTCATTAAATAGGTTATGCTTTTTATAATGGACATGATATTTGATCAGTTCATGGGATAAACATTGCTGAAATCAATCAGATTGTCAGAAGAACCCCTTGCAAAATACTCTATCTTGAGAATGATTTGTAAGCATTAAACTTCAAGTTCAAATGTATTCATAAAAGCAAGGTTTGTAAACAATATATTTATTACAATTAACTAAGTATGTCTTTTTAAATAAGGAACTGACTGACATAGACAGTCAGTTAACTTGGTATTCATGAGTAATCAGCAGCATTTGGAGAATTATGAATATATTCAGATATTCTCTGATAAAAGTTTTGTATTGGAGCAAGATATAATTAGGAATGAAAGCAATCATGCACTGGCAGACGAAATATTTGCCTTTCAAAGGAAGGAAAGTAGTTTATATGAAGCAATAAATTTTCTAAATCCAAACTTAAATTTATAATTAGACACAATCCAAGCAATACTCCCTATGTTGCTGGAAAAAGAAAAGAAATCTGTCTACTTCTTGGATATGTAATACCGAGCAAACATTACGTGTGATTATCTGAACAAATTATAAGGTAATTAGTGCCCTGTCACAAAGTCAATTTCTGAATTTCAATGGTTTTTTTCTCATTTAATATGTACTCTATGAGCATTCATTTAAGATAATCATAGTATATTTATTAAATAGGTTATTTAAGGAAATATTGAGAATTCTCAGAAGACAGAATTTCCTGTCCCTGACCCCGAAGTATTAAAACTATGGGTAATTTTTCAACCTTTCAGATTATGGTTCTATTGGCCAAGTTGGTAAATTAAAGCTTTTTCTCCTCCTTTCTATGGTTAGTTCTAAATTTGCAATATGTGCGGAAATTTTTCATGTTAACCTAACTTAACCCTGAAAATGATACCTCCTAGTTGATTTAATTTAATTATATGCTAAAAAAATGAATCCTTGCATAACTAAGCTTTTGGTATTCCTTTTGGTTCAGATGTCCTTTGTTATCAGTGAAGGTAAAGATAAACCTTTTGTAACTTCCGAACAAGTTAATTAAAGAAATACATGAAAAGATCGGTTTCAGTTAAATTGCCATTTTCCGACAAAGAAAATTCTGTGTTTGTTCGTATGGGTAATTATAAATATGCAATATATATAAAAAAAAAGAAAGTTTCTTTGTAATTCGTATTTGCGTATCATGTCTGTTCAGAATACGTTTCCAAAAATGAGGAATAGCCAACTACATAACCCACAAACTCATGCTAGCGAAATGGAATTTCTTCTCAAAGAGTGTCTCCACTTTGAAGCTTTCCTTTGGTATTTACAGTATTACCTGACTCTGCAAAGACAAAGAAATAGGGTCTGGAAGGAACGGAAAAGGTGGTGGCCCGGGCACACAGTATACAGAGTTGCCACATTTGTAGTGCCTGACTGGTTGCCAAATCTCAAGGATAGGATCTTAAAGGATGCACAACCAAACATGATAATTTTTTTGTAACAAAGTGTACTTACAAAAATGGTTTAAAAATTTTTGGGTAGGTAGGTAGAATTGGATTTTGGATGGTGCCTCGAAAGCTAAGGTCAAATGTTTTTTATTGACACAAGTATACATATAATTTTACGTCAAATATAGGAACTAAGTATTACTTGTACAATTCCACACAGGATGTGCAAGTGTTTGGTTGCAATAATTTTTTTTTTTTATGATGAAATTCTACCAAGTATCATTGAAGCAGTTCAATGTTAGTAATTATTATAGTTTTTTTTGTTTCCGTAGAAGTAGTTTTATCCTGCATATCATAGATAAGCTTATAATTTTTTATCTAGATTTTTTCTAATTTATCTGGTTCCTTGGGTAAATAATGCTGTTCATTGGTCATAAAGGGAAGATATCTCTCTTCTAATTGATCAAAACTTTTCTTCACACCTGATGTTTTATTATTCCCAATTCGCATTACCTGTCAGTGAGCAAAGCTTTGAACACCTTGAGTATGTTTAACTTTGGGTCTTCCTCATATTTCCTGAGTCTTTTTCATGGAAAGCATGGCTGTATAGTATGACCATATTTCTTGCAACCACTTCTTATTTGGAAATGAACTGATTCATCAGTTATATGTTACGAGTGATAAACAAAATTGGTGATAAGGTTGAATCAAAGAATACTTTTATCTTTTGTATACAAAGTTGAAATGGTAAATGTAGAGAAAAGGAGAGAAATAAAAGTAAAGCCCAATATGATGGCGAATAATAATATACAATGGGAGATTTGTCAGAATAGATAAACATTTGGTAATACTATTACGGGACATAGGTAATATATTACCAAAAATATTTCTCTTTCAAATAGAGGCTAAAACTTCTTTTGTTTGCTATAAAAAGGAAGGGAGGATGGTGCACTTTGAATACAGATAAGACTTGATAGAGGATATTACTGAAGCCAATGATAGCAGAATTTCTATTTATTTTGATTATTTTAGGAGAATGTTAATGTACAGTCCTGGCCAAAATTAACGCAGCACCGGCCGTAAGGATCGCTAGGGAGGTGCTGCGTTAATTTTGGCCAGGAGTGTACTAATGTTTATGTGTTTTTGTATTAAGGAATTTGTAACATTGACAGAGGTTGCTTGAGTTTTTGAATGTTGCATAAAATAACATTGCCACCTGACTTAGTGTCTTACAGGGCAGTGGATTTGTTTTTCAATATGACACTTAGCTAATAGTGGCATTCTCTTTCAGTTGTTATTTATGAGAAAAAGTCATCATCTAAATATGTGAGTTTTCTTTCATGGCAGCTTGTCGTAGAGTGAGAATAAAAGGGATGGAATCCTACTGATAGTGAGAATTATCTCTCACGGTGTGAGGAAATCTTTCAATGGTAGTTTTAGTTAGGTCTTTGGTAGTCAATATTGCTTCAATAGCCCTGGGTAGTCAAGTAGTTTGAAAATGGCGCCAAAGGTTGAGTACTTGAAACTCAAACTGCAGTTCCTTCATGGAGTAGTATTGCATATCTTTGCACATAAGGGCGTGCACCCAGGAAAATTCCCTTTTTCCTTGGGAATTGCATATCTTAATTTTATTATATATTTTGGCATATTTATTAATATAAATTTATTACACCTTAAATATTTAGCTCATTTGGATTGTATAATTACAGTTTCATTTGATTTTTATGTTATTGATAAAAACTCATTATTGTTTCTTTATTTTTTCAGCCAATAGTCCAGAGAAATATCTAGTTACAGATAAAAATTGCTCATCATTCCGGTCACGTTTTGCCAAATCTGAGTACAGTTTTGGAACAGAAGACAATGTGACTCTAACTACATTCCATGTGTATGTTTACGACTTCCATCCCCCATTGTGGATACAGATTTCATTTTCCCAGTATCCAAAGCTTAACTTGCAACAGTTCTTCATCACATTCTCAACGTGAGTAGTTCCAATTTGCTATAACTGTAGAAAAAAATTTTCATTGTAGATGTGTAATTTATCACCTTTATTAAAGGTAACTTTGTTGCATATATTACATTAAAATTTTAAATATATAATTATATATTTAAAATTTAATAAAATTAATATATGTAATATTTTAATAAATAATTATTTTATTATCATGGTAACAAATTATTTAAGACATTTTGAAGAGGTTTGCTATTTTTTCAGCTTCCTGCTAAATTTACAGAGAAAAGGAATAGTGAAAGCAATTTCTTTAAGTAGTGCATTTAGTAATTGTTTTTCTCTCTTTGCTCTGTGATTTCATAATTATATCTGCAACTCCATTATAATGTGAAATGTAGCGATTTTTAAAATGGGGATTGAAAATGAAAGATAATGTAAAGCAGTCACATGTCATTGTTTCAGAAAGACAAGAGATAAAATAAATATCACTTCAAAATAACTGTTTGAATAAGTGAAAATAGTTAAAATACTCAATCTTTTCCACAATCAATTGTGAAAATACTGTTTGTCGTAATTCATCTTCAATTTCAAAACATATTGATGAAAATCTTTAGAAACATTGGATTGCAGAAATGACTACCAATGCTATATTTTGAACAATCCTGGTTATTTTCCTATTCCTAATGATGTCACTTTCTTTATTACCCCTTTCCCACACAATCTCTCATTCTACTTAACCCTCTCCCTGTTTTCCACTTATTACTACCCCTCTTCCATTTGCTGCTTTTCTCCTTCTCCCTTCCAATCCTGATTTACCCCACCAACCCTGTCACCTCTTCCTTCCCTTTTTGCCACAAATTGTGCCATTTTATAACTTCTCAATTTGAGCTCTTTCACTTGATGATGCTATGCTTCAATGCCTGTTCATTCTGTTGCTTGTGGTTTTGTATAAATTAGAATTTTTAGTTTCACTATTTATCTTTAATCTGACATCTCTGGTAATTTAAGTAATTATTACCTTGTAATTATAAGTAGCAGATAGTAAATATAAATAAAAAATTTTGGAACCCACATTAACATCTTCTAACATTGAATGTTTAGAGGTAAAGAAAATGTTATTTTGACATAAAACTTTTGTTTTCATCGTGATATAGTTTGTGCTAATTTGGGAATGAATTATATAATTTTCTTTTTCAGATGCTTTCTTCTTTTGCTGTTGGTAGCTGCAATACTTTGGAAAATAAAGCAGAAATATGACATGTACAGACGTCGGCAGGTAAGTGCAAAATAGAAAAATTAGCTACTGATTCATTTAGAGGGAAAAGCATTTTCTTATTAAAGATATTTGTACACTCTTTTTCAAAAATAATGAAACACTTAGTGGCGCTCTAGAATTGTAACCAAAGAATGGACCTTCAGAGAAGATCCTTACAATTGTTTTAGATTGTTAACAGTATGTTGGAATATGGCCCTCAGGGATGGGGAAAGCCTATGGGCTTACGAAGTATATGTTATGAAGTATACGGAATAATAACGATGCATATTAGCTGACAGAAACTGTATGACACTATTATGAAGCCAGGTGTGATTGTGTATAGTTCTTCATTGCTCAAATGCTTTGATATTTTGTGAAAATTAAAATGGCTGCTTTAGCTTCAGTCTATAAGGATCATTCTCACAAAAATGATTCATATTCTTTTCTTGAAACAATTCTTGTTGATAAGTATGTTTACATCATCAGGGTTCTCAGGTGATCCTGGAAAATTAATTCCTCATGTACCAGTTCTCTTATTAACCTTAAATCAATTATATATCACCCACGGATATATGCCAATATGATGGGAACTCAATTAGAAATTCCGGTGCTGACTAGAGTGGTCATCACCAAAAAGAAACGAGATGAGGTGATAAGATGTACGAATGGATACAGGGGAGAATGAAACTTGTGAGAAGTTTCTAATCATAGCTCCCTGAAGCATCTTTGCCAAGGAAGGGTGAGGTGACGAAAACAAGTGCATGAATTATGTGATGATCATTTTTGCGTTTAATATTTTTCTGCCGTTTGAAGAGATAACATGCCTCAGATTGCAGTTGGCTTGTCGGACTTCATCTCCCACGTCAATTGACGATTCCGAGATATGTCTCCTGCAAGACGAGCATGGCACTCATTGTAATGATACTTCAGAAATTACCACTCCTTATAATGGACGTAACTCCTTCTTGCAGTGAGACGAACAACGGCCAAAAAATCACTCGCTATAATGTAACTCTCATTATATTCTGTACTCATTATAACGGACTTCTACTGTATTATATAAAAAATTATAGGAAATGAAGCCATTTGTGTGAAGGGTGAATATATGCTATTCCAAACTTTAACGCTAAATGCTAGAATTTCTGGGTCTCAGGGATAACCATTTTGGCAGTGCATTAGGCTGAATTAATTGGTTTGGACTTGCTCAGCTTTTAGTGTGAGTACTCTCACCCTTTTTTGTTCCTGGAGCGGAATCAGATCAGCCTAGACTAGCTCAGCCCAGTCTGCAGCGTGGAAGGTGCCTAGTACTCATTGCAGAAAAGACACTTTGTTCCAATAGTCCCTATTGAAGAACTTTTGTTTGGAGAAAATTTACTTGCACTGAGTTTTGGCCTCTTAGATTGACACGAAACATTGCAAATATAAACATCTTTTTGGGATTTTGCTTGAATATTTCTTCATCTTTCCTATAGAGAGAGTTCTCATTTCTGTTACGTACCTTACCCTGGGTCCTGCTTTAGGTTAGGTTAGTTAGGTCCCACTGCTAATGATATAAACTAATCGACTGGACAGAATGGTTTTGTCAAATTAAGGCCTATAATTTTCTTTGCTTCAAATATTGTAATTTAGATTATTTTTTATTACTGAGTCCAAATTTAACAAAATTGAATAGTTGGGGGAAGGACTAGAGGATGATTTAATTAGAATTTCCTTATGTAATGAAATCATCTCATTTCACAGGTTGTAGTTATGAATCTGATAAATGTGGCAAAAACTACTACAGACTCCTGAAGCTCAGGACTCGTTTAGACTCTTGGCTGGCTCACTAAACATTACTTCCCTGCATATTACTCAAAAGTTAATATAATAATAATTATTTTTTATGTGAGGGTTGTTTTTCTTCATTACATTAGTGTTGATACACATTTATGAGGTAATGTGTAGAGAGTGGGACTGGGTGACTACAGGAAAAGACAGGTTCATGATTTTCATGCAACTATATATTCACAGACAAAGATATTGAACAGGAGTTGGACATGAGTTAAAACCTGAAAAGTTTCTTTTACTAGAATCAACTGGATCCATCAGGAGCGAAAGTGAAAACAACTTTTACTAGACCACAGAATATTTTATTTGGAAACGACCATGGTTTCGATTCATTGAGTCATCCTCAGATGCCTGAGGATGTTCCAGGTTCACCTGAGGATGACTCCATGGGTCAAAACCATGGTCGTTTCCAAATATAATATTCTGTGGTCTAGTAAAAGTTGGTTTCACTTCCACTCCGTTTCTTTTACTCTCATAACATTGCTTAAATACATCAATTGACTTCACCCAGGCTTTTCTGCTTGAGTCTTCGCTATGCATACTGAGCTGTGTATTACCTCTGTAATATTAATTTGATTTTTGATTATATATTTATAAATATGTCCCAAAAAGTAGTGATAGTCAGAAAACCAGGGATAGAGCTCCTCTTGGGCTACCCTAATCACTCCACATTGGGTGTCCATTTTTTATTCGTTTTAGAGTTGCGAATGTATTTGTTTAAATAAAAATTGTGATTTTCAGGACATTTTTACGTAAATAATTAAGATACAGTTATTTTTTTCCTCTAGAATAAATAAATAGTTGCTTCAACTGGCCCAAGAGGATTTCTATTTTGGGTTTTCCGATTATCACTACTTTTTGGGACACTACACATATAAATATTTTGATTATATTTCTATGCAAAAGTCGCAGCAGCATGTGCCTCTCTCCAGTAAGCTATGTATGTGGCCATAAGAAATATGTGGTCTCTTCATGATGCTGGAAGAATGATATACCCTCAGCAAATATAAAAAGTTTCAGTCATCGATTTTCCCATATTAGTCCTCATCCAAAGGTGGTGCAAAAAATTGGAATTAGATATTAATGTAGATAAATGCTCCGTAGTTAATTTCTTTGAAAAGAAAAAAATATTGTCCAAATCACCCGTACAAAATTAATGGAATTAATTTAAAAGTAGTAGATTCAGTAGAATATCTCGGGATCAACATTACTAATAACTTAAATTGGAGCATGCATATTCGAAACGTACTGTCGGTAAATGCTATGAAAATGTGACAGAGCGATGTTATTTTACCTTGGTCAGACCCCTTCTGGAATATGCAGCAAGTATATTGGATCTGGCAGATGAAACGTGTACCCTCAAACTCGAGAAAGTGCAGCGTAAAGCATTTCGTTTTGTTAAGAAATGCTACGATAAAAAAGCAAGCGTTACAAAAATGCTCTCAGACATAGGTTGGGAATCTTTGAAAGACAGGAGATTGGAAGCTAGGCTTCGATTGCTTAATAAATTCAGGGAAACTACATTTTCAGAAGATACAATCGGTATCATGCAACCTGCTACCTCGGTCGATCTGAACATAAGTTGAGAGAAATAGATGCTACGACTAATCATTTTAAAAATTCATTCTTTCCGTGAACAATATGCAACAATAACAGATTAAGGAAGTAGTTTAAATTCAACTGGTGTTTACACCCCCTGCCACACACCGAAAGGCGGCTTGTATGGTATTGGTATAGATTTAGATCGAATAAATCATTGATAATCAATGAAGAAACTCATGATTGTCATGCTTGTCATGTTTGTGATGTCATGTCATGTCATGGTGCCATGCTTCAATTGAAAGAGAAGAAATGCAGGGGAAAAAGTCTGCCCCGGCCAGTGCCTGGATCTCCCACTTTCTGTGCGGTTGTTTAGCCCATTAAGCTACTGCTACAGTGCATTCTCACTCTTTAATTTCTGATGCTATCATGGGGCACGCAACAGCCTTCTCTGCTTCATTTCTTCTCTCTAAATTCAATGTAAACCATGCATTTCTTCACTTCTTTTTTACTTTGCTATTCCTGAGTTTCTGTTTGAGTCTCTATGTCAACTATGATGGTGAGGTGGCATATTTGATGTCCCATGTGTGCGCAACTGTGGTACTATCTTTGATGGGTCGTCCAGAGCACACCGTGTACCATGATAGCTTCAAAAATTGAAGACTAGAATTTGCTTTTGTGGTATCTTAATTACTAAAGCCACTACCAGCAAGTGGGAGAACTGGGTCCTGGCTGCAGCAGACTTTTTCTCCTTCCTTTCTTTTCTCTAAATAAATCATAAGTAATATTATTTTCAAGCTAGTTTTATTTACAACCATCTTAAAAGGAAGACATCTTCTTCGGTGCCTCTGGATTCTCTTAAATTTGGCTGCATTCTACAGAAATTTTCCACGAAGCTAGCCTTTTGCTTTCTAAGAATTCTACATATTTGTGATTTTATCATCATTATCACTATTTACTTTGTTTTTTTATTTATTAAATAATTAATATTTTTATTCTATCTTACATTAATTCATCATCTATTTATCTTTGTACAAAATCTCAAATAACTCTGTACTCAACTGAGGTGAGAATTTGGGAATGAGAGTGGAGGAAATCAAATTGTGACTTATTTGTGTATTCTTCTTACAGAGATTGTTTGTAGAAATGGAGCAGATGGCTAGCAGACCTTTCTCTCAAGTCCTTGTTGAGATAGAGTCAAGGGAGAGAGAGAGTCATCGTGAGCCTGATTTAGAAGATGAGTTGGATGAGGGGGAGGGTGAAGATGAGGCAAACGTTGGAGGCGGAGATTGGACAGAGGAAGGCTGGAGGAGGAAAAGAGGGAACACTCGAGTTCACTCAACTTCTGGAGTTGGAAGAGGAAATAAAGGAAGGCGTAATGTGGAGAACTCTGTTAAACAGCAGTCACCAGTTGCCACTCTCCAACCAGTTACAGCAGCTGTTGAAGTAGCCACAGCAACTCTCAGGAAAAGGAAAAAAGTAAGTTTTGAAATTTAAGGATTCTAGAAGTGGTGTGTAACAGCCATTCCCTTTAGTTTCTAGTTCTATTTCCTCCAGACAGCCAAATCCTGGCAAGGTATGAAGGTTTTTCTAATTGATCTAATTTATTATTACACAAATGAATTGTAAACTAAACGAATATTCTTTTAGTATACGTTGAGCATATTCCGAACATAAATGCTGGTTGGTTCACCAAGGGTCTATCCTTGCCTGTTTGATCAAAGCATTGGTTATAAAAAATTTATTTCCTTTAGATGATATTTTAAGTGAATGAGCTACTCTATGATATTTATAATTTTAAGGTTTTTATGTGGAATTATTGGAACTTCTACATTTCTTTGAAGAGGAATTGGTTTACAGCATTGAAATCTTCAAATATCTACGGAAATTTGGTACTTAACCCTTTCACTTCCAAGCTAGTTTCGATTAGTTATCTTTTATAATTTAATTGGAATTGTAATAACATTAGATTCAAATTATACTCATTGTTTTCTTTATTCCATCTCTTGACCAAATATCTCTCCTCAGCATCTTTGCGCTCCTTCCCTGCTATTCATGATGGTGATATGCATTATGGTTCCAACGGTGTTACTGAAGAATAATTAAAAACACTGGTAAAAATATAATAAAAAAATTATTGATGCTTTTAATCATGCTAACCATGTATTCAATACTTTTAAATATAATTCAAAGTTTACACTTTTCCTGCAGTCCCTTAAACTGGTTTCACTCATATTTAGTAGGGTGGCTGTAGCATGTGAAGGGGCCTTATAATTAGTTGTCCTCATGGTTACCTGTTACTATTAGTGTCCCACAAGGTTCTGTTCTAAGACCACTGTTATTTTCTTTGTATTTTAGAGATCTTCCTGGAAATACATCAAATTGCTAATGCATGTTGTATGCTGATGATCTACTGATGTATTGCCCTTGTCATGAAGATGATCTTGTTGATACCATTGGGAAAATTAATTTTGATATTGATAATATTTCTAAGTGGGTGACTAATAATGACTTTATGCTCAGTTGTGTCAAACCTAAAGCCATTATAATTGGGAACTTTGGTAATTTAAGTCCTCTTGATCTTGACTAGATCCCTAAAATAACTGTTTTTGCAATACTGTGATAGACTACTCAACTACAGTAGTAGTAGTAGTATTGTTATAAGTGCTTCAACAGCTTAGGTCATTTCGCACATTGGCTCCCACCGGGAATCGAACCCGGGACCGCTTTCACCAAAGGCAAACGCGCTGTCCACATGACTATCCAGGAGACTTACTCAACTACACTCCATAATCTCAGCATCATAATGAATTCAAATCTCTCTTGGAATGATAATGTTTTCTTTATCTCCAATGAAGTTACTTCAGTATTGTACCAATTAAAATTGAAGAAACATCTTCTTCCTGCACATATTTATAAAATCTTTCCTTCTATTGATTACTGCTGCACGGTCTATAATGACCTGATGCTCAAACTGGACACTAAAATACAGCAGTTAATTAATAACTGTGTTAAATATGAATAAAGATCTGCTGTTTTCCTGGTGAGTTGTGACTAAAAACAGGTTGTCCTTGAAAATGGCATCAGAGGCCGATGCCTAAATGTCAGTTTATACCAATTAACCTTATCTCAAAATTATATTTTGTAAATCGATAAATGAAGGTAGGGTCCCATCCGATTGGAAATTAGCTAATATTACTCCTGTTTACAAAAGCGGATTAAAGGAGGACCCAGGAAATTATAGACCTATATCATTAACTTCGCTGTCCGGAAAGGTAATGGAACATATCGTCGTAAGCTCACTCATGGGATTTTTAGATAGAAATGAATTCCTCGACGCAAACCAGCATGGTTTTCGTAAGTCCCGATCATGTGAAACCCAACTTGCTCTATTTGTACACGATATCTTAAAGTCCACCGAAAGTAAAAAGCAAGTGGACGCTATTTTCCTAGATTTCAAAAAAGCATTCGATAGAGTCCCCCACTACAAACTAATTTACAAACTAAAACTAGCGGGCATTAACAAGGAAGTAGTCGACTGGGTTAAGGATTTTCTCTACGAGAGGGAACAACAAGTTGTACTGGATGGCGTTAGCTCAAATAGAGTCAAAGTTACCTCTGGCGTACCTCAAGGCAGTGTAATTAGACCTCTTCTTTTCCTTATTTATATCAATGACTTGAGTGACGAGATAGTTAGTAATGTGAGGATATTTGCGGATGACTCGGTTATATATAGGGAAATAACAAACGAGGAAGACCGGACATCTCTCTCAAACGATTTAGTCCTCATCCAAAGGTGGTGCGAAAAATGGGAATTAGATATTAACGTAAGTAAATGCTCCGTAGTTAATTTCTTCGAAAAGAAAAAAATGCGTCCAAATCACCCATACAAAATTAATGGAATTAGTATCAAAGTAGTAGATTTAGTTAAATATCTCGGGATCAACATTACTAATAACTTAAATTGGAGCAGGCATATTCGAAAAATCTGCGGCAAAGCAAGTAAAAGGCTTGGCTTTGTAAAGCGTATTGTCGGTAAATGCGACGAAAAGGTGAGAGAGCGATGTTATTTTACCTTGGTCAGACCCCTTCTGGAATATGCGGCAAGTATATGGGATCCGGCGGATGAAACGTGTACCCGCGAACTCGAGAAAGTGCAGCGTAAAGCGGTTCGTTTTGTTAAGAAATGCTACGATAAAAAAGCAAGCGTTACAAAAATGCTCTCAGACGTAGGTTGGGAATCCTTGAAAGAAAGGAGATTGGAAGCTAGGCTGCGATTGCTTAATAAATTCAGGGAAACTACATTTTCCAAAGATACAATCGGTATCATGCAACCCCCCTGCTACGTCGGTCGATCCGATAATGACCGTAAGTTAAGAGAAATAGATGCTAGGACGAATCGTTTCAGAGATTCATTCTTTCCGCGAACAATACGTGACAATAATCGAATAAGGAAGTAATTAAGATTCAACTGGTGTTTACACCCCCTGCCACACGCCGAAAGGCGGCTTGTAGGGTATTAATGTAGATGTAGATGTAGATGAACTCATCCAGTTGACAACCCATGAAGATTTGTTTGTGTTAGATATGTTTACAATGTTAAGAGGCATGAGTCCATATCTGCAATATTTATGCTGGCTGACAGCATCAATAAGAAGGAAATACTTAATTGGACTTCTCTTGTTTACCATTATGAATAATGATAGGCCTCTGTGTTTGGTTAACAATTTCACTTTCCCTCCTTCTCAACTCTCCCGTCCTGATTTAATGAAAACATTACAATAAATTCCATCACATAGATCTACCACCTTCCATAAATTATTCACAGTATCTGCCATAAATTTCTGGAATTCTCTGTCAACTGTAATCCAAAATGCAAGAACTATAAATAGGTTTTCATTTTATTAATTGATTATTTGTTTGATCTAGAGTGATGAATATTATGTTATTTCGTTGATTTCGACTGTTATGATTCTTGCCCTGTTATCTACTGTTTTGTGGGTTGCCACAAACCATAATATAATTAAATTAATGTAATTTAAAAGTGTGTTAATTCTATGGTTTACGTTTTAGGATTCTCCTAGCCCAATAGCGCTTGAGCCATGTAGCGGAAATCGTGCAGCAGTGCTTTCGTTGTTGATAAGATTGCCTACCGGAGGGGAAACGTACACTCCACCTGGACAATCAGGTAAATCTTGACATTTTGTTGGGAACAGTTTACACGTCATTCAATTCAATCCTTGCCTTGCATTGCTGTGGCTATGTTGTGAAATGAAAGGAAGAAAAAAAATGTTTCTCATAGAAAATAATTATTTATAGCAAAGCAATGTCAACTAAATCAATAATCTTTTTCTTCAACTCGTAAAACGTGTACTGTGGCCTGATGACGATCAACTGGAAAATAACTAAAGAAATGAATCGAATTGAAGGTAGCAATCACAGTAACTCTTTGATTTTTGATAATAGATTATTAAATCATTTCCAAAACAATACAAATGAATTGAACTGAATACAACACTTTGACTCGTCTGGGATCGAACCAAGGATGAAGTGTCACCATTTTTTACCTTAGAAACACTTTCGTATTTGAATGCAATTCTCTAAAGATTTCAAGTCAATCGACCAAGTGGTTTTCGAGTTTTGCAGCCACAAACATAGGCAGGCTGAATTTTTATGTATAAGATATGTGCATAATCCGGTGGATTATTATAATTTGATTGCTCTTGCAAACCTTTAACTTTCCCTATTGAGAAGCGTTCTATTATCAAGAGAAATAACTAAGGAATAAACACAAGGAAATAAAATACCTTCGTCAAAGTTCCACAACTTCCACTCAAAAAGTCATGTAACTTTGAAAAAGTTATTTTATATCTTTGTTTTTAGTTACCTATGGAGTTCCTCAAGTTAACGCTCATTCAGTTGATTTAAATAAGGAATATTCTTTTCTAAATTACCATATCCTCTTACTACCATGACCCCTATAGATTGTATATTCCATGTTTTTGTAAAATTAAATTATTCTTATAACCACACTGTAGAAAAATGCACAATTAGTTTTGAGGCTTACAAGCACCATCTTCAACATTTACAAGATCCTCCATATGGCGTATGCCTGGAAAAAAGAAGAGAGAATAATAGGGAACAAAAGGGTGACCTTCAGGTGAAAGGGTAGAATTTCTGGAAAACTGTTAAACAGGATAAAACGAAATAGGTGGGGGGAAAAGGACAAGATAAACCTTTCGTTACCAAAGGGGAATGGAAAGGAAAAGTTTTCTCGTTGGAAGAAAAGAATTTTGGCTGTTATTTTCTTGATTCACTTGATGTTTTATAAAATAATGTGTCTGCTAGCCTTCTCTGATATACGTATAATGTTTAGCTCGTAATTAGAAGAATGACTAGAAAAAATAATTTTTAATGAAGTGGGACTGCAGAGAATGAGGTTAGAAATATATATACTTACTAGATCTCACTATTATACGATGTGGATTGAATGAAACTCATAATAAGTCGCTTGATAAAACCACTGTCCTAAAAAAGGGTTAAATGGAAAATACTAAAAAATTTAATAGTCATTACATTATTTTTTAAATAATTATTTTGTCACCAATGAGTTATTCAATTGTCATGTTTATGTCATCATCGCAAGCCAATGCATGGATTCTTAGCACAATGTATGCAGTAGCAAGCGTCTGATTTCTTTTCCTTATTCACGTTATTGGAACCTTCTCCTGGAAATAGCTATTCCTGGAATGCTTTATTTTTTATTTTGTTCCTTCAATGTTTTAATATTTCTTTTCATGCCATTATTTATCTTAATTCAGCTTCTTATAAATTCTGAAAGGATATGCCTCCTCCCTCCCTTTTTTTACATATGGTTCACCTTATCTGCTCTGACTGTGACTGCTTAATTTTCAGGACTAGCCATAGCGTCTGCCTTAGTCACTTTGGGCAACCCCAGAAAGGCCAGCATTGATCCGACAGGGAAATCTGACTCTAAAACCAAAACCAGGAAGTCAGCAAATAGTCAGCATCCAGACAGTTGCATATAGTGTACATAGAGGTTGCATTAACAATCAATTATTTATACTTGAATGAAAGTGTGAAGAATCACGAGTTTGTATGAATCGCTTTGGTATATGAGTGATTGAGTGTATATGTGTGGGGTATCGATCCCTGCAACGCATTCCAACTTTTACTGTTTTGTTGATGTTTTTCTTCCTTGTAAGATTCAAATGAATCATAGAGGGTACAACTATTCTATGTTTTATATGACCTAATTCTTGTGGCTGTTACGTCTTTTGATCAGTGTTAAATTATCTCTGAGATAATGACCCTTATGGACCACAAACGACATCTTCATTAATAACCAATATATAACCCATGAGGATCTTACCTTTTATGGACTATTTCATCGCTTGACTACTTTTTATCAATGTCATTTTAAAAATTTAAGATGTAACATACAAGTTACGTTTGTAAAAAAATTGGAGTTATCATCTTAAATCTTATTATTTATATCTCAAATTCCAGACATTTGTCATTTTTTATTATTTATGTAGGTTGTTTAATTTTTCAAATCTCTTCCTTGTAATCACTTTGATGTAGAGTAGATTGAGCATTGAGATTACAAGGTAATTTTATTGAAATAGATATCAAACTGTAGGTCTGTTCCTTCTATTTTACAACTAAAATCTTAATTCAAAAAGTCTATAGTCTCATGAAGAATTTTGTATGGTTTTGTCCCCATTTTCAAGATTTTTGGCTGTAGAACTTAGTAGATATCATGATTGGATGTAAACGAGAGGAAATTGTTAATCACCTCTATAGTATTATCATTTCTTCTAGGTCAGTGGCTCCCAAATCATCTTTGCCCGAACACTGCTGAGTATGTGCCAATAACAACCATAAATGTATTTGTAATTACATTTCTTGCTTCTTTTAGTAAGAGAAGATTCCAATTTTTAAGAAATTAGAGTTTTATAAGTTAGAGCTAATTTTTAAGATACAGTTAGGCAAGCGAGTGAAGGTCTTTGCATACTTTGAACTTAACAGGAACGTGGTTTGTTAAGCTGTGAGATTTATGAAAATATTTGGGCACCACTGTGCTAGATAAAAGGCAATAGTAATTTAAACATCTGCTCTTAACAAGTGTTGTATTTCATAGAAGCTGTATAGCTAGGAATTACCCCATTGCCAAATTAAATAATCTAGAATAATAAGACTGATGAATGAAAATGGCTAACTTTTGTAAATCCTCATAATTTAGGGAAAAAGATTCGATTGATTCAGTTATTATGATTAGTATTCTGTAGTAGGTCTTGTTCTCTTGTAAAAAGTTATGTAAAAGCAGGTGGCTTGTTTATATTTATAATTTTGTTTCTTAAGACAGATATTTATTCCCTGCAGACCCCTCTTGAGACAAAGCAGTTGTACTTTAAAACAATACATGTAAATAAGTTGAGGTTGAAGAAGTAGTTGTTTTAAGCATACTGTTGTACAGTTGATTCAAATCCCATTATTCTTAAATCGTTCACTGAAAAGCTCTCTATTATATCATGGATATAAATATTATTTTATGTATTGTAGTTCCAATAGTCAAACTGGAACTCAGTTATCATTAACAATGTTTGTATAGCAGTTTCTTTTATGGAATCACTTTTTGTTCTTGACTTCTTCCATGAGCTATGTTCCTGAGAAGAAATTTTATTTTTTGCTGAAAAATTTGCAGCTTCGTTTCCATAGAAATTAACTTTTGTGTGTGCATGTGTTTCGTAATTTTATTTATCTACTTCAGTGCAAAGGTTTTGATAGGATTAACTTATGAACCAAGCAGTCCAGTTTATACTTATTATATGAAGGGTCAAATTTTTATTATAATTGTATTTATGATTTAACTGCCTTATCTTCTCTTTACTTCATGGTTTGATATTGGAATCTCAACAGACTTTCATTTAAAAATCGACTCTTCAAAATCATTTGAACGACTCACTTAACCTGCAGTCCATGCATAGCTGACTCTGTTTTTAATGGGTAATCCTAGTCCAGGTTATTATCGAATCTTTTGCTGCAAATATGTGTAGTTGTTTAAGCAGGAAAATGAGCAAAGCATTAAACTGGAAAAATAATGGGTCAAGAAAAAGTTGCATTTGTTGACTTGTTAGGTCTAGTCACAATAGCCAGAAAACTTTTGCCATGAATACCTGTATTTTTATATCTTTTACTACACTACATACCTACAGCATATTAGGTGAATGGGTATATAATCCATTGGATTTGATTTGTGCTCTTGTAAGATAGCTTCTTTGAAACTGTATGCATCATACACCAGTTTTGTAAATAATTGTATTCTTCGGAAATTTTACTATATTCTTTTTTATCTGAAGTACCTTACCAACCAAAGGGTTAAATAATCATAATTGTGCAATATGAATAAAGTGAGTGAAGATGTTTCCAGCAAAAATTAAATTTAAGGGAATCAGTTAAATTTAACAGTTTTAATTTTTGTCTCAGGTAGTGGTTCTGTAAACTATGTGATAATTTGTTGTCAAATACCCAAGAATACTTCAACTCAGCTTCATGGTATTTCTAATTGTTATCATGAATTTGTGATCTAGTAAACCAATTTAGGTCATTGTCTCTAAATGGAAAGAGGTGAATCAATTATATTTATTATGTGTTCTCTTTTTTTAACTGTAATTTTTATTTTGTTTCAAATGTCCTTTGTTTTGTATAGATCCCTTATATTGATTTGTTGGTCGGCTCATTGTATCTCTTCCATCTTGCTGACTTACCATGTTAACCCAGCTCTCTTAATATTTTCTCAGAATAGAAGTTCATGGATTGTGTAATTACTCTTTTTTCAAAATGTAGTCACTTAGTGGATGTGTGTGGAACTAGAAGATTGATTGATGAAATGCATTGGAAGTTTAATTGATGAATATTGGTGCTGATTTTAGTTCTTATATTTTGTTTTTATGAAATTTTGTTTTTTTATTGGTCATAGCTTTGTATTGTTGGTGCTATTAAGAAGAAAGATGGGAAAATAATGTCTGTGCAAGAGACATGGATCTGAAAAAAGTGCATGTGTGAAGGTGTGCTTGCCTAAGACAAATGAATTGTGCAATTAAGGATTGAAATTAATTTGGAGTGATATTATAAGAGAATGGTTTATCTAGTCGCTCAAGTTGTTTTATCTTTTTACACCCTCAGTAGACTTGTTGCAGCACATTTGAAGGTTATAATGTTTCAAGTGTAACTAAGCCGTGGGTAAGAATAGTGAGACCATTGATGGTGTTGCTTAATAAAAGATATTCACACCAAAAACCATTGAAAAGTTTTTGAATCTTCAAGTGCATTTTGCCCTTAATGAAGGCATCATCAGGTGCAGAAGATGAAAATTTTCTTATGTTCAAAATTTTTTCTATTTATATATAAATATAGACAACAAAATTCAATTTACAAAAAGCAAAATGTACATTCAATTCCTTAAGCTTTGGCTTCTTACAGCGATGACAGTTTTATTATTGTCTCATTCAATTTCTTCGTGAATTCCTTACATCTTTGCTTTTGTAGCAGAATATCTTTCTAGAATAAATGCTGCACAATGTTAGGGTACTTCATCCAATTAATTTGTACCTACTCCATTCCACTCAGATATTCTTCTAACTTTGCACCTTCAGAGTCGAATCATGTTTCTTTTCATCAACAGACAAAATCACTCCATTAGGAAGTGGAAGCTGGTTGAAACTTTTCTCCATATGTTTCAACTACATGTTATCCACAACTTCCATGTTTTTATTGCATACGTCCATTATCGTTGAACTGAAGGTACATTCTTTCTCCAAAGACTATAAGAACCAATAAATCCACTAAATCAAAAGATAGATACAGTCTCAAACTCAATTTATGGGTCTTTTCATGCTCTGCTGTAGTATCTCTCCTTAATTAACCCAGCTTCATCTTCATCCTCCCTGTTCCTCTTTCATGCATTCTCGACAGATAACTTGGTATTGATTATCTTTGATCCATATTCATTCATATCTTTCTGAAGGCTTCTGTGATGATTCAAGACTCAAAAGGTTTTAATCCATATTCCTTGCTAAATTAATTCATATAAATTCTTCTGCCCCTGATGATGTCCTCATCAAGGTCAAAATTCGCATTGGGTGTTTCAAAAGCTTTTTGCTGGTTTCTGATGTGAATATATTTAATTAAACAGTGGGTAATCATACTTATAACACATATTGAGTAAATATTTCTTAGTTTGTGTTAACTTTGCCCCCTCCCCCTCTCTTATTCGCTAAGTTGTGAAAGTTTTCATTGATGTGTATGCTATCATATCTGTGCTTAAAAGTGAAAAAGGTGGCAGTAGATCGACCGAAAGAACAAACTGATTTTTCCATTTAGTAATCTTCGATTAAATTACATTGTTTTTAGATGGGTGGCTGGTAATGGATTTGTGTTGGTTTATGCTCTGTGATCTCAAAAATAAACATTGCTATAAGTGAGTTTTTAAGCAGTGTCAATATTGTTTTAAAAAGTGTGGCTGTTGCTGTGTGAAGAGAGTTATTTGCTCAGACCTTATGTGGATTATTTATATCACTATTGAAAGCATCCAGTTATGTAATAATTTAGTGCCATGGACATAATGAGTCATGGTTATCTCAGAGAAGAATTATGGATGATATTACTGTGCATAAATGAGAAAGTATGTAGTAAATGTATATGTATGTGTGTTTGTCTTAGTATGGGATTTGTATAATAATATAATCACCAAAATTTCCCGTAAATGTTTTTTACAAATATGGTGATGGGTAGGCACTAAAGAAAAAGAGGGAATTGGTGTAAAGAATGACAAGTAGCGAGTCTCTTGTCCTAGGAGTGGAAATGACGTCTATAGGAATAAAGTTTTTGCATTTACCTTGCTGAAAATCAAAATTTACAGGAAAGCATCAGTGTATAATGAGTAAAAGGCATCTAATTGTGTCTTCCTCATAATAAATATTTTTTCCTCTTACTTGGCTCTACTTTCTTCAATGAATTTGAGTATTTAATAAATAGTTCCTTAAACTATATTAATCATAATAAACCTCAAGAAATCTGAATTGTAATATTGGAACCATTAGAATACATTTTTAATTATTTTCCGTTTGGTTTAAATCACTGATATTGCTCTTAAATGTCATGTATCACTCAAATTCAGTGTACTATAATTGTATAATTAATAGCCTATACTGTATAAGCTCCAAGAAAAAAACATATCTGTATGGGATTAATTTTGTCTCCAGTAATGCAAAATATTTAAAGTTTAAATGGATTTTAAAATTGCAAGATTTAGATTTTTGTAACTCAGAATAACTTCAATTCTTCATTGCACTTATATTATTCAAATTATCTACATACTTATGGATTTAATTATATTAATTCTTTTAAAACATTTTTCACAAATCTCCTGGTGGTGTTCTGTTTTTAAAGTGAAAACAAACTATTCAACTTGCACATAATACTTTCAAACAATTTAACTTGGTTTATACTAGGTGTAATAATTATTTGTATAAAACTTGGGGTAAAACATGTATAACAATGGTGTTGAGACATGGGGATTGAATTTCTAACCTTTCATTCCTATACTGAGTGCAGTCAGAAATTATGAAATTCCAGTACTTTTCCAGGTTTTCAAGGCAAAAATTTTCATTTCTCCTGGTTAAAATATCTGTTCTATCATAAGTGGGTATTTTAAAGACCGTCCAAGAATAGGAGTCAAACACATTTATGTATGCACACCCTATAGTGATATCAATATACATCTTAATGAAAATCAGGTTGGTTTTGAATCTTTTATTAAAATAAAAATTTTATTAAAACAAAAGTTTTCCAGAATCATCATGAGTACAACAGCATTAATGAGGACAGAAATTTAAACCTTATGTTTAGGAGAACCACTATAGGTGTGGAAACATTTACTTTAACCTTGCCTGTAACTCAGTGATGCTTTGCCTTGTAGAAGGCAATGAGAAATCATAAGAAATGAATAAGGCACTTCGTAATTTCCACACTGTTATTTATTTAAAAACGACCGGTTTTGGCTAACGCCATCCAAAGGTGGGAGTACAGAAAAGCAAACACATATATATATATCAGAGCAGTTTTGAGTTGAGAGGGGGAGGGTTGTTAAAGATACACTCATTGGTGAGATGATCAGTGGAGGTTATTTCGATGATTTCCTAAGCGTCCAGCTTCTTTCCCTTGGGATGTCGATGTAGGAGTTTCGCGGAAAAGTAACTATTGTGGCCTCTCTCCAGCCTTAAACTTGAAGGATTGTAAAATCCTGCTTTAAATTTCTTTGGAAGAAGGTTGGCTAATATGTAGGATATATTTCCTAGAAATGGAAGTTTAACCCATTTCGGTTTGGGGTCATCGGATACGGAAAGGGAAGGGAAGATGGAGCAAATAGCAATTTTCTTAGTTTTCTTTTTTAATAACTTCTCCACAAATTCATAAGAGTAGCCATTGTTCTGGGTTATAGTTTTAATGGTATTCAACTCTTTTGTAAAGGCTTTGGGGGAGAGAGGGACATTCACTAATCAGTGGATTAAATAATAATAATACCTTTATTTGTCTGATAAAACCTTACATGATAGGGTAGAAGACATCGTCACAATATCAAAACAATATACAAAATCAAATTACAAAATTATAGTTACAAAATTCATCAATAGAATACAAAGAATTACTAATTAAAAAGTTGGAAAAAAAGATCCTGAACCTTTTCACGTCCAAATTACGTATATTAGGAGTTTGTTTATTAAAGAGTTGAAGGCCTTTAACCTGGAAATGGTTACCTGATTTAGCTAACCTGTAGTAGGGTATATCAAGGTTATTCTTGGTTCTGGTGTCAAAACTATGCACATGAGATCTTAAATTAAAATTACTGATGTTCTCCTTGACATTCAACAGATGGTAATAAGCATACTGGCTTAAGATAGTCATGATTTTAAGACTTCTAAATCTGGGTCTGCATGATTCCCAAGAATTAATACCAGATATTACTCTTATTGCTTTTTTCTGCAAAATAAATATATGCTTCACATTAGCTGCATTGCCCCACAGAAGAAGGCCATAGCAAAGATGGCTATGGAATAATGCAAAATAGGCACTTCTTAGGTATTGAAGGGGTATTAAAAACTTCAATTTCCTTAAAACAAAAAGACTACTGGAAAGCTTGCCACTGAGCTGCTCAATATGCTTATCCCATCGGAGCTTATGATCTATATGAATGCCCAAAAGTTTAACTGACTCAATATCGCAGTTGAAATTACATAAACTGCACACCATTTGTTTGGTTTTATCAGGGTTCAGATGAAGACCATTTGCACTAAACCACATTTGTGCTTGGTCAACAAAGGTTGAGTTTATGGTTGTAGAGGGATCACAATGGCTTTGCAGGAATGTCACATCATCGGCATACAAAGTTAAATCAGTAGAGACATTTCTGCTCAGATCATTAATCATGATAAGAAAAAGTAATGGCCCAAGAGTAGAACCTTGAGGAACACCCTGATTGACAAACATTATGTTCAATTTAATACCATTGAGATCTACCAGCTAAAGCATGGAAAGATGCGTATTTGTGGGAATGGTGATGAAAAGAATATGAAGGGATCACATGGTCAGTGTAGGTGCACTTCCAAAAGATTTCCAATGAAACTTTGCCATTGTGAAGGTGAAAGAGAGCTCATCAACCAAATCTGATGATGAACTTAGGATTAGAACATGGAATGAGACACCATTTCACACCTGCGGAAGATTGAAAATTCTGAAAACAGGAAAGTGAAGGATGAGCCTTGACATTTGGAGATCAGTGGGATTAAGTTCACAATAATTGAAGAAGGAAGAACTAAGGGTAAATACAGAACAGGACAAAAGAATGAACGAGGAGAACCACTCTTAGAATTTCAAACTAATTAATAGTTGCTAATAATCTGTTTAAAAAATCATCCCCGAGGAAGGATACACAGTTGGACCTACAAGTGAATTGATTGATCAATTAGCGAAGAGGTACTGAAAAAAGTAGAGAAATGAAATCTCATGATAAAATGAAAGTAAAGGAGGAAAAATTTAATCAGGCATATTTTAAGACACCTCTAATGAAAACAGTCTTCAAAGGAAGGAAAAGTAAGACCTCAGATGAAATACACGGAGAAAATGATGAATGAAGAGTAAACAAAGAAATACGTAGATGTGAAGAGGCTGATAGTAGCATATAGTGAATTCCAGCCATATGGTTGATAACCAGGAGTGGCATTATGGTTCCTTCTTTCATATTGATACTGGTCTAAGAACTTATTCCATCAAATTAAAACAAGTGATGACAAAATTTGAAGAATAATGAACATGTTTTCGCTCTCATGAGTGCAATTGAAAAATAATGATAATGCAAACTCAAAGTGGAAATGTGATCAGCAATGATTATTGTGATGATAATGACAAAGGCACAGTTGTGATAGTAGTAAAGTAGATAGTAGTGAAGTAGGTCAGTTTGTATAATACCACATTCAGAAACACATTCCACAAAGAATTAAACATATTCTCTGGCACATACGTAAATAGCTTAAACCCAACTACCTGTATTCATTTAAATATTTTTAGGAAGTAATGAGTTCCCTTCCATTTTAATCATAGATGATTCCCGCATTTCCTGTATACCTTGGCCTCTCAATGACATAATTTCTTCACAACAAGAAGTAAGGCTTTCGAAGGTAAAATCATGCATCCTCAGAAATTTGAGACATAATGCTCCCAAAGAAAAGGTAAATAAGGACACTCAATGGACCTGAGATCCTGATGCTCATTCCTTTTGATTTTACTGACTCATGCTGAGGTTATTATGACTTGGGAGTGGCTAGGAAGTAATTACCTGTACTGAATCTGAGAAGAAATAAGTACTCCATCATCCTCAGCATGAGTGTAAAGAATAAGACCTGAAAGTTTATTTCAGGTGCATTTAATTACTTGCTAAAGACAAAATAAGAGCTTCAGTGTCTCATTTAGGCAAGGTACTAAAAGCACTGAGCCAACACACCAACAGAAAGTGCCTAAAATGGCACTGTTCACTTATTGAGAACCTACATATTTTGACTTGGGAAAGTAAATTTTCAGGTTAATTTGGCTTCATTCTCAATTTCCCTGACTTTTCCAGGCCTGTGTAGCAACCAGTGGTGGGATGTAACGAAGTACTTGTAACAATTACATTTTTGGTAATTTTTAGTTGTAATCATTACATTTAAAAAAAAGTTAATTTTACTTATAATCTACTTCAAAGGTACTGCGAGTAATCATTATATCTGAGTAATCGTTACATTTGAATAATCGAAACTGAAAATGTGAATTCCTCGCGTGCTGATTGCATCGAGTGGGCAGTGCTAACCGTTCTAACTACTTTGTCCACCCTGAAACAGAACTTTTCTTCTCTTGGGAGGGAAGAGGCGAAGGAAAGGAGGGATGGCTGTTGACTCTGCTATTAAGTATTGTTGAAATTTTCTATGAGGACTGAAAGCAATATAGCAATAGGTCCTTCTTCGGAAGAATAACTACAGATGTATTTAAGCGGTCTCCAGGCTAAGCTGGCTGAAAAGATTATCGTACCCAGGTAATGAAGCCATTAGTTGTTGCCCTAACAATTTTGCAAGCAGAGAAGAATATGTTTACTGGGTTTCTTCAGCCAACCAAGGATTATTATGTGAACTCGATAAGAGAGCCCTTGTGTACTCTAAGCCACTGGCAAGAGCATTGCTTCAGGGAGTTGAAACAAGATTTTGCAACGTACTAAAGGAAAATAAACTAACCATTGCAGCATGGCTGATACCTTCTTTAAAGGTCATGTGGCTTGAGGGAGAGGAAAAAGATGAGGCTTTATGTATTTTTAAAGAAGAAATCGTGTCAAATGAAAAGTCTCATGTACAAAAATATGACTTGTGTGATACGAGCAATGAGAAGGAATTTTATATATTGTGAAAAGAGGGGAAGTTTCCCCAGCTTCTGATGAAGTGAATATGTAAACCATCGTAATCAAACATTTAGTAACTTCCACAATTTTATTTCAAACGAATCCCCCTTTCATCTTACCAATTTACCAAGGAACTCAACATCATCAAAGAGATAGCGTACCGTAATGGATACAACACCCGATTAGTGGACTGCCTCCTGAATCGTAAACTAAAGAAAATAGCTTCCAAAAGGATCACCCCCTCTTTGTCCGAATCAACTCCCTCTCCTGTCTCTTGGAGAAGACTCCCTTTCTTAGGAACCATTTCTTACCGCCTGGGGAGAATACTTCCAGATAAAATCCGACCAGCATTCTATACTCCAAGACCCCTGAGAACACTATGCACAGGCAAAGATAAGAGGGACCTGGACTCGCTCAGTGGGGTATACAAACTGTCGTGCAGTGATTGTCCGGCTATCTACGTGGGACAGACTGGAAGGGCCCTTAAGACTAGGATTTCGGAACATAAGCGTTGCCTACGCACTGGGGTTCCAGGCTTGGCCTTCGCAGAACATCTCAATGACCAGAGCCACAGCAGCGTCTTTCAGCTTCAACTCCTTCATCGAGAGATGAAAGGATGCCGCCTCGATGCTCTCGAAATCATCGAGATAACCAGCAGAAAGAAGGAAATGCTTACAAATGAATATTTGTTTCCTAACCCCTCCCCACTCCTTTCCGTACCTGGTACTTTGTTTCCCTCTAACCCCCCCCCCTTTCCTCTCTCACATATATGTTGGGAAATTTCTAAACATGTACCTGAAGATGTCAACTGGTTGACGAAACCAGTCGTTTGAAATAAAATTGTGGAAGTTACTAAGTGTTTGATTACAATGGTTTATACTGAATTCCACCAAGTGAGGATAGAACATATTAATTATAAGTGAATATGTACTTGCTCTGTACCTCAAAGGAAATTGAGTCAATTAACCAATTCCTGATTATAAAAAAGCATTCATTAAATCAAACGCTTCCCTACTATCCTGTGCTCCTGTGGAGCAGCTGTTTAGTATAAGCAAAGATATTTTGCCACCATATCACCAAAATATCTGACAAAAATTTTAAAATGCAATTGTATTGCAAATAGAATTCACATATTCAATTGATTTTTCCTTAAATATAGTTCTGATATTTTGAGAGCTTTCTATTTATATATTAATATAATATATTCTATAATGCTATGGCATTAAATTCAAATGTTAGATTGCATGTTAGTACTCCCTGTTTGAAAAATGTTGACTGACAATGAGATTGCATAATCTACAGGAACAAAATAAAAAGTGATTGTAATCCTACTGATTACTTTTCAAAAAGTAATTTGTAATTGTAACTGATTACAAATTTGACAGAGTAAGTGTAATTGAGCCCAATTACATTTTTTCAGTACTTTTCCCATCACTGGTAGCAACCCTGCTATACTTTTTTAGAAGTCACCTAATGTGGATGTCATTGGTTGTAACAAGACACATATCTGTAGTAATTATGGTTAGTTTCCATTTTCAGGCATCTTATGAGTTTAAATTTGCTTTGACCAAGTGGGCCAAAAATCTAAGAAAAAACAATAATAAAAAATACCTTCAACTACCTCTTTTTCTTCAACAGGTGATTTATTTATTTTGTCCAAAGATATGCAAAATATATATAGGACATGTCAAAGATATTACGATTACAATTATTACATCACAAAAGAAAAGTACAATATTTAAAAGTAAGGATAGTAATTACATGTTAAAGAACTCATCAGTGCTATAAAAAGAATGCTTTAAAACAAAACTTTTGACTATACTCTTAAATAGAGGGAAACACAAGACTTCAAACTGTAAGGAAGAGCATTATAGAGAATTTTACATTGATAGTGGCATCCATTTTCAGACAGGTGCAAGTCCTGTTGATAAAGATAATAATTCTGCTTCTGTCTGGCGTCATATGAATGAATGGAAGAGGTAGCAGTGAAATAATTGGGAAACTGATTAGCAAAGCAAACAGATTCATAAATAAAAATACCAGGAAGTGTCATTACTCCGTGTGAAATAAAGTAATCTTTGCAGAAAGTGATTGGTTTGAGCCCAAGAATAGTTCTTAGTGCCCTTTTCTGGAGAATAAAAATTATCTTTGCCTTTTGCGAGTTGCCCCAAAATATGATTCCATATTTAATGGAGGAGAATATAATGGCATAATAAAGTAAAAAAAGAATTTTAAGAGATACATAGTCTTTCAATCTGATGATTTGGAAGATATAAGAATTGATATTTCCAGCCACGCAAAAAATATGGGCTGACCAGTCAAGAGTATCTGCAACTGTAACTCCAAGGAATTTTAATGTGTTGGAAGGCTGTATAGTTTGGTTATTAATAGAGATGAAGATTGACTGTATTCTTTTTTGATACGGATGAAATTGAATGTAAGTCATCTTCCTGTTATTAATACTTAATTTATTGGAGTTGCATTAGGTAGGCATCAGATTAGTAGCAATAATAACATCATATGAGAGTTGGATATTAGAGGAAGCTGAAAGTAAATGAAAGGTGTCATCAGCGAAAAGAATCACATCCCCTCGAAGGAAAAATTTGGGGAGGTCATTGTTAACTATTAATTAGTTGAGCATGTTTTATTATTTCTTTAATGGGAACAGGATTCCCCAATTAATTTTATTTTAATAACTTGAACAATGACAGACACGCATGGCCAACAGAAACACTCATGCCCTAGTATATAAATATGCTAACCATTGTACCATGTGAGGTTGGCAGAAAATATTTAAGATAAGAGATTTCATTATTCTTTGGTGCTTATATAGAGTAAATATTATAGGTAGATATAGCAGAAAGATAAATAAAAACCATTCAATCAAAACAAAGCCTACCAACTTGCATCATTGAATTTAATTACTGCTGACAATTTCTTTTATAGCAAGAATATTTTATAATAATCAATGCAAGAAAATGAAAAATTCTTATAAATTACTTTATGTATTCCTTTAACAATATTTATCTAACTCATAAACCATTTATATGCTTACCCAAAGTATGTGAATGAAAAAGGCAAAAAATATAAAAAATGACATTTATTGACAAGAAATTATTTGTTACAATTACAAACTAATTCAATGAAATCCGAGAAAAAGTTTTTCAGGAGATGAGCCACTCATCCCAGTTAAACACAAAATCAAGCAAATATCTTTTCTTCTCTTCTCTTCTTGGTAACAACTGTACCCGGCTTATGCTGAGCATCTGGATGGTTTAAGAGCTCTGGAGGGCAAGTTGACACAGGGGAGCCTAATATTGTTTGCTTCAGATCATAAAAGAGAGGGGAATCTTCTTTGGTTAGGAAGCTTATAGCCAATCCATGTTTACCAGCTCGACCAGTACGTCCAATACGATGAGTGTAATCTATTTAAGCAGAGAGAAATAGTTAAGAGCAAAATTCCTTTAAAAATGAATAAGTTTTAACAGGCTTAGTTTAATTTAATAGAAAGGAAATTTACCTTCTATACTCTTAGCCATGTCATAATTAATGACCATAGAAACATCTTTGATGTCGATACCTCGTCCAGCCACATCAGTTGCCACCAAAATGTCTTTGGAGCCAGTTTTAAGGCTGGCAAGAGCATACTCTCTCTGCTCTTGTCCTTTACCACCATGCAATGTACAGGCATTGTACTGGAAAGCAATTTTCATTCATGTTTTAAAATTTTATGAGGAAATGAGACGATGTTAATAAATATGTATACAGATATGAGATTTAAAAGATACACCGAAATCACAATATTTATATTTTAGTGATTTAATGGAGAAATGCTAAAAACCTGAGCAGATTAGCATTTTTTTACAATATCTATTCGCATTTTTATCTAGTCACCCTGTTAAAAAACAAAAATAAATTAACAAATAAAATGTAGATAATTGACGAAGTGAATAAAATATGACAATTGAAAGCAGCTCCAATAAAGTTGTTTGCTATCTTATAAATCATACTGAAACCATAGATAATCAACTCCATTCCAGTTACTTGGACAGCAGTTGCTGAAAACCCAAAACCAGAAATTTTAACATATTTCTTACATTTCTGGACTTTAAAAAATTAAGTTATATATGATAGATAAAATGTATCTTTAATTTCTTATGAAACAATAGAATCAAACTTTTCAGGATGCAGTAACTTGCTGCAGTAGGTTTAACATCAGAGAGTGATCCAAATTACTATTCCAAATAAATTCAATCGGTACAGGTTTGATATAGAGGAAATTTTCACAATATTATTTCCACAAAAAATAGAAATGATTTTATCATGATATTCAACACATACATTGCTTAATTATTAATAATTAATTCAGAAACATCAATATATTAAATACATTCCTGAAATTGTTAAGGCAATAGTTAGATTGTTCTCCATGGTGAAATTTCAAACAGAGCAATATATAAATAAACTTACCCCAAGTTTTTCCAGACCTCGTGCCAGAACATCTGCACCCTTCTTTTGATTTACAAAGACAATGATAGGAGGTTCCACACCACGCCCCAAAATCTCCAGCAGGCGACGTCTCTTGTCAGCTTCAGATACCAAGTAAACGACTTGTTCAGTGCGTTCAGTAGGCTTGCCAGCAGATCCTATATACACCACTGCAGGTCGACGAAGGTATGTCCTTGCCAATCTTTCAACTGCCGGTGGCATAGTGGCAGTAAACATGACAGTCTAGAGGTAGGTGACGAGAAAAAGAAACAAGAAAAAATTAAATACTATGTATAAAATAAGAAAACATCAAAGAATATCACTGATCAATACATAAATCTTTTAGAAAAGCATTCTACATATAAGTACAGTAGAACCTCAATTTTACGAAGTTGAAGGGACCCAAAAATTTGCGCTTTGTAAAATTCAGGCTTTGTAAATTTGAGGTTTTCTTTCAAGCAATCAGAATCTCTACAATACCAATCCAGTTTCAGTAACACAGGGCATAAAGTTAAATGGGAGTGAAAGGAAGGTAGTATTTCAATAAAATGAATTATACATCCAGTTTAATGTTTAATACAACAGAAAAAAATTCTAAACTTTTTACTTTTTAAAATAATCTTCAATTTTTATTTTTTTGGAAGTTTCAATGAAAGATGAGGTGATTTTCTCAATACCTGCAAGGTAATAATTGAATAAATCAGGTACACCATCAGTAAACATCTGAAAATTGTGAAGCACTTTTATGGAGTGTCTTAATTCATCCCTTGTAGGGGGGAAGGTGCTTCTGGTATCTTCGTAGCTTGTAGAAGAGATATCTAAGTTCACTTCATCCTTATCTTCTTTGTCTTCACTAAAATCATTGCAGTTATGCGTCATCACGTGAGAGTCACACTTGACATATGACTCAGCACGAGAGGATGCATGTGGGATGTACTGATTTAGTTGTGCCATTTCTTTACTAAGGAGGTCCTGTAGTGTGGGAACCTCCACTAACTCCTCTGTCTCTATAATTGATGTGTCACCAAAACCAGCAGATCTCCAACAGTTGGAAATAGTGTTTGCAGTGACACTGTCCCATGCTCTGGCAATTCCTCGCACAGCATGGAACAATGTCCATGGAGGCACATCAGAGGCTTGATCAGCAACAAATGTATGCGTACTAAAGCTCTGCTTGCAGAAAGCTAAACTATACAGGTGTCTAAACTTGTCAAATAATAATGAGGATGAAATAAAACTAATTTCTGTGTCAAATAAGAGTCACAAGCTCATTCAGAAAGAAAACAATAGATATCACATGCAATTCTCTGTGTGCACTATAGTAGTAGTAGTTTGTTAAAAGCACTTTGACAGCTTAGGTCATTTTGCCCATGTGCTCCCACCAGGATTTGAAATCAGAACTGATTCCTCATGAGTCACGAGCGTTACCCACATGGCTCTCCAGGAGCCAATGTGCAGTATACTTGCATCAAATTGAAAGGATTTAAACATTAGACTACCATTATACTGATTCCCTTTATAGCATAGACCTTATTTCAAAGCCTAGGAGACTCACTTAAGTCATAGTGAATGAAACTCACAGCCATGAATTCCAAGAAACTAGCTCGTAAATATTTTAAGTCATTTAAGAACTTTACTTAAGTTAATTTGAAACTCCCTCTATTTTATATGCATTCTACTACGCTGACGTTTAGCGGTGATTTTCGAGAACTACTTACTCGCGGCTACTTTAAACGATCTTGTCGCGTCACAAATCACAAGTCGCGATCGCAAATTCTTAACTAACCACGTAAAACGCTTTAAATTAATAAATTACGAATTGAAAATGCATCAAAATTTGAGTAATAGTGACGTATTACAACAAATTTAGTATTCTTTAATTAAACTAATTTTCATGACAGCTGCTACGAAGAATTTCCACAGGAATGCTACTTTCAAGTAAAAGGTTCACCAAAGTTTTGCGATGGGGTTGCGGCGGCTATCATATTGCTAAAATTAAATAATTCCAGAGAAAATATGGAGGTGGCAAAGGATATATATATACTTTGCGACGAGTAGGTATTTCTTATACACAAAATGATAGAAAAGAAATAAAACTTACCAAGCGTCCGAAGATAGTGCTGGACGAGAAATCTTCGGTAGTGGACTTTGTAGTTGTTAATTATTCCCATGTCCAGCGGTTGCATCTTACTGGTGCTATTTGGACTCAGAAAAAGTACGTTTGGTAGCACTAGTCCGCTTATTTTATGAACTGGGGCATTATCTATACAAGAAGTAGTACATTGCGATTCTCGCATGCGCTCTTCCTCTGCAAGAAGATAATTTGCTTCTGAAAAATGTCCGTCGTCATCCATGCTTTTTTATTACTTTCATACAACACAGGCAAATTTTTCACGTTCTTGAAGAAACGCGGAGCTCTTGATTTTGCAATCACAACTGGTTTCAACTTTTCAGATCGATATTGGTTACATAGCAGCATTACTATAACCCTATTCTCAGATTTTTTACCTCCGCGATATTTTTCACCACGGGTCCCGAGGATGGAGTCAGGTAATGCCTTGAAAAACAAACCTGTTTCATCCAGGTTGTATATATCTCGAGGGTAATATTTAGACACAATGTCATCGTTTATTTCATGCCACTGCTCAACATTTTTTGTGATGATGCTACCTTCCTTTCCACAGATTTTCATTGAAGTGATTCCGTATCTTTTCTATCAAACCCATTTGAGGCTTTAATGTTGTCGCACTTCAGTTTAAGAGCCAAAACCTGAGCCTTCTCCTTCAGAATTTTTTGTCTGCCCGCGATCACGTACTTCCTTGATAATTGACCTTATGGTGACCAAACTCAGGGACTTCCTCTTTTTCTTGGTCAGCGATGTTTTATCCATTATTTCACTGATAGGCACACGGGATATCACAACACAGGCCACCTCGCGCAGAGAGAGATTCTGACTGTACGCGCGCGACTTTTCCTCGCTTGGAGACCAACATTTCTCAGGGTGTCCACCATCCAACCATTATTTTTCAAGCTTTTACTAACCAGTTAAAATCCGAAATCCCTGCAGCAGCCTTATGCATTTTAAGATGTCGCACTCCAATTTAGTAGCCAAGACCTGAGCCCAAAACTCCCCAAGTCGAAAACAAATTCTTATCATGCTCTATTCTCTCAATCTTTCGTCCAAATAGAAAGTATATACTACTGGAAACTGCTGGTCTATACGATCCCACGTCGCGGATTCGCGATATTACCAGAAAGCTTGATTAAGAAAGAAAGAGCATGGCTACGTCTTATAAGTTATAATTTTTCGCGAAAACTGTAATCAAAATGTTTGTATCCCACGACATTTTCACATTTTACCGTCTAAAATACATGGGATGAGGGTCCTCCCAACATAGTCGATCTGGATTCAGCTGCTCCTGTTTACGGCGATCGTCATCCCGTTGTATTGAGCACAGTGCGACAAAACCATTTCAAATGCTTCGTAAAACCGGGGTTCATTCCCTCCTAGGGACCGGCTTCTCACTTCGTAAAACATGAAATCGAGGTTTTACGTAAAACCGAGGTCATTTTTCATGTACAAAGATCGGGACCGGCGGAATGGTTCGTAAAACTGTGTCACTTCGTAAAATCGAGGTTCGTAAAAACGGGGTTCTACTGTATAACATTTATTAAATGATTGCTATTTCTCCTCTTGCAGTGCCACCATTAAAATGAATATTAACTCACCTGTCTGTATTTACTCTTGGAATTGAAGTTTGCCATGAGCTTGGATTCGTCTTCTGCATCATCATTATCTGGCTTTTGATTTGTCACAGGCATGAATTCCAGAATCTTCTGAACATCTGCAAGAAATCCAAGAATTACATATAGGTTTCTGCTAAAATATATTGAGCATTTATACAAGCACATTTTAACTTAAAGTTTCAAACTTAATTTTAAGCTGTGTATCATATTATCAAACAAGTACATTCTATAATTAAAACCATATTACAAACCTCAAATTAGAGACACGAGGCAATATCTTTAAAGAAACAATATTATAAAAATGATACATTGGAAAGGGATCTTGAAATAATGAAATAATTAAGGACCTTCACCATTCCTTTCTCACAGGCACTGATCTTTAAAATGATGGAAAGACGTCAATAAAAGTGTACAAAAGTTATCTTTAATTCCTTGCAATGGCCTTCCATGAGGTAACGCCTTTTCACATTGAGTTTAGTATTATATTGCTCATTTACTCATATAAATAAAAAGAAATCAGAAAAATAGTAAATTAAAAGTATCCCTTGGCAATAGTAGTACAGCTCTGTAAAGCCAAGCAGAGATTTTTCCGCCATTCAAATAGACAATAAATTAGAGCGAAGTATGTCAGGTTGTATTGGAACATGAAATATACAGCTGCTATGCTACAGAAATATTTCAAAATCAGACATGCAACATTCTGAAGTTATTCTAAGCTACATACCTGGCTCAAAACCCATGTCAATCATACGATCAGCCTCATCAAGAACAATGTAAGTACACTGACTTAAAACCAGGT
The DNA here is from genome assembly GCA_947579665.1 of Sympetrum striolatum. Lineage (NCBI taxonomy): Eukaryota > Metazoa > Arthropoda > Insecta > Odonata > Libellulidae > Sympetrum > Sympetrum striolatum. Next base: position 107,126,122 of record OX388343.1, on the reverse strand, counting down.
AACGATTTTCTAGTACATCAATCAGACGTCCAGGAGTAGCAATTACAACCTAAAATTAAGAAAGCACTTAAAAACTGTCTTATACAGCACTCATAGTTTCATATGAAGAGATAAATAGTGGAAAACCAATTATAAAATATTAAGTAACAAGATTTAACAAAAGTTAAACAGTCCAATATGCAAAACAATTGACAGAGAAAGTACCTCACACCCCATTCTAAGGCGGAAGCCCTGCTCTTCTCTTGATAGACCACCAACAACAACAACAGTGCGAATGCCCATCGGCTGACCAAATTTATTTGTCTCCTCTTCAATCTGCTGAGCCAACTCTCGAGTTGGGGCTAATATAATGGAATAAGGTCCCTGAAAAAGACAATTTAAAAATTTCAAATATGTAACTGGCTACAAAGAGGCACAACTTGAAATTAGATATTTCCTACATATAGACAGCTCCCAACTTATACAAGTTTAACATTAGAAATCCAGGCTGGCATAGCAAATTATAATCACTTAAAAGTGTATAGATAATGCTAACTCAGGAACAAGTGATGCTCTGTTTATGAAACATTGCTACAGATAATCTCACCAAACTTCCATAAAATTCAACTTTTATAGTTAGTCAAAAGATTCTATGTTGGTTTAGAACTGTCTGTATACCAAACTAAATAAAAACCAATGTATAAGAAAGGCAGAAAAAAATCGGGAAAGTATAAAGTTTAAGTAGTTATTGAATTCAAATCCAGAAATTATAACAGAAAAATTTTACATTGCACGAGGAAGCATGTGCTTTAAACCCAAAGTTAAACAGGGAGTGAAAAACAACAATAAAACATCCCTTTAACAGGAGTGGAATTGGGGTAGTTTAGTGGTTAGAACACCTGCCCGGAAAGTGGAAGACTTGGGTTCAAGTCCCAGTCATGTCACTGTTTTTCACTCCTTGTTTAACTTTGGGAAAAATGACCTAATTGTGTCAATACATACCTGGTCGGCATCTTCAATCCTTTCAATTTTGGGCAAAGATTGAATCCACATGAGTAGAGGAATGAGGAAAGCCAGAGTTTTTCCGGAACCTGTCTCTGCCACACCAATGATATCTCTGTTCTGAATGATTATGGTACAAATATTTTAGGTTTCAGTAAGCTACAAAACATACACTTATTAAAAAACAACAAATTCTTGATTTCAAACACATATTTAAGTTATCCAAGCCATTTTGATTTTCAATACCTAGCTTTAAGAAATTAGTTACAAACAATTAACAATTTATAAAATAATATATTAAATGAGCGATTCATCATAATTATGTCAACTATACCTAGAGTTGAATAGACCTTAACTAAAACAATTGGATCCAAAGGTTATTTCACCATGCACATTTTTTTATAGTAGAAAATATTACAAATGACAATAGGTGTACCTGCTCTCTTTCGTGACTCAATTAGCGTTACGTACAGTAAAACAGGTTTAAAATGCTTTTCAAGGGACTTTGACAAGGCTTTGTAAAAATGGGTGCCTCCATATGTTTATGAAAAATTTACAGAATTTCAGATATTGCATCTCTCAGAGGTGGCAGTTAAATTGGAGATGGAAAGAATCTGCCCTAAAAAGCAGCAGAGCATCTAAAGCTATATTATTATAAGGTGTACCAAGAGACCAAAAGAAAAGCAAGGCATGATAGCCTCATAAGTAGGAAAGTTCTATCTGAATTTTACTTTATATGCCATACTTTGTATACAAATAAATTCAATACATTTTCCAAGAAATAGATGAGAGGAAAAGATGAAGAAGAAAGAAAAATAATCATCAAGGGAGGGAATTTAGGATTTATTTTGTTTAGAAAGTCATGAATCATAAGTCATAAGTTAAACAATGGAGTGAGGATGTTTTCACTTCCATCTGTATCTTTTTAACGAAAGCAAAGTAGCAACTGCAATCAGTAGCAAATACAGAAGAAAGAACGTTGATTGGAGGTAAGGGAGGAAGCAAGAGGAAGACGGCAAAATAAGCAGTTGTTTACATGTAATAACAAATAAATTACGTGCGATTTCAACGTTTGACATAGTTAAGTTTAAAACCTTTATTCTGACCATGGTGAAAAAGCTGAATGAGTGGCTTTTTGAGTAAATGTTGAACAAAATGTGAACAGTTAGAATAATTGCAAAAAAAATCTCCTGATTTAAAGTTAACATAAACATTGTTTTTGTTGAAAAAAGTAATTTTCCTAAACTTTGAGGGGTGTAAAAGGCAGGTCTAATGTTATGCAAGTGTTTTGGAAATTTCAGAAGAGGGAGGACTAATTAAAGGAATTTTGCCCTATTACGATTAGTCAATCCAAGAAATTTGGATGTTATAGATTCAGGCCATGTTTATCAACTTCCTATGTATACAAGAAAGAATCAACCAGTTGCTCAGAATAACAGCTACTCATGGCAATTAATTTGGTGATCAAAAATTTTCTCAGAGACACTTGTAGAAGTCTAAGAAATAAACCATGATGGGCTGAAGGCAGTGTGTTGTGGGATCAGTAGACAATGAAGAACAGTGTGAGATGTATGGGTGGGTATTTATGATAAATCTTATGTTTCTGTCAGTTTTGAGATCCAGAAAGTTCATTTCATTGTCAGTTTTAACTTCAAGCATGAAATTAATATTAGGATGTTGATTGTTTTGGAGGTTGAGAAACAAAGTTTTTGAACACTACCAATCCATACGCAAAACACATCTTCCCCAAAATTCCGCAAACTTAACGAAGGGCAAACAGATATAAATAACAACCGTGATGTGATAGTAAAATTAAAATTCTTAACACATTTGAAATGTTATCAATGAATCACTTGAGAACCTGCACTTCCTGCACTAAATGAGGAAAAAATAATGGTAATATTTTAGATACATCTTTCCTAAGTAATGATTGTGAAACAAGCTTTTAATGGTGAAATGGATTTAAGTACATTTAGAAATTGAGATGACAAGAAGGAATAGTGAAGAGAAATTCCAAATTCTCGTCAACTATTTGGTGATAATTTAATAGAAATATAGTACTGAGCAAGCTAGATGTCTACTGAGAACAGAAAATATAAAAAACATTCCTTCAATTAAGGTACTTATTGCTTCATAATGATCAAAATGACATTGAATGTTATACTAGCATATCAATGATACAAATTTCAAGTCGATATCATATTGAAAAGGTCTTCAAAAGAAAAATAAAAGAGATTGAAAATATTCTTAACAATCGCCACAATTTATTTTAATAAGGAGAAATTAGCACAAACCTGGCATCAAACTTACGCACATTTGGAGACAGTTTCATAGATATAAATAGAGAAGAGCATGTTTTCTGGGACCTATATGATTTTGAATTCCCTATCCTTCAGGGATGTAGCTGAAAATATTTTCGAAGCTGTATCATAAGTAATTTGACATTCCCACCATAGGAATCAAATAGTAGAGACGCCTGGTGCCAAACCCAGGATCTTTTGGAAGATGTGAATAGATATAATCCCCTGATAGAAATAAAACCTATTTAATTCATATTTTGAATTCGATTTCAAACCGGGAAGGTCCTAAAATAAGACTTTGTTATCCCCATATAAATGCATAGGGTAATGCAAATGGCTGCCTGGGATCGAACCAAGGACCATCAGGAAAACCTTAAACAGGGTATGTGAAATTTGATTATGATATCTATTCATATGCCAAGTTTCAAGTTTCCATGTTAAAGGGAAAGGGTTAAAAATAAAATCTTACAAATTGTAGCAATTTCTAATTTTAAAGACGCCTGGTGTCTAACCCCAGGACTTATTGGCAGATTTGAATACGCCTTTATAACTTGGAAGAACCTGAACTTATTATTTATTATTAACTCCTAACGCGAAGTTGAACCAAAACGATTATACAAACAAAAACAAACCATGATGTACTAATTGATCTCCATTTGTAAAAAGATAACATCGAAATTAATATATATTCAATTTTTGCAAAATAAAAATACATGTGAAGAAATTAATATAATTTAGGAAGAATAAATATGAGTCAAATTTATTTTATAAACATAAGTTGACTTGCCAATAATTAGTTTGCAGGGCTTTACATTTTTACTTTTGGCCACAATTGAATTTCGTGATGAAATTTGTTTTATACGATATCTACATTAATTAGAATATTTTAAATAGTACCTGAAGACCAATGGGTATTGCCTGCCTCTGAATTGGAGTAGGCTCCTTATAACCTATGGTATCTATTATATCCAGAATCTCTTTAGGTATTCCAGATTCCTTCCAACTTCGAATAGGGTCAGGAATTCTTCCTCCTAAATAAAAAGAAATGAATGATAAAACAATTCAGAGTGGATATATAACAACAAGATTAATTTTTTATTAAAACTTCAACTTATTTAACATGAGTAGTTTATTTTCAGAACCAGATAGTAATATGTCCTAAGGAAACAATGACCTCACCTTTGATGGTAATGTTATAATCTTCCCTAAATATTCTCCAGTCCCTCTCAGTCATATCATCCATGGCCTTCTCAGACCAGTGACGATCATCCCAACGCTGCTTCTCTTCCTTCTTTTTCAGCTTCTTCAGACGCACCCTAAGAGCAATTGAGATATGCTAAGTTAACCCGACATCAAGCACATATTATGTATCTATATATTCCACGATTCATGGGATCTGATAAATTGATAAATCTAAAAAAACCTATCCCTTTTAATGCTTGTAAACAATTCCATTCTAAATTTCCATCTTGAAAATGTTAGTTATGAAGTATTTTGTAAATATCAGCTTACAGCATTAACATAAAAATATATAAGACATTTAAATTAATACGTTTTTGTCTTTTTACTGAAACAAAAATCATTTTTTATGATCCAGCACATTTGGAATTACTTTTCTTCCCAGAATGGAAGATCAAAATATATGCTTATTCTTTGAAATTAAGTGTAGAAGTGACGTTTATCTTGATAAGGAAAATACTAAGATAAGAATGAAATTGTCAGACCTTTTACAAACAGCTTTAGCTGAACCAATATCAAAAATGAATACTTGGCCAATAGCCTAGGATAAGGACAAATACAGTTTTCTCAAATGGATTTCATAAGGGGCTTAAGTGATAGCGGACTTGTGAAGAAATAGTGACTATCACTTGTAGCCATTGCGTTGGAGCCTCTAACTCTTCATCATGGGAGTTTTCCTTTACTTACAGAATCATCATTACTAAATGCATTTCAATGAAAATGAATATTTAATGAAAATGAAATTTCAATGAAATAAGGAATAATGTGATTAAATGTAGGATGAAATTAATTTTACAATAAAAAAGCATCTACTCTTGAAGGCTACACTTAATTTCTGTAAAGAAAAGAATTTGATGGACTTCATATGTAAATAGTTTGAATTAGGGAAAAGAGATATGAATGTAAGGATAGAAATCTAAAGGACATTAAGCAAAGCTTAAGAAATTACTTCTCTTGCTCCTTCTCAGCTTCAGTTCGCCTCCTCTCTAAGAGTTCTCCATAAAATTTTGACTGGTCCCTCTTCTGCGCTTTGATGTCAATGCCTGCCACATGCCCACGACCAAAAAATTGCACCTGTAGAATGGAGAAATGGGAGATTTGTGTTTTGGTCCCAAATTTGTTAAGATTTTTCCATACCTATTAATTTTATTATTAGAGGTTTCAATCTTTAAGAGCAGTCTTTGTCAGCATTCCTCGTCTTACTCACCAGTAGTCAGAGAAAACAAGGAAAAAATGCTGAACTTTTATGATACCCAAAGTGATGTTCAAAGGCGACGCCTTCATCCTCAGGGGTCATAAAATACACTTTATGGTTTATCAAGGTTATAAAAATCTACATTTAATAATGATAAATTTAAAATGAGCTTCAAAATTTGCCAAATATCTGGCGTATCAAATGGTAGTCAGGCCAGTGCTGGAATGAGCATCCCTTCCATAAGAACAACATTCTTAAACTGGAAAAGATTCAGAGGAAAGCCACAAGATTTATATTTGGACGATTCAGAAGGAAAGAGTGTCACAGAGATGTTAAAAGAATTAAATTAGAACTTAACCTAAGTGAGAAAAGAGAGGTCAATAGATTGATATTGGACATCAACTGGAGAGCCATCCTGGAAAGATAGATAATATAGGGGAAAATGAGCGTTGATTTAAAGTCAGAATGGTGACCTACAGATGTTGGAAACTTCTCATTTATGCACAGAACAGTAGTGGCTTGGAATAGCCTATCCAAGGAAATTTTCAGCCCCTTCTCTCGAAACAAATGTATTTGCAAAACAAAATTACAAAAGTAACTTACTGCTACTACTGTATGTACTACTACTATATTTGTGTGTGTGTTTTGTTACTAATTGTGATTAAGAAATGTTGTTTTTAAACTTTGGTATTTGAGGGACTTTTAGTGTGAGGGATTTTGGAGTGTTTGTATATACTGTGCAGATATTACTTCGGTGTATAAAGTGCTTCACCTGACAGTGGTATAACTGTAGGATTATCATTTTCTTAATCTTAAAGAGAAAAGGGATTACCATATTTCCCGGCCTATAAGGCGCACCGGCACATAAGACGCACCTTGATTTTTCAGGTAAGAATTTACAAAAAACTCATACTTTGTTACTTAAGGTTGAGTGCCGGTAAACTCTTTATCGCGAGAGATACAATGTATTAGCATAGGGATGACATCTCCGTTAGCCCAATGTGTATAAGTTTTGCAGCAGCACCACATGCGAGATTAAACTAAACATATTACATTGTATGCATTTCCGATTTATCAGGGAATTTTTTTAAAGGAAGTTCTGTCATCGAAATATTAAAACTGTATTCCTTACTACTTAATCAAAAAAGTGTTATTATCGAAATTTGTAATTAAATGAACAATTTTCAATGCCTGATATGGTAAAAAATACTTAATGGTATGCATTTATCCTGGTGAATCAGCTTGCTTATTATAGGACGGAGTTATACCCGTATACCATCGGTGCATAAGATGCAGACTGATTTTAGAGCATATTTTGGAGTTAAAAAAGTGCGTCTTATAGGCCGGGATATACAGTAATATGGATAGCAAATTCAAAACTAAGGAGGATACTTGAAACAAAGTTGGAAATGGAATTTTAAAAGCCAGTTACAAAATCCTTTGCATTGCATTGTATGAATATGAAAGGAATTTAAAAACAGAGGCAAAGAAAGAGAAGAGGAAAACAACCCTTTGTTGTATATGTCAGGCTTTGAGGAGTTTTTCAAGATGTATACTTGTTGAAAGACAAAGGCTGCAATGCAAAGGAAGAAGACAGATAAAATTAGGATTTGAAGAAAGGAATAAAACACGAGAAATGAAGAGAAGGGTGTGAAATAGAAATAACACACTGAGTGCTACAGATCGCTAAAGATGAAAATACCTGATGTCTCTCCTTATATAATGGGTTGTAGTCCACGGATGTGTCTTCTGATGCATCCCAGTCAAAAACAAACTTGCGATCGTTTAACCTTCGCACTCTGCGTTTCTTTTTAACAAGTCCTAAGTAACGCTCCTTGATTGCTTCCCCCTCCTTCTCTTTATCTTTTGGGCCAACAGCAGTTGTCGCGGTGGTTGCAGCAGGCGTGCCTCCCACTGGAACAAGGGCATTGCTGTTTCCAGCTGCAGCGTTACTGCCACCACCACCACCACCTCCATCGTCTTCCTTCTTCAGTGGGTCACGTTCACGACGACTGCAAATTTACATCCCCATGTTAGAAAAAGCAAAGCCACAAGCAGCCATGGACTGATGAAACTACAGCACATTACTAAAACTAAAATCTTATACTTCCTAATGATGAATGGTCAATAACATCAAAAGATACTAACAACTTCCCTTTACATCAGAATTAAAAAAAAATATAGATGCATTTATAAAACTAGTTGCCTAATATTTGGAGTTGAAACCTGAGACCAAACTCTCATTTAAGCAATACAGTAAACCAACTTCATGGAGTTCAATTTAGACATATTATCTTTGGCTTACCTTAACTTGTACAAAAAATTAGAGTAATGAAACATAAATTAAAGTAATGGCACATTAACTAAAGATGGGTCGGCACAAGAAACTGTGAAACTTAAAACGTTATGAAGGAATAGTTAAGCGATAAAGTTACATTTCAACAGTAAATCTCAGTATATGCTGTTAAATACCTCAACTACGGGTTCATAAGATGTGAAAGTGAAATTGCAATACTCTAAAATACAATAATTATAAGATAATCATAGCATATTTCAAATAACTCTAAATACTGAATTTATGAGAGAAATGATACATAATCCAATTTTGGGACTTGATAGTAAAAAGAAAAAACTTTCTTCAGGCCAGAAAGTAACAAACCGATCTCTGTCTGATGAGGAGGGCCCTGCTGAAGAAACTATACTCCTATGATGATCTCTCGAAGCACCTCTTGATGCCTCACGGTTAAAATCAGCTCTTTTCTTACGCTCTTCCTCTTGCCTTCGGCGAATTTCTTCCACCTCTTCGGCTCGCCTTTTTAATGCCTCTGCGGCACGCTCTTCTTTTGTAAGAAAAACGGGCTGAAATAGCACAAAAATCGGAAATTTGTAAATTACATAGCAACAGCCGAATCATTATGAAATGTAACTGGAAAATTTCATCGAAATAGGGCAATTTTTAAATAAAAAAAAATTATTTCCAAACAGTCTTCATCGATAATTTTACCAAGATCACTACTAATGATAATAAAGAAGCCGTACAGACGCGATTTTACAAGTATTATACATAACTAAATTAACAAGTGAAACATATTAAGTCCTTACCTTACTCCTAGCAGTTTCCTCTGCTTTCTTCTTTGCTAGCAGTTCTTCCAAAGAAAGAGGCTCTTTTTTAACTGACACCTCTGTTTCAATTTTAACATCCTTTTCTTCCTCAAGCTCCATCTTCTCCGATGGGGTACTGTAAACGGTTGATAAATTTAATCATACTAAAGGCAACGTCCAAATTATTTACACCTAATATACTTAGTATACGAGGATGAACTGCCAAATAATCTATCCGTCCTTATATATTAAATTATTCATGAATTTGTTCAAAATTAGTGGAAGATAAAGGATCATAAACTACACGCAATAAGTATGAGATTTACATACCTTGTGTCTTGAAGAGATTTGGTGGAAGCATCTCTGTGACGATGATGACGATCTCTAGGACTGTGACTACGCGATCTACGCTCCTTCTCCCCAGTCTTCTTTTTATTCCTTTCCCTTTCGCGGTCTTTCTCACGTTCTCTTTCCTTATCTCGATCACGCTCTTTATCTCTATCTCTTTCCTTGGATCTCCCTCTTCTATCCCTTTCTCTGTCCCTGCTACGACTTCTTCTACCTTTCTTTTCAACTCCCATATCGTTTGCTTCCTTAACAGTAAAGTCAATCAACGTATACAAACACACGTTAGATTATTATGATACATTTTGTTACCATTTATTAATTAAGATATAAAATAAGATAAAGTTCAGCATACCCTCAATAGCAAAAAATCAGACAAATAATGTCATTCGATGACAATTGTCGATTGACGTCCAAATTGCACCTAATAACCTATGATAATCAAACCATGATGCTGACAATGCCGGCTTTCCTCCCTCAACTGTTTTCAGCTACGGTGATTTTTCCTGTTATTCCTTAGGTGGAGTAGTAAATACTTGTATTCTTCAAATTTCGGAAAGATTTTACTTTTCAAATAATTATTAAAATATACAGCTATTATCTCTTTTTTATTTAAGGAAATTTAATATTTTAAGCACTTTCATTTTGCTTCTACATAAACGCTCAATAAGCAGGTCGCAGAAAAAGACCGTCGGAGTCTTCTGCAGTATTATCATGGCTGCCCTTAGTCGGGAATTGTTAAGATTTGCTTCAAGGGTAAAAAAGTTAATTATGAAATTGTAATAATGTCTTATTTACCTTAGGTTTTAATTTAGAGTATCATCACATTATTATTAATTATTTTCAGTAGTCTTGATAACCTCAATGCAGCGTATTTTATTGCTAAGAACTACTTTCTATTGACTTCTTCAATTCAGTCATGAGCAACAAAATTAATTCATATAAACCTTTTTTAGGCGCCTCAAGCTCTGTCATGCTTATGCAGCCGTTCTCTTCATTCCTCGCTACCCAACCCAGAAAAGGTATGAATTCAATGGAATGTTCACATTCCGCATGGAATCCCGGTCTTTAAAAGCTAATAGGTCACTTAAAAATTGTGTTTGCGCCGTTTTTTCTCTTAGAAACATATTGAAGAAACCCCAATTACTAACAGAACAACATGTACACTTATTCCTGGAGATGGTGTTGGTCCGGAGCTTGTGTACTCGGTGCAGGAAGTTTTCAAGGTAAGGTCTTAACCATCATATTCACGGAAACACGTTGATGTAGATATTAATCGTTATTTTTTTATCTAGGCTTCGGGAGTTCCAGTAGATTTTGAAAAGTTTCTCTTTAGTGAACTGTTACCAGGAATGAGCGCTTCATTAGAAGAAGTTGTAGCCTCTATTAACAAAAATGGAATATGCTTAAAAGGTATTCTAGCATCCCCTGATTATAGTAACACTGGAGAATTACAGACTCTAAACATGAAATTGAGGTAACTCAAGCTTCAGAATATCTTGCCTAAAGCTGATAAATTGGCAACCGTAGCTAACCATTTTCATCTATACAGGAATGCCCTGGATCTATATGCCAACGTTGTCCATGTTAAAAGCCTTCCTGGAATCAAATGTCGTCATCAAAACTTAGATTTGGTAATTATTCGTGAACAAACCGAAGGTGAATACTCAGCTCTCGAGCACGAAGGAGTGAAGGTGAGACTGAAAAATCTTTTCGACTAGTATTCATGATTGATATTATATTTCTCCCATTATATTGTCTTCCGTTTTGTTGAAATTAATTTAATTTAAGTAAATTACCTCTTTTATAGGGAATTGTTGAGTGTCTTAAGATCGTAACCGCAGAAAAGTCCCAGAGGATTGCCAAGTTTGCTTTTGACTATGCAACCAGAAATAAGAGGAAGAAGGTTACTTGTGTTCACAAGGCTAACATCATGAAATTAGGTGATGGACTTTTTCTCAGGTGTTGTCAAGAGGTAGGCTCTGTTTTAAGCTGAATTTTATGTTTGGATTTAATAGGTGGTAATAATGACTTTAATTTTCCGAGAAATTATCGAAGGAGAAGATTAATTTACTTAAATAATTTTGGAGTAATTGCATGATTCTCATGAAAGTATGTTAATTTATGAATGTTTTAGAATAGAGCGTCGAAAGAAGCAAGGTAGGTGAACGTAATTGTTTAGGCATTAATTCTACCATGAGGCTGCAGGATGCACATCTAACTGTACAGTAAAAAACTTTTTTGTTGTATTTTACTAATTTTTGTCCACACCTCTCTTAAATTTTAGTCTCAATCTCGCCCAAATGAAGACGATTTATTATTATTATAAATAGTTGTCGTTTTCATTTCAAAGAAAAGTCAGACATTTTACAAGCAGTAGACCTCCAGCAGTCTCTTCTCAATAATATTATTGGTGAATTATGGCATGTACCGGTATACACGTACACTGTGGATCGAATGGCGTGATTGCATGTCCAAGTGCGCAGTGGATCTTCCCATCCCCTCTACTGAGAAAAATTAACGAGATTTAAAAAAAATATTTTACTAGTTGCACAACACCCTTTTCTTTGTGGAAAAAAGAAACCCGAAAACTCTTTCCATATTGCTGTTGGTGTAAAAATATTATTTTCCAAGCTTCTAGTGTCCAATTTTGGAGGAAAAGAAGTTAAAATAGATTGATCTTCTTGCAACTGTTATATTTTATGAATTATATTTTCTTTTTGAAGATATTTAGTTTTGCACCTATAAATAATTACTACGCAATTAGTTACGTTAAGGGCATTTTTTTGTAAATTGCCTTTATTTCCAGCTGTTGCGTATTAAGCCCTTTCAAGTGTCGTCAGACATTTTTTTTACTAAGGATCTTTTTAAACAGAAGACCTCTTAGGGCGATTATAGAAAATCCCTCACACAAGAATATTCTTCTTCGTCCGATTTTCTGTTTGGATTGCAACCATTTGAAGATGCTTCCAATGGCCAGAGAGATCCTTACCTCAATAAATTTTATGTATTCGTTTTTTGGTTCAAAAGAGAATTTGAGAGGAAATTAGAAATTGGAGAGGGAAAATATTCCTAGAAGACCAAATGCCGATATCTGAGTATTAGGAGTTGAATTTTCAAATATTATCTGTCTACCAATAAAGAACTAAGTTCCGTCAGTTTCCTGCCCAAAAAGTTGGTAGTTTTCGCGAAGTAGTAGCGCAAGAAGCCCCTTGAAGGTTGACTAACCGGCATAACACATTAATTTTTTGATATGCATATTTTTTCATTAAAAATTATTAGTCTTATCAGGAAAACGCTCAAATTAAATTTAACAATACATATACATGTATTTAATTAATAATATTAACATTATTTTAAGAGCTTAAAATTTGATGCTTTAAAAATTGCTAAAACTCTTAAGTTTGTTGATGAAATTCATTCATGAGTGGTCTACCTTAAGGTGGGTTCATAATGGACTAAAATAGTTCAGTTTCATGTTTTGCTTGTTTAAGTGTTTAATTCAGTTGAGTTTTGAATCAAAATATGTGGAGTGAGCATTCTTCTGACTGTATTTAGGGTACTTAGGAATAAGGTACTAGGAATGTGAAAGTGCTGTAAGTTTACCTGCAGATTTCTATTAGAATCATTAACTTTTCTGTTTTTTTGTATAAAAAGGGTCCTGAATTTACTTGATTATATTCACCTGAAAATGTTCTGACTTTTTGTACACTGTTCAATATGAAGTCTGCTACACTGCTCCCAGCACTCCCTCCCAAAGAATCTTAAACTGGAGTTAATGAGCTTCTGTAACCAATCCCTTGGTCTCTCTTTTTTTCTATTCAAATTTACAATATGGTTATGTAAGAGCTATCTATTCCCAATGTTTTTTCTCTATATGCTTGCGTTACTTAATTTATTTTAGCTATGTGATGCAAAGATTATTGGCACCTATTGTTGCTTTTGTGTTCCATTGTTTTCTGAAAGGAATATGGCACAACATTTAATTAAATATTAATTTTATGGAATTCTTCGTTACAGACTGCTAAGCTATTCCCAAAGATCCAGTTTGAGTCAATGATTGTTGATAATTGCACCATGCAAATGGTATCTAATCCTCATCAATTTGATGTCATGGTGATGCCAAATTTGTATGGTAATATTGTGGACAATCTTGCATCTGGTTTAGTTGGTGGAGCTGGTGTGGTGGCTGGAGCTAGTTACAGCGCTGAGCATGTTGTGTTTGAACCAGTGAGTTATAACATATAAGCAACAAACATGTGTATTTTAAATTTTGCTTGAAATTATTTTTAATACTTAATGTCCAGATTATATATCTCACTTGTTAATCAATAGTTTTCTTTATGTATGTATATGTATATTCTGGGGTTGATCTAAAATGTAAGGTTATATCTTATGAACTTGGAAAAAGTTTTGAAGTATCTCTTAATGTAGTGAAACTTTCCATTGCCATTATAACGCTGATAGGCTATAATAATGTGATATTTTCATAAATTATTTAATCTAAGTGGTTTTATCTTAATTCATTGCTTAACATCATTTAATTTAAAGGATGCAATAAGTTAGTTACAGGAGGTATTCAAATAGAATAGACATACACTCAGCAGAACTTGGTTGCTTTACATGAAATACTTTGGGTGAAATTTTGATTTAGATTCATAAGAACTCTGACAAAAGATATTCTTCCACTTCTTCAGGGAGCACGGCATACTTACTCTGAAGCTGTAGGAAAGAATGTTGCAAATCCTACAGCAATGATGTTATGCTCTGCAAAGATGTTGCACCATGTTAATCTTCCCGTTTATGGTGATTTGATTCGCAATGCTGTGAACAAAGTACTTAAAGATGGAAAAGTGAGTATAATTTCTTAATTAAAATGATCTGGTAGAATAACATAATCCAAACATTTAATCCTTCAGCTGTCTTCCTGTGGATTGTTCTACATATTTTCTGAAAGATAAATTATAATTTTGTTATGTATCTGCTAAAATACAGTTCCCTTCACTGCTGCAATGATAAAATTCATATTCTCTTGCTGTGATAATGTTTGCATAATTTTTTATTGGCTTTCAAGGTCATGCTTTGCACCTCAGTTGTTTCTGATTTTCTCTGTAATATAAATTTTAGAATTTATTTCATTTAAAGTAATTGGTGAATTTATTTCCGTCAGGTGAAGACCAAGGACATAGGAGGTCAAGCTACCACAAAGGAATTCACTTATGCAGTTATATCCAATTTGCATTAGAGCAAACTATAGACAATGTTTAGTCATCTAATAATAGACTTTGTTTTCAAATGATAATATTTATATAAATTATTGCTGAACAGATTTTAGAAATACATTTAGAGTGGCCTCATCTTTAATTCCTTCGTTAAGTAAAATATAAAGTATTAATAGAAAATGACGATAACCACAGTTATCTTTTCTGTTGATGTGATTACTCAGTTAACTGCTTTAACTAATTTTTGTTTTAATTGTGAAATATCAAATCCTCTAAAACATTTTCACTCCTCAAATTGATTTCTGTTAACTGAGGCAGATTTTTCGTGTATATAATTGTTGAATTTGTTTGTTATTATGAGTATACTAGAACAGTATTAATAAATGCTAGCTATCGTTGGATTTAAAACTGATTGGTGCTAATATGTGAAAGTTACAATAAAACCACAACAAAATTTTTTTAAATTACATTTTATTTTAAGTATGCAATTAGTAAAGATTTTGTTTATGTTCACAGCTGAGTTGTTTTTCATTTACCATCTTTTCTTGAATTTAATTTCAATCTTAGGCATTCTGTTCCTTTTAACCAGTATTGTTTGTTAATCATTTTTTCAAATAGAGATTTAACTTCTCTATGTGACCTTGATTCCATTGATAGATATTTTTCTGTGTTGGTTAGTAGTAATAGTATTGTTAAAAGTTATTCGACAGCTTAGGTCATTTCGCACATTGGCTCCCACTGGGATTCGAACCCGAGACCGCTTTCACCAAAGGCAAACTTGCTGTCCACATGACTATCCGGGAGCCTCTGTGATGGTTAGGTTTAATCATAAGAATTGAATTATATTGCATAAATTAGTTAAAAATAATTTTCACTAAATATTTAAACTTGTTTTCTTGTTAGTTAAAATGAAACAAATATAATTCTTCATTAATATATTGATTGATCAGAGGATGAATTGATTAATCCATTGGTCAATTCTGTGTGATACTGCTGTTGGTACAATGGCCCTCAAAAGTATCTTAAATTTTTCAGATTTTAGTTTTGAGTTTTTCCGAGTTTTATGTTTTGCGTGAAATATAAGGTTAGGGATACATAATTTAAGAAAAGGGTTCTGCCGCATATCTTGCAACACCGCCGCTCCGCCTTAAATCCTGTTAGGGCTCCTTTGCACGCTGCCCTTGCACCTTGCGAGGTCGCGACGACCAACTGTTTAGAACTATTGCAGCCCAAGGAACCCTTCTGGGTTCGCTTCCGATCCGACGGTTTCGGGTTCTATTCTCGGTTGGGGCCTATGAACTAAATGCCCTAAGCTTTTGAGGGCTTTTAACAATGTAATACAAAAGTGAGTTGAAGGAGAATATCTGTCGTATGCTTTTTGCGGCACTAGCGAGATTGGGAAACAAAATGAATTAAGTTGAGCTATTTCTTTGGAAGTCGATGGAAATTAACGCCCAAAAAGGCCTTAGGTTCAATTTTTTAGGTTATGATATTATATCTACTCAATATTCCAGCAAATCAATTAACTTAGGGCTATTGGACGATGGTCATTAATCTTAGTTAAGTCAGATATTCTGAATTAAAATTATTCGCGTGAGTTTCTTATCACAGGTTAGGCTATAGGCTTAGTCTGTTTCATTAACTACTAAAATTGATTACAAAATATGTGAAACAAAACAAACACAAAGGAGACAAATCTTGTAGAATGATACTTTATTAATAAACAATGGAAAGAGAATTTGTTAGTGGGAAAAATCTTAGCAGCTGAAGGCTGATGAAGAAAAAACCCACTATGCGGGAAAACACCCACACAAGTAGGGGGGTGAAAAAAACCCGCGAAAACGCAGGCTATATAAACATTAAAATTATAAAAAATAATATACTTAATAATATATATATATCCTTAAGCTAACATACAAAAATAAAAAAAATATTCTCCTAAATAATTCCTAATAATATTAATATAATAAATAATCTCCTTTACTGCTGCACTTTCCATGGGCTTCCAGCCCATGTAAATGGCCCAAACTCATATCCCCAGGAAAAATCAGATATCCTTCCTAACTATCATGGGTTCGAAATTAGATGCCCCCAAAATCATGAATTTTCCCGTTAGAATGCATTGCGCCAACTATTACATAAAAAATACTTTCCGGAAAGACATATAATTCAAAATCAAGGTGCCTAGAGATATATAGAGATTGGGTTTCCTATTGACTACATCTCTAAGCACCTTGAAGTATATATATCTACACCAGTCTAAATTGGAAATCAGGGTCATTTTCGAAAAACTCTTTATAAGATTCAATAGATACTTTTTTCATCTGTTGAATTCCTGAATTTCAATTCTTTGTCATTCCGGGAATTTTTTTAAATCTCGAAATTCGGTGTAATATGTGACAGATAAAAATGCATTGCGCCAATTTTTGGGATAAAAAGAAATATTTTTGCTAAGAAATAGAACTCAAATTAAAGGAGCTAAGAGACATTTTTCAGATCTAACAGAAACAGTAGAAACTATTGCATTAAGTATCCATGGTTTGATATCAGGCCGGTGCAAAATTCTCCTGTTAAAAATAAAGATATAGAGGTGCCACGTTGATGAATATTTATACTATGTTATGATTAATATCTGTTGGCAATTGCCACCAGATATGTCTCCATCAAATAATATAACTTGCAAACAAATACACATGCAGAATAAAAATTGAAATGAATGGAGCTCTAAACACAAATGCTAAAACAATTACTGACCTATCTTTTTGTTTTGAATTAATTACATAATTATCTTTTATACATGCATAGCAAACCCAGTTCAGGACATTTGGTGAACGTTGAGATTTGCGCTGAAGTGAACATGGTGATAGAGCCAAACTCATTTTATCAGAATGTTTATCCACTCTACATCTGTTAAATATTTATGAGATTGGGGTGTGAATGATATTGAATGGGACTTATTAATACTCACAAAACACTTGGTCTTTTATTATTTTCTCTCTTCAGCATCAACTTTTATGAGGATACCTAGCCATGCTTCCTAAATGCAAATGTAATATGTAGCAGTGACAAAGATTCTTCTGGTAGATGTGTACTGCATAATATACAAGAATAATAGAAGATTGTGTATACTATAATTTTCCTATCACTATCATAATTTAATGATTATTAATTGAAAGTACATTTCATTTAGGAGGATCTTTCCTTGTTTTAAATTGCGTAATATTTTGATTTCCTAATCTTAAGAGTTGCATGAAGTTTTAGATCTAAAGTAATTAACCTGAAATAGGAATGATATAAATAAAACTTATACATTACATATTGCTATATATAAAACATAAATAAGACTAATGTTAGAAAAAAATAAGGAAATAGTTTAATTCAATAAAATATTTTGAATCTTGTTTCACAGAATCAGTTTCACAAATCATTCATCAAATACTTTAATTTAATTGGTTTTTACATCATCTGTATCTAATTTGATATGGATTCCATCAACGTAAGTTACTTAAATGCCTGTTGCTGTTTCTTTGAAATATCTTTCTAATTTCATTTCTCAAAGTTTTACCTTAACATTTGTGTCACATTATAACCACTAGAGACTGTATTAAATGCTCAAACTGCATACTGAAGACAGAAAGTTGCAGAACTCTGGATCATACAATGAAAATTGTTCCTTAAATAAAAAACCACCAATTTAAATAGTTAAAGAGCATATTCATACCTCTTAATCATACAAATATAAAAAATTAAATGAAGACAGCAATGGCTCGGTCATTTATTATCCAGTGAAGACTTAAAAAGGTATTCTTTATTTGGGTATTGATATAAAGGCTTTTAAATCAAATATTGAATCAGCAATCCCAAAAATAATTAGTAGATTTAAACTAAATTATCTATTCGAAGACCATGGTCACCTATTGGATATAAGAATAGTGAAATCTTATTTAAATCAGAAGGAAAGTCTTGTGCTTCCTCAACTATATGGAATATAACAGTTCCAGAACTGTGTGCCTTAGAAGTTAACCAGTAGTCCCACGAGACTCCTCTACTAAGGTTATAATACGATTATTGTAACAGCATTGCTGGGAAAAATTTCAAGCTTTACCTGCATTGTAAACTGAAAAGGTTTTGGAACTCCTGATTTTAATCTTTTCACACCAACATTTCATATTAGCAAATTGGACATTTAATGAATTATCATGGTGAAGGGTCAATATCAATATTATATGAAGGATAACCAGCTTTAAAGCTTTATAGCTAATAAAGCCTAAAAAATAATAATAAAGTCAATTAGCACATTGAGTTAAGTATGATAGGGGTCGTACACAAATAACGTAATGCAAAATTTTCCAATTTTCGACCCTCCCTCCATGTAGTAGGAACGCCAAGCAGTACCCCACCTATACTCCGTTACGTAAAGAGTGCTTTGTGAAAAAAATTGGGCTTATATTCAGATAAGAAAGATTTTTAGTTCCCAATAATAATTCACTTTATAATATTCAATTTCAAAGGCCTTTCATGCATTTCACCTAGATTCAATACCATGGCCTGTTGATAATTACCATCGCACCAGTGCAATGCTATTGTCTCGTGCAGCACACTCCTCAGCAGTACTCCCACTCTTATTACTTTTGTTCTACGTTCATATTTGCTCGGATCAGTTTTCCCCCATTAATTACGAGCGAGTTTTAAATTCAAACGTTGATCAAACAGAAATTTTGCTATTCTTTAGGTTCTAAAACCGTGATGTAACACAAACCTTAATTTATGAATTGTGAATGGCCCCATATGGGAAAATTATTCAAATGGAAGCATTTTTTGCAGACTGAATGACTACATTGAATGAACTAAGGGGCTGCAGGTTCCTCTATATCTGCAATAACCACCCACTACATATTAATCTAAAACACTGACGACCCACACAAATTTACAGATGCAGAAATACAATGAAATTAGTGCATATGTAACATCACTGAAATTAACTTTGGTCTAACAAACTCTCACTAGCAGTTAATGTTCCCTTTAGTATGGTAACCGATAAAACATCACAGAAAATAGGATAATCGCTGCAGCACACCATCATTATTCTAGCAAGAATACCTAACCTGATAACAGATAGCAAAAAACATAAATGGAAGAAAGGAAATGAGATGGCTTCATACATTGATAATCCAGGATAATGATGTTGATATTTTATTCAATCTCCAGAGTTAATGATGGGTAAATGATATTAACACAATTAAATGATATGTTACACATAAATGCATAATTTCAGATAAACAAATTTGGTGGTCTAAGAAAAGATACACAACATGTGGATTTAAAATATTTCAAAGCACTGAACAATCACTATCTGGAGATGATGATTCCTTGTTCCCATGCAAACATGACAGAAAAGCATACATTAAATGAAGTTTTTGATCAAAATTACATCATCCTCACTATGGCAATGAACAATAAAATGAATACAGATGATTCGTTATACTTAATGAAAAAACTTTATTTTAATGAGATGAAGTAAGGATAGTTCCAAATTCAATATCGCATCTGATACAGAGGGAAAGAACCCTTGGGCTTTCCTCTTCCCATTCTTCGGCTGTCTGGAGATTGGTGCTGGGGCCACCCCTTGCCTCTGGAGGACTACCTCTGTGAATTGGAGCGCCTCTATCTCTGGTTCCAACTGCCTCTCTTGACCCTGCTGTTGGGTAATGATAAAATAATTTGAGTAAATCTTGAAGTAAGTAATTCCTAAATAAACAATCTAAAATATAAAGGTTTCTCAAGCTTTGACAAATTATAAATTTAAATCCTGATTTTGAATGGTGAATTCCAGAGGAATTTAAAACAAAGTACAAAGGATGGAAGGTAACTTTTAACCTTGCACATGAAAGTCTGAGTCTTAACCCAAAGTTGTACTGATTGAAAAAAGTTTTTCACATCTGTACAACAAAGTATGAAGAGCATCCAAACTGTAAAGTCAGCGAAAAAATGCACTTGAATGCCATAGCTGCTGAATGGCTTTGTCCATGGAATATAAAGTCCTAATTGTATCAGATCCAATGGTACCTCAAGCTTAGAACGGCTTTAACTTCTAATGTTTCAGAGTACAAATGTTGTATTTCAGAGTGATTGGATACTCAGAGTTTAAAAAAAGGTTAAAAGTCTGAACTGTCTGCACAGAGAAACCTGTTCTCGCTGCTTAAAAGCTATTAGTTATTCACCAAGTCTTTCTCTTACTGTAAAATATTCCCTTGTACATAGCCCATAAGCAATAACATGGAATTCTCTAGTTGATACATTAAACAGGCCACTGAATCTTAATAATAAAAACGTCGCTTATAATGGATGCTGGTTCTTTGAAGCAACCAGAGTGTTTACTTTAGCATCATCACAAATTGTTTAGACTTAACCCGTCAGCTACTAAGGTATTTTACACTTTATCTCTCCCAAGGGGGGGGGGGGGGCAACTGGGTTATTTTGTGCTCTAAGTGTTTAGTTCCATGGTTAAAACAATAAAACTATGAATTTATCTTAAAACTGAATTATAATAGATAGACAAGTAATATTTGCTCTAGGGAAATGTCTTTCTTGGCAGATATAATTAAAAACTGATGGAATGGATTTTAAACATAGCACAGGAAATTGTGCAATTTAACCTAAGGTTATACAAGAAGAAAAAGAAAGTTACTTGTCTGGGACTTGAACCCAGGTCTGAGTCACTATTTTTCTCTTCTTGTATAACCTTAATTAAAAAACAATAAAACTTCAAAAATCTTTATCACAGGCCTTTCAAATATTTATTCAACTTAACAAAGTTATGTTAAGCCATATTGTGAATTGCTTTATCAACATTTTGGCTAATATCACATTATAGAAAGAATGGCCTTGCCTTGCTTAAGAACATTTCTAATTTTTTTTCTTCCCCTCTTTATGGTCTTTTTAATAAAATTATACAAAAAATGTGATTGTGAAAAAATATACAAAGAATAAAATTATTAGAACTTGAAGAACACACACACAGATGCATGAAATTATTTCAAAAGTTTTAACCTTAATAACACAGAAAAATTATCACTCGAGTAACTGAGTTACACTCTTTGGTAGCCAAAGGGTTAAAGCCCTCTTTCCCCACAAAACCAGAACATTTTCCAAAAACACCTAGCACAAAAATTACTAAATGAGGGATTCAGCAAGGGACTAATCCAAAAAAGAAATACAAAGAAAATAAATTTAAAAGAACACCCACATTTATGTAGGAATTGATACATATTTACCATTTTCCAAAGTCACAAGATCTCAGAACTTACTGTTTTATCTTCAACTTAAATTACATGCATACTACATTTAAGAGCATAAAAATTGAATTTATACTTAAAACTGCATCCTTAAATAATTTTAGTTTAAGGGTCCAGTATCTAGCAGATTGCTAACAATTATCTCTATATTCGGCAAAGTTTGAAGTTACAAGTTTATATCAGTGAACATGAGAATAACTTTTATAGCAAAAATAAACATAATGTGACTTTAAATTAAACCATATGTGTCTAAAAATCCTGTAAAAGTAAATCACAATATTAATATACCAAGATAAATGATTCTCATAGATAGTTTAACATAGATATAAAATACTTTTATTATATAAATTATATGTGTATAAAATATATTTATATTTAACAATTTATCCCTTAGATGCACCTCTAAATAAAATTCTGTAAAAGTAAATCACAGTATCAAGATATGAAGATAAATTTTTCTCTAGTTTAACTTACATATAAAATACTTTTATCCTCACCAAACTACTTATATTTAACAATTTATCCCTTAGATACCCCTCCAATCATGTTTCATGACCTTTGAGACTAATGACATACTATCAGAAAGAATCTAAGATAAAATTGTACTTTTATCACAAATTTTTTATTTACAAAAAAAG
This sequence comes from Sympetrum striolatum, assembly GCA_947579665.1. Lineage (NCBI taxonomy): Eukaryota > Metazoa > Arthropoda > Insecta > Odonata > Libellulidae > Sympetrum > Sympetrum striolatum. The sequence goes on along the minus strand of OX388343.1, from coordinate 107,103,805 downwards.
TGTTAATGTTTTTTGTAAAATTAAAATTTGTGGTTAAAGTCAATTCTATCTTAGAATCTTTCCCTTATGGATTACCACAACACCTCGCCTGATTATGTGAAGACATACTATCAATCATACTATTGTGAAAACTTACCACATTTTTGTATGTCGACCTTAGGAAGAACAAATTCCAAATTGAAGCATCCAAAAGATGCAGAGTGAGAGCACTAATATGATAAAGAAACACGCAGTTGCCACATGGGAAAGGATCTTGACACAATCCATTTTCAATCTTGAAGATACTCCTCACCCACTTCGAACCTAAATCTTTCACAGTGCAGGATGACTGGCAGGAAGTTACCCCTCTGAAGTTACTCCTCTGATGTTACCCCTCTCCTCCACTTTCCCCCCTCTAGTGTGATGTCATCCACTGGACTCGAGATCGCAAGTTGACTACACCTACCCACCATTCCATTGCCAAGGCCTCTGTGGTTCTCCTTCTGAAATTTTATTGGGCCACTATCGTCATGGTAGATGAGTCACAGAGATGCCCATTGTCTTCGTGAAGGAACTGTAAACAACTGTTTTGAGGACATGGTTTTGCACTCAGGCAATTGAAAAACAAAATCCATCTTTCCTCAAAAATCCTCACTCCGCAAATCAACAGAGGATGTGAAGGTGTTGTTCTCTAAAATGTTTATGCAAAGAGGGCCTCATCTTAATCTCAATCACTCAGCAGAATTCTACCTAACATAGCCTCCTTTGTGTTTAGAAGGTTGATAGAATGCATGCATGAGTTGATAAAAATCTATCTGCCACCCATGTTTCAAAAGCCATGGAGTCTACAAGTGGTATGTTCTTTGATGAGAATTAATTACCTAGCGATTCTGAATGTGATAATGACAGTAAAAAGGAGGACTTTGCGTATTGAGACTAACCAAAAAATCAAGAGTAGTAGATGAAACTAATGATGGATGGCTGAAGCTTGTCAACCCATTTGGATTCTCAAGTAGGTCATTTCCCTAAAATATCGATTTCATAATTAATAATCAATTAGTTAGAATATGATAAATATATTAATAATATATAATAATAATATATAAATAATACGCATTTTTTATTTAAAATTTTTAATAATACATATTTTTTAAGTATTCTGATAATTATTTAAAAGACCATCTTCTGGATTTGAATTATAAAAATGGGAATCGCTAAATTAATCAGAAATACCAGATTTACTTGAAAGTAATGCACACATTGTTGGGTCTCTTTTCAGTTCAAAAATCAGGGTGTGTGTTAGAATAGACAGTGAACTAGATTCAGGCACAATGATACTCATGCACATGTCAATTGGCCGGCCGCATCCTAGGTTCACCCTAGTTCTATGCAACTTGTCAAAAGTTCCATCAATACACTATCAATGTTTTCACTGTAAGAATCTCTGAAGACTACAGACTAAACTGTCAGCTAATAGTTTTTAATTGATAGGAAATTTGCTAGCCCATCAAAAAATTTGGTTAATGGTAGTTATCTGGAGGTTATCTCATTACTTTTTTCAGGTAGAAATTTGGAGGGTCGCCGTCCTAATCTAGTCCTTTAGCTTGCCTTTGTAGCTCGGGAGCACCCGGCAACCACATAAGGGGGTACCATAAAAAAACTGACTGCATTAAGATTTTTAGTGATTTTGCAAGAAATTACCCGTTTACACCAGGCAGCGTTGTTGTTGGGTTGGGGTAGTGGAGAGGGATTTCTAGCAAAAATCAAGAAATCCCCAACCCAACCCCTGTTGAGATATTTAAAACACCCGCCTATCTTTCTGAGCAATGTTGCCATGTGTTAACAGGTAATTTCTTGCAAAATCACAAAAAATCTTAATTTTCATGGTAGTTCGTTGATCAAATGACGCTTGTATATCTCTAAGGGTGAGTGAGACGATGAAGATAATAAATTGTTGCTCATTTGAATCGCTTATAACTTTTTAAATCATATTCCATGCAGTCAGTTTTTTTATGGTCCCCCTACTGTGGCGGCCAGGCTCTCCCGAGCTACGAAGGCGAGCTAAGGGTTCAGATTAGGACGGCAACCCTACAAATTTCTACCTGAAAAAAGTAAGGGTATAACTCCCAGATAACTACTATTAACCAACAATTAAAATGATCAATTTTGAATAGGTTAACATATGCACTTACGTAGGACTTTCAGCATAAACGATTCCCATAATTTTGTGTACAGTGTATAAGCATAAAAATATACAAATATAACAGCATAAATGTGTATAGTAAACACATATACAGTTCTGCAAATGGCGTGGCAGTATGTCTTAAGTTGCTCTTTAAAATTGCGGGCAAATGATTTTTCAATATCTGGCATTTGAATTTTGAGGTGTGCATTACATTTGGTGGTGCATAATTTTCGAGAATACCGTATATATTTATTAAGGGTTTTTAATATTGATTGGTATTATACAAAAGCCCTCTCTGGATTCTCACTTTTCTAGAAATCTAGTTCTATCTTCCCAAGAGTAACGACTTGAGATTGAAGAGAAAATATTTCAAAATTATTATCTTTTTCTAGTAACTCAAAGACCAAGTTGTACAAAGAACAAGAAGGTTTTGTAATTCAATTTAAGTATTGATTATTTGAGTATTCCTCAAAAACTTTAATATTTATAATTAAAAAATTTGATGTGCGAGAATTGAAAACTAGATATCAGTGGAGATTTGTTTAATCTAGATCACATTCCACAACTTCAGTTTCTGAAACACAGTATGCTATAAATGTCAGCATTAGCGATAGAATAATATGAACCTTTACTTAACGCTTTTCTACCTGTTGTTGTGAAAACACTATGGTGAGAATCCTACGCAAACAAATTTACGTCATGTATACACGAAATAGATTTTTCTATGCAAAAGAACAAATTTTTTGGAGATGTATAATAGTTGGTTGAAGAGAAAGTCGAATTTATAAGGATATTATATTATTCTTTTAGGGGGCTCCCTCAGCCATGTGGGTAGCGCTTACATTTTTGGTGAAAGCAATCTTGGGTTCAATTCTGGTGGAAGCTCACATGCAAAATGATCAATACTGTCAAGGCACTTTTGACTTCACTACTACTGCTATTTTTGGACCATAATCAGGAGTTTTGGTCTCATCCTTCATCAACTGATTAAAGGTCGATAATTGGGCTAATATGCAGTCTTTTCTGCAGCCCGGGACTGTGGTAAACTAAATATTATTGGAATAGTTTTTCCATTGAGTGTATTGTAGCACATATCGTCAATGTGAACTTGGATATGAATACCTTCTATTATTCTGATATTACAAGTACAAGATATACGATCTTGTATACCAATTTTTAACAAAAATCTGTCAAAATTAACATATTTAATATACTACCATAATCATGGCAAATTGTCTGGGAATTCCTTTAGTAAATTGGAACCCTTCATGTCTATTTAAACTTACCAAAATATATTACTGTACCAGAAGATGCTACTCCAGCAGAGAAACTGGTCATGAATAATGTAAAAATTGTGTGGAAAATTGCAAAGTTTTCTCTTCATTACTTGGGATTGCAATAAGATAATAATGTTCTAATATGTGTAAAATAGGTATTGTTGAAGTAGGGAGAACAAGCTGCTGAGGTAAGCAATAACATTATGATTTTACAATTGAAAAAAATAATTATTACATTGTTGGATAAGTATAAACCAGTGTGCACAACAATATAATAAAGTAGTGGGAGGATTGCATCTTTCATTTAGAGTATAACCTACGTCAGAATGAGAGGTATGTAAAAATTATGATATTGCAGGACCAAACTCAAAACTAATGTGTAATTGGAGGGACCATATCAGTTTCCTTCCAAAAAAAATTGAAGAAATACTAAAAAGGTATGGCAGTAGAGCAGAGACCTTCATTGTAGAGCAGCTATCACTAACATTAATTGATTGTAATTGATTAGCTACAAATAATGGCAGTTAAAAAGATTTTATTTAACATCATATTTGATGTGCTCAAAATAATGTTCTTATCCTATAAATGCATTTCTAATGGTCATGGGTGCATAGAATTTCCCATGTATTTAACATTAGACTATATTCATTTATAAAATTATGATAAATTAAAGATGAGGCAAAATTCCACCAGCAAAAATGTACCTGGACACAAATTACCCCACCAAATTATACGCTAAGTGAGAAATAGGAATAATGAAGCATTTCACATTACCTACCTACATCCTGAAGTAGGCTCTGACCACACAATAGGAACTGGTCGACGCACTGGCCTGTCGTTTTGCAAAGCCCCCACGAGTAGAGCGTCTTGCTACTCCAGTGCTATGCCTTGCTGTTTGTTGACCTCGCCAAGCACCTCTTGATGTATCTCCTCCAGCTTCTTGAACACCTGTGAATTTCAAAGGATTTAAGAACCAAATTTTTAAAAATTACGAAAAAATTAAAAGAGTGCATTCAATAGATAAATTTGACAAATCATTGAACTGTTTTAAGGTTAATAGTGGCCCCTACAAAGTAACAAAAACTACGTCAAACTTCTAAAGAACTAATAATAATTTTAATATGATATGTGGAAAGAGTAATTTGCAATTGAATTGTAACTCTATTCATAGGAGTAAGTCAAGGATTTTAAAAGCCAACTTCTTCCCAGGCAATGCTTATCATCTTAAGCAGGGGTTTCCAATTTTTTTCTGCAATGGAACACTTCGCAAACCTGGGAAGTTTAACGGAGCTCTAAGTAAACCTAGGAAGTTTAACGGAACACTTAGCCTATTTTTATGTTAGGTAATTCTGTTTGTAAAATTAAAAAAAATCATTTTATTACAACTAATTACTTATTTTGTAATTGTTTTTAAATATAAAACTATAGTATTATAACATAAACATAAAAATATGAATAAATAAAGGATTTAATGACTTTTATTCTACAATTCTCCATTAAGACTACAAATTGCCGCAGAACCCCTATTCAGGTTCAGTGGAACACCGGTATTCTGTGGAACACAGTTTGGGAAACCCTGATCTAAAGCACATCCCTAAATTGATTAAAAATATTACCTTCACTTCCATCTCCTAATTCTGTTACATCATCAGTTTCATTTCCAGAAGCTTCTCTAGATTGGTCATCTCCTTCACCTAGAATACAAATAATAACACTGGTCTTCAAAAAAAAGATTGTTTTGGTGCCTAAGATTTTATAACTGAATTTTGCTATACTTAGGGTGCTGATTCTAAACATGAAATCAGTTTTTCTCTATCAGCTCTACTTCTTTAGATACATCCACTTATCTATCAATGTATTTTCTATTCAATACATTGATGTATGGGTGTTGTAAATTTAATACACAATGTCATTTTCAACATTGTCAGTCTTATTTTATTCTGCAATCTAGTTAGCTACAGGGAAATCTGCTTGATAGAATTATTCCATTGCATGCCCAGTAACTGTAGTGACATTCAACGCTTCAACTAGAGTTGAGTTTAATGAGTGAGTTCTCGCTGTGCAGGTTAGATCGAAGTGGGCCTCCTATGATATTTCTGTTTGGGAAAGAGTTGTTATACAAATAACCTTTCAAGTGTTTTAGATTGCTGTATTTGAGCTGTTCCAAAGGAAAGTATAGTTCTACTAGAAAAAGTTGTTTAAATCATCCTGACGTGGTTTGCTACAAATACAGAGAATGCACATTAAAAGAAAACAGAAGAACTGTTAGTGACTTTGTTAAGAGAGCTAATGTAGGATATTTTGGTGTTAGACTTGGTGATCAGGATAAAACCTGGGCACCACATCTTGTCTGTAAAACTTGTACAGAACATTTACGACAGTGGACTACTGGAAAAAGGAAAAGTCTGAATTTCGGCATACAGATGGTGTGGAGAGAACCAAAAAACCATTTCGATGACTGTTAGTTTTGCCTTGTAAATATTGTTGGAATCAACCAAAACAATAGCAAGTGGAATTATCCTGATATAGTCTCTGCTAGACATCCGGTCCCTCACTCACAGGAAGTGCCGATTCCAACATTTCACCAGCTACCAGAGCTCTGTGAGGACGAGTATTGTCCCTCTGATAATAATAAAAGTGACAGTGATTATGAGGAGATATCATCAACTCCTCAGCGTTTCAACCAGGATGAGTTGAATGGCCTTACAAGAGATATCAACCTTTCAAAAGAATCTTCTGAATTACTAGCTTGTAGGTTAAACAATAAAAATTTACTGGAACGAGGAGTCATAATTACCTTTTATCGTACAAGAGAAAAGGATCTGCTACCCTTCTTCACTCAAGAAGACAATCTTGTGTTTTGTCGCGGTATTAAAGGACTCCTGGGAAAAATAGGTCTTCCTGAATATTTTCCCGATGATTGGCGCCTATTTATTATCCTACCCATCCCATCCGCGTTCAGCCAAAGTTATTTTTAAGTGCCAAGTAAAAAGCAATGCCCCTAATGCTGCTGCCACCTAACTCGGAACTAATGGGGACACACCTTCCGAAACTCAGCCGTGAAATGTTATTTAAATCAGAAGAAAAGTCTTGTGCTTCCTTTGCTATATGGAATGTAAGTTCCAAAATGTGTGCCTTAGAAGCTAATGGGTAGTCCCACGCAACTCCACTACTAAGGTTATAATACGATTATTGTAACAGCATTGCTGGGAAAAATTTCAAGCTTTACCTGCATTGTAAACTGAAAAGGTTAGGGAACTCCTGATTTTAATCTTTTCACCACCAACATTCATATTAGCAAATTGGACATTTAATGAATTATCATGGTTTAGGGTCAATATCAATATTGTATGAAGGTTAACAAGCTTTATAGCTACTTAAGCCTATAAAGAACATTTTATATTCAACTATCACATTTAGTAAAGTATATGATAGGGGTTGTTCACAAATTACATAATGCAAAATTCTCCAATTTTCAACCTACACCTCCCCCAATGTACCAGGACCATTACCCCAAGTAGTACCCCCACTCTAATCCGTTACGTAAAGAGTGCTATGTAAAACGTTTTGGGCTTATATACAAGAAAGGAAGATTTTTAGTTCCCAATTATAATTCACTTTTTAATATTCTATTTCTAAGGCTTTTCATGCATTTCACCTAGATTCGATACCATGACCTGTTGATAATTATATACCATCGCACCAGTGCGATGCTAATTATCCCATGCAGTACTCTCCTCAGCAGCACTCGCACTCCTATTACTTTTGTTCGACATTCTTATTTGCTTAGATCAGAGCTGCCAATTTTACCCCATAAATTATGTGCCAGTTTTAAATTCAAACATTGATCATGCAGAAATTTTGCTATTCTTTAGGTTCTAAAACCGTAACGTAACACAAACCTTAATACCGCTACCCCCACATATCATGACCGTAACTACTGGCCGGACCACCCCTTCCCCCAAATTGTGTTACGTAATCTATGTAAGGCCCCAAATGGAAAATTATTCAAATGGAAGCATTTTTTGCAGACTGAAAGACTACATTGTCCATGTAGAATTTCTTTTATCCTTGTTTTGTTGCCCCCTCGGCCCGCCTATCTAACCAAGAAAGTGGAGGGAAGGGTTTGAAAAAGCGGGAGGCATTTGAGAGGGTTTGAGGACCGAAGATGCAAACAATGGGCGTTACAAAGTAAGACGTAAGGGATAGAAAATTAAGGTAAAATTTCACTAACACACTTTTTGGAAAAAAATTTTTTTTATTACTTGCAGAAATGGCCTCCGGAGACAGACAGACAGACTTTGTGATAGTTCAGGAATTGGACGCCAGATGTAGGGGCGATCGACGACTTTCACATCTCGGAATAAGCGTATTATTCACTAAATGAAGCAGTGTTTTTGTCGCAAATGTTGCTTTGTGTTAAGAAAAAGATAATCACCCTCACGTTCGGATCGCAAGCTATAGTTGGTTTGCAAGCTCAATTGGCTTCCAAGGTCTTTTAACAGAAATAGGAAATGGGTGTCTGTTAAGGTTGAAATAAGTCTAAATCGCCCTACCGGGGAAGCGAGGAAACATCAAAAATGGCGGAAAATCAGTCGAACAATGGTCGTTTTTCAAACGAAATATATTGAAAATGGAAGGTACTATGATCGTTTTAATACTATATATATATATATATGCCGCCATCCTTTATCTACAACATGGTGTAGGTTTTGTTGAAATATATTCAGTATCAAGGGAGATATTTAATATAATTTTACCCAACAGGTAAAGTTATCCAACAGGGTAAAGTTACCAAAGTTACCTTAAAAATAATTTCATTCTATGCAAGGGTGTCAGTGCTACACCTCGATGTTCGATTACTTCCCCTAAGAAAGTATCTGTTAACCACTTGACGTTGTCCTCCTCGAAACGGAACAAATATTTAAAGTCTTTATTAAGTGGACTCGATCGAGTTTTCTATACTTTCACGCTCCGCACATTCACTATTTCTGCCATGACCGGACACAACCTTTTACTCAGCCGCTGAGTCTACGACTGACTAAATGCATCCGATTTGAAGCATTTGCTTTCCTATGCGAGTAAAAGGTAATCTTTATGCCTAACCTTTTACTTCTCAGATGAGCAAAAGGTCAGCCAAACAAGCATTTGCTTATGAAAAAAGTAAAAGCTTTTAGTTCAATTTTTATACATAATTGTTGAAGCATTTGCTCGAAATTTTGGAAGTAAAAGGTTTTGCTTCCTTTATTCCTTACGGCCCATTGTTTCCTTGATTGGAAATCCCTCTTAATATCTTTGATAGTTGATATAGACTCGAGATTGCTCGATCGATCTCTATCGAAACGATCGAAACTGTAGAATTGTTTTGTGACGATTATAATCCAATGAATTAAATCATTTGTGTGTGTTGTACAAAGTATACATACAATGTTAAATGTATTATTATTGTATAAGCTATTCATGTTAGATGGAAATTCACTTGAATTAAAAGACAACCTTTTAAACTGAATACTTGTCGTAATTTATGAATGAATTTGTGAAAAATGTTTCCAATGAATTATGCGAACTCTCCCTGAAAGGTAAACTTTAAATGTATGTTTTCGCCCTATTTATATTTTCTTTTGTAGTTGATTCATTTAAGTGCTATTCCTTGAGTGGTTCTGATTCTATTGTTGTTCTACTGTAACAGGTTCATCCAAGATGTCCGATTCATCCTTGCCATTTCATTTATGAAAAGGATTTAAAATATTCTAGGAGCAATACTTGGGTACACAATGCACCCTAATAACAGTTGCTTCTTTACTTCAAGTTCTGTGCATGGCTAGCGATAGCAAATGTTGATTGCTGTGCCATTGCTTTCAGGAACCAAAATTTACTGTGTAAGTGAGTTTTGATGAACAAATACGAAAACAACATGTAAAAAAATTATCATAATTCTTTTACAATAGACTATATTAAGATGGATTGCAGAATGAAGTGAAATTATTTACTTGTTGAAGATATCATTAACTTAAGTTAATATAAATTATACATCTATATTAATTGATATTACAAGTGATTTTAAATTTTAGCTAAGTTCAGCATTATGGAATTAAATTCATTAATTTTATCTGGTAAATATAAGATCCATCAATATTCAAAGTGAATATCCCACTATCCTTTTGAGATGAACTTCTAGATAAATATTATTTCTGTTAAGAATTACTATTTCCATGTAAGGAGGATCCTTCTCCTTCTTCCATGCTATTACTACCAAAATAATATTTTAAAATCTATCAATATTTTCATTTGTCAAAATCCAAGACAACTGTAGAAATTTCCCAGCTAGCACACTCGGATCCGTTTACGTAAGCTGTTGACCCTTCGTTGACCAATTTCTGCTGTTGGCCAAATCGCTCTCTCTAAGAGTATTTTGAGGCAATTTCGTCCTCAATCATATTAAATGCATCGAATTTTCCTTCAAGTAGATGAAGTGGAGCAATTACATCATGGAAATGATAACTAATCGAGTACAACTTATATATGGAGTGAATGTAAACGTCTCTCGTTCTGAAACTAAAGATTCTCTTTTAGTACGTTCTATGATTCATTCCATGAATGATTCCATTATCTAAATTTATATTTTTTAACGCTGAATTACATTAACTGATGTAAAATTTGCATACATAAACAGTGGTTAGTACGTGAAACTTTCGTCTGCCCGACTTTCTAAGATTTAAGTATTGTTTCGTTGCGCCGTGCGCGAATGGGATTCTGGGTATAACTTCTCAGCAGCTTAGTTAACGTCCATGTTGAATTTTCCTGTTGTCCTCGCGGTGAAGTCCGTTCACGCCTTGAAGTCCTCTGCTCTTTTGCAGCGCTTGCTTATTAGCTCATTATTTTCAACTATTCTTTTCATTATAATCGCCCTTCATATCTCATAAATTTCATTATTCAAATTTCAATCCTCATGCTATAAATTTCATATACTCGTTTCACGAAGACATTTGTGTGCCCACGCAATTGCAGCTATTCCGGTACTTGAGCTTTATAGTGGCGCTCGTGGTTGGAGTGATTATTTTTCCTCTGTAGAAGGTAAGTTATTTTAATGTTGTGAGATATTGTTCATTTAGTCTAATTAAGTATTAAGTTAAGTGATTAACGAAGTTAACTTTCGTGTGTGTCTGAAATATATTCCATTCTAAGGAAATTATTCTAAAATTTCAACACCCTAGTTAAGTAATTGAGTTGATATATGTTTAATATTAATATTAATAATATTTTTTAATATTAATATATGTTGAAAATGAAATGAGTTATTTACTAACGAACTTTCTTCTTGCAGAGAGTTTGAAGGCGAAATCTGTTCAAGGGCGGAAATTCGATTTAACGAGTTTTGAAGAATTCTGAAGTATTGAAGAACAGAATAGGGGAAGTTATAATAACAAGAAAATGTTGCTAGAGATAAAGATATGCACATGTAAATTGTCTTTGGTCAAGAAAAACTTATGTAAGTAGTCATCCATTCTTAAATTAACCTGCAAATATTTATAAAGAGAATACTGTGATCCAGCCATAAGAGCCTTTCTTAATAGTACTAAATGTAGCCACAAGAGGCCGTAAATAGGTCGAGGCATACCATTTTAGTTCAAAATACAGCCACAAGAGGCCTCCCCAATCGCTTAAGGAAATGTGTTTCCCTTCTGTTGCCGACATTTGATGCCGTTATCTCCCTTCTTTTTCTCGATCGTTTGCATAACATTTATGTAAACAGAGATGATCCTGGCAGGGTTGTTTCCTTACCGTTTATGTAAAGTTTACGTACATTTCATGTAAACGCCAACTATCGTGCTAGCTGGGTTATAGCAACGTTTCTAATTTTTCTATTTTTTGCAGGCAAGAAATTAAAAATCTTTAACAATTAAATTTGGCTTAATATAGAAGGTACGTCTTTTTCTCAAATTGTAATTAAAAGCATTATCAGAGATAATTGGCATGTTACCAGTCAAAATATAACAAAGTTTCAAAACCTTAAACATTTACAAGTTTTTTAATGGGAGCAATATCAGGTATGTGAATAATGGATATGAATGTTGAAATCTCTCTCAGGTTTCCCTCTAAGTCAAGGCAATTGTAGTCATTGACTGTGTCAGCTGCCATCTTCAGGAAGATGGATATGAATACTCAAATCCATTTTCGAAGCAAATAATTGTGATAATCTTTTTTTGCAGGATCAATGCAGAATTTAGAGTATTGTTATATGCCCTACCCCAAAATTCTAATCCAAATTTAATGTGGATTAGATCATTTCATAGTGTAACGATCTCAAGTCTAACAATTAAGTTTCTATGGTCATTCAAAGTGAACATTCTGCTGTCCTTACGAGAGGAACTTCTAGATGTGCTCCTCTAACATCATTGAAAGCAAATTGTTTTCCACCAGAAAGTTCTGCCAAAGATATTTCTGTCTCATAGTATAGCTACTGCTAACACAAGTAATGTCTCAAGTAGTGACCACACACAGGTATTATCATAAGAGGTAAAGCTAGTATAGCAAAACCATGGCAAATGTGATTATTTGATGATTTACATCAATATTACATCTGTTCAGAATAAGTGTCTAAATCTAGATATTTTGCTTGTAAATCTTGGTTGTGTTTTCTGACTGATCGTTGGTTAAATCAAATGAAATCTCCATTTATTCTCATCCTTCTGATGGTGCTGACTGTTTGAAATGCAAAAACTCTATCTGTTAATTATTTGAATGTCAATTGTTAGCGTGAACAATATTTATCTAGCCATTATTATATTACTAGCCATTGTTTGCATCTATTGACTCCTTAGCAGTTCTAGAGAAGTGTTTCTAATAATATGACAATGCTACTCAATAAATACAAGTAAGGAAGATAATATTATCTTGTATAGAATTTAAAGACAATCTTAAGGTATAAATTATTAAAAACAAACTATACAAATAAGGAGATTTGTGTAGATGACTTTGAGACAAAAGCAATATGGAAATCACTTCTTCCTCTTATGTTATTCCTAAATATGTTTATCTTTATAATATAATGTAGATTTTCAAGCATTAGCCTTATTTTTATTTCATTTATAAAACTTAGTACTTGGTATTTCAGACCTTATTCCTCATTAACCAAGCTAGTTTACAAAGCATTGTATGAATTTTTGTTTATCAATCATATTTTAATATTTTTCATATGGCCTAATTTTGTTGTATCTGCTTTACACTCTTTTCTGTTTGATTAGTTAGGTATAAAACAGTTGAACATAAATCATGATGTGGCAATATAATCCCGTTTTATATTATTTCAGATGTTGTATGAATGGAAACAAAATTACCAGGAAATTTATTTTCTGCAATTTTATGACAAACGTAATTCAAATTTCAATTTTCGATCAACTATCACTCCCATGTTTATTATTGAATCAAATTTAATATCACATTTATTTATTTCGTCTCTAGTATGAGTGTTTAAAACAACGATAGTTGTTAGAATTTCCAAGTAACATTGAATTTGACTTAGTTTAATTTAGTTACAATTTATTTACTTCAAACCATTCCTTTATTATACCTAAATCCTTATTTACCATAGTTATTAGGTAAATTATATTTATTATTTATCTATTATATATAGACGCTTCTCCGGATATACTTATATACGAGTAAAATGTTGCTTGCATACTGCAAGCAGATCGACAACACTAATTTCATGGTGGCATCATATCGGGACGGTCCTCAAAATAAAAAAAAGGATTGAAAACATCAATAAAATTCGCCTCAATTTAATCGTCTAGCATCGAACCCGAGTCTTCCTGGAAAACTTACTATGCAGTCAAATAGATGATCACCATCTCTAAGTATGTGCGAAAATTCAAGCAGAAATATTGGCTGAAACTGCCTCAAACGACGTTCTACTTTTCACTAATGTAAATGTCTCTCTGGATTCAAACCAAGGACGATCTTGGAAATCTGAAGCATGATTTTGAAATGTATCTATGATTTCTATCTGCATGCCGAATTTCAAATTTTTATATTATTGGGAAAGGGTTCGAAATAATTATTGAAAATCGGATCAGTAACTGATTTTAGAGACGCCTGGAGTCGAACCCAGGACAAATTGATAGCTGTTAATGCAAAGTTCCACAACATGAAGATTGCGTATTAAAAAATCTAAACAGGCAAGTTAACCGCTCTACCATCCAATCGGAATTTACTTTTAAGGAGGTCACTCAACTTGAGGTACACAATACCTTAATAAGCATCAAATCTAAAGCAGAAGGTGCTGACGGTATTCCAATCACTATCATTAGCAAACTATATCCTTTATTGCAACATATAATTACAAATATTTTCAACCTATCGTTTTTTAGTGGTAAATTTCCAAAACCATGGAAAAGAGCACTAATTAAACCTATTTTGAAGAGCTCCAAGTTGAATATTGATGAATTTAGACCTATCAGTTTCCTTCCGGTTTTATCAAAAGCGCTCGAGAAATTAGCGCATCAGCAAATTACAGAATATTAAAATAAAAAATCGATCCTCAGTGGTACACAATCAGGCTTTCGGAAGTCGCATAGCACCACAACAGCCCTAGTAAAAATAACTGATGATATTCGTAAATCGATGGATAAAAGCAAATTAGCAGCTTTAATCCTACTTGATTTTAGTAAAGCCTTCGACTCGGTAGATGCGGAGTTAATGCTTGCCAAATTGCGTTTTATAGGGTTCTCAAAATCTTCAATTAGTTGGTTTTCTTCCTATCTACATGACCGTAAGCAGAAAGTTGTCTCGAATGATTCCTCATCCGCTTGGATAAGTATCAATCGTGGTCTCCCACAGGGATCAACCCTTGGCCCCTTATTGTTTTCTCTGTTTATTAATGACTGTCCTCAAGTAATTAAACATAGTAAGCATCATTTATACACAGAAGACTTACAGATATACATCGACACCACGATTTCTGGCTTCCATGAATGCATACAGCACGTAAATCATGGCCTCGAACAAATTAATAACTGGAGTAAAGACAATTTTTTGAAAATAAATCCTTCAAAATCGCAAGCCATTGTCATCGGGACACCCAAGTTGATAAGAAGGCTTATCAAGATAACGATGCAAAGCTCACGTTAGACAACTCGCAGATCACATTCTGCGACTCTGTGAATAATCTGGGTGTTATCATTAATAATAATCTTACGTGGTCGGAACACATCGTTAATGTGTGTAAAAAAGTTTATTCTTCAATTAATTCTCTTAGACGCCTAGGAAGTTTCCTGACGCCTTCGATTAAAGCTCAACTGATAAATTCATTAATCATGCCACACTTTGACTACGGTGATATTGTTTACCAAGACTTATCCAAAGAATTAGCTACCAAATTGCAGCGTGCCCAGAATGCATCGGTTCGGTTTATCTTTAACTTAAAGAAATTCGACCATATCTTGGGTGCGTTTGAGAAATTTTCTTGGTTTAAGCTCGCTTCTCGTCGAAAATTACACATCTTAACAACAACTTACTGTGTCATGCGATTACAAACTCCCGATTACCTCTTTTCAGAATTTGTCAGCTTAGGGTCGGTACATAATTGTAACACTAGAGGAAGAAACAATCTATTCATTCCAAATCACAGGACGGAAATGCTACATAAATCCTTTGCAGTGACCTCGGTTAATTTATGGAACGCCCTTCTGCATAGTATCGAATCTTCCTGTTCTATCCACACTTTCAAGAGGAGATGCCTTTCGTATCTTTTAGAGAATCAATAACGCTAATTATCTCCATCATAGCATTTTACATTTTACCATAAGTCAAGTTCGTTTTTTCCTGATTTGTTTCATGCTGCACGGAACAACAATTCAAACTTCTTTCTTTATTTTGGAATATTTTGTTCGTTATTGTTACTACAGTTTACATCCAGTATAACCTTTTCTTTTTTTTACTATTTCGTATTTCCATTATATTAACTTACTTTAGATTATTGTTTATGCCTAAATCATGATGTTAACTCTCTTATATAATTATTGTAGAGCGTAATTTTTGTATTGATCTTGTTTTATTTTGCTTTTTTCTAGTTCAGTCATATTTTTTATCACAAGTGTATGTATCTACTTACTGTATTCTCTGAATTTCATTTTTTATTAACTCTCATTATTTTTCTTGATAATATGTCTCTAACACTTCTTGTAATTTTCCAGGTTATATGTACATTGTTTTCTTTAATGTCTTTTAGTTTTTGCTATTGGTAGGTTTGTGCAGGTTTTTCACGCCCCCCTTCTTTGTGGGTGTTTTCCTGCAGCGGATATTTTTTCCTAAGCTTTTCTTAGGTTTTTTTTTACATCCGCAATCCCTTCTCACATTTTCTTCTATTTTCCTCTAAGTTTCATTGATACATGTAATATACTTATAATAATGTAATATACTTATAATAATGTAACAGCTTAACTACAGGTTAGATGGAAGAGGAGACTTTTTAGTCTCAATCTCGCCTAATAAAGACCCCTAATAATAATAATAATAATAATATATGGCTATGGAAATATAAAACCTAATTACGCTCAGTTTATTAAGGAACAGTTTTCACGTGTCCATTGAAGTAGCTTCCGCTTGTCTCATCATGCTTATTCCAATTTAGAGGTTCCTTAATGTTATTTTTTATGCAATATTAACTAATATTTTCTGTATGCATGGTATCGATTTTAGTTTAATGGTTATTATTGTACCATATTGATGCCAATTCATGCCTTTTTTCTTCATCTCTTATTTTTTGTTTTATGTTATTTTATTGACATAATTTATTTAAATTTTGACTATTCTTATTTATGTATCGCATGCGCATACTTACTGGTAGTGTATTTCTATATTATGTTATGTATTCTTTTCAAATCGTTTAATTATTATTATCTTAGTCTATTTATTAATTATATATTATATTTATAATATATATTATAATTATTATTGTATAATTTTTATAATATAATTATTATATTATTTTATTTATTAATTATATTATTGCGCAGGTTTTTCACATCCCCTTTCTTTTTGAGTTTTCCTGCCGTGGCATTCTTTTTTCCTCAGAATCTCGTAGCTTTTTTTTACATCCACAATTATTCTATTTTTTTCTCATACGATTCTCTTTACTTTAATTATTCTATAATTAATGACGATAGGTTAGATGGAAGAAATAATGCTGCAGCAGCCAATACGGATATCTCTAAAATGTACCGTCCAGTGCCTTATGACCCAAGAGGTTCGCCAGGATCAACTCGTCATAAGGGACCATGATTCAATTCCAGCATAGAGGGGGAACCAACTGAATACGCTCTCTTACGATGCTTATGCGTCGCGTAAGAGAGTTACTCATTAATCCGAAATTTCGTGCGTCATTCGCAGCTTGGACAGATACAACCATCGCTCCGTCATGGGTGAGTATTTCTTTTCATCTACTTGAGACTTTTGTTGCGTGCAGGGTTCTGGAAATTTTAGACATTCTAGCCCTTTCTTCGTGACGTTCCTACTGATATAAAAGCAGCCTATCCTGGATCAAGGGGGGTGCATTCCCCATCGAATTATCGAATGGTCGATTTTTAAAGGGCTCTACTTTCTTCATACTCACCGAAAGTTGGTCTTCGGGACAATATAGTCTCCGTGGTAGTTCAGCCACACCGGAGAGGAATTGCAGGTGACTGCTGAAGGAGTGGTTCGAATGATTGAGAGCCGGGAAAATTGTATCGAGGCCTTTTTCTCGTTCATTCGTCTTACTGCCAGTATATTAAGATAAGTAGCTGCTTGCAGACGATAGCGCTAAGGAATGGATTGTCGCGCTGACATCCATTATATAACTGGTTCAAATGGCTCATTTTTCTGATTTAATAGATTCATTATAAGGAGACCGCAGGCCCACAAATTTTCCGTCTCGCCTTCAATATAGATTCGTACTTCCTTATCAGAGTCTGTGGTCGTTTGCATTAACGCCTCAATGTGCTTCCAAACAGGTCATTTTACCTGATGGAAAGCATTTTTCTATTACGAGGGACTTAGATCGGTTGAGGTACTTGCATATTGGCAGTTCTGGATCATTTCATCAAGAGCAGTTTCGTTCTTAGATTGTAAAATGTGTGGTCTGCTCGCGATACCGCGCTATCACAACGCAACCCATTACGTGTTTTCAAAGATACATTTCGAGGTGCGGAGTGTCCAATCTAACACACTCAGATCGTGATAAGAATTTAGAGAGGATAAGATTGATTGTTGAGGAATTCGTATCGATTAATTCGTTCAATTTCACTATTTAGCTTACTCAGCTCCTCTGGTACGTTTGTTGTTTTCCTTAAATTTTAAAACTAACCAAATAAGCTGAAAGCCCCTCGAAAACTATTCTCATCTGTATGAAGGCTCGGGTTGGAACCCTGGACCCCATGCACGTAAGGTTTGTTTTTGTACCTTGCAGGCTTTGTTACTTTTACAGAATTAATTTGGAAATAAAGGTCCCAAGAAGTCAAAAAAAGTACAAAACGAAGATATATAAAATAAAGAATCTTATCATTGTCGTAAATAAACTTTTTGAATCGAAATTATAAGAACTATGACAAAATAAATGAAGATTTTGTAAAATTTCGCCGTAGTAAACGACCCCCTGACGAACAGGATGATTGTTGAATCCGATACATTCATTTTCCCACAAGAATACATGAGGATTTTAAGTCCACGCCGAATAAATGGTGGGAACTAATGTCAGAATTCATGAAGAGGAGGCAACTAACTGAGATTTCCGCGAATGTAAACTATGATATTTAAATAGTAGGAACAAAAATACGGACATTTTGGAGTTCATCAAACCGATTTACAAAAGTACGTTTATACCTTCCTTTGTAGTGAACAAGATGAAAAAGAAATATTACGTCAAGAAAGGGGAAGATTTTTGAGAGACAGAATCTTAACTCAAACTAGATTTTATGGCAGAAATTTTAAAGCAGTGCGTTTGTGTTATTCTCACGAACTGAAAAAATGTTCAATGGAATCGAATATGTAATTTTTTGGAATATCGCAAATATTTTAGGTAAAATTCCTTCCTGATTAGTATTTATTAAAACAATTAAGGCATTGATAAGTTTATATATTAAGACATCTATTCTTGAATGTTTCATATTAATTAAAATTAAAATCAAGACCTGCATTACATGACAGGGGAGTTTACTAGTTAAATATATTATGCGTTAGTTTTAACGGCAACCAAATCAGTTAACATTATTTCTTACCTTAAGCCTGTTTGAGTGATTGCTTTTTAAGGTTCGTAGCCAAGTCGGCAGTGTCCTTCAAAGACTCACATATTCACTTGTTGGCTGGTTAAGATGGAGTAGTTTTGGGGAGCAAATTGTGTTCTTATTAACTGTTTGAAGATTCCTTTGAATCCAGATGTGCCCACTCCATCGATTATTCAAAGAGAAACGTTTCCTTTCAAGTGCCTATCTCCCTCTTTAAACTATACTGTCTCTAGCTACGTCCTCACATCGAGTTCTTTTTTCGGATTTCAAATCAAGTTCCACTTCTGTTTTGTGCCTTACACGCTTTTATTTTTGTCTACTGTCTGTTTTGTGGCAATACACATCGTTTTTGCAGGTGGTGGATCGTTAGTAAACGAAGCATTAGTTTCGTCTCTTTTGAATTGCCATTAATCGCTATCGGAGACCCGTCAATGTCAACCGAATGCGATTTTTGGGTCATAAAGAGTCACGCTAACATTACAAATGTACAGAACCAAAGAGACGATCGTAGCCCTAGGGTTAAACGGCTTTGATCTTGAAGTGCCGGTATAATTCCATAACGCTTTAGAATTTTTGAACAACCAAATGAAAAATGTCGCTGATAAAGAGAAAAGTAATAGCGGCAACCCGTGTAGCTCAAAGGGGGGCCTTGTAACTCAGGAAACCGAGATCGAAATTTTCCGTAATGTTGTTAATGGTGACAATCCTTCCCTTCAAATAATAAGACGAGTGGTAACGTTAATTAGCCCAAAGTTCCTTCCAGTTCAAATTTTTCACTCTGTTCAGTCATAGTTTTGGCGAAACAAATCACCAAGAATGAAATAGGCTTACCAAACCACAAAGTAGCGATGCATATAAAAAGACCCAATCTTCAATAACTAAGTAGAAAAGGGTGAGGAGAGAGCTATGAATCTGCTGTAATATAAATTAACTAACTGTCACACTTGGATGTGGAATGGGATTAGTGCGAGGGAGTTCCTCGGGTGGTCAGAGGTTGATGCCGAGCCATCTTAACCCAGATAAGCGCAGAGGACTGGCGCATGATGAGTTTCACACAGTTGGGCTCCCGCCCGTCGGCCCCGGTGATCATCAACGTCTCAAACGAGGTGCGGCTGCCATTTTGTACGTTTCGCCGCCTGAACAGGCTTCGCAGGGAGATCTTTCAGATCGACCCCAGGCAGACAGAATGTCGATATAAGGCAGATGAACCGCCCCGGTGCGAGCGATTGATGTCCTGTGGTGCCTGGCAGCTATTGGGAATTTCGCCGCTCCGCGTGGGACGGAGCAGCGCAATCTTCAGATGAACTGGCACCCCGTGCCACACGGTAAATGCTCTCTCGGCGACATCACCAGTGGCAACCCGGGACTCTCTCCGATTTCCCCTCCGTCACTTCCGCTTGTCGATTAAGTTGTGACAATGCTGATTATCTGATCATGATTTGCTGATTGCAGCAAAGTTCAGAAAATCCCTATTTGGAAAATGCTGTAAATTGGGTTCCTCTGTTTGGATAACTCTGCTACGCATGCCCTCCATAGCATAAATGGTAGAGAGAATATTCATTTAAACTGTAGTTCCGCTAAGGAATTTCTAATTGTGAACGAGATTTGAATTTACGACAAAATTAATGTACACTCCTGGCCAAACTTAACGCAGCACCTCCCTAGCGATTCTAACGGACGGTGCTGCGTTAATTTTGGCCAGGAGTGTATGTTAAATCGCTAATTTTATCATCAGGGAACCTAACAATTTTGGCCAGAAACATCGAATTTTTAGAGGTCCCTAATCAAGGTCAAAGTCTCCCAACTTAAACCACTCGTCCGACTAAATCCAAAATCGCAAATTTGATTGAATTTGACCCATCGAGGCAAATCCCTTCATTTCGAGTTGAACTTGCTGATAACCAGCAGGGGAGAAGTTTTTATAATTCGAAAACTTTGTGGTTTTAAAATAATGACAGACAAATCTGAACCCCCTCCCCGAACCAATATCACCGCTGCCAGCAATACGGAAATGTAGATAAGGCATGCTAGGCTAAGTGCATCCGGTGACGCCTTGGTTGGAGTGTACAAACGAGCCGGCAAAACATGCGAATTGGAAAGGCAACCATCCGGAGAGCTACTGCGGTTGTCCAAAATAGCTCTTGGTAATCATATATTTTGAAAGAGAAAGCGTGACTTCGTCTCAATCCTGACAAATTTCGCGCACCGGAAAGAGGTTTCATATTAGAGGAAAATAACTTCACCGCCATTTAAAACCAACGAGATTTCTTCTCCGCGAATTGCTAATAACCCCGTGGAAATCGAGAAATTCCAGGGGAACAAATTGCAATGCCACCGGGAACCGAACCAAAGCAGATAGACCGGAGGGAGAAAATGTAAATCAAGTGCCCTTTCTCACTGGCAACACCGTTACGGAAGCGACTTTTCATAATCATGTTTAGGAAACATCGAAATCCTATCTTCACCATTAAATGGATAAAAAATATGGAGTGGAACGCAAATGGAATTCTAAAATCGAGCTCCGATTCAGCAAGCATTTGATAACCAAAATATACGTAGCCTTTGTTTCTGTTATTGATCTTAAATCTGAGAAAGCGATTCGCGATTATATGAGGAAGGACAATTCCGAGCTCATGGGAGGGTTTCTACATTTACATTAATGCTCCGCAGGGAGTGTGAAACACTAAACTAGCTTAATTTTCAGATTACCCCGAAAGAGAGACCAATATAGGCCATACATTTTTGCTATAATCTCGCAAAATCTCATTGCCTGCGAGAATCACGTTCGAAGAGAGTGGGAATCACAGCATCGCGTATTTCGTTGTGTTAATCACTGCTTTAAAATTTCTCGAGTAATTTTTGTCTATCAGTTCTTGCAGTCTTATGAGGTTCCCAATCGGGGGATCATTTCGAACTCACTGCTATCAAACCTGGAGTCTCTTTTAACGTAACTAACAGCTAAATCTTGTTGTACGCACTCCAAGAGAAAAACAAGCTACCTCTATTACACTCGATTGAATTACCTCGGAGAATGCGGTTACACAACCCCATAGCAGACCCAACTACGTCAAGGATATGCATTTTAAACTAAAAATCACTCCTGATGAGCAGGGCCGTGCGCAGGATTTGCTCGTTGGAGGGGTTTTTCAGTCAGGTGCGCGCTGGTAGCGTGGGCTTTTAGGCCCTTTTGTTCGTGAAACTCGATTTCCGATTAGCGCGAAAGTGTGACTCACCGAGACGAAAGGAGTCCTGACAGAGGTTAACATGAAAGTTGAAAGAGGCACTAAATTTTGGAAGAAAAGTTTACGAAATGAAACATTAAATAAAATAATTTCATTTTATCCTATCTTCAATTTATCATACGTGGAACTTTTTGAATGAAGGATCCTCATGGGGGGGTTCGAACCCCCAAACCCCCCCTCCCATGCACACTGGCCTGCTGATGAATATACCTAAATATCTGTAGATGCTCTCTAATTCTAATCTCATGCCACTGATTAACTTAAGCTTTTGTTCGAGGAGCGGGTATTGCTCATTGCTACATGTTTTTAAAGGTTGAAACCGAGTAGCTTATCCTCATATTCATATTTGTGCTTTGAAATTTAACTGGAAATAATAATAAATAAGCTAAACTTCCCAAGCTTGCCAAGTTAAAGTGGTTTTCGTTAATAACTGCGGTGAGCATAGCATATTCAATTTCAAAGAAGTGCATTCACCATGTAACATCCTGTCAGAGATGGACTTCTTCAAAATTGCAAAAAAATCGCTGACTCTGCTTCGTTTGGTTATCTAAATTCGAAAAGCAAAGCATGGGGTTGCAAAAAAAGAACAATCCAGCGAAAGCCAAACCGTGAGCCTTGGAACTCAGATTCAAAATTGCTGAGCCTGAGGTTTACACCATTAGTAACACAAATGAATGAAGAAAGGGTCTCGATGCATTACTTTGGGCTCTGAATCATTTGACCATTCCTGTAGTAGTCACTAAGGGCGATTTCTTCTCCGGTATGACTGGACTAACACGGGGACAATATTGTCCCGAAGGTTAATTACTGTCGGTGACTGTGAAGAAAGTCGGTCCCTTTAGGAATCGACCATTCAATATTTCGAAGGGGAGCAGCACCCCCCTCGATCCAGGATCGGCTGGTTTTATGTCAGTAGGAACATTATTCCACGAAGGAAGGGGAAGAATGTCTAAATTTCCACAACTCTGTTCGCAACAGAGTCTTGAGTAGATGAGGAGAAATACTCACCCATGACGGAGCGATGGTTGCGTCAATCCAGGCTCTGACTGAAATACGAAATTTCCGATGAGCGAGTATCTCTTTTATGAGACGCACAAGCTTCGTAAGAGAGCTTACTAAGGGTTCCATTGAGAGTTCAATTAAGGGTAAAAATAAAGGTTATATTAAAGGGTACAAATATGGGTTTTATAAAGGGAACATTAAGAGTTTAATAAGTATAATATTAAGGGTTTTATTCAGTGAGTGTTACTGTCTTTCATTTAGGGTAAATTTAAGGATACAATTGATGGTTCCAATAAGGGTTTTATAAAGGGTTCATTAAGTGCGCAAAGGATATAATTTTGTGTTTTATTAAGATATAATTAGGGGTATATTTAAGAATACATTAAGGGTTTTTCTATGTGATTTATTGGCCATTTCGTTTCAGAGTAAAATTTGCGGTAAAATTAAGGGTAAAAGTAAGGGTTTTCTAAGGCTACATAGAGATTAAAATTAAGGGTTTTATTAAGGCAATTATGGGTTTTATTAAGGGTACAATTATGATTAGATTTAAGGGTACATCAAGGGGTTTGCTTAATGATTAATTAAGGATAAAATTTATGGTACAATTAAGGATACAAATAATGGTTATATTTAGGGGTTTTTAAGTAGATCCTGTCTCATGGCAAGCGTGTGAACATGGCGCCACATGATGTCTTGAAATGAGCGAGGATCTTAAGCATTGGGCGATACATTTTAGAGGTACCCGTAATGGTTGGTATAGCATTTGGGCTGGAATGTCAAAATAATATGGTACATTTACTTTTGGAGTTTGAGTCCGGAATAGTGCATATCATTAAGGGATCTTCCCTCTAATCAAATACCTCGCAATATTCATCTCCAGAGGGATTTTATTACTGAAATGATAAGCGGAACCTGCTTCAATTTGCTCACACGGTAGCTTAACCTCAGTTCTGATTGAAATTTGGCTGGGACATATTTCCCAATGCAACATTCAAGAATCACCCTCCTTTTGGGATTAGCAAATCTAGCGTTTACCCGGAAAACCGTCTTTTATTTATAAATTTCTATATTTGCAGGACATACATCAGCTAACTGATATCCCACTTGGTAAAGTGCTACTGCAGGAAGGGTAGAGGTTTGTATCCATGGTGAATAAATCAACCAAAGTATTTTGATTTCCGCAGGAAATGTTTTTTTTTTTTTCGCAGGTGAAGGATTTGCTGTGCAGTAATTACATGAAAAATGAACTCTTTGCTTGAAATTGCCTTCCTGATCGAAGTTTCTTTGGCCCAGAATCACTTCTTGTTTAATTATAGTTTTTCTGCCCAACCTTTTGGCCTGGCGAAAGGTTCTCTTTCCCTTGAAACTGTTTCAGCCGGGTGATTGAAGAATATTGGAACATGGGTAAGATGTGCTGCTGATGATATATTTTGCATTTGGAACTCAGTAAATATTCTTCAGCTAATTCCATTCCTCCTTCAGATTCGTCATCGAACACAAACAAAATAGTTGCTTAATTTATTTGGACCTCGCCCTTTCTATGAATAATAGCAATATTGAAATTTCAGTTTGTCATCTAGTTCACCTTAACTTCCCATCGAAACAGCATCAATTTTTAAATGAACTAAATGTAATTAAACAAATTGCAGTGGAAAACGGATTCTCATTTAAAATGATTGATTCCTTCCTAAATAATAAGAATCGGAAAATGGCGCTCTCTCTAATCTTTTCCGTTCCCCCCATTGCCTTTATCTTTATTCAAACCACGGTGATTTAAGTAACCATCCTTACATCCATTAAGCAATAGAATTGTTTTACTTAAGTTCAAACTGAAGCTTGCTCAAAACACAACACAACAAAAGCAAAGATCAAAGAAAAGGATAGAGCTACGTTTTTTGAAGTATACACAGGAGTTAATTCATTTGAGGAAATATCAAAAATTATCACTATGGCAAAATGTGTGGCAGAAAAGACCTTAGATATAAATTTAAATTAATAAAACAGCGAACTAACGTTTGTAAAATCTCCTTTCTAAATCTTTCTATTACAGATTGGAATGATATGCCTGCAGGAGTCTTGGAGCCCTTCCCAAAACTTCATAGGGAGTTTGTAAAAAGATTGGGTAAAAATATTGAGGACAGTGAGCTTTACGTTGGCGAGTACAGGTGGAGCATGGGATTGCCTCGTAGGGTGATGTATGGCGGGGACTTGTCCCTGGGACAGCTACGGAGGCCGTGAAGACCTACTGGGAACCCTGAAAAAACTTGTATTATTTATATGATACATTTTTGTATTAAAATTATGTACAGACAGGATATATGTATGTATGTATAATATATGTGATATGTGTTGCCATCGGACGATTAGTCCAATTGTGATATTTTTGTAATAATAAATAAATGAAGGGGATGAGGGCAGAGGGAGGGGATGAGGGTAGGGGGAGGAATGACATATTATTTGCGTTATCTATTAACTTTCGCCGGACTGTTTATAGGGAATTCTTTTTAGAAGTGAATGATTTTGCTTTACTGGAGAAAACGAATCGTTAGAGCCTGTCAGTGCAAGAAACCGGCTTTCACAAAATGTTCTCACTGCAGATAATTTTTGAGTTTTCAGTACTCTTATGATAAATATCATCCAAAAGACTGCAATCCACTTCAATATAAGATGAACGTCGGGATTATCGTTCAATTAAATTAATATCTCACGCGGCAAAAGGGTTTCTAATGGGCCTTAATGGTTGGATTTAAGAATTAATTAAAGTGAAAATCTGAGAAATCCCCCTTGATTTTCAGATGGGGAAGGGAATAAGAGGTACAATCGGGGTAATGCGGGTACTTGCAGAAGGAATCCTATTATTTGATTATATACGGGAAGGTTTTTTCGATTTTGAAAAGATTTGCGATAGTCAATTGCCAAAACTGGTGGGAATAAAAAGGAAAATTGCGTTGGACTGGAAAGATGGGAGGCTAGTGCAAAATTGGAATAAAATCAGCCTAGTCGTTTTATTAGGAATCTTAGGTGAAATGGCGATTCTCTTATAAAATGAAAACGAATTTCGCCTTTATATCAAGGAGTTTTTACATGACCGAATCCCGCTCGTGAGCATCTGATCAAAGATATGTTGTAATAACCTGTATAAGAAATTGTGTTGTTTTGAAAACCTGTAAAGGGTTTTGTCATGGATTGAATGGAAGTCATATATAATGGTGTCATAATATGACAATTGTGGAAAGTAGGGAGTGAGATGGGATTTGCCTTTGTAATGAAGGTCTGATGCTAACTTTAAAGTATATGTTGAATGTGAGGGGCAAGTAACAGTATCACCCAGAGAAGAATACAAATTGAAATTTATGGGAGGCAATTCTTGATAAATGAAACTACCTTTGAGACTGCCATAAAATATAATTAATGTTAATAAGGAAAGGGTTTAGGTGACTTTGCACATAAGGGCGTGCACCCAGGAAAATTCCCAAGGAAAAACGGACTTGAAAAGGCCTGTTAAATGTTCTGGTCGGGTAGCCTAGATGGTTAAGGCAGCCTCCCGGTTAGAGGAAGATCCCGGGTTCGATTCCCGGCCCTGTCAGACTTTTTTCAAGTCCGTTTTTCCTTGGGAATAATTAATGTTCTTAGTGAATTGCATACTTAAAAGAACATTGTGATTTAGATTATAAGATATTTAGATACCAGTGTTATATTATTACCGAAAAAGAATGCCAAGTGAATAGCAGGTAGTTGAATAAGTAAAATAAGATGAAATAATGATTCAAGATAATGCGACGTAGAATTCGAAGACGTGAAGTTACGGCAAGAAGGGTAAGTAATCATTAAATGCCCGCTTGAGTCGCAGCTAACGCATTTCGGATTCTATGCTACTCCTTGGACGAATTCCAAGAGTGCTGTGGTAAGTGGACATGCGCCTCTAAATATTCTGGTGTATGGCAGGGGTTGCAGACGCGCTTCTGTATAATAATCTCGGTGTATAGATTTATATATAATCGTTTATTAGTTAGTAATGCTCTGTAAGAAAAGCATGCATAATTAAAAAAAAATTTCGTAATTATCCCGTTGTTGTAGAAATTTCAAATTCTATAAGAGGGTCGGTGGTCTATTACATCTACAAGCCGCCTTTCGGCGTGTGGCAGGGGGTGTAATCACCAGTGGAATAAATAAAGTTTTATTACAAAACTAGTGCAATTCCACAATGAAATAAATACTAACGTTTGACCGATTTCGGCAACTGGTTATGCCATCATCAGAAACTGATGGTGGTTTGATGGATGAACCACCAGTGGAATAAATAAAGTTTTATTACAAAACTAGTGCAATTCCACAATGAAATAAATACTAACGTTTGACCGATTTCGGCAACTGGTTATGCCATCATCAGAAACTGGTGGTGGATGAAACCACCATCAGTTTCTGATGATGGCATAACCAGTTGCCGAAACCGGTCAAACGTTAGTATTTATTTTATTGTTGAATTGTACTAGTTTTGTAATAAATCTTTATTTATTATGAAGTTCCACCAGATCTCCTTGGAAACCATTAGTTTCACCAGTTGAATCTAAATTACTTCCTTGATCGGTTATTGTCGCGTATCGTTTGCGGAAAGAATGAATTTTTAAAACGATTCGTCCTTGGATCTATTTCTCTTAACTTACGCTCATTATCGGATCGACCGAGGTAGCAGGGGGGGTTTGTACGATTCCTATTGTATCTTCCGCAAATGTAATTTCCCTGAATTTATTAAGCAATCGCAGCCTAGCTTCCAATCTCCTTTCTTTCAAGGATTCCCAACCTACGTCTGAGAGCATTTTTGTAACGCTTGTAACTTCTTGTAGCGGATAGATATATGAGTATATGCAATCATTGCTGCGCAAATTTTGTTGACAAATCATTTTAACGTTTTATTCAGCTGCAGGGAGATGAAATCAATTGAAATGCATAGCATAATAACTGAGAAATATCAAACCTAGTTTATTATATGGTAAACGTACCCTTCGATCCGTAAATATATTACTTTTGTTAGTTTAGCGATGACGGTGTACGTGCTTTAGCTTCATATTTACATCAATGCGTATAATAGACTTGTTTATTAATGTCATCTGTTTATGCCCATATTGTATAACATAAATACTATTTTTCTACGTGAATATTAGTTACAAGTGACGTTTCTCCAGCGTTTTTCACTGCTATTTCTACTTCCCATCGATCAGCTGATTTTCGATTTGGTAAATTAACTAGAAATAATTTACCTTCGATTTCACCAATGAATTTCGATTGTCTTGAGTTTGTTTCACTTTTAATTCATGATGAATCAAAAAAGATGCTGAAATTGGCTGTTATACGTAAGCTCGTTGTCAATAGTATATACCATGAACGCTTTGAGGAATCAGAGGTTTGTGCAGATGAGAGAGAAAAGCTAGTTTTAAGAAGACAACGCCTGAGGTACTTAAGAGATAACTCAGACCAATTCATTGTCATAGATGTAGTTTTCCAGGGCTTATATCGCCTTAATAAATGCATGGAAAGGGCTGTAACAGAGGAGCTGCGACTATTCCTAGACACTTTGGAGCTTTCTACAGCATTGGCTATTGAAATAAAGGTATGTGGTATTGTATTTAATGCATTAAAGTGAAATGTCCCATTTGCAAAACTAGAAAAAATAACATCTGTTTAGGTTACTTCTGATACAGTTAGTTTCCTTAATTTAAAATGTGAATTATAAAAAGTATCAACCACATCCAAGAATCTACTTGTAATTTCAAAATTCCAACGATAATAGTTTTGTGTAAAATGAAAACTACTTCTCTTAATTTTAGTAAATCCCAACTCAACTGTTGGAGACCTAAGTAACTTATATCAATATAGTTGATGCTTCTCTTTTTTGCTTTATCCCTTATGAACTTGTGGTGAGTACATTCTAAAATTTCCATATCTTAAGGAAATTGTGAAATACTTTGATTATAATGGAATATTATTATTTCTGTGTTAGAATTAAAATAATGAATACTTCCAGATTATTGTAAAACCAATATATTACCTCATCAATATGATAGTAATAGCTGGAAGATTTTTCTTTGGGCACCTAGGTCCTTAGTGCATTGGATTTTTAGGCACAAAGCTGCTTAAAGTCATTGGGAAGCAGTGCCAATGGCAGCCTCAGCCATGCCAATGTCAGCAGGGGTATAGAGGAAGTGACAAATACCCTCAACATACCGGCTGTGATAACAAGGTGGATTGTAATCTCCAACAGTCATTTCCCAGGAAAGGAGGCAATACATTGTAAAGTAGATCTTTTGCATGCAATTGGCAATTCATTTATTTTCATCCTCCTTAGGGAGGTACATTACAATATATATATATATATATATTTTCATACTCATAACATATATTAACAGAGCACCTCTATGTGAATAGAAAATAATTTTACTCAATTAATGCCCAAATTGTAAGTCTCAATCCAAAATACACCATTAATAATTTAACTCTTCCCTTGTCATGAATCTTATTTTGTGAGTTTTCAGGTATGTGACTCAACCAAAAATATTAAATGCACTGGCCGTCTCCTGATAAAATATTTGACTTGAGGATATCCTGAAAATATTGTGCCATCCCTCAGTATGACCAATTTATGGAATGGCAACTAAGTATGACACAATATGACAACTAAGAGCATGATTTTAAAGTTTATGCATGTAAAGTAAGTTTCTATGTATGTATGTTTTATGTAAGGTATGCATGTATTTTATATCCATGTTTTATTTCATATGTATTGCCTTCCTGAGTCTATTTGTGAGTCACAGCACATGTAGAAATGACTGTAATGGTAAATAAAAACAGAATCGAACTGAAAAATGAGATATTTTGAAATTTCCTTTCCTTCTCAGCCTTAAATAATGTACTACTATCCTTAAATATTATCAAAGTATTCCAAAAAAATCAATTGCAATTTATTTTCCTCAATACTTAAATTAGTATGAAGGTTTATCTCCAATCTTTACAAGAGAAACTTTATAAAACCTTGTCAAAACTCATGATAAAAAGAATTGTTGTGATCAAGTCAAGTTATCTGTAGTAATATAAGTGTATTTAATATGTACATACATTTTTCCTCCGTTGTGAAATTGGCGCAAAGGGGCTCGAATCTGTTTTTCTCTGCTCACTTGTCTCCTCGAAACGTGGTGACCGCTTATAATTTTCATAGTTTCTGGAAAATCGCTTTCCGTTCGAGTCTCTGAAACGCGTGGGAGACCGCAGACGGAAGACTTTACGATCGAAAAGTAAAGTTTCCGTTTCCGTTCGAGAAGACTCTGAAACACCCCCCCAGCTCAGTTTGCAGAGCCGCTCATTTGAACTGACTCGCTCACACATTGCCCATCCAGAGCCATGCTGACTGACTCTTCAAATTCTTTAGACTTCCCATCCCTTAGAGCTTCTAAATTCCATTTTGGTGTACATTTGGTCGGATGTTCTTTTTAAACTTAAGCTCAGTTTTCATCTTGACCAGGTTAAGATATGAATCGACATCAGCACCAGGATAACTTGAGTGAGTTTTTAACACTATTTCTAAACCTCTTTCTTACCAAAATGTAATCAACTGTATCCCGGGCTTTTCCCATGTGTACCTCCGTCTGTTCTGGTGCTGAGAGAGAGTGTTTGTGATGCAGATATTATTTCTTTTGCAAAAGTTTATCAGTTTCTGTCCTCAGTCATTCCTTTTCCCTAAACCAAAATCTCTCACTCTCCCATCTTTTTCTTGCCCAACTACCGCGTTCCAGTCTCCCATAATGATGAGATTCTTATTGTCCTTAACCCTTTGAGTGCCATTCAGAATTGCCTAACATCATGCGAAAATTGCCAGGCTATTTACAGAGAATTGCAGACTTTTTGAAAAATAATCTATTAAACCAATAATATTCTGAATAATTTGCTAAAAATTTTAAAGGGTATAGGAAACAATTACTTTTTTATTATGCAATCTCTATTTCAGAAAATAATCTAAAAAGGTTTTACAATAAATGTTTTTTATATAAATAGCTTTCAAAATAAGAGTCGCTCAGGGCAACGCCGGCATTTTAACGAAAATTTTCCAAAGTCGCTGTGACTCAATGTTGACGTTGGCACTCAAAGGGTTAACCCTCCCCAAAACCTCCTCTATTTGTTCATAAACCATGTCTACATCATCTTCACTGTAATCACTAGTGGGCAAGTACACTTGAACAATAACCGTGTTTACTGGTTCAGACTTTATTTCAGTCAACATAACCTAATTACTTATTAGCTTGGTGGTCACCACGGATTCTCCCGCTTACTTGTCCAACACTACAGCTACCCCCTCTGGCTAGTACTTCCCCACTGAAAATGACTAAAACCATTGCTCCAGAAATCTCCCACATCTTTCCACCATACTTTGCATAACCCAAGAATATTTATGTTGGACCTCTTCATTTCTAACTTTGCATTTTCCAACTTCCCTTATCTGAGCGTTACCCAAACATTCCATGTCCCTACCCTCATTTCCATCTACTCTCTTCTTTTCTTGTCGTTCCTTGTGTAAGGGTTCCGTGGAATGAACACCGAGATGGCCTTACTCCCATCACTGCCGGGCATGACACTCATCCTAGAAAGCTGAGTCCTTTGGCCAGTACCAACATTATAATGGTTCTGCATCAAATCAAGGGATTAGTAGTCGAGGTGGTCTCCCGTTGCCTTCCTCAATGGTGTTTTTTACTGTGACACCAACACTCATTATGGCTGTCCCACTAGGGTACAGATGCTGCGTGGACTACCTTTCATCTAGCCCCTACCTATTGATCTTTTTGGCATGGGTGACCCTACCAGGAACTATGTTCCAGCCAGTCTAGGTCTTGGGCCATAGAAACACACAAGCCTTTCCACCATGATAAGGTGGTAGTAGTCCAGGGGAGGGTGAAAATAAATTCAATCCTTAAAAATTATGCACAAATCTAAAATAATTTAAATAAATATTATATTATAGGAGGTAGATAACAACATTAACCATAAAATATACAATTATTTCATGGGAGAGCAAAATATATAAGAGCGTTCCAAATCAGAAAACATAAAAAGAAGTAACAGCAATTAAATCCAGAAATCCTTGTTCTGAATACTTTGTCCTTGAAACTGGCCAGTGAATATTGAATCGAGAACAAGCTAGTCTTGTAGGTGAGTGTGACTTTTCTTGATTCATAATTTATTACTTCCTGAGTCCCATTCTCATTTATATTGGCAATGCTACCACAATTACTGAGAAGGCTATGAGGATATTTGCCTCCTCCCTCTTTCAATTGCAAGGCAAGCAATTTGAGCAGGACATGACTAGCTCAAACTTCAAACTACCAGCTATTTTTTTCTGCTTTCCTTTCTATCTATCGATGGAATTAGCTATACGATTGATGCCTTAATCGTGGACCTAGGAGAAACACCTTACATTGAAATTCTTGGGCTAGACCTCATGAAAAGATACCAATGTATGATTAGCCTAAAACGCGCTAATCTCACAAAAGCAGATGATCACACCATTGGGTTGGAGTCTAATACAAATCCCAGAATGGGATTAGATGTGACTGCTTTGGGGCCCTTCAACAGTGTAGTGACTGCAGAAGACACCTGCTGAGGTACAAGTAATGTCAATTTATTATTGGGAGTATTGCTGAGTGTGATGAATGGTTCCTCTCCTTCCTATCTAAGGAAGACCATTTCACAACAAAGGAGAATGAAGATCAGACTATTCGAATTTTGATTGGGAAAACATCGATGGAAATTAACCATATAAGGACAAGCAGAATTTGATCGCAGAGAGCTCAATGTCAAGGATGATGACAATGTCGAGGATGAGTGGAACCAATTTTATGAAGAGAGAGCCATGGCTAGTAGCCTAAGGGGAAAGGATTGCACAGAGACTGGCAATGATCACAGCAGACGGTCAGTAGATCTATGTGGCTTTGTGAATGAAAAGGCTGACATCCTGGGCTGAACCCTATTCTCTATGAAAAATGCCGAGATAGATAGTATTAGTATGGGCTCTGAGAAGATGTTGTGGAAAATTTGAAGGTTCCCCCATTTTCAATTTTATTAGAGTAGGTGAGAAACGAGTGACTCGTGGAAAGAGAAGTCTTCCTGGTAAATGAAAGTAGTGGTATCATGGTGTTGCCTGTCCTAGCAAAAGTTTCTGATGAAGGTGTCCAATCTTGTTGTGTAACGTGGGTAGTAATGGCCAGGTCTGGAAAAAGGGTACTCCAATCCAGGTAGAGGCTCTAATAGAAGAGATTCATGAACCATGCACAGTCAATGAAATCAATGTCGGCAAACAAGAATTATGGCCAGAATCCACACCCAGCGATACCCTGCTGCCACTTTTCGACTTTGAGAATGTACCAAGGGATGCAAATGAGGGGTTAAAGAGACTTCTTACAGAATTTGAGGGCATGTTTGTGAATGGTAAGAACAAGTTAAGCTGCACCAACGTTGAGAAACGTACCATCGATGTTGAAGGCGCAGCTCCAATCAAAATGCAGCCCTATCGTGTACCCCACTCCCAGCGAGCTGCTCTGGATGATTCCATCACCGATATGCTGGAGCAAGGTATTATATCACCATCAACTGGTCAGCCCCACTGATCTTGGTTAAAAAGAACTCACCAGAAGGAAGTGCCACCCAATACAGACCCTGTATTGATTACCGGGCTCTCAATAGAAGGAAGTCTTCCCACTTCCCAATATGGCAGAAACATTAGGTCAGTTAAGAGGTTCCCAATATTTTTTACCCTCGATCTACGTATTGGTTATTGGCAGGTCGAAGTAGAGCCAAGTAGCAGGGAAACACTGCATTTAGTACAACCAGCAGACATCATGAGTGTAACCATATGAGCTTTGGGTTAGTAAATGCACCTTTTATGTTCATGTACCTCATGGGTAAGATTCTTGAAGGACTAACATACAACAGGTGTGTGTGTGCTATTTAGATGATATTCTCTGCTATGATTCGTCATGGGAAGAACACCTCCAAGTATTGTGGGAAATATTCTGCAGGCTTAAAGGGTTAAACAAAGTTAAAACCCCAGAGAAGCATGTTGTTCAAGGAGCGGGTCAAATTCCTTGGGCGTCTTCTTTCAGTTGAGGGCTTAAAACCAGATGGCGACAAGGTCGAAGCAATCAAATCTTTTCTAACGCCTACCAGTATTCCCCATTTGCAGTTGTTCCTGGGATTGGTGGTATATTACCGTTGACTTATCAAGTCATTTGCAGAAATCTCCAGCCCACTCATTAACCTGATTCTCCGGTTTCCCGAGTTCTTGAAAGAATTTTTTCTTACTGCAGATGCTTTATTGAATGCTCTTGGAGGAGTTTTATCTTAGGTATTTGAAGCCTGAGAACACCTGGTGGCATGCGCTAGCCAGCAGTAGCACAAGGCAGAGAAACATTATTCGGCTACGGAGTTAGAATGCCTTGGTGGATATGATAAAAAAATTCTGTGTTGCTAGGAAGGAAGTGTACCCTGTTTAGTGATCATAAGCCTCTTAAATGGCTCCTGACCCTGAAGGAACCCAGACCAAGATTGGCCCACTAGATTATGGAGATCAGTAAGTATGACTTTGATAGTTTTGGGTGATGATTTTAGCCAGTACCAACCAGGAAAGGAGATTAAACACTCTGATAGCCTTTCTAGAATATCTAACGAGGTAAAGTAAAGTCAATATGGGCAACAGGAAGCCAATTAGGGTTTCTTTGACACTGTGCCATTTATTTAAGTGCCATATTGAGAACAAATGGAATCTTTTGTAATCTTTCTTAAAACTTTATACAAGAAATTAATGTTGGTGAAAACAAATATATTTTTTTATTGTTATGTATGTATATATGTGTACATGCAAGAATATGTTTACATACAATCATACATATTCATTCATGCAGATGTTGCCTCGGGAGACTTAACATGAATCAACACAGTATAAGTTTTTAGTTTTTAGGGGCATTTAATGAAAAACATATATTGATACCTTAATTTTTCTTGCTTTGATGAGTTGTAAACGTTAGTCTATATTTTTAGCTACATCATTTTTTATTGGTTTCCCTAAATCTTTCTAGGATCATTGATGATAAAAATTAATCAGTATTATTATGTTTGTTTGCTTAGAAAATTATTTCAAATTGAAGTATATGACACAAATGTCATAAAACTTTCACCAAAAATATCCATGTTTAGGAAGAGCTGTATTTCTGAAGACATCCTAAAATCTAAAATCTCATCATCTTCTCTGTGAATACAATCTGCTATAAAACCTCTCTCTTGGGCTCTCCATAAGTGTGTCTATGAATAACTACACCTACCAATTCTCTCTTATGATTGTTACATCCACTTCTGCGGGAAAATTTTGAATTAGCTGTCGAGTTTTGTTTTTCTACACCACTTCATTCAAGATTACTTTCTTTACCAACAGAAATACCCAAAAGGGTATGTTTTCCTTCATCCAATGACTCTAATTGCCACATTGACTTGAAAATAACATGCCATCTAATGTAATACGCATCCCAAATTTTGAATGTAAGAAATTGCAAAATCATTTGCCTGCGAATTTTAAGCCCACCTTAAGACATGTGGCCTAGTCCATATAAGTGTTTACTATACTTGTATACACTGCTATACACATATATTTATATGTATATACACTGCATACAAAATGCCAGTAGTCTATTGTGTAAGTCCTACATAATTGCCCATATTAACCAATTCAAAATCGGTCATTTAAAAAGTTAGATGGGCTAGCAAATTCCCTTTTAATTAAAAACTGTAGACTATAAAGACAATTTAGTCCATAGTTTCTGGGGGTTTTAAATGAAAACATTGATAGTACATTGGTGGAGTTACATGGAACCAGGGTGAGCTGAAGATGCAGCTGGCCCTATGCTATGAGACATGTGGATGAGTAGTGTTGTGCCCAAATCTAGTCCGTCATTGATTTTAGCACACCCTGATTTTTGAGCAATAAAGACCAAAAAGGGTGCTCGTCAATTTCCAGTAAATACTGCATTTTTTTGGTCAATAATATGACTGTTGTAGGATGTGAGATAAATTGGCTAACACACATGAAATAGACTGCTGTCTGTTTATGAAATTTGAATAAACTCACCATTTCAGTCTCTTTGAGTCCAAAGTAATCAGGTTAATATTTAAGATCTTAAGGAGGAGAGTTGAAATATATTTAGACTCACTTTATATTGGGTTCCAAATTGGTAACAAAGTGTATGCCCAAATTCTATTATGATGAGTTGTGGCTGTATTATCTTTTGTGTAGAAGAGAGGAAAGATAAAGTTTAATTATAGAGAATCAGACAACCAGATATTACTATTTTGTATACTTTATTCATTGCATTAAAAGTTACATTTGTCTTGAAAATGACCTTAACTCTAAAATAATACATCTATATTACAACATACAGATCACAGAAAATATTTTGCAAGTCCTATTAATAACAGCCTTCAGAAATCTTTATTTTGTCATTTAAAGGAAAAAAAAGTGTACCATACTCACCATAATTTTTCTCAACCATACACATGAGTTTTCAAAGCAAATTTCACAATTAATTTCAATTATACAATTAAAAATTCAGGTAAATCCAATTTATCTTGACTAGATACCCTGATCCCAAGAGCACAGTACGTATGTTTATTTTACAATGTATAAATGACGTGAAGACACACACAATATATTTCAGTTATAGTGTAATGTAGATTGGTAGTAGTAGCGTTAATTAAGTCATAAAAGTTGGAATGATTAACATACATTTTAAGATACAAATAAAAGAAGAAAGCATATTTTAACCAGGCTTATTACAGTTAATATCTATTCTCCGAAATAGATAAATGTTTCCAGATGTGATTATATTCCAGAAAATTGATGAAAAGTATTCTTTTTTTGCAAAAGTAACCAGCCTTAGAAGTGATGATGGTTATCATTGGAATTTATCAGTAACATTATATCACGGTAAAGAGCCAATGTGTCTAAATGAATTGTTAAGTTGATGAAAGTAGATTGGATGCAGTACATTACACCAATACAGTCAGACTGTATGAATCAGAGCAATTCATTATTTTAGAATATTATATCATTCAGCACAAAGTAAAATCTTTCTGCAAATTCTGTGAATCCTTCTGAAAACATTTTTGTCTGTTTCATGAATAGACGTTAATAGCTGCATAAACTCAAAGGTATTCATAATTTAAAGATCTTATTTTGTTTATATGTATCTCTCTCCTCATTTACAGATTTAAGGCGATTAAAATTTACTGGCTCATAGACATTCCATGTAGTGTAAATCAAGGCAGTCATAGATGCAGAATTATTAGCTGATGTTATAAACATATTGACTTAGAGGTAAAAGAGCAACTGAGGTACATCAGGAACTATAACATAAGATATAACCACAGAACACTTAGGCTTAATGGATTACAAGAGAATCTCCTTTAAATATTATAATATGTATATACACCATAAAGTTACTGAAATGATTTACAATAAGATAAAATAAACATTATTAAACTTGCTGTTGTAAGAATGCACTTACGATTGATGCATGAAAGTCTACACTTCCTGTTTGAGGGATTTCCTATTGAGTAAGTCTAACATTTAATGTAAAGGATCATATCACTGTAACGGAAACAATGTATCATTCTGGGTGCATGGTAAAAATGCCACACTTTTTGATTGGTTGAAATGCCATGGTAAATATGCCACACCCGAATTCTGTGGGTGGTAAAAATGTCACAGCAGAATTTTCTCAGTGGGACATAACCATTTTGACAATGTTAAAGATCATTTTGACAATGGCTCATATTGTTGTAGTTACTCCTGTATGGAATGCAATAATTTTGTTAAATGTCAATCATCTTTACGCTACAATACACCATTTGACAACGTTTAAGGCTATATTGACAATGGAACATGTCATAATAATTAGATTGCATAGTGGCATTGTTTTCCAATTGGCACTTAAAGATAACTTTGGCTAAAAACAGATGGGTTGAGTTGGGTGGGCATGGTTCCTTTAATTAAATCGTATATAATTGTTGTCACAGTCTCTGCAGTTAAAGATAACTTGTGCTAAAAGCCGATGCGTTGAGTTGGGTGGCATTTTTACCCATGGCATTTTTCCATGGCATTTTTACCATGGCGTTTTTACCGTGGCAGTTTTACTGTGGCATTTTTATCTGTGACATTTTTACCTGTATTCTCATTCTGAACCTTAGGCTCTGAAAATTTATAGATTTTTCATAAAAATATATCTACAAGCAAAATTTCAATTGAGCAATTCTTACTTAGAGGAAGGATGGCTTGTATTGTTTCACAAAGATGCCATGCCATGCCATCTCAAAAATACTTTTTCGAGAAAATAAAAATATAACATTACAGCAATTGCACAGAAATATTGTTATAGGTTAAGGAAATCTTTGCCTTGATAGAAGTATATGGATTTAAATTTTATATGAACAAGGATAGCATATACAAGAGGACGATTTTATAATATGGTAGAATTGGTTGGAGGAACACCAAACATTTGAAGGAATGCCATCTGAACAGAATATAAAAATACAGACTTCTGAGAGACTGAAAAATAATTCATAGAACCCCAATTTTACGGAATCAAGTTGTGTGTTTAGATTATAAGATATAAAATAGGATATTTCAAAGTTTATAGGCTAATTAGCTGTATGTTAACCCAATGAACTAAGAATCTAAGAGTCTGGATATATTCTGTATAATGATTATATAATAGACTATTTTTCAGTTCATCCTTGTGTAGTACATTTCAAAATACATAAAATAATTCTTCCAAATTTGTCAGTAGTTGACTCTTTTTAGTCAAACACAATATAACTGTCCTGTATTGCTTAAGCAATTACAGCTTGCAATGTCAACACTCCAAATGCAAGTAAGCCATGACATAGCATTAATAAAATTATGCATTGCTGTGTTAATCAATTATTGTAGTGTTTTTAACAGTGAATGCTCACAATATTATCATCAATAAACCAAAGGAGATCAAACTTATCTCACAAAAAATGAAACTCTGTGAAGTACCGGTAGAGTCCTCAGTGCATAGTTATTCTTAAAGAGTAATCATTCAGTAATTGGCCAAGTGTCAACCTAAGCCTGAAAAAGGTATTTTCAAGAGGAGTTGCACATTCACCATACAAAATTAAATTTGCATTCCACATTCGCCTCTGTTTTATCAGTGCAATACTACATCTAAAGGTTGAATAAGAATGCTTCACCGCTTTTGCTAGTCATAAATATTTGCTCTTATTCTCAGGATTGTGATAAAATCATTCTAAAAATTGTCACTGAGAAACTCAAAACATCTGTAAAGAATTCCCCTGAAGGATAAAAAAAATCCTTTTACAATAGCCCTTCCTTGAGAAAACAGGTTATGTAAATAAATAATGGCATCATGTCTCTTGCCAATAGGAATTGAATAGAATGTTGTTCTATAAATTATGTAAACATTTTTTTAAGAACAACTTTCTCTAATAAGTCATATCAATATTCCCAACCATTGTGTACACAAATGTATGTACAAATACATTAAAAAATTACAAAAATCTCCTATATGCTCAAATAAACCAAGATGACCCTTCCTTTCTCCTTAGCATATTC
The DNA here is from genome assembly GCA_947579665.1 of Sympetrum striolatum. NCBI lineage: Eukaryota > Metazoa > Arthropoda > Insecta > Odonata > Libellulidae > Sympetrum > Sympetrum striolatum. The sequence goes on along the minus strand of OX388343.1, from coordinate 107,064,179 downwards.
CCCATAATATCTGAATATATATATATATCTTAACATATATGTTAAGTTGGTAGCAAAACGTAACATTTCATCTGCGTTGTGTATAGTGCTGCCCTTGTGGGCTTCCTAGAGTGAACTAAGTGAGTAATTAAGTATGAGGAGTTGGTTCGGCTTCGTTTCTTCAATGGTGAGCATGTGTTTTATTCGTTTTATTCATTCCTCTAACCTTTGAATATTAGAGTAACTGTGCAATTATCCAGGGAGTTGGGATAATAGGAGGAGAAATTCAGCAATATATGTTATTGATTACGGTTAAATTACATGAACATATGACAAAAAGGATTCCTTGGTGCAATCTCCGTATTAGCATCCTGCTCAATTTAAATTATATCAAAACTTAGGATATTCGATACTGTATTTGTAAGCGCAGGAATGCTATTGCCTCTTTTGTCAAAACTATTGAAAAACATTATCAAGCAATTGTTTATTTTTTATAGTTTTATTGGTTAGACGATAAAGTTATGAACGTCTCTCCATAAAGAGAATTTTGTTGTGATGGAGAACAAATCTTGGTGTACGTAGGAAGGTAATGTAAGTCGAGACTTATTGGAAGTCTTATTTACTTGGAAGAATAACTCCTTCCGAAGTGCCTCTCCTTTAGATTAATCAACTCCCGCTCATACGCTGAGTAAGCGGAGTGAAGAGTGTTGTGTGGCCCATTCGAAATTTGCCACCCCATCCATCACGTACTTTCCCGCCCCCAGCGATTTCCATTCTAGCAGTTTCTAGAATTGGCTCGAACTTCCCCTACCCCTCGGTTCACGAATATAAAAGCAGGCTTGCTCAAGGTCGAGTTAATTTAGTGTGCCCATCGCATTGACGAGCAACACACGTTGGCAGCGGTTCGAACGAGACATGCCGCAGACTCGAGAGCAGCAGTCCTCGGCAGCAGTGACGCAACGCTTCCACGCCATCCAGCTTCAACCGCCGGACAGATTTAACTTTCGGTCGGAGGAATGGACGAAATGGAGCACGCGATGGGAACGGTTTCGCCGCGGCAGCGGTCGAATTGCGCAGCTCGACGAGGAGCAAGTAAAACAATTCCTTTATATCATGGGCGACAAGGCGGAATATCTTATCTTAGCCTTCAACTTGTCGGATGAGGACGCCAGGACATATGACACATTAAAGCGGAGGTTCAACGAATACTTCGGCGTCCGAGTGAACATGGTGCTGGAGCGAGCCAGTTTTAACCAGCGACAGCAGGGAGAGACGGAGACGATCGACGACTATTTGCGAGAGTTGCATCGCCTTGCGGAGACCTGCAATTACGGGGCAATGAAAGAGGAGATGATCCGGGACCGACTCGTCGTTGGCACGAAAGACAAAAAAACTCGCGGAAGCCCTGCAGCTCGACCCGGACCTCACCTTGAGCAAAGCTGCCACCAAAGTGCGGCAGCGTGAGGAGGTTAGAAGACAGTGACAGTTGATTGGCCAAGCACCAGGGGTGAGCGGCGACTCGGCAGAGTTGGAGGTGCAGCGCTTGGAGCGAGGAGGGCAGCGTACCCGTCCAAAAAGGTTCAAAAGGAATAAGGAAGAAGCGGCCGCATCGTCATTGGGCCAGAGGTAGGGCAACTTGCGATGCAGCCTTTGCGGCCGGACGCCGCAGCACGCCTATTTGGAGTGTCCTGCTAAAAGGTCCATCTGCAACTTCTGTAAGAGGCGCAACCATTGGGCGGCCGTCTGCAAGTCCGTCCGGGCGGTGCATTCGCACAGAAAGGACAATGCAGAGGACGATGGATTGTTCCTGGGCACCGTGCAGACGACAGTCTCGAGCGACGAGGAGCAAGCTAGAGATGACAAAACGGCCTTCTTGCTGGTGCGCGTTCAAGCAATCGGCATGCGGCGGAAGCGGAGACCTCCGTGGGAAGTAGTTGTGCACGTCGGAGGGCCTACGATACCCTTCCAGCTGGATTGAGGCGCAGACGTGACGGTGCTCTCGAAAGAGGATTTCGGAAAGCACTTCCGGAAGACAGCGATACAACCATCCTGCGAAACGCTACGAGAAGTCGGCAATCGGCTACTCACAGTCGTGGGGGAGGTGCCGATCATCGCGGAATGGAATAGCCATAGAGCGGAATACGTTATTTACGTGGTGAAGGAGAAAACACCACCGCTACTGAGTCGGCCGGCCATCAAAGATCTTCAGATTTTCAAACGGAGTCCGGGTGCGAACATTGCCGCGACAGTGGCAGGCATCACCGTAACATCAACGGAATCCGAAAAAGAATTCTTGGAAGTCTTCAGAGGCCTGGGCTGCAACAAGGGCTCAACAAGGATCGGCCATACAAGATACGTTTGAAGGAGGGAGCCGAGCAGTATGCTGTGGCGGCACCACGACGCGTTCCGCTGCCGCTACGCGATCAAGTCCGCCAGGAACTACAGAGAATGAAACAGTACGGCGTCATCTCTCCGGTGGATAAGGCTTCTGACTGGTGTGCACCCATGGTGGTCGTCGCCAAACCGGCAGGGGAAGTGCGTATATGCGTAGATCTTACGCTACTCAACGGCAGCGTCGTGAGGGAGCGATTTATGATGACCACGGTAGAAGAAGCGTTGGCACAACTGGCAGTGGCACATGACCGGGCCTTTGAGGAGATGAAGAAAAGGTTAATAAGGGCACCATCCCTTGCCTTCTTCGATCCCAGGCGGCGGCTGAGGATTTCCGCCGACGCATCGGCTTACGGCTTGTGGGCTGTATTAGAACAATTCTACCCGGCAGGAGAAACCAAAACCAACGTGTGGAGGCCAGTATATTATGCATCGAGGACGCTCACATCAACAGAGCAGAGGTATGCCCAGATAGAAAAGGAAGGCTTGGTGCTAACTGTGCTTGCGAAAAGGTTTCGCATTTAATCATTGGGCCTATGGACTTGACGCTTCGCACGGACCATAAACCTCTTGTTTCGCTGTTTGGCACCAAAACAATCAGCGAGTTGTCTCCACGCCTGCAACAACTGCGCATGCGATTGATGCAATTCACATATAAAATTGAACATGTTGCAGGAAGATCTATGGTGTCGGCAGATACCCTATCAAGAGCCCCGCTGCAGGCCGAGGCATCAGGCGAGGGGAGAGATATTCTACACGACAGCGAGGTGGAGGTTTTTGCCAGAAGTGTCATCCAGGAAATTCCAGCCTCCAATGTCACTCTGCAGAACGTACGAGACGCTCAAAGTGCAGACAAGACAATGCACAAGCATTGCTACGGATCGTCAGGCATGGATGGCCACATCCACGAGACATAACCGGAAACCTACGGCCATTCCACAACAAACGAGGTGTCTTGGCAGAGGTCAGCGGACTCCTTCATGGTTCTTGCATCTATGATCCAGAGAGCATGTGGAAGGACATCCTGGACCAGCTTCACCGAATTCACCTTGGCCAGACTAAATGCCTTGGGCAGGCTAAAATCCGGGTATGGTGGCCGGCGGTCGAAGATTACGTGAGAAATTTCTGCGTTGACTGCCAGGTTAGCCGTGAGCATGAACCACAACCCGTGGAGCCATTGATACCTGCCCGTCCACCAGAGCGCCCTTGGCAAAAGGGTAGCTGCAGTCCTGTGTGAGAGGTAAGGACAGACCATCCAGAGCAGACGTCCAGTCAAACTGCCAAGAAGACTCACTTATGATTTTAATTTCGATTTGAGCAATTGAGTTGTTAATTTGGTCGTAGGCCACAGGAAATTCCAGCTTCTGATGTCACTCTGCAGAACGAACGAGACATGCCGCAGACTCAAGAACAGCAGTCCTTGGCAGTAGCCTGTCCAAGATGATCTCGGTGAAGCCGGTCAAGGATGTCCTTCCGCATGCTCTCTGGAACATAGATGCGTGAACCATGAAGGAGTCCACTGACCTCTGCCAAGACACCTCATTTGTTGTGGAATGGCCGTAGGTTTCTCATTATGTCTTGTGGAGGTGGCCATCCGTGCCTGACAAACCGTAGCAATGCTTGCCTTGTCTTGTCCACCATGCTCATGTTGAGACATGTCGAGAGGGGATAACATTAGCTAGTTGACCACAATTATACCTTAACTTGTTTTAAAGAGTATCATATAAAGATTAAATCCAGTGGTTACACTGTGGTAGAAGTTTTTGTTGGCTTGTTAGCTGTGGAAATCTCTCACTCTTTTCGACAAAACGGCACTCATTTCATGGAAACATCTTGACCAAATTTTAAGCATAAATTACACGTAAATAAGTATATCAGGTAAGTAATGGCCGAGATAAGTGCCATCATTTAGCATAACTCATACCCCAATAGGTATCATAATACCCATTCATTATCAAGGCTAAGGCAAAACGAACTAAAACATACATTTCTCTCCATTCTGTACTACAAGTTAAATTAGAAATACTCCATTAAACCTTAAAGAAATAGAAGCCAAATTAAATGAAATCAGTTCATAAAAAAGACAAATTTCAGAATATCATGTCCCTTACGGTTGGGAATAAGGGGAGCTACTGAAATTAAAGTAGTTACCAGCACTTTAAATGTTTCGCTTATGCGATTCAAGCTATTGGGAAAAGGGACATGATATACATTCTACAAAAAATTATTCATTTCATTGGACTGATCCAGTTTCTAAGATAACTTAATTATCCAGCGAGCTTTCTTTGAGGAACGCGAAGATTTAAACTCACTTAAAATTCAAAATAATTCTTTATTGGCGCATACTCCTCTCTGATGCAATGTAAATCTTTCAAAAAGCGTTAAAACGAGATGCATTTGAATTTTATATTTTGCCCATCTACAGTGAAAGAGTATTTAACTTTACAGTTTCTTAGTTTAATAGCCATTAAACAACTTAACATGTTCGGTGCAGAGGATCATTCCAGCAGTTCTCATGGGTCCCAACTGGTAGTGCACGGCCACTCAAACCATCTCTTTCCTGCATTGGTTTTATTGCAGGGAGAGGGAGTTAGCCATGCCCTTGGATCCTCAAATTGCTCTTTACTCATTTTGAAGCAGTATTGCTTTGTGTTTTTTTGCATCCTCTGCGGATTAGTCTGTATCAAATGTGTTTAGGATAGGATTCCTACAATTTTTTTGCATAAGTAAAGTTTGGGAAATGGCAGTTGATGAATTAGAGGTTTACTGAATAACCAAAAGCCATTTTTTTCAGTGCACCCTACCATTTCTGGAAACAACAGACTGACTCTCTAACAAGTGCCCAATTTCAATAAGCATCTCAAGGTGTAGAAGAATACATTACCCATTTGTCCTTCAAGAATTTTTCCAGGCCTTTCTATTGTTTATGGAAATGGTATGGAGAACTGACAAAGATGGCTTGATAAAGTTCTTTGGTAAAGCAAATTATTGGTCTTTTTGTGAAATTTTACTGAATTACATCTTTTTAAGGAAATTGATACAATACCAAAAAAGTAAGGAAGTTATTTCAGTTGTAAAACTTACTGATAAATGTGGTAAATAGAATGCTCAGATATTAGATGCAAATTCTTCCCCTTAATAAAACATTGATTTATGAAATAAATTTACCTCACTAAAGGGAAGCTCCTTAAAATTAAAGTAGGATACTTGACCATTAAGCGGTAAATATTGAATTTCCTTTTTTACACCCAAGTTTTTCAAGAATGAGAGTCTTAAAGCTAAAATGAATTCATTATAAGTTTCTAAAATATTGTATAGATTAGTAAAACATCCAAGAAAATCTTGGATTTAGGTTTAAAATATATTTTACTTTTTCTCCAAAGACAATGAATGTATGTATGTCCACTGATGGCTACAATAGTCACAATGTAAAATTAAGTACTCCGAAAACCATCAAAAGCATCTTACAAGTTCTAATATGTATTTCAGCCTCCACAAGGGCATCTTCAGAGAAGGTTGGTGAGGAATGAAGGGTATAAAACATATTAGAACTTGTAAGTTCTTGTTTGATGGTTTTTGGAGTCCTTGATTTTACAATTTGACTCCAAGGAAAAGTTTGCACTATCCTGACAATGGAACAATTTCTAATTATTCATTCTGTTGTAACTGTGTAATATTTATTTCAATGAAAGTTCCTGTAAAAAATTTAAATATTGGATGTCTTGTATGCATATCAACATGAATTCTTGTGATAGACTACCAATATTCTTTTTGTTTATGGGTGGGAATAACTGTGCAAAATTTCCACTTGTTTCTTATGATTTGCTGACTTCATTCATTTATGGTTTTTAATGATTATGATAAACTATTATATTGGTCATCATAATTTTTTATAAACTGTAATGATAATGCTTAATATTACAACTTCCATTGAGTTAAATAACTTTGATTCATAAAATCAATTACAGTAGGCTCCTGTCTGGCTGAGAAGCTAAAAATGGAAACGTTGGATGGATCTCAGCAGAATAAATCTAATTTTGATTGGATTTCTTCTATTTATGGGTCTGTTCTGCCCAAAAGAATGATTCTTTTGATGAAAAAAACATCAAGAAGTTTTAGTTTTTTGCAAAGTTTTCACAAAAACATTTGAAATTCCAACAAAAAGAGAAACAAAAGAGTTTGAGCTTTGAAATGAGCCCAATTTCGATTACCATAATTTTCCATTTATAGTACGTATTTTTTTCCATGAAAATACGTCAAAAAAGTAGGGTGTGTATTATACATGGTTACAAACATCTTTTTATTCGGGCTGTAGATGACATTTGAAGTAAATAACTCAACATACATATATGTATTCTGATTTCAAGTTCATTCTGAAAAGAACACTGCTGCATATTAATAAAATTATTAAATTAAAACAAAAATTCATAGGGGAAGAACCTGTTACTGATAGATCGTCACATTTAGAAATCAAAGGTAAGAGCAAGGGGGAAAGCCATCCATTAGCATCATTCCATGCTTGTGCGGTGATCTGTCAGGTGCTGAGCGGTCCTGCAGATTACCATATGCGAATAATAGCGTTGAATTCTATTCTCTAATAGCCAAATGCGTATTATACATGGTGATAAGAAAATTCTCACATTGCGCTCGTAATAACGTGGGTGCATCTTATAGTGGGTGCGTCTTATAGTGGGTGCGTATTATAATTGGAAAATTACGGTACCTAGTTATTTTTATTTTATATATTGTGTCCAGAAGTTGGGTTCTCTAATATCTATTGCATAGTTTTCATCAAGCAAGTCTTTAAAACTGTGAAATCTTCTTTTAGTTAATTTTTGTGCATATATTTAATAACTAAGCATAATTGAGAAAGTACTCTTATATTTGTTGTTTCATCAAATGAAATGGAGTAATATTTTTCTTCTTCCTAAGAATTTACAATACCATTATGGATGTAAAAGTGATACTAGGTGCAGCGATAGGAACAGGCCATAGACTACTTATAACTAACTAAGACAAGATTTAAGGAAGAAAAGGAGAAACATATAAGAAGATTGAGAAAATAAAATGAAAACGTTATCAGATCCCAAAAATAAGAAGAAATATAAAGAGCTAATTTAACAAACAATAACTGAACTTGAAATTATTGAGGATTCTGAAATAATGAAATGTGGGAAAAATGAAAATAAATAGTGTTAGAAACAGTAGTTGAAGTTGGTGGGAAAGTTACGTTCAACAATAGGTGGAAGAGGCCTAAGTAAAGGAGAAAAAAGAAGCAGTGTTTGAGAACTAAACCAAGCAAGTTTGGAATGTTGTTAAAGCAATGAAAGGGAAATATGCGAGGCCAGCTAAAAGGATAAAGGATAAGGAAAATGGCCACAGACAGAATGGAAAACTTGGAAGAATGGAGAAAATATTATGAGGAATTTTTGGTAAAGCAAATGAGACAGATTTAATGAACGTAATCATACTACATGAATGTGAAGGAGAAAATGAAGCGTTCATAATAACTTAAGGAGAAATGCAGAAAGCAATAAAAGAGATTCGGTTTGGTAAAGCAGCACTATTTGATGAAATTGTCCCAGAGTACATAATATTTGGTGAAAAGAATAAGCCACATACTGTTAAAAAAATATCCCAGAAAGTGTGCAGAACTAAGATTATTCCAGAAGAGTGGGAGTTAAATATAATAGTATAAGTTTTTCAAAAAGAAAATTAACAAAGAATGTAAAAATGAGAGAGTATTATGCCTTATATCAATTATCTATAGTATAAATTATACAATAGGATTCTGGAAAAAAGTTAAGAAAGCTTATTGAAAATTGCCTTGATGAGGAGCAAGCAGGTTTCTGACCTGGGAGATGAACACAAGACCACATTTTTACAATAAGCACTTTGATAGGGAAAGTATTGGACAAAAGTGAGGAGCTTTATTTGACATTTTTGAAGTGGAGGACTGCCTGTGATTATGGGTCTCAAAACTATTTATGTGAAGCCCTGGTAAAGAAGGAAGTACCCAGTCAACTCCTTTCAATTTCATGATTCTTTTTCTGATAAGAAGAATTCAGTATTTGGGCATTTAAATTTATGGATCATGTAGATTTTGAACTTCTCATAATTTACTTTGGTTGTGTATTTTTTATATCGTGTTTTATCCATTTCATGAATTTGAATAAATCTAGTCAGCTGCATTTTAAAAGTCTACTAGGTATTTATTTCTGATTATATAAGTAGGATAACTAATTTTAATGATTAATTACCCAATAATTCTTGTCAATTGCAGAATAAAGAGGTATAGAATTGGAGACATTTCACTACCCATTAATTATGTATTAACACCGGTACATGGCACAAGTAACAAAATTTACTACGCTATGAAATCATTCTTTGTTATAAAAAGAACTTGAAGAATAGATTTTTACCTCTACTTAACACCGTTTACTTAGCAAATTATAAAGATAGATTAGCTTTTGTAGTCAGTGGCAATATTTCTGTTAGACCTGCAGATTTTCTGCTGGATGATTGCTCCTTCAGATGTGTATTAGTTTGCAGGTTTTGTCAGGATTCATTGAGGACTTTATTCTCAATGGTCAGGATTAGAATCCCATTCGTACAATTAAAGAATTCTATTTTTTGTTCTATATCAATAAATCCATTAATCAGTTCTGGGCAATACATGATTTTTCCTTCAAGCTGGTTTATCGTATCATTGACTTTTATAATTTATTACATAACTGACTAAAATCGAAAAAACTGAAATTGTGAAATTTTTAACTTTTACAGAGAAAGAAAATTCATCAAATTTTATTTTTGGTAATAAAAAAATTATAGTAACCCAACTCATTCTTATGAACGTAATCTTCACACATGTGAGCAATGATTTCCCGAGGGGTCATGAAATGGAGCTTTTCCCATAGAAAAGGAAGGTACATAATGCATAAGTATCATGTTTTAAAAGAGTACTTTTTATTTCTATGGTTTACAGATTTTTCATGTAGCTCTATATGTAGTTGCTGGTTATATTATATTATTCAAAAACATCAATTATTTATCTATCTTAGCATGATGTCCAAGAGATATTTTCAGGTCATATAGTACTTAAAATCATATTCAAGGAGAATTCAATTAAAAGATAATCATGTTTAAAACCACACAATTTACTGGAGCTGCAATGATCAAAAGTGGATATCCTTTTGGAGATATTTTGAAACAAAAGAAAACATTCTGGATCCAAGTATGCCAAATAAAATTTGTTATTCTATGTAGAAGAATATTTAACTGAGTATTAATTTGAGAAAATGTTTGAATCCAGAGTAAAATGTTATCACCATTTTTATTCTTTTATGCAATTATGAATTACAAGTAAAAGTTGCATTGCATTCTGAAAGAATATAGATGATACAAATTTCAAGTCAATATATCGGGAAGGTCCTCATACGTAACTCTGTATTTCCCCTTTGAAATATACGGTAGAATACAAATGGTGCCATAGCGTCGAACCTATGATCTGAAGGAAAAAAATGCTGTTTTTATGAAACATTCACTACTTCTGTTCACATGCCTGGACATTGCATTTCCACTTTCTCAGTAAATGAATTGTAAATAATTTGAACTTCCCGCCATACGTTTCAAATAGTAGAGATGCCTGGTGTTAAACCCAGGACCTAATCGAAGATGTGAATACTTTTAAGAACCTGGTAGGAATAAAACTTATTTAATCTAAAGTTTGAAGTCGATATCATGCCAGGAAGAACTTAAATAAGATTTCATTATGCCCATTTGTAAAAACTGATTCTTTAGCCAAGTGGCCTGGTGTTGAACCTAGGACCTTTTTGTAAGATGAGATAGCATCTAACCATTTGTTTTGGCCATCTTTGACCCTTTCTATAATTTCAAGTCCATGTATTGGTAATGCCTTCAACCAAAATTCTGATTTCCCGTTTAACTGAATGGTAGACATCCTGGTGTTGAGCTCATGACTTTTTGGAAGATTTAAATACATATAATGCCCTGGTAGAAATAAAACTTCTTTAATTTAAAATTTTGAAGTCGATATCATACCAGGAAGTTCCTAAAATAAGACTCCGTTATGCCCATTTGAAATGCATAGAGGAATGTAAATGACTCTCCGAAACCGAATCAAGGACCATCAGGGAAACTTTAAACAGCGTATATGTAATGTATTTATGTTCTGTATTCACATGCTGGGTTTTAAGTTTCCATGTTATTGGGAAGGCATTAAAAAAAAACTTGAAAATCACTGTTATGTATATTAAATAGGAGAATATTTTCCCTGACCTAGCATTGAACCAAGGATAATCTTCGAGAATGTCTATGTAGTTTTCATTGGATATGCACAGCTTCCAGCAATCCCTCGATTTCCACTCTCTAATTTGCCAGGAAGTGCCTAAAAAAATCAGAAAAACTTTGCAATGCATTTTTATGGAAAACATTGGATTTTAGGGTCTACTGGCATCAAATCCATTACACTGAAGTCCAAAATCACACTTTTTTCTGTTGGTTATACACCATGGCCAGTAGGTCATAAAAATTTCAAGTTAGTGACACTAGTGGAGCATGGTTAGAGTTTTGATCCTCTATATATATATGTATCCTCTATATACGAGATGTGTGTGTGTATATATCTATTATATATAGATGTTTCTCCGGATATCTATTATATATAATTCCTTCTTAGGATTCATTCATATATTCATAGAAGATGTATATTAACACTAAGTTTAAGAAAAAAATTTAGATAAGACCATACTGTTCCTTGGTTTGATGCCAGAGCATATTCAAATTTCTCACTTAAGGAATATAAGGGAAAAGTAGGACTCCATGGTCTCTCTTCCAGGATTCCACTTCGATGTACGTAGCAGCAGCGACGACGTTTCGCCTACGTTTCAGTAGGCTTCTTTAGGTCGAAGAGTTCACGTCGTCGCTGCTGCTACGTACATCGCAGTGGAATCCTGGAAGAGAGACCATGGAATCAGCCGATCGCCGCAGAAACGGAAATTTACATCGAAAAGTAGGACGTCGTTTGAGGCAGTTGCAGCAAATATTTCTGCTTGAATTTTCACACCGTTAGAGATGGTGATCTTCTATTGTGATGCATAGGAAGTATCACCAGAAAGACCCGGGTTCGATGCTGGGCAGTAAATATATCTCCCATAATATCTTTTGCCACATAAACTCTCTACCACTAGCGTGCATCTGCACTTGAGCAAAGTACTTGGATGCAATCTTCCCATTTGTTAGAATGTATTTTGCTTGTGCCTTTGCACTGCAAGGACATTTAATTTCCACTACAAAGTCTCTTATTATTCTATCTGGTGATGCACCTGAAATGGGACACTTGGGAAGTAATAACAGCCCATTCTATTCCTACCCCAGCCCTTTCCTTCAAGACCTTCAGCGCTAAGCCTTCCAAATCCCTCCCCCTAGCCATGGCCACAGTCTCATGGAGTCTATTTGTTCCAATTACATTCTGAACAAATGAACTGCTGGCTGTCTTGCAAAGACTCACTGCATACTCTTTTGATGCAGTGACTCTCCCATATCTCAGCTTCTGCCAAAGGATGCCGGAAGACTGTCTGCTGTGTCCGATGCAACGTCTTGGCACAATGCTTTAGAGTGCTGGCAGAAACACTCAGGAAGTCATTTGCAGAAGCACCTCCTTTCTGCACACAGTAAAGCATTAAATTGTGAAGGGAGAGGGATCTCAGTTCTAGACAGTTGGCAGTCAACGCCATTTTCTTCAGCAACCTTACGCATATCGCCCAAACATTTTTTACATACTGCTTTAGACTTTGCTTTGAGTACCCAGATCTGGGAAACTCAGCTGCCTTTATAAAATTTCAAATTACTGGCAACAGCGGACAGGTGTAACCACATTAGCATAACCAACGCATGCTTACATCCATCTATAAAATTTTCATAAAGTTTATTAAAATATGATCTCTAAGAACAATATACATGTATTGGTTTCAAAATTCATTTCTGTACTTAGTGAAAAATAATAAAATTTTAATGTAATATAGTAACTTAAGAACTCAAAGAGTTTAGATGCTTACAGGTAACATTCCCATTGGCTTAAATGAATCAATAAGAGTCTCTCAGTATTATAATTGATATCTGCCATCAATCAGGTGTTATCTATAAGATGTCAAATATTCAAGTATAATTCTAACGGTCAAGAAGGGAATTCCCTTACCCATATTGCCCTAATTCTACTAACCTAAGTTTTGATTTAATCATTGAAGTACCTACATAATTGTTTCTAGTTCATAGTTCATCTTAGCTGAACCACTTCCTGGAAACTAATGTCAGTTTAAGTTCATCTCAATGGTTTCTTTAAACTCAAAATACCTCACAAGTTACAAACTTCAAACATACATATAATAAGACTTCAATTACATTTACAACAAACATCAGCTATTTCAATTTATGCAATTTTTTCCTTTCTCTACCTCACATGGATAAAATACAGAATTTATCAGAAAGAAAATTATGTACTAGATTTGCTAATTTCATTGTGTTGTTAGTTATCATTTGCAGAAAGAAATTAACTACAAGTTTACTATCAGAAGCAAATTCATTGATGACTGAGGACTCATTAATGAACTGCTGGAATATCCTAGGTGAAAAACAGTTTGTTACACAATCAATGACCATAATTATTCTTGTTGCTATGCAATATTTAGTTCAAAAGACAATATTTTTACTCATGATTTTGCTTGCGTATAGTTGATTATTCATGAAAGTTCCATTGGAAGAGAAACCTCGCAATGTATACATTCCACACAGGCACTTAATTGTATCAAAATTATGGCATTTACAAGATGAATTCATGGCGAAAATACCCCATTACACACCAGGACATACAGAATAAATGCATTATGATTTAATTGCATGTATCAACTTCATTTGGACACCCTAAACCTCCCAGTCACCAAAGTCAGCACCAATACGATGTTTTAGTGGAATGAGCAGAAACCCTCTCAGAAGAAGCCAGTTAATATTTGACATTTGCGGTTACTTTCTTTATGTGGTTGTAATGGTGGTTTTTATGGTTAGCAAATGTTTGTTTAATGCTTGTGTATATTTCATTATTCATTAGTCATTAAGATTGTATTGTGCAAATTTTTGTTCTGTTGAGGAATGATCTGGAGGATAAATAAAAAAGAAAGTAAGTGATAATTTTTAAATTTTATCAGTAACACCAAATATGGTGCAGTCAGTTAGATGTCCAGAAACCATGGACCATGGAAACCATTTCAGTTAACCCAACTGAGAATGTCAGTCATGAAGGGATCAGTGAATGAATATAGAAAGGTCTCCCCTCTCAGATATGAAAAAATAGTTGGTAAAAAGGAATTCAATACCAACCTGATGACAATTATCAGTAGTGTAATTTACGTGAACCTTGGAAATGTCCAGCATTTAGCAAGAAATGTAATTATTTTGGTAAGCTAAATCATTTCCAAACTGTCCATCTGTCTGTCTTATATTTATATGAAATCATATAAATATAATACTAAGGAAAGTAGGGAGGCTAAAAGAGTATCCAAAGTTCAAGATGAGATTATTGATAAAGAGTACTCTATAATAAGGCAGTGTTCTTACTATTGTATTTTTATAAATTTGTGTGTTTTCTTTCTATTGTATTTGATATACATATGTGTGTTCCTTCTATTATATTTTTATAGATTTTCCTGATTATTTTCTTTTATAGATTTTTTCTTCCTCCTGACTTTAATATTATCTATATATGATTTTATCATTGATATACATATATAATGACATAATTTCCTCTTATGTATTTCTATTAATGTAAGTGGGTTCATCCCGTAAGAATTTAATAAATAAATAAATAAAAGTCTTGGCTCTGAACCAACATTGTGATAATTGCTGATATGAAAACAATTACTGTTAATGGCCATTTGATGAAAATGAAAATTGACACTGGAGCTCAAGTTAAATTAAGGGCTGTAGGAGATTGTAAAAGGTTGAGTTTATAAAGCCAAGTAATGTAATTATTAAAGTTTTTGAAATCTAGAAAATTTAGCCTAAAGGTGTCAATTAACAGTCATTATTTATAAGGGACAGAAATGTTCATCGGAGTTTATTGTTGTTGATTACAAACCTATTTTAGGGCTTCAAGATAGCCAAAATCATGTATTTGTTAAAGATATTTAGTGGATCAAAGAAGCTGGTGAACAAGAAGAAAGTAAATTTATTGAAAATTATAAAGATGTTTTTTAAGTATTGAGAAAATTAAATTTTAAGTACCACATTGAATTGAAAAAAAAAAACAAAATTCCTCTCCTGTTTTAAGGTTTGTAAGAAGGGTTCCATTTAAAATAGTTGACAAGTTAAGGGTTACATTAACACATTTAGAAATAAATAACATTTTTTGTAAAGTAGAAAAACAAAACAAATGGGTGAATAAGTTTTTCATTGCTGAGAAAAAAGATGAATCCTTGAGGATATTTTTGGTTCCAAAATTTTTTGACCAAGCTATTGAAAAAGAATAGCTTTATATTCCAATAAGGGATGATATTGCTAGTGTAGTTTATCTTGTTAATCTATATTTACTTTACTTGACATGAATGATGGCTTATATCATGTTCCATTGGATGAGGTGTCTTCTGATTCATGTACTTTTGGAACTCCATTTGGGAGATATAAATTTTATCAAATGCCCTTTGACCTGTGTTCAGCACCTGAAGTATTTCAGAAAATGGCAATTATAGCTTTTGAAAACTTAGAAGATTTTACTGTATATTTTGATGATATCATTATAGCAGCAAGAACTGTGGAGGAACATGATGACATAGTGAGGAAAGTTATGGATTGACCATTAAGATCAAAAATCTGATCCAACAAAAATAAATTACAATACAAGCTAGAATCTTTACATTATGTTGGGTTAGTCCAAACAAATTTAGGGCTCTCTAATTATTTATATGAATTTGAAGGAACGTTAGGCAAGGATATAAGTTCTACGAATAATTAAGGCGGCAAGTAACAAACTAACAATTACGCTTTATTGCGGAATATAACTAAGCTGTACTAAGGCACAATACAATGTAGCACGTGGCTAATAGCGACAGGCAGGAGTGAATATCAGGTGTAAGCAGGTCAGTGGACGGCCAGCGAGTGAGAGCAATGGTTAACTTCCTGTCTCTGAGCTTGGTGTCGACAAATGAAGGTCGTCGTCTGCTAAACATGGCAGCGGGCGCAACTCGTCTGCTATGGCCGCAACAAATTTATTCCAAATTTAGCAGACCTGACAGCACCCTTAAGATTACTCACTTAGAAGGGAAGTCTGCTGACTTGGGGAAAGGAAAAGATAAATGCATTTCAAAATTGAAGGAGAGAGTAGTAAAATCACCAGTTTTAGTATTATTCAACCCAGGAAAAGAAATTCACATGCATGTTGATAGTTTAAGGAGTCAGATATAAACTGAAAATAAATATGCTTAACTCGAAAAGAAACGATTAGCGGTGCCATTTACTTTCAAAAGTTTTCATATGTATGTGTACGGTATAAGGCTCAGGTTTTTATTGACCATTGCCATTGTAAGCCATTGATCATTCTTCTAAAAAGGGAGTTACATCAGACAATGGGCAAGCTGCAGTGAATTATGCCGGATCTTTTGAAATACAACATAAAATGAAGAGTTATCAGCAGAGAAAGCATTCTTATAATAAACCTCCTCTCAAGGATATGTCTTTAATCACAAGATGATTCATGTCAGTTGGATACAGTTCATGAGATATTTTTAGTTTGGAAACTTCTTTACAAGTGAGTGAAAAAAGGCTTCAGTAGATTTGGAAGGCTATCAAGGAGGATCCTACTTTATTCCGCAGGTAAGCCATACAGCAGATATTTATTTCTTCCTCCTTCAGCTTGTAGGTATATATTTTCTCCAGTTGAGATTTCTTATGAGCTTTTTGCTTAGCATTTCTTCTACCTCTTTCACTTACTTCTTTCATAACCATCAGGAAGTGATTGCTGCCTATTTCTGGACCTCTTTTCACCCTATTATTCCTAATGTACTTGCAATTGTTGTTTTACAATGGCATAGTCGATGATATATCTTTCATTTCTATTGGGTTCCTTTCTTGTACGCTTGTGTGTATCGTTGAGTGGTAGTGTTAGCAATCACCTATACATAGATTCAACAACCTTTCACCATTATGATTTAAGACTGATCGTCCATGCTTCCACAAAACATTTCTCCATCTAATAAAATCATCACCAACTCTGGACAATGGACAATGTCCATGATGTCTGTCACTCTGGTCATCGTCTTCACCCTGGTGTTGCATTTCCTGTCTTTTCTTGTGATTCCGAGTATACACTGTTCCATGCTCCTTTGCTTTGTCTGAACTCACTCGGTTACTCATACAAGTTTCACTACCATAGGCCAAGACTGGTAAAATTCATTGGTTGAAGACCTTCCTTTTCAAAACCATTGGCATTCTTGACTATAGTGTGTGAGTTTCTTCCAAAGGCGCTCAAGCTCAAGACTCAGTCATTCGGAAGAAAGTTTCATTCTTTTGTTTGCTTCATTAATCATGTTTTTCTCTCCTGTTGTTACAAGTTGTCCCAGATGCGTGTATTCCAAACAAACATCTATAGGTTTTTATTGAAGTTAGACTAGTTCTTGCACTGCAACAGAATTATACATAACTTTTTTTTATGTTTTTTGTCACGTTTATCCTGAGTCCTATCAGCTGTATTCAGTTCTTAACGTCTGGAGATGGATCTTTTGCGTCGTATGCGAAAAGATCTAGGATAGAATGGATGATAGACAGTCACCTAGTCGAACTCCCTCCTCAACCTTAAATTCATCTGTCTCATCATACAGCATCACAGATACTGTTACATTATTGTAGACACTCCGTAAGAGACGAATATACTCAGCATTTACTTACTTACTATTGATTTCAAGTGCTATCAGAGTAGAGAAGGTACTTTCCGATTCGATGGCTTGCTCATTGTCCACAAAGCTTAGTACAAGTGGCATCTTGTACTCATTCGTTCTGTTGATAATATCTTACAGCGTGTGGATGCAGGGTTACCAGATGCTCCGAGTCGAAAAAGCGGACATTCCACGACCACCCCCCCCATTACTAATTGGAAAATGAAAAAAAAACTTTTCAATTGTAAAATTTTTAAAAATAAAAAAAATGAAAAATTTATCAAAAAAGTGTTACTTACTCGTTGAGTCTCGAACCACGATAGTTTTTTCTAGTGTCTACCAACTTTCAGGCAAAAAATATACTGAAGTACTTGGTGAAAAATTGAGTAAGATGGAAATATGTATAAAAATAGTTGATTGAGAGAAAAAAGCGGACATTTCAGTAAAAATGCGTACAAGCGGACACGGAACAGAAAAAGCGGACATGTCCGCTTAAAAGCGAACGTCTGGTAACCCTATGTGGATGTGGTTCATAGTGTTGAAGACCTTCCGGAATTCCTCTTGTTCTCTAGGTTCTAGGATCGTCTTTAGACGTTCAGCTACTATCCTCATGAATGTTTTACACGCACTGAGAAGAGACTGATGGGGCAGTAGCTCCTCAAATCATATTTACTTCTCTTCTTGTGCAGATGGGCAATCCTTGCATGGTTCCAGTCCTTCGGATTTTTTCCTTGTTTCAGGCAATTGGTGAATAACTGCGCTAAAACATTAACAATCTCTGTTCCGTCAGCTTTTAGATACCCTGTTAGTATCCCATCTGCTCCTCCTGCTTTTCTATTCTTCATCTGCTTAATTGCCGCCAATGCATCTTTTGGGACAATTGAGGGAGGATCTTGTGAGTGTTTGCTTTCCTCTTGGTTCTCCTCTTCGGCTCTTTCTGTCTTCTTTTATAGGTTTCCGAAGTATTCTGCTACTGTCCTCAATATTGCTGGTCTGTTGTATGTTTCTAACTTCTCGGTAAATGCACCATAAAAAGATTGGAAATCTCGCCATGTATTTCAAATAGCAGAGCTGCCTGATGTCGAGCCCAAGATTTTTTTTGGATAAAATTGCACATAACTGTATGGAAGCTTCAACTCTGACAGTTTCCAAAATTTCAAGTCTATATATCTGGAAGGTCCTCAAACGAAATTTCGTACTCCCCTTTAATTGAATGGAAGAATGCAAATGGTGCCCTGGCGTTGAACCGAGGATCATTAGGGAAACTGTAACTTGCATTTGTAAAACATGGTCATGACTACTGTTCATATGCCAGGTTAAAGATTTCTATCTTTTCGGAAAATGCTTCATAGAAAAATTTGAAATCTCCGCCATATATTTCATGAGTTACGACCGCCTGGGGTCGAACCTTTCTGCAAAATGTGAATACATGTAATGACCTGGTAGGGATAACACTATAATAATATTATAAGTACGAGCATGTATGTTTTCTCAACCAATATGAAATATTATTGCAAATGACGTCCAGATCAGGAAATGATTTGCGAAAATCTAAAGAAGTTTATAATTTCAGTGATTTATACGTTTTATAATTATGGTCACTGAAATTAAAAGGGTTTCACTAATGCGCACATCCATAATATTAAATAAAAGTAAATACTAATATTAGAAAGTTAACTATAGTAAGAGGAAACCTCTAAAAGTAACAAGTTACACGGAGTCGAAGACATATTTATATTTATAAAGTTAGAGTAGGCATTCCTTTTAAATATAAATATTAATAGATAAAAATCAATAGATGCCAACCAATAATTTATTATTTGGCTGGAATTTTTTTATTTTTAATTACTAATTTTTAGGAAGTATGGATTATTAACCAGAAAACAAACTAAAATTTTTACTTTAAGTTAACAATGTATTTTTTATAGTCTATGTTTAGCATTTTTATTGATTGTCTTTTAATTATATTTACAGTCAAAATACATCTCGATCTGACTGGCACTGTACAAGAGTGTTGGCTTTGTTTCGGTATATCATTCCTCATCTTACGATCTTAATGAAAACACCGTTTTAGGAAGCATCGAAAATTCGAAGACTAAAGTTTAATGACGTCATGACTCCGAATGCTGCAATAGTCGCAAAGAAATCCAAATAATGAGCCGCAATTGACAATGAGCTGTAAAATATGGCCCCAGTTCATGGTAGATTATTCTTATCCACACAATTTGAAAATTATAATTTTGTTGACATGTGTAAACCTACCAAGAAAACCATGGATATTCGTATAATGCAGATATAGAAGTATCAGGCTACTTTTCATGATTTGTATTTCATTTATAATGTCCTCCTTTGTAATGGTGGTGATAAATAGGTTAAATTATAGTTAAGAAGCAAATGATGTAAATTATGTCGTCTCTGTTTTTAAATTTGTATTAGATCGACTGATTCGTCTCAACAGAGATATGCTGTGCATACATATGCAGTTTCTACTATTTATGAATGTTATTTTCGTCACTAACTCGTTAAACTCAGTTGCAACTCGTTAAAGTAACTTACCTTTATTCGTCTTTATCAAATTAGGATACAAATCTCCAAAAATTGAACTGGTTGCAAATAATTTTTATCTATTGGCTGAGCCATTCGTGTTCAAAAAAGTTCTTCGTTTTTTCTATCTAAAATATTCATATATTTATCATAAATATTATTATAGTTTATAATTATCACTAGGCAATTTTCTTTAGCGAATTTCTCGGGATTTTTATTATGTGTTGAATATTTGAGATATTCTTACGATAATGATTTAATAGGAAACTAAATGCATAAATTTGAATTTTTTACGTCAAAAGGAAGTTAAGAGCGAGTAGGATGCGAAATCAGAAATTCTACTTAATCGAATACTTTCATTAATTCTGTTTCATATTTGATGAATGTAACATAAACCGCTTTGAGTCTATATTAGTTTAATCGCAGAAACACTTAGGAATACATGAGATACTGTTCGTGGACCGCATGCGTTACTCGCTCGAGTTCACCAAGCAATTGATCTTGGCAATGTTACTTATTCGCAAAACCTGTTTACTATTTAAAATTAGAGCTTGGAATGAAAAAATATGTTCTTGTGAAGAAACGTGGGTAAATAAGCGACGGTACACAAGCTTGATATTTTGGAAAGAATCGAGAAAAAAGAACGGAATTTGGGTATGCATCGTCCTTATTGCACTCTGAATATAACAAAATCATTTCATTAAATTGCTACGCATCTCATCAATTATATATTAGTATTTTTAAGACATTTTTACATGTATTTTATTAAAATAAAATTCACGATCTCTAAATATTGCAAACATTACTTTAGAATCGTTATCTGCGTCACGCGATAATTACTTTCTTACACAAGCCTCTCTTCTTGAAAATTAGCCATGAATGATATTGCGGTTAAATAATCTAACTAAATTCAAAAATTTTGTAAATGTTTGAGGTTAAATTAGTGTTGCATGAAAATGAGGGTTGGAGGACTGCTTTAGCTCATTCTGTACTTTCTCTTCTCTGTATGGAAAAGGTAAATTATGTGTTTTATGAAAATTAGTTGGTAGAGAGCAAATCTTTCGAAATAAGTTTTTTAACGAATTTATGCAAGCAAAAGCTTTCAGATCCGACCTGCTACTGTGTCCTTGAAGTCAGGCGAGCATCTGATTGAGTTTTGTTTGCGGAAGTTTTACGCAACAATCTGCCGATGAGTGAAACATAGATGTCAGCGGCTGAACTTAATTTTCGATTGGAATATTTTACAATAATTGCTGTTTTTTGCGTTGAGTTAAATTCTCAGAGATTCCTTGTTCTGTTTTATTGTTAAGTTCCAATTTCAAATAGTCGCTTTTTGAAGGATTTATTATTGATTCGATTGAAATATAAAGAAATATTTTGTTAATTGAATGATAAAAATTAATTTAGATACAATCGTTTTCCTTTCAAATCTCAGCAGCGGTCTCTCAATGAACGAGTTACTAATTTAAAAGGAATCTTAAAAATAGGAAGCGAATTTACAGGAAATTATAAATTATCATAAACTCAGTTTTTCTTAGTTACTCGTGGAGAAGACACTGTAAAACATCTTAAAACTTTTCAAGTTTTCTTCCTTTTTTATACATATTAATTACCCGTTATTATTTATTCATTGATGATAATTTACGAGTGATTTTAAAGATGAAACGGAGTTGGTTTCATATTTCAGTTAAAGTATCTTTAATCTGTTATAATAGTTACCGTTAATCAAAAGATAAGGCGAGACTGGAATGCCTCTTCTCTCATCATCGTGGATGATATTAAATACATAAGTAATACGTAAGCGAATAGAGATAGAGAGGAAAACTTTACAATGAGTGGATGTAAGAAAACCTAAGGTAATATCTTAACCACTTTAAACAAACTAAATCATTATTAAAATATTTTGATGACTTTAATCGAAAAGTTACATCCCTTAAGCAGACCATTTTTAAGGTTTTAGTCTGGAAGCCGCTCAAGAACTTGGGTACGATGGCTTCAGTGAGAAATGAGAATTTTGTAGACGAAGTGAGCTATTCTTCATTCCCAACTGAGCGGGAATTCTCAAAAACAGAATTAGTAGAACACAGCTACGATTCAAAGCGTTTACTGATGTAAAATTCAATAGAACTCGAGTTATTTATAGGAAGATTTATTTTCGATAAATATTTCACTTACTAACATAGTAAAATATGATATTATTTCATGGAAGCAAACACTCAGGATACAATGAAAATACGAGGTAACAAAAACATTTGACATCAACGAGGCGGTATTTCAGTCTTATTTTCACTGAAAATGTCCCTCGACACGGACGTCTTCATCACAATGGCACATACACTCGAAATGTCTTTCACTCGCTCAGTAAGGACACAATGGAGCCGATGGGTAGGGCACCCTACCAGGGAAGGCGTACGGATCTGCGTTGTGCGCTCTGCATATCTTCTTCCACCTCTCCCTTCCCGTCCTCTGCCCTCCACCTCCGCCAGAGGGCCTAGAGGGCCTGTTTCCTAGAGAACCGAGTCCGAACAGGTCGAATATAGGGCTTGCGGAACATGCCGCTAGCAGGGCCACGGCGATGAAGAGGACCCAAAAGGTGTTTCGTAGGGCTACCATTCTGCGGTCTTCGATGAGTTCCTCGTTTAACGTTGTCCAAGCCCAAGTTTCGGTCTCGATGTTCCGCCTTCGGGACAATGTGTATATATACCGTCGGTTGCGCAGAGACGGGGGAAGGGGTGAGGACGCACGGAGGAACCTTGGGAGGGGCAATGGGGGGAGTGACGGCCATCGGAACGAAAGTCTTTTTCTTGTTTTGGGAAGTCGTGGGGTTTATTCCTTACTGCGCGAAAGGTATTTCTATTTAGATTATGCTTGTTATATTATTTACTCCTCAAATTGATTAACGAGCTGCATTTGCTTACAAAAACCCGTTTAAAGAAGAGATAAGTGTGAAACAAGGGATAGTCAAGTGGGCTGCGCGTTCGGATTCCCGGGTTCGATTCCCGGCGGTAAGTCTGCGCAATCCGGGAATCCGACTGAATAAATTCAGAAATGACAATTTATCTTTTAAAATAGAAGTAGTTAGATTATTGTTAAAATACGAGGATATATCGCAGAAAATGAAGATCGTTTGTTAAACGGCATATATAATAAACATATAAATGTAATGTAATATAAGTGTGACCAAAACTGGATATTAATTAAGTGTTAAAGATAATTAATATTCCGAAGCTTTCATGAACTATACATAGGCGGTGAGTTTTTTCCTTGCAGTCTATCCATAGCCGTGTTTGTTTCTGCTTATTTACGTTACAGTTGTTGCGAGAGATGATTCAAACATTGATACGCCTAAAGCGGTGTTTAGTCGTACGTCTCAACCTTCACAAGAGTTATAGGCAACTTATGGAAATTGTCGTAATACAATGCATTATACGATATTGTAGAATTTATAACACACTAGGACACAACAAATAATATTTCAATTATGAAGTAAGGCTTATTGCATTCCAAATCAATTCTTATTGCCATCTAAATTTTCTATTTACTCATTACAGAACAAAAGAACGATTCATTAAAATAATGTATCCTCTTAAATAATTATATATATATAATTCATACATGGACTGTGGCCATTCATTCCAAAATTTCTCTTCAGCACGGAATAATCCTTTTACTAATTCTATTCTTTTTATTTATGTGTGAATATCATTTTTTAATCTCGTTCGATGGCGATGTATGTTCGAATTTAGGTTCATAGGACCAAGTTATTTTTAATATTTAGAACGGTTTTAGCTATATCAATTAAAGAATGAGTAATATTAGAACACAAAGGAAATAAGCCTTCTCCAAGAGGCAAGTTAAATAAATACTTTCAAACTTTACTAATGCATGGAATAGAAATTTTTGTTATTTGATGCGATCAATTCGGACTTGCATTTTATTTCTTAAGCTCATCTTTAATATCTCCTCCATTCATAGTGAGAGGGCCTAAAAGAATCCTTACGTGGTTGAGGACAAATGCAAGTAAATGTGATATATGATCTTTATTAATTGAATCAATTGACGAAGCTGTCACTTTGTGGAACTCCATAACGTAGGTAAGGAAAAGGACACTTTGTCTTAATTCCACAGTAAATTTATTGTGCGACCGGTTTCGACTAACCTGGCCAGAAGATGACTAGACCTTAATCGAAACCGGTCGCACAATAAATTTACTGTGGAACTAAGGCAAAGTGTTCTTTTCATTACCTACTTTATTAATTGCCTTCGACGTAGTCGTCGGAAATTGAATAATTACGCATTGTGCCTCGCAGTTTATGAAATACTTCCAGTCATTCATGCCCCATAGTGAATGCTGTTACATGAGTATCCTATATTTCGGTATGTTAATGTGCCTTAAAAGTTCCCATTTTCGTTCGTTAGTAGGTTCTGGAGATGTTAGGGAGTGGAATTTAGCTCATGTTTCGCGGTTATCTTCCCATGCACCACCATGCACATTCTGGCTGTAGGCGTTTCCTGAATTGCTGGAGACCTAAAAGTGAAGCATTTTTTGTGTACGTTGGAACAATCAGTGCTTCTCAATTCTATCTGCAAGCACTCCTTCCGGAAAACACGCTATATACTTTCGATGCTTTGTTCGGTATTCGCCTCACTAATCGTGTAGTTGTGATCTCCTTTCTTTCAACGCTCTTTTCCCAGTGAATTGATTCGCATGAAGTTTATGTTTTTTGACCACTGTTTGTCCATCATGTGAAGGTGGCCGCATGCCTCGATTTCGACGCCATACTGCTCCGTTGCTTTAAGGGTGTCCTTTTAAGATTAACTTACATTTCCCCTTCTCTGTGGCGGTGAATCGTACTATTTTTCTAATTACTCTATTATCACCTGATATATTTACAAAACCACATGTTACAGTCAGCACTAATTCTAGACTCATGGAATGTATACTCGTGAATTTTTTAAAAGAACATTTGTAAATACAAAAACCGCTGTGTAGGTGCATTAGTCAATGCTCCACACTTAATGCGCGATTAATATTTATGTTTGAGAAATTTTACCCGGTATTAAGCCTCATTACGTGACTAAATGTAATCATGACCGATAAATTATGTATTGCGGATTGCGCCTGCGGCGGAAAATTTTTGACGAGTATTTCGGACACCGCTGCATCTCCAATTTTAGTTATATATTGGGCGATATTCATTTTAGTCTTCCTTAAATTTGGATTGATCTACTAGATAATACAGTAATTTTTTAACTTTAACTTTTATGGAATCAAAATGTAAGTAAAACTTTCTCGTCGAGGAGAGTGATATGATAAAAAAACCTCAATTTCACATTTTCCACTATTTATTTTATTATTTCAAAGATTATACATTTTATTCAGTTAGAATTTCTTCTTTTATCTTAGGTAGTTCTTGTGATGAGTTTCTTGCTAAATAATATCTGCTTAGATATGTTTATATGTTGTAATTTAGAAAATATTTTTTCATCTATACTGAAATAATTTGGAAAGTACCGCCGAATAAATCATAGTTCTACCAGATTGTTGGTTTTAGGAGTTCAAAATGAGAAGCTGTTTTGCCTCGCTGTCTTTATAAATGTTTCCTAATATTTTGAAAACTGAATTACAGACTCGGAATACCGTAGACTAAGATTTATATCGCGTCTTAGGGGGCCACTGTCATCTCGACCTTGGCCTTGGTCACTTGGCACCTTGCCTTGGCTTGAACTTGTGATATTCTTTCGTACGTTACCAGTGGCTGGAGATGGCAAATAATCCCATTGACGATGAATGCTGATTCTTTGTGGTTTTCCCCGAGCGGTCATTCCCATCATAGCCAAAGGCAGACGACGCTTCTCTCTTCGAATATAGATTTGATCGTCTTGCATTTACTAAGCGTGAGGAAGTTCCGACTTTTAAGATGTAATTTCTTCATGGAAGTGTATTTTGCCCATTTTCACCAACGCAGTAGTGACAGAAACTTCATATTTTTGTATGTTTCGATATTTTAGTGTAATTTATGTCTTAAGGTATCTGCGTCTTCTAATATACCATCAAATAAATGATGAAGTGGGAATAAAAGCGGAGGTCTCTTAAAAACTTAAAGTTTTCTACAACTATGTACTTATAATCTTAATATTCGGCGAGTTCCGTTGCATTGTTCCAATGTTATCATTTGGATGGCTTCTGAGGCGCAAAGATAAGTGCTTTAGATGTTTGTTTTAAATATAATTTTTTAACAAATTTCGATAGCGACTTTCTCTTTATCTTTGATGAAATTTTGCGCTCACTTTTATTTTAAATGTTAACGAACTGATCGGAAAAAAGTGTGTTTCCGTCTTCGGAGAAGTACGCCTTCCTGTTCCTTCTTCAGTTAAAGAAGTAATCGTAAAAATAATGACTTGCTGATAAAGAAGCGTTTCGCTTTCATTAAAAACGATTATCAAATACTCGAAGGCTGTACGTAGGATATAGCGGGATCGTAATTGCAAAATTTTAATTATGACGTAGATATATAATTTGGAAGCGATTGCTGACTTCATAGCAGTGTATGTTTCAGTAAACATACTAATAACACACGATAATTTCATCAGCAAGAACCAAGGAATGGAGAAGAAAGCTGAGACCATTAGTAATGTAGTTAGCCTTAGTAGTATGTCATGTTAGTTGTATTCGGATCTTATTATTCGCAAAGAGTTTCTTCTTTTTGTTAAAAAAGGAAAATAGTCCTTCCTGGTGAAACTGGGCATTAAAGTATTCAGTGAGTATTAAAGTCATCTTTCAAATGAAGAATTTTGGTAGAGGTTAGGTCAAGGTCTGAGGGAGAAAATTCCAGGTTCTCTCCGAAGGCGGATGAATATTTTGTAAAGGAAGTTGTTGACTCGTTTATTTCTAATGAAAATTCTTTGATTTCCAGTAAATTGTTAAGAGTTATATTAATCCACCGGACGTAATGCGCAAATGTCAATTTTGAAGCAAATTTTAGTTCCATAAAGGAAGAAGTTGTATACATTTTGTATACTTATTTAAAATTAACGAGGCCTAATTTAAATGTCTGAGGTATCAATGTCGACTGGAAAAACAAAGATTTCCAAAGTAATTAGGTCTGATAAAAACTCGCAGAAATTATAAATTCGTTGCGAAAGAAAATATTTGTCTTAGAATATGAAGGTATACAGCCAGATATTGAAGATATCAGAACAGGTATAAAAAGTCGTAACACTTTCATTTTATGAATCTGGTTATGCGAGATACATGTATGTATGTAACCTATGATGGTTCTTCATATTCATTTTCAAGTACATGCCTAAATAATGGAGCCAAAGCTATAAATTCTCATTTGGTGTATCTGGATCGTTTCTCAATAATTCATGTGTAGTTTTCGCAATGAATTAGTAAATACTTCGTTTTGCTCTTTCCCTAAAACATGTATTATCGTAAGCGCAGTGTTCTTCTTAACGCTAATCTACATTGGAAAATTGCAGTCAAATTAGCAAGCATTCCTGTTGTTTATTTTCAGCAAACATAAAAAAGAATTCCATAAAAACGATGAAATATTAATGTCAGGATTGGGGAAAATTTTTCATTTGACTATTAATAATACCATCAAGTGCGATGCAGGTCCAATAGAGTAATTAACCCTTCCTCGACGGTGCGGGGTACTCGAGGACCCCAAAATAGCTAAATTCAATAGAAAATTTTTATTTTTAACCACATATGTTTCTTATTCCATGTATTCGTGCATCAATGTTTCTTTTATATTATGAAATTGAAAGAAATTCGTTTCACAGACTCGATTCCAAAATATCTTTAGTTTTTGAATGGGGTACCAGAATACCCCGCACAGCCATTTTTGCTTGGATTGCTATACACAATGTCATATCTTGTGTTTGTGGAAATTCAGTCACCCTTCTTACAGATTTTTCAATTGATTCATTATTTATAGCATTAACAGTAATTATATCACATTATTTAATTAAAATAAAATAAGGTTATTCAAATTTAGTTGTGATATATTATCCCATATAATAGTCAAAACTCTAATGCCACCTCCAAAAAATAAAAGATAATCTCAACAAAATAATCAGTAATGTATTTCTAAACATAATTATAGGTAAAGTAAAAGAAAAACCAAAAAAGAACGTAATATTCGCGAAAAAAGCGATGGGGTAGCTGAGTACCCCGCACAGCTGTTTTTGGAAGTTTTAATGGCACAGTCAAGGAAGGGTTAAAACGATGAAATTAGTTAGAAGCAAATGAATTCAACAAACTGAGTAAAACTCGTTTTTTAACGCTAAATAGAGATAAAGTGGAAATATCACATTTTCGAATCTGAAATAAACGAGATTGGGAAACGAAATTATTTAAATGCGTCAAAGTGACGGAAAGACTTCATCAATAGCCTGAAAAGGGAGCATGATCCGTTCCACTGGAAAATTACTTTATTCTCAAGTCAATCGTTTCTCAAATGAAGCGAGATGTATCCAGATAACGGGAGATTCCCTTAATTGGAGCGGTTTTCGAATGGGAAGCGGAAATCCTCCCTTTGAAGTTGTTGATAAAGGACAAGGAGGTTTGTTTTATGTATGCTAAGGACACTCTTTCAATAAGCTGTAGTAATCGGTTCTTAGATTTCGATCTGCAATTGTGTTCTGGGAAATCTCCTTCGTAAGGCGTTTTACGGTTCTCTCATTCGTTTGGTCGAAGGGCAAGTTTTACTTTCACCATTGATGCTTCTAAACTTCGTCTTTACTTAGCGGAAAAACCGCGAATTTACCTCGTAATTATTGACGAAGGACCAAGGTTTGAAATTTTAAATATTTAGTTAATTTTACACGGATTAAAACTTTAAGTACGATTTAACCCTTATTCTGAATAAATAAATTTTAAAAAGTTCTTCGTATTTTCCGCAATATTGTGGACAATACGAAAAACGTTTTAAAATTTATTTGCTATGGCGTTCCACAACGTTCAGTCTGAAAATCTTGATCTTATTCTGAATGTTTATTCAAGGATTCATAAAAAACAAGAAACTAAGTTCATACAACGCGAAGTGTCATATATGTTACGCGATAAAATTAAATCAGGGTCAGAACTCGTACATTTACTCACAATAGACTTCTTTACAGAATGCTTCTTGGATTGATAAAAATTTCATCCAAATTATTTCGTCGTGTTTTGCAAACTAAATTGCATTTTCTTCAGGAGGCATCAATAAAGATTTTCTGCGAAGAAATTAAGGCTCGTAGTAAATAGTTGTTCGTTCGTGTCATCACCTTTGAAGTCAATACGATGCAATAAAAAATGAGACTCGGATTTAGTTTGATGTTCACTATGAACGCCATCTCGCCATTGGAGGAGCAAACGAATTCGAAATTTGAGTGAAAGCGATTCGGCGGGTCGAGAAATACGAAATAAATAAGCAAACAATTTTTGGTCTTCGAGAAAAGAAAGACCAAGGTTGATGAATTTTCAATGCTGTAACGTAATTCTTGAGAGCTCCTTCGAGGTTCACAGCTTGCCTCAGTTTCGAAGAAAAACTGTCTTGCATCCTTCGAAAAGGCTTTATTTAATCGGAAAATTGGAGCGTTTCAATTCTGAAAGATGTGGAATCCTTGAACGATTATGTGCCATCCATCTTGAAGAGGCCTTTCATTTCTATTTTATATCCAGAAAGATCTCTTACGCTGTTAGGTTTCATTTGTAAAAATTTATCGCACCCTTTTCAATATTAAGATTTGATTCCAACCCACCAAAATTTCGCATTGCTTAGTTCAACTTTTGAGCCTGAATTTGGAATATGAAGTGGCCCGCCAAATCGAGCCGTACATCATTCCATCTCTGCATTCCGCTGACCTAAATTCGAGACGATTTCCTCAAGGTCTTGGCAAAAGATTTGCAAGTAAATAATCCAAAGTCAAATATTTCTCATGCGTATATTTATAAATGGCGCACAAAATATCTCATCGGTGATCAGGAAGGGCTTACCTCTATCGACGAAAACAACTATTTTTCTCGACGAAAATAATGTTTTATAGACGTTAATTAGCACTTTTTTTCATTGACAGACTTGCCAATATATAATAAAAATATTAATGATAGTTTTCCGTGCTTATGTTTTTTGCGTCATCCACCAAGAAAGCGTGGGAGCCAATGTGCGAAATGACCTAAGCTGTCGAAGCACTATTTAGCAATACTACTACTACTACTACCAAGAAAGCAGTTTTTTCTGACTATTGTTGTGTTGGTGATAATCTCCGTTAATATAGAGGCCGTGGTTTGCTTTTGATGTCATCCATTTAAATAGTTCCTGTTACAACCTATATTCCTCAGAAGTAATGTGGAATGATTTTACAAAACAATTTATGAAAACAAAAAAAACTTGTAACAATGTTTCAATTTATTTTTCAAGTTTGTTTCAATACATTGTTTTGTATGATGGAATTCCACCAAATATCATTGAAACAGTTCAATTTTATTAAATGATTGATTTTGAAATATGAAAAGCTGATTCAGTTCTGTTGGAAAATGAAAACAAATATGTACTCTCATAATTAAGAGAAATGTAAGTATGAGATACTTATGCCTCGAGTGAAAGTTTTAAGGATTAAAAAGATAGGAAATATTATTATAAATAAAGTAAAAAAATTGCGAAAAACTCGAGAACAAAAAGTTGGACGGAGTTCAAAGCTTAAACGATTGTAAAATGCGTTCCAATTTTTTTTTTGAAAAATTAAAATTGATGAAATAGTCGCGCTAAATCGAGACAAGCGCCAGAATAGGTTAAATGATTTTCATTTTGTCACGTAATATAGCTTACGAATCAAATTGTGAAAATTTCAAAGAAATAAATGAAAAATTAAACAACCCGTCCCATTGACGACCGAGGTAATTGTGGAGTTCGTTTTTTTCCATAAGAATACTAGGGGGCCTCGGTGAAAAGGATTTCTGAGAATTTGATAGTAGTTATGAAAAGGGAACAAATTGCATAGATTTCATCATTTACTTTCATGATAGCAGATTACTGGATGGAATAACGCAGGGGTCTTTCTGAAGCTTTCTGATTTTCGCGCAAACAATGGGACTGTTCTCTGTCGTTTTGTCACGACCAAATAAAATAGAAATATCAGTTTAGAGAGAGAAGAGGGGAAATTTCGGGAAGATTAATAAAAATAGGGGTAAATGAAGAACATAATACTTTGTATATATTGCTATAATGCGAATTTATATCTATATTCTGTTTAAGTTCTTTATTTGGTGAAAATCCTATTCCTCAACTTTAAGTTTCAATCTTTAGTCGCATATTTTTCATATATTTTCATCTAGAAGTAAACCATCAACTTGATTTTGATATAATTCAACGATTACAAGTCCTTTTTGTTTCCTTCTCCTATCGATTATATTGAATAGGGTTTATTTTTTAAAGTTTAGCAAGTAAAGAAGAAAATTTGGAACACGACTGTTAATAAATTAGAGGTTTAAAATCTCTAATAGCCGATAATATCAGCGCAGGAGGGTCATCCCTGAGGACTCGTTTTCGAAATGTGAATTGGGTGTCTCTAAAAACAGCGGCGATCCTTCCTGTTTTCTCCGAATACTGGTAAAAAAGTGAGGAACGCCGACAAAGGCATAGGAGATCTTAAAACCTCCTAAGCGTAGTAAGTTCCAATTTGTAAGATACATATATTAATCTCTATTTTCCTGTTCAATTTCAACGAGCTTTTCAGCTAATATTCAATTAATCAGAAAACGCGTTGGTTAGACCGGGTTAAGTTTTATTCGTCCTTATTGGAATATTTCTTCCTTTCCTCGCACCAACCTTCCCTGAGAAAACCACAGGCCGCAAGAAGAGGAAGTAACTGTTCCTTCTGGATGCTGCGATGCCTTTGAAGGTTAAGTAGCCTTCGAGTGGGGGCGGGCCTCTAAAGGCGAGATTGTAGATTCTGGTTGACAGTAAAAATAGCACCCTTCGTGTCAATGAGAACTAACCACATGACAATTACCCTTGTACAAAATTGCGTGATCTGGTTTACATTTATAGTGTGATTTTGACAATGACTGGCGACCTACTTCGAAACCTATATTTATCGTAAAACGAAGAAGTACCGAAGTTGTTCTTTCTCATTTAAAATGTATTCTAGGGGAAATAATTGCTATTATTCCTTAAGAATTTCAGGTGAATTCACATCAGAAAGACAACTCATAAAACTGAATTTAATTCTACGCGGGTAATGATTTGCATTTCCCTCTAAGCAGAACACTTGATTTATATATTTTCGATAACTTGATAATGATAAAAACCTATATGAATTCTAATTCGGCCTATAAACCTAATTAAAAATGCCCGAAGTTTTTTGAAAATTTCAATGTACGAAGTGCTTCAAATGAAATTAATCTATTTTTAGGAGTACGTCGAAATAGACACTGATTTGAAGGATACGAAACAGATTTTGTTCTCTTCAACTTTAGAAACATTTTGATTTCGGTATCTTAATTCACGTCATTAAATATATCTAAGTAATACAAATTAATTCCTAAAGAATCAGGTCTAAATTGACGGCGATTGACATTCATTAGTTTATAAATATTGCCTCGAAATAACTCATCCCATTCATGAGGAACGAAAGGAATTTCTCTTGCTAGGCCGTCATCGTTATATGCCGTACTTTCCTTGTTAAGAAACTGAATAGTTTCTGGTGAAGGCTGTGTTACTTGTGACGCTATTTCTATGAGGAAAGGCTCGTTGCAGCAATTGCAATTCGCAATCAAAACTGGAAGGCCTGTGAATGACAGTATTTGAATCGGAAGAAGACGTTTGCATGAATCGGGGGCTCCAGCAAAAGAACAAAATCTCTCGTCAAAAACAGATGAAGTCACATTGGGATGCACTCACCCAATATGGAATTAGTGTTATTCAGCCAGTGCGAGCTCGAAGAAGGAAGTTTTTCGCGACTTGATATTCCGTTTAATTGTGTTTTTAATGCAACATACTTTTTCTTCATTTTCATTCCTTGAATGAATTGAAAAAATGCATATACTGATTGGTTGATATTAGTGTATCATTTAGTTTTGAGATATTTTTCAAAATATCTTAATATTTATGTTACATTCGACATGTTTAGAGGTGACGTAGAAAAAGCAGTTTTCAACACTGCATGTGTGAAAGTACGCGCATAGATACGATACAAACTGCTTTAACTGATAGAGTAGGAATATTAGTTATACCAAAATTTTGAAAGTAATATGCTTTACAAGAAAAATTGTCATACCGTTGCTTAAAATTTCTTGTACAACTCTACCGTCAGACTTCTGTGTAACTGTGACGTGAAACAAGTAAATAACAACTTAAGTAAATAACACCTTTTATTCCTTTTGTGTGAGCGAGCATTTCTTGCAAGTGAAGTTACTAATTCGAAATGTAAAATACATACGGGTTCTCTGGTCTTTTGTAAATAAAGGGAAACGTGACCACTTGCTTATTAACGTAATTGGTTTGTAGTAAGATTCTTATTTATAAAGAATTTAGTTTTTGCAACAGAAACGGGATGATTCCTACTTAAGGAAATACTCAAATTTTCGAGGCATTCTGTTAAATCCAATGTTTCAAAATTTTAAGTTTCAGCGAATTGAATAAATCCAAAGTTTTAATTTTCTTTTTATTTTCCCCTTCGAATGATTTCGGGAAATTCTTTTACTTATATGCCTCAGGAATGATCAAATCAATCATTCGATCATCTGTTTTCCTCTTAAATGCAAACGTGATTCATTTCTGCTCTTTTAAGACGGAAATGAATCACTTTTAGGAAACCTCGATCTCAGTGAGCAATTTAGTGATTCCCCTTTCGTGAGGTCAGCGCCGGCGAAAGGCATGTCAACGCTCGTCCTTCGCTACTTCTTCCACTTCTCTTTTTCCGGGGTTCTTCTTCCCGTTTTCAGTTCACTAATTTATTTCATTCGAGCTGTAATTCACGGCCGTAATTTCAATAGAATTATTCGTCTACGTTTTATGAATAGAGAAGATCAGTAATACAGGCGAATCGCTCGAGGCGGCAGCATTTTCGGAGCGGATATCTTTGATCGCTAGACACTATGTTGCATTGGCAAAAGAGTCTCTGTAAAAGTTGTAATGTAGTACAACGAGGATTTTCCCTTTATCCTAATTAGATAATATAGCCTCCATAAAATATCGTGACATAATAAGATTTGATGTTTAATTCTAAATATCAGCTTTCTATAAGGTTGAGTTTTGAAATCTTTTATTGATTCCCAAATGCCCATCTGTACAGAGAAGGGCAAATAAGTCTTTTTCACCGTATATTTGGAAAGGGGATACTGAGAGTAAGTGAGATGAGGTCATTTTTAGCTGCTTTCTTCAAAGATCCCGAGTGGTTCGTGACTATCTAAGAACGTTCAGCACAATGACCAAATGAATAATAATTTTTATAGTACTCGGTAAACAGAAATCTATATCAGTTCAGCATCGCTCAAACCTCGGTAGCTTTCAAGTTAT
Organism: Sympetrum striolatum; assembly: GCA_947579665.1. Classification (NCBI taxonomy): domain Eukaryota; kingdom Metazoa; phylum Arthropoda; class Insecta; order Odonata; family Libellulidae; genus Sympetrum; species Sympetrum striolatum. Next base: position 107,029,819 of record OX388343.1, on the reverse strand, counting down.
CACAGTCATAAACAAAAGACGGAGTCAAAAGTAAATTAAAGACATTATTTCCTCTAATCCATTCCGAAAGATCAATATTATATATTCTACTCACCTAGTGATGGTTGTAGGTACCATTCTTTCATATTCTACGTAGAATATTAACCTCAAGATGAAGCAGATAGTAAATGAACAATCATTTTCAGGAGTTTGTTATGTCAGAGAAAATATGGAATGATCTTTTCATCATTGTTGATTAGTATTAGTGTTTCAATAATTACTTATTACTATGGAGAATTTAGGAAGAGAAGCTCTTTGCTTGAATTCGTGAATTCGTTGATAGCTATCTCCTTGTTACTGATAAAAGTAAAGAAACCACTCATATATGATATTGAATTGTATTAAAGTTATGTATCTAATCGATCCACCTTCATCTGAATCGGAGGGTTTATCTTGTGACCAAATTGATTGCCTTGAGACCGTTTCCTACGCCCCTCTCAATTTTAAATCCTTCCCCTTCAAATTGGCTTGACCTCAGAATTCGGAGAGGAAGTGGAATATAAAGTTTGATATGTTTATGGAAAAGAGAATCACTAATTCTTCGGAGAATTACTGATAGAACTTCTTAATAGAAGAAGTATACATTCCGATGTGCATATTACTAAACTACACGAAAAGAAGGAAGCCACGATAATTATTTTCAACACGATTGTTTATTGCCTTCCTGTCCATAATTTCAAGTCAAGTGTAGTTTTGGTTGGGATGACCTCGCCTAGTGATCTTGTTTCCTCTTTCTTGGGGAACACTTTTTTCGAGTACCTCCGAACCAGGAACGAGGAATTCAGATAGTCGGTGATGGATATATGCTCCAGGGTGGAAAGGCTAGAGGTTTCCGAAATCCGAATGTAGCATCCCAACAGTTCGCTGCGCCCAGTTGGCGGCTCGGGGATCCCCGAGTGCGGAAGACGCCGAGCGATCGAGGTTGCCCCGAAGGTTTCATCAGGCTGTCGACGGCTAAGAAGCCTTTAGAGTGGAAGGTAGACTACATTCTGGAGAACCGCTTGGTGGTTTTGCGGAAGCAGGGAGTTGTAGAGGCCTCGGCCGATGCTCATCTTTTAAGCAATCGTTTTCCGGTGATGTTGGAGGACATTGCGGCTACTGCCATATCCGTTACCTCGGGGGTGGCTGATCCCAGAGATGGTTACGGGGAAGACTTAGGTGTTAGTGATAAGTAGTTCCAATGATCACTGGATAACTGAATATATAAGCGAGCAAAATCCTAACCAATAAATAAAACGCAATAATTTGGCGTTAGAACTAAGATTTTGCAAATTTCGTGCCGGCAGACATAATATAACTCAAGTCTTACTGCTAAGCACGCACTTTTTTATATTTTAATGACGAAATAAATTTATTCTACATGGCCAATTTTCCTCTTTTCCGTTTAATCCCATTGAAAATATAATCCTCTCTGACCTCAAACTTTGTACAAATTCTCGGGATTTTCGATTTCTTCGCGACTCGACTGTGAATTATAAACCTCCCCTAAAAATTTTAGCCTTCTAGCTCGATTAAAAATGCCCAGGAATTTGTATGAATGAGTATTGAGAAAAGTAAAAGTCACTTTTTTGTTTTATAAAATTTGTTTTATTTAACAATTTAACAATCCTTTTGATTTTTAAGTTGGTCAGTCTGGAGATTACGTTACCCTTGGTAGATTTAATGTAGATTCTTGCTGTTTGAATGAGAGCGAGCTATCGTAGTCAACGTGGGGTGGATGGATTCAAAGAGAAGATCCGTAGGGAGATGTTGCTTACAGAGAGATATTTATAATGATCATATCTGGAATTCTCATCCTTAAGACTGAAATTTAGGAAGAAATCAAGTTCGTTTTAGTGAACTATAGCAGTATTCGTAAGAAGCAAGCGGAGTGCTTCGACATGGCAAGAAAAACATGCGGTGATATAGTTCTAGGAAAGGAAATATTGCTTTGTGAAAAACTAACGTCTAATGAGATCCTCCTGATTACACAGTATATCCTAAGGACCGAAGCGACATATTTTGAGGTTGGGATTTTTATCGCTGTGAGGATATATCGGTCAGTCAGAAGAACTTCAAAACCGGGTGAACTGTGAGATGATTTGGTGCTTAATGCCCAATAGTCGTAGTAGGAAAACTTACTTCTGCTCCTTCTATTGCCTTCCCGATGGCAGCGACGAATCCATAGAAGATTAGCCTTTTAGAATATACCGTAAGAGTAAACCCAACGCAACCGTATTCGTACTTGGGAATATTGATCTACTTGATATAAATTGGACCAACATTTCCGTCGCTAGCAACTATTAATATTAGAATGCAGATGTTTATCAATATATTCCTGGTTTTTGACCTGCAACAGGTAAATGCAGAAGCGACTCGAAACCAAAACGTTTTCTTATAATTACCCCTAATAATGATAGCATGGCTATTTAAATGTATTTTGATATGTGTACATTGTATATTGATAAATGTACGTTGAGTACTTATTAAAAGGCCTGTCTGTAATTTACGGCTTTTGGAGATTTCTTAAATCTTTAATTCATTAACAGCCGTGCTCCAAATTTCTTTCCTTATAATACCCTTATGTACGCGAATATTTAAATGCGGAAGATACATCTACGGTATATTGCATAACGCCCTTTACGTTATATCTAAATTATGTGAAGATCAGCAGCTCGCTTTTAGCGTAAAAAATATGTAGCAATTAGCATGACCCGCTCCCCGAACAAAACCTTAAGTCAAACCTCCAAACAAGACAAGTCGCGCGAGATCAGAATTCGCAAGTCAGTACAGCAGCTTATTAAATACGCGCAACAGCGCGTTGGAGATGATCTCTGCTGGGAATCTCTTAAAGATCGAATAAATAGAGTGCAGGCAAAAGCCAACATTTTTAAGCAGCGGTTTACGCGACGAAATGTGCGACATGTGAGGCTCAGCGAACGCGAATATTACAGCCAGATAACTAAGAGATTTTGCGAGAACTTAGCGGAAATATATGGTATCTTTTTCCATGTAGTATAAGGAGCGTTAATATGACAGTTAGTTTCTAAATAGTTCGGTATTTCACACCCCTTGCCACACGGTACATGGCGGCTCGCGCGGTATTATCTTAAATTTAGATCGTCACATTGAATTTTATTAAATATTTAAATGCCTTAAGATATGTGTAGATTGAATGGTGCAAAAATCAGCATAATTATAATGAGGAAGTGAAGATGAATGAGATCAACGGGGCCGAAACGAATTTATCTAAAGATTATGAATTTGTTTCATTAATATAAACCTTAAGACTATATACACATTTCCTATCTTATAAGATCATCTTAATCTGAATTCTCCCAAAGATTGCAGTAGGATAAAGGCAGGAGTTTTGAGGATTTTTATCTTTGAGGTGAAAGAAAACTTATTCGAAGATGAAAATGTTTTATTTCTGGTTATTTGGAAACCAGGCAATTCCATGGAGTCAATGGAAATTTAGCTGAAGTAGATATAACTATTCAAACATAAGAGATATTACAAACCTGCTAGATATTTAGGATAGGTTCCTTTGGTGACTCCTGAACAGGACTCTAGCTATTAAAATTATATTTTAATTTTATCATGAGTTTGCTTCTGCTTACGGGTTCGTGTGGACTCCTTGAGATATGGTATTACTCATGCATCACAAACGCATTTACATAAATTTACTCGCACAGTATATAATATTAATACTTTTGATTGGAGGAGCTAAAATGGACCTGCAATATAGCAGCCATTCAGATTTTAAATGCATATAATATTATAATAATAATTATTTTTTCTTTTTTAATGGATGATTTATTAAGTATTAAGTACATTTACATTAATCAGTAGTATAACATGAAAAAAATACAAGAATACAAAATACATTAATAATACAGTAATATACAGGAGATTAACATTCATTTACAGGATATACTTTAAGGTCCACCTGAACTAATAATTGGCTCTTCAGGTGGTTCCTGAGTTTTAAGAGAGATTTTGTTTTTACGTGGTTTTTTACAGAAATAGGCACATTGGTATTAACAAAATAAACTAATTTTACATATTTTTATACCATTATTTTCTCAAAATATTCTTTTATTTTTATTTTCACTTGGGACATACTTGTCAAAGTCCTAAGATTTTTTGGTAATTTATTGAAGATTTTTGGTACCACAACTTCAAGATTGTTTCTACCAAAATGATTAATAAAAGATGGCACATGATGCATTTCTTGTTTTCTACCTTCCATAGCATGTTTTCTTGTCCTTAGTATTTTGTAAGTGTCCTTTAAATAATTATAATTATTATTTTGCAAGGCAACAAGTTCTTTTTTATAAAAATTGCTGGTGATAATTATAATAATAATTATAATAATAGTTATAATAATAGTAATAATAATAGTTATAATAATAATAATTATTATTATTATACAAAGTTATAGTTTATTTACACACAAGATATCATGTAAATTAGGTAGAAAATACAGTTATAGTTCAGGTAATTCTGAGCAATGTATGGCTCGTCAAGAGGTGCCTTGATTTAGCACAAGTCAAGTAATGGATACACAAAGGAAATTATGTTAATATAAAATCATTTTCCTGGGAAAATTTCAACTGAAACAATATGTGGCTCTATTAAACAGTTAACTAGTTGAATAAGGAAAGCGGCTGCTGATGGTTATGCTATATATAAAAAACAACTCCAAAAGTTTTTGATGGTTTTGGAGTTGTTTTTTATAGTTAACTAGTTATTACATACTCATGTAAAAGTCATGTTTTGCAATATTTAATCATTACATTCATACACCAATCAAAATTCAATTTGAGGCAGATAAAAATAAAGAATAATTTAACATCATAAATATAATAATAATTATAAAAATAATTTTATTTTCCCTATAAATTAATAATGCTTTTAAACTACGGTAAATATAAATATCCTTTTCGAGAACTAGATGTAGCCGTTAGGAATGAAATATAATAGAAAAAGAGCTGAGTTGTGGAAGCTTCCTCGAAACCGGTCACATTTTTAATTTTTTAATAAATATCTTTTCTGTGAACATCGTCAGATTTTGTCTTTTTACTTTCTCCATATACGAAGTATAGAGAAAGTATTGTTTTCATGAAAAAATTCGACTTCGAGATTTCAACGGAAATACACGTTTTGGGGCCCCTAGAACACGTTTTGACCATTTTCGGAATGATGTCTGTGTGTATGTGTGTGTGTGTGTGTGTGTGTGTGTGTGTATGTGTGTGTGTGATAGTGGGCGCTCTAACGTAAAAACTATTAGTCGTATCAATACCAAACTTCATATATAGTACTTTAGTGTGTGCTGTCAGAGTTGATTAGTTTTTGGAGTAAATCGGTTAACCGGAAGTCGAGCTTTATTCATTAAAGCGCATTTCCGGTTTTCAAAATATCTCCATAAATATGATATATAGGTATATTGACTCACTTATAAAAGTTTTAGATAATATAATTTACTATAACTTTTGTATTTAACATATTTTAGTATCACCGGTTGATTAGGAGTTATTCGTGAAATACTGGTAAACCGGAAGAAGATGATTATGTACTTTGTGGGCGCTCTAACATGAAAACTATGTGTCAGATCAACACCAAATTTCATATATAGTACTTTGGTTGGTGTAGTTAGAGTTGATTAGTTTTTGGAGTAAATCGGTTAACCGGAAGTTGAGCTTCATTCTTCAAAGCTCATTTCCGGTTTTCAAAATATCTCCATAAATATGATATTTAGGTATATACTATTATTCATAAATGTTTTAGAAAATGCAATTTACTATAACTTTGGATGAAACATATTTTTTATCACTGATTGTTTAGGAGTTATTCATGAAATACTGATAAACCGGAAGTTGCTAACTATGTACTTTAGTGGGCGCTGTGGGCGAAAGGCAAATTCATCGTTTTTCATCGATCATGTCCCGAAAAACATTATTTATAACTTTTGTGACGTAAAAGATAATAATATATAAATTAATCACTAATCTTCCAAGTTTAGATGGAATATAGAGATCGAAATTACTGTCGTAGATAAATAGATACATCTTATATATGGAGAAAGTCATGTGCTGGCCACATCAGATTTTTTCATTTAATAATGAAAAAGAGCTCATTAACATCACGATCTTTACTGAATGATCAACGTTTCTGTTGTCAGCTTATGCAGTAGACTCGAACAAATTTCGACACATATGAAGCGTTTTCTATGCCAGGATGTGCTTTATCTGCGAATATTGCAAAACAAACCGCTCTTCATAATATTAGCGCATCCGTTCTAATTGTGATAAGGGCCTCCTCTTTCCGGGCGGGTGAATGACTCTCATATCGCACACAACTTTCGCTACTCAACCAATGATAACAGAGCCTTTAATTAGTTTAAATAAGGAAATTAAATTAGTTTCATCTTTTAAGTCTTTTGGGGTTTGGTTGCGTTAATGAATTGCTTTACTTAAATGATATCAATGAAAGCTGTTCGCTCCTGATCTCTGTCGAAAGCCATTCGGACAATTCTGGGAGAATCCCATTTTATCTAAAAGCTTTGATAGCGTTTTATTGCATTGTCTGTAGGAATCTTTCGTGCCCAGGTATACTGTACCAAAATATTGACTTCTTTTTCGAAAAGAAAACATTTGGGATAAGATACATTAATCCAAATATCTAAAATTATTGGGATTAACAATGAAAAAGGAAGCTTAATCAATTATACATCGGGAAGTAAACTTCAAATGTTAATATTTGGGAAATTAATTACGTTTTACGAGATTTTTGCCTCTTAATTTACAGATAATGTGATGCCCTCCTTGTTGGACAATCATAATGCTGTTACGGGATGAAATGGTATGTCATATTGATTTATATATATATGGCAGGTAATGTCATTAACCTTTGGGAAAATGAAATACTGAAGTAAACCTTCTACTCTAAATAACGCACCAAAAGAGAAAAATATTGTAGCTGCATCCTTGAGTCATAGAGCCCAGTTTAATGAAGGTTTCTTTTGCCTCATTTTGTCATTTTAGTCTTCCGAAATTGTATCGTTTGATTTTATTTTAGTTTTGTACTAGCCAAACGTTTAATTGTTCTGAAACAAAATCCCTATCTTCTTAGTAAACTGAGAATATGAATTATAAGTCTTTAAACGATTTAATCGAGTACTGATTCGTGTAATTAATGAATTTGGAATTAAAAATACTAATCAAGCCGCATACTTATCCTACGTAAGGATATAATGCATTGATTTTATAAAACATTGAATCCAATAAAACTGAGGTCTTTGTGTACTCAATCGTGTTTCTTAATCGGAGTTTTTCACGAATATCTTTCTTCATTATATATTCTTAGGAATTAAAACGTGACAACGGAGAAAGTGAGCTTTATCAATAAAAAACCTTTAAAAACATTTAAAGGACATATGAAATATAAATAATAATTTAAATTCAAATTTTCAGTCTTCTTCGTTTTTTCCTCTCGTCTTTTCAAGTACGCAGGAGGTTATAAATAAGGAAACGCATTTTAAATCCCTTTTGAATGAATTGCGCCGAAAGAGCATTCAAGATTTGTTTTCATCATCTATTTATTATTTGTCAGAATAGTTATTTTCGAAGGCCATTTGCTGACCAACTTAGATAATATTTCCATCCGTTCCAAATTTCAATCCTAGATGATACAAATATTGCGAAATCCGAGAGATGCAGCATCAGCGGCTCCTCGATTTCCCTTTTCAAATCGAGCTCAAGGGCGCCAAGATTTCGGCTCCCAATGCAATTAGCGCTTTCCGAGAGACATTTTCTCGTTGACTTTGGGAATAAACAATTAGTCACACAATGGCGAGGCCAACGCCATCCTTTTCGAAGCCGTTATGGAAATGCATAATTTCGTTACAAATGGATCTGCCTTTTTTTGGTACCATCTCTCTTGATGCTCATGGTTTATATCGTATCGGTTTTGGATGCTTAAGGGAACATTTTTTGCACTTGTCGTTACGTTATGGAGGTGTTTGAAAATGTTCTGTAGGTTTGAGATGAACACGGTGTTCGACGCAGTCTGTACAACCAGCCTCTGCCGCACGAACGATATATCAACCTCTAAAAGGCGTTGGTGTTAAAGACATTTTAAGTGCCGAGAGAACCAATTCGTCTATTTATTACATGAGAACTTTGTGACCCTTTAATTGGGTGAGATACCCTGACTCTCATCCCCTACTATTAATTTCATTCGCTACCTTCTTTAACGTTGCCCTCTCCAAGTAAGTTTGTCTATCATCTCTCTCCTCGGTTCCCTGAAGTACCCCTTATTTTCCTTTATAGAATTTCTTCTAAATATAATAAATTCACCTAACGTTAATGAAACAATTATTAAAATAAAGCACATTTTCCTCTGAAAATAAGGCCGAGACGAATATCGCTTGAGATTTCAAGTGCTGCCTCAATTTGAAGTCTCCAAATGAAAAAATTACAGATATCGCCGCTTAATTCTGTTTTCTGCTGAGGAGGACATTCAAGGACAAGTTGATTTTTCTTTATTGAATGGGATCCTTCTTTTGCTCACATTGACTGATTATGTATATGTGCTCAACTCTGTACAGTTTATTTGCATCTTCTCTGTCTTATTTTAGGTGATATATTTAGATGATATTATTATATTATTAATCTAAGAAAGCCACGAATTGATATTTAATCACGTTTAATTTTATAGGACAAGCGTGTAAGTGCCTATTTGATAGTGAAAGACATAATTCAAATGAGATGTTGTAATTTGAGGCTTGTCAATATTTAAAGAGATTCTGAATACTTCGATTCTAAAATTTTGCGGTAAACATATTTTCAAATTCAAGCAAACAATTGGTTGGTTTCTCGATTTATTCAAAGGTAATTAAATGGAATTTGAGCTAAAAGTTTTTCGTATATTTTTACGAATATTATTCATGTAATTTTCAATATTCACAGTAATCCTACATTTTATTGACAGTTTAGATATTCAAGTTTTCGGAAAAGGCAATCATCACCGAAAGTGAGATATTCAGTCTTAAGAGTTGTTCCTCTAGTTATCCGGTCTCAAACGTATTTTATCAAAGCACTGTCATTAAAATATCCACTCTCCTATAAACACTATTCATTTTGTTTATGGCTTTCCTTTCAACGCTTTAGGTGCTTTCTTTTTCTTTGCACATAATCTTTCCTTATTTTTATGTAAGTAGAAACAAAATAAGGTTTATTTATTGTTTCCCTCACTATAATATAATTTGTTAATTTTGCTACGATGCTTCATTTTAATACATATTATAATATATGCTTTCAAAATGCGATTCAGTATTCTTTACATTTCGAAACTTACGTTACCTCTGGTATAATTTTAAAGTAATTTTGTGTATAGAGTATATGCCAGACTTTTGTCATACAATCAATCTTATTGTTTCATTCTATTGTTTTTTTATACTACTTATCTCTAATGATTTGATTTATGCATGTTCAATCTTTTGTTTTAAGTTCGTTCTTGACACTTTAACATTTCTTAAATTCCCTTTTCTTTATCTCTTTCACATTTTTGTCGCAACCGTCGTCATGTTTCGCTTTTTCTTTTAAACCTACCGCTTAAAATCAATTTATTGAAATATTTTATGACATAGGATTGAATGTAAGGTGAGACTTATAAGTCTCAATATAGCCCCTCAGTAAAGTCGTGTTTTATTATTATCGTTACTCAGAAAGATTTCAAAGACGAGTTTAAAGTCACTTTAATTTTTTAAACGTTTACTTTTTTTAAATTCCGATGTTACCATTCATATGTAAATACTCTTTCTTTTCGCTATTCGTGGTTAATCATCGCTTAGTGACAGTTTCGGTTATCAAAACTTCAACAAAATTCCCTGTTACAAAGTAACGATCACATTCTTTTATCTGATAAAAAATGAAAAATCCAGTGGATGTAAATTGTTCAAGTAGTTTTTATTTGACCGTCTCTTTCATACTCTGAGCAAATTGCTTGTTTTTTTTTAAAGTAATTGAGGATTTATTACTTTCCCTCAGAATCCGTTAGCGAATCCTACTGATTATCTCACGATTATCTCTGACGTAGAGTTAAGAATTAAACCTTCACAACTTCTATTCTCTATAAATCGACTTAAAAGTGGACTTTTCAACTTTCCATCGCGGTTTCTTATCGTATTCTTGTTTTTCTCGAGGGACGGAAGTTTGCATGCTTTGAAGCACGTAGTGATATTCCGAGAAAGAAAAAAAAACATTTGTTTCGTATCCTTGGCGATGGAAACACATTTTTCTTCGGCGGTTAAATTTCGTCTAAATTTCCGTGAGCTCTTTGTAATCAGGTCCTAATTCTGATTCTAATCTCCCGCTTGTAATTAATTATGAATTTGTGAAAGAGTATAGAGTAACGCAGTTGGAAAGTGCCAATTCTAATTAGATCTCTCTCTTACTCGCCCTTCTGTTTATCTATAAATCGCTCATGAAGATTCGGTGAAGGATTTTAGTTTGTAGTTCGGGTTGAATTAAATTCTACATAAATGGGGCGGAAGTCTGAACAAATTTATGGTATTTTTAGCGTTTTAGGTTGGAAAGAAATCCAAATGCATTTCCTTTGAAAGTATTTTCTTAAATGAAAGCTGTCCCTATTTGCATAGCATTGCCTAGCTGTAGATAATTAGCTCATTCTCAATACTTGTTATATAATCCGTGGGTCCCTGGATAAATAAATGCAATATCATGAGGAGGATATCGATGTATTTTTCAACTATCGCCATCTCTTTAGGTCATTAGAATCGGCAAAATATCAGCATGGAACTCATACGTATCTTCTTTGGATCAACCGCTAAATTGTCTTTGTTAATCTATTGTTTTTTCTCAGCGAACTATTTATATTTTCCTGTTTTGGTTTTGTGCTCCTTCAGCATACCTTTTCTATAGTCTATTTATGTGATTATTATGACTCCATTTACCTCTTTAAAGAAAGATTACATTCCTACAAACTCACACTCGTTTTTTCGAAACTGCAGAATGAAGTTCTATTGTCTCAATCGGACGGAGGTTCTTACGATAATCAAATAAAACACGTCACAAATGGCGTAAACGGAATGCCCAAAACAAATACCTGGAGCTTATATTTCGAGGGACAGGAGTCAAGGTCAAGGTTCCGAGGAGAAAGTCTGGAAGAAAGGTTGACGCATACAAACGAGAGAAGCCGCAAACATCATTCCATCCATTTCGTTTTCATGGATACGTAACTGCTCCTTCGTTGTGATGGATCTCATACGTCTGTCCTGCGTTTTAGTCACTCCAACGCCATAAAAGGTTAAATCTGATAATATTATAAATAAGATATCGATTAAAATATGTTGACATTCTCGTGCTTGCATTCTTGGATTCTAAGTGTTACATTTTTAGGTGCGGTGAAAATAATTATGAATACTTGACAGAAAACGATATTTTAATCGAAACTTAACTGGAAATCACTGATAATCTGCAGGAAACGGTTTATTTAAGAGCTTTTTCTGCTCACATGTTTTCATAAATTCAGAGATAATCAGATATAATCGCATAATATTAACAGTATGCAATTTCCCTTCACATTGTTTAAGTTTATAACATACATTAGGCACATTCAATGAACAATGAGAGAGTCATGTGGAAATTGATTTCGCTGACCCCGTCCTAGAACAGCTGTTTTATTTATTTGCTTATTTATTCAAATACTGCAAAATTGTCAATTTAAAGTGGAAAAATATAGCAATAGAATAATTAAATTAACTATGAAACCAACAAAATATAAAGCTAAGTAATTAGAATTATTTAATAATGGGTTTTACTTTGTGTGATTCCATCGCGTGAGAATAAATGTCCTTTCGGATGATGTGAAAGTAAGAATATTTCTAATCTTTCTAGTATCTATCTATATAAATAAAGCAGAAATTCTGTGGGTTTGTTTGTTTGTCTTGGATTGGAGTCCACACCGTTTACCCGATTTGTCTCAAACTTTGCATACGTGTCCTCTGATATCAGGAAGGAAGTACTGTTGCATTTTTATTCAAGAATTTTGCTGAGTTCGAACCAAGATCGCTCAGATAGATTTTCATAAGGATTACACGTAAGCTTTACTTTTATCGGTTGCAGGCTTTTTTTCTTTTGAAGAATTAAATTAGAAGGAATAGTCGTACAGAGTCGAGACAAACACCGAAAGTAAGATAATCGAATGAAGATTCTTATTTTGGTCGTAAAATCTTACTTTCGATTACAATTTGCGAAAATATCGGTAAAATATACAAAAAGTTTGTGAAAATTCGAGGCTATAAACAACTCATCCCCCTGACGACCGATCCCATTGTTGAATCCGAGCTCATGTTTTATCCCGTAAAAATACTCGAGGACTTTAGGCCCATAAAGCTGATGATTGAAGAGGACGATATATTACATGGACAACGAGAAATTTTCTGTAAGAAGGTAATCAGCAATTTCAGGTTCATAATTACAGACAGAAAGGGTAGATGAGGGCAGTCAGATGTCTTGTCTATATCTCATTGCACGACCGACAACTTAACGTATTTAATCTAATAATATATTACCCGTTGAGAATAAACGGGCGCTTCAGCTAATTAGTAATAATAAGCAATGCGAAAGTAAGGAAGTATAAAAAGTAAGAAAAAATTAGAAATAAGTAATGTGAAAAGAGAAGTGTAAACAGGTGATTATGAAGACTTATAACGAGTTAGGGTTAGGCAGAGAGGGAATTAAGAACAGAATGCATAAAATAAATATCACATTTTGTTCGTTAGATTCTAAGAGAATTCTAGGTCAAACTCTCCTTTACTGAATATCTTTTACAGTTCTCTATAAGTTTTGCGTTTTAGAAGTGATATTAGGTTGGTATCAGCGGCTGCTAAACATGCCTCATTTTAGTCTCATTAGTCAGTATTTATAGATGATTTCCTCTTCGATCACAAAAGCGTTTTTATCTCAAACATTTCCTCTTCTCGTTTAGAGTGCTTAATCGATTCTTGGCGCGTCTCTGTGTCTGGTAGAGGAAGGGGAATCACTGAAGGTGGAAGATCACTCATCGACGGAGGGCCTTTTTGAGCAATCGCATCGTGTTCACACCACATTAAGTGCGAATCTTAAGAAATACACCTAAAATTACCACCGAAAAAGTGTCGTGACACACCCGAGATTGAATCCGACATTTTAACTAAAATGTTTTACTTAAGCATACGTTGCAAGAGATAACCATTAGCATGCTTGGATTAAAGTTTTCCTCCGTAAAAGATGCGCTTTTCAATTATGTCATTGCTTAACCGTTGACCACTGATTCCTTTTTATGGGAATGGAATATTTGAATTTTTTGTACGTTTTAAATTTGCACAGGCCATTTAATAATTCGGTCCAACATCTTTCAACCTGTATTTGATCGAGGAATCGTCTGCTGTGATCCCCGAAGAAATTGCTAACCACTAATCTTTATTTGATTATCAGTTGGAAGTTGTTTGACCTATTCATGCTACTGTCGTTCCAAGTTTCTTTTCAAGTCGCAAATTAGAGGTTTCATCTTTAATTGGTGGTTTTCGAATCGCTGTTTGGCATCGACCACTTCCATCGACTGGATCCATTCGGAAAAATGAGCTTCAGGGTTGTTTCATGGAATACGCTGACCTCGAAAACGAATTTTGGAATTACCATAAATCCCATTTTTGTTCATAGATGACGATTTTATCTGCAAACATGATATTACGTCATAAATTGTTAGCGAATCATGAAAGCTGCGGACCACTTTCTTCTTAAAATATTATTAACGTTTTCCATTCTCTGACAGTGTGTCATCTTTGTATTATTTGTAATAAAAGCGGAAAATTTGCTGTTTAGCAATAGGTTCTTACATTAAATAACATAAAAATACTTGAATTTAGCTTAATAAATTCCATCACTTAGAAATGGGGACGTAGAAAGTTGCTAATATAGGACAGTGTTTCAGTTACTCCATGCTTTCAATTGTAAGATACGGATTAACATGACATGATTTTGTTCCCCAGATATCCAATCGCACGTGCTGTGATAGAGCGAGCAATAGCTGCTGATCTTGTAATACGATTTTTATGTCAAGTTCAAATGAATGGGGAGATATAATCCATATCGGAATGCGATTTCCAAGTCTCCAACGGACTCTTTGATGCAATCATTCACTGCAATCGATTAAGGAATCATACATATATAAAGGTCTCATCTATCATTTCTCTTTCTAATTGCCTCAACGGCAATAAATATGATACCTGATTTATATTTTATCTAGCATACGTATCTACCAAGGAAACTTGGGTAAATGTAGCTGTATGGCACTGAACGATTATATAGTTTGGTTAAAGTTAGATCTAAAAGCTCATTTCCCTCAGTATCACCAAACGAATCTTAACTTTATAATAAAGTACAAAAATTGGGCATAATTTGATGTTAATGTTATAAACCTTTAATGGAATATGCTTTCGTTAATGTTATAAACCTCTTGTTTATAACATTAACCGTTGTTTGCGTCGTGCGGATGTACCCAAAACCGCGGGTTTTCTGTGATTGAGAAAATGCAAGCTTATTCTATGCCACGATTGCAGTATTAGTTTCATAGAGTATTTTATTCTTGTTTCTATAAAAACATCATCGAACAGTTACCTATTATTTGTGGCATTTTTGAAACACTTAGTTCCTTACTGCCGTCGATTATAACGTGGACAATTTTGATGAAAAATCCCTGTGGGTGTTCTGAAGATGTTTTGAACTATGTAATTGATAAACTGAAATAATATAAACGAGAAGGCCCTGTATGGGAAATAAAGATTTGTTTTACTAATAGGATACAATTTCCTCCTGGAAAATTTTCCGTTAATGTCTTCTTCATCCATTGGTGTATCTCCAATGTGTTGGTAGATTTTGCCGATGCAAAGGTACCAATAGGAGTTGACTGAATTGCATTCAGCACTTTCATGAACGCATATTTTCATAATCGGAGCTTGTCTGCCTCTACTTGCTTCTTTGCTCATGTTGTAATGACTCAGAACTGGCATTCATAATTGAACCTTCCTAAATTACGTGTTGATGTAGCAAGGTCGGTTTAGTTCGTATTTTGCTGATATAAAAATGAGTATGCAATGCTACTATGGGGCTGAATGAATGAAAGGAAAATGAATGGAGGGCATACATTAATCCCTCAAGACAATCAGATATGAAAGAACCTTCGAGAAGTACGCGTTAATAGCATTGCTCACCATTCGTAGCGATTATTATGGATTTTGGTTTCTACTAATAATCTTACGATCGAATTCGCGAAAGAAAGAGATAATTCAGTTTACTATCGTTCTATTGCAACACAAACGTCTGTAGAAATAGAAAAAAAATACATTTTACCCTCCGTCTATTGTATCTTAACGAGAACTTCTGCTAAATAGAATTTATGGTATGGATTAGTAATCGACTGCATAACGAAGAATCAATTTTCTGAGATTGTATCATTTTGTTGTGATTAGCTAATCGCTGAGTCTAACTCACGGCCAAGTATTTATCCATCATCGTGACACTGACAAAGAGGCGATGGACAAAATATGTGTCAGTACTGAGGCAGATAAGGGATAAAGTTAGGGAGTATTCGGGAGATTTGTGTAAAAACGGGGACTGCAAAGGAAATTTTATTGTATGAGTAGTGTTTGGGTTTCTTTGCGGATTTCTGTATTCTAAATTAAGTTTTTATTTGGTCAAAATCTGTGTCTTTGGTGTTTTCTCTCAGTTTCAATTCTTCAATTATATATTCCACATAGACTCTCCAAAGTGAACCATCCACAGGATTTAAAAATAATGAAGCGAATGCCTATTATTTTGTTCCTACATCTAATTATTTATATTACTATCAAATGTTTTCTCTAGAATTAAATATCTGTTAGTTTTTGGAGAGTTCTTTATGTAGAAAATAGTATGGTGTAAATAGATTTTCATTTCCCACGGGAATAGTGCTTCAGCTGTTCTTTATTATAATTTCGAATGATGAGGTTCGCCTAAAACTCGATAACTACAAGTTGCCAAACTCAATATTGAAAGACGGCGGCACAATTGATAGCTCTTTTATGATTCAATTGGTCTCCGGTACTACTCCCGACCAAGAAAATTCCACAAGCTAGCGACAAAATTCGTAAAAAAATTCTATTATTCGTTCTAAAATACATCGTCAATCTTAGATTCAGACTACGAATTATGAATAATTGGATAAGATGAAAAATATTTTTTTTCAATAGACTGTGGATCTAACTTAATACACGGAATCATAGACATACTTCTGCTCAAACATAGGTTCTTTATTTCGGCCTATTTTTCCAGCTGGAAATCGAAAAGCACTTCAACTAGCTAAGAATATATTAAACGAGTAAAGCATATCGATAACACTAATTTCGAGTCGGCATCATATCGAGAGGGTCCTCAAAGGAAAAAAAGGATTGATAATATTCTTAAAATTCGCTGCAATTTATTCATCCGGCATCGAACCCGGGTCTTCCTGGTCATACTTACTATGCAGCACAACAGAAGATCGCAATTTTTAACTGTGTGAAAATTCAAGCAGAAATATTGGGTGCAACTGCCTCAAACGAAGTCCTACTTTTCCCTTATATTCCTTATGTGAGAAATTTTAATGTGCTCTGGCATCGAACCCTGTGAAAGCATGGTCTTATCTAAATTTTTTTCTTAAATGGAGTCTTAATATACATCTTCTAGAAGAGCAAGAACTTCCTATCACTTCGGTAAGTGCATCAAAAAATAATGAAAAACTAACCCAATATATTTTAAAGAGATAGATTGCTTTGTAAGTATTTCTCTAAAGAGTAGAACCGTAAAATCAAAACTCTCGTAAGAGATCTGTAGAGAACAGGACGGCAACAAACGAATTCAGGAAATACATTTTTAATGAAAACTCTCTTTTCCATTTCTTTTGAGTAAATTATTTCTTCCAGTCTTTTTTGTTTAAAATTTATCACTTATAATTAGAAAAGTTATTTTTCTTAGTTGAAAATCCCTGTTTTTCTGTTTACAAATTTAAAACGCGATATTTTGGGAGTTGCACGAACGCATTTCGTTCGTTGTGATAAGTGTGTGTTACGTATAATTTGCAAGAATCTGGACGCTGAATTCGGCGAACCAACTTGGGTAACTGTAAGGAATTTGGCGACTGTTTCTTTGAAATTACAATAATTTAAACTCATAAAATTAACTGTTTCCCAACGATGAAACTTGGAATTACAAATATTTTCATTGAATTCAATTGATTTACTTGATCATAAAACATAGTGTAATTAGAGCTTCCCCCTCCCTAGATATACTCTAATTAACGACATCTCGACTTAGTTCCATTGGAAATATGCTGTGGCAAATACGTATGTCACAGAAGTTATACATATTTAATTGTTAATGGGTTGAGATATCGTTCAATCAAGCTGCCGGTCAACTGATTGTTGTCGGGCAATCGAGCTTCGGTCATCCGAGGTAGACCCGTTTTCAGTGACCAGTTTTCGAGTATTATAAACTTTTGCGGCCACGTTTTTTTGAGCATGGAGTACGGCGAAATCTGTTTTCCTGGTTGCCAATGTTGCCACCAGGTTCGCTGACATCACCCATCAAGAACGTGTCGCTGCTTTTTCATTTTAGCGCTATTATTATTTCAACCTTCAATTGAAGTTTGAAAATCAAACTGCGAGGCAGTAAAAAGGAAACGATAAGACGTTCGATTTCATATCTTAAAGCTGTCAAGGCTTAAAATTCTTCCGAGGTCCCACGTGAAGATTTGGGGCTGAAGGTTAAATAACCATAAATGAGGCGTTTGTTATTATAGTATTATATCAGCATTTATTTTAAGCGAATATGGTGGAACCACAAAAGACTACTGGTCTTGTTCATACGAAATAAAAGATATTTTGTTATTGTCTTTAATGTTAAGAGACTGCTGCTTCTGAAAAATATCAAAGTTTGGTAAAATCACCGATTCAGTGTTAATGACTTCACCGTTAATTTATCAAAGGACGTCACCAGTCGCAAGATAATTAGATAAAAATAACCGCACGGTATTTTTCTCGAGGTTTCGTATTTTCCTACTTAACAAAGGCAAAAAATCGCAACGGAAAATCATCGCGGACGTTGATTCTCACACGAAACATCCGCCCTTTGATAAATACCCAGAAATAGGAATAGAAATGCTCACATGGCCAATTTTAAATCAATGAGTGCACATTAAGAGGCTTATTTTTGTTAAACTTAACTTTCTTATTGCTATCTCATTAATATTTAATATGAATTTATTATCGTATAATTTAAGTTATCATATAGTATCGTATATCGTTTATACGAGTTATCGTAACTATTACTAACATGATCGCAATGGTTCTGGCAGGCACTGCACAAGTATTTCAAAGCATTTGCATAACAGGTACTCTGATATGAACTATGTATGTTAATATTTTCACATAATTCAACATATTACACCCATTTAACATATTTCTTCTGTTGCGAAGAAATTCAGTGATTCGTCATCTGTGAGTTTTGGTGAACATATCTTATAGACTCATTAAAATAAGTGCTGTAAAATATAATATCAGAGTTGAAAGATTATCATAAGTACATTCTGCATTTTATTTTAGTGTATCGCTGCAGTGTACAGTACATACTTAAAAAAAATAGGATTTCATTTTTGAATCTATTTTGATTCGAAGGATTTTATTCTATTCGTCGTGGAAAATATATCCCGAATCAAACAGTCGTTGAACTCGAAGGATTTTTCACAGGAAATAGTTCGAATATTTTACAAATTTCTCGCGATTTTGAATCAAAAGCAATATTTGAAAGCTTGAATTAGAATCCTTACACAATTCCCCTTCTTTTGACTCGATTTCCTCATTATTCATAATTCAATTGTCTATTATGAAGCTGCAAGAGATGGCAATGAACTTGACGTGAATTTCATAAACAATTTACTCCGAACGCCCCGGAGACGAACCCAGGGCGACAGTCAGGAAAGTGTATCAATTGTGAATATATTTCTGTTGGAGGGATGAAACCTAAGCCTTGAAAATACAAAGTTTTACTAACACTCAATTAGTCGCACGAGGTCAACAAGATCACATTAAAAAAGCTATGAAAGGTATTTCGAACTTTTTTTACTTTGTAAATAATTTTTCTTTTTAATGATAATCCGGACATTTTGTTAACTTTGACTTATGAAAAGAATATGATTTAATCAGTGTTATCAAATTTACAAATATATATAGTCATGTAAGACCATTTCAATTCTTAAGGCGATATTTTATAAATTAATTTATTACTATCAGGAGCAGAATGAAACCCATATCATGCACACCTGAAAAACATATGCTTTAGATGATACTTCTGAGAGTTTATTGATTTTTTTCACAATACAGCTATTCTGCTGGGTTTAAACATTGAAAACAATTTTTTAACCAATAAAAAAAATTATCTTTCAATATTTGTCTAATATACCACACAGGTCTACCAGAATAACAACATTTATTTTATAATCCAAGAAAATCCATCTTTATCACATATTTCATAAACACATTTTAATAATGCTTAAATTGGATCTTAGTAGATTTTATTATTTAAACATTTTTTGGACGAGATTTTTGCTGTTTAAATTTCTCTTATAATTGTCCGCATATTCCTTCTCTGCTTTCTAACCGAAGGTTCGGTTAAACGAATAAAATTGTCGAAATTGGTTGAAAATAACAATTTTTGCAAAATGAAACGGAAATAATACTCAGCAATCAATATTAATTTTAATAAATGGCATATACGAAGAGGAGGTTAGGCCAAAGATCCTATTTCTGATACGTCTCGAAGAAGGTGATCTTTTTTCCACAGAAATTAATATGGTAGCCTCAGTGGTGGAATGATTAGTGTGCATATTTAAAGTTTATAATCCTCCTAAGGATCCAGAATTGCTGATCCTTATTGATTAAATATTCGGTCTAAAAATTCCCTATATTGTAATAAAGAGCTATAAATCTAAAAAAAATGACTTTTCCTTATTCTTTTTTTATTGGTTCACAGCCCTGATTTCGTGGAGCTATCAGTCCTGTCATATATTTTAAAAAATTGTTTGTTGATAACAAAGAGTTCAAATTGAAGATGTAAGCCCCTAATTTTGTATAAAAAAATAAAAAAATGCCCCTAATTTTGACGAATACAAAAAATAAAAAATATATGCACTTCGTGGGTTACTAACTCTGAAAAGGAGCAATTTACGGTTTTGAAAGTATTATTAATCGGAAGTCCCTAAACCGAAAGTTTTATAAAATAATCGGAAATTTATTTTCGGCTCCTACGACTGTTTTGACGTCCTTTCGAAAGGAGTGAAAACAGTTTTGCCGCTATCCGATCGATGGCTGTTATAACATAGTGTAATTTTGATGCATGAAATAAAATAACGAACCTTCTAGATAATCTGAAAGTTTGAAAATATTAATGCAAAGAGTAAAAATAACGATATTTTCTTTGCTAAATGATCATTAATGATTTAAAATAAACTGAAAAATTGATTTACCATTTTAAAAGGTTATAAAATTCGAGAATTTCGGAGTCATATTGAGCCGACTAATGACGTCACTTTCGTGACTAACTAAGGATTGATTTGCAATTCCTCGGTTTACGTCGCAATTCCACTACAAAAATTCCCGCTATTGATTGCTTTGCCATCGAAAGCGAGGATGAGAAATGGTCCAGGTCACGGAATATCCAAAGGAAATGACGTCATGTTTTCCAAAAGGTTTGGAATATTTTCCATCGTCATTCAATTAATTTTGACTTGTTCAGGCTTTATTTGCTAAACTTTCATAACAACCTTAAAAATAGTTATACATTAGTGTTATATCTGACAATTATATTAAACGACAAAGAATACTAATATGATGTATAATATGAGTTAATTTAGTAATTTATAATATGAGTTATGTACGATTGTCAAGTGTTAAGATAAATAACTTAATTTAGCAGAAATAAAATTTTATTTCTTAATGTTATTAAATGTATTTGGAATTTTCTATGTGAGCTTAACTCTATTGCTTAGTTAGGGCGTTTGTTAATTAGAGCATTTATCAACGTCAGGATTTATCAAATTCGAGTCTAGTGTTTGTCCGCGACAATTTTTCTGGAGGAATTTTCGTGTTATTATTAATGTTATAGGGAAATGTCACGAAATTATCAATAATAGATATCTATTAGTTAGAGTGTACTCTATTGTGACGTTACGAATGCTCGTGGTCTATTTTACTACAAAATTAAAATTGGTTGGCTGAATCATAGGTAACCCGTTTAATACCGTCATTTTACTATTTTTGACGATATATTTATCAACATCCAAGTCTTTATTTTCTCAAATTAAATTTGTGAACGATTTCCTCTTTTTTAATTGCACTTATGATGGATTCAATTGTTATTTATGGTATTTTACTCTTGTTGATTATGTAATCCCAATTTAAAGGATGTCTAGCAAAAATTTAGAATGGAATCGTTGATTTCACTCCGAATTAGTTTCTACATTTCGACCAAATATCGAAAATAGGTCGATGAATATTCTAACTCAATTAGAGCTAAAGATAAACAATAAGTCCAAACGTTTGGTTGAAATGATTCCTTTTGTTCGTCTCTTGTGTTTGTCTGAAGTCATCCTTGGCAAAGAAAACGTCGAGACAATTGGGAGAGATGCCGAGGGTGAGTGTTGGAGAGAATCCGAAGGTCATACGGAGATGTGCGACTTCTGAGAATTCTCGAAGGGATGCGCGACCAGCTGATGCGAAGTTCGGCGGTCGATATGAGGAAAAAGAAGGAACTGGCAATACAATTGGAAGAAAAGGAACGCTGGCTCTCAGCATTCGAATCTCAGATCATTTGACGTCGGATACGAGATTGGAAAGAGAATTGGAAGCCACCATTTTAGTCGTAATGTTATTCAGTCACGCGTGTGATCGGAAATACCAGAAATGCTCAAGGACTCGCTTTCGAAAAAAAAAGAGTTCATCACTTTAAACAGTTCTCTCTGATTTTTATGAAGAAAACCATCATATTATGTTCACGATTGGGTTAAAACTTGCTAAATATTGAATACAAGATGATGAGATTTAAATGGTTCTTAAAATTGTGGAATTCAGCTAAGCCTCGTTAAACTTGTCGATAAATATCGATAAGAATTCTCAGTTTTTAGTAGTTTCTCTTTGGTTGGTTTCCAGAGGATGTGTGATTGCATCCATAGGGCAATAATAGAGGAAGCCTATTTAAAAATTTGACAGAATTTGATGCCTCAAAGAAGTTGGTAAAACTAGTGGAACCAAGTTTGGATAACTTGTGAGCAAAGGTCAAGCTGGGCAAAATAAAGTAACACCCTCCGAGTAAATGCTGGAAGATGAATCCGGGCTTAGAATGGTTTAGCTTAGGAATATACATGTAAATACACCGCGGCAAGAAAACACCCAGAAGAAGGGAGGTGTGAAAAACCTGCGAAACCTACTGATAGTTAAGTAAATTCTTATGGAAAAACAGGTTGTCTATGTCTATGTCTATGTAAGAACCCTGCAAGCCGCCTTTCGGCGTGTGGCAGGGGGTGCAAGCACCTTGACTCTATTTTCCTAAACGGTTGCTTTCGCGTATACTTCGCGGAAAAAATGAATTTTTGAAACGATTCGTT
The DNA here is from genome assembly GCA_947579665.1 of Sympetrum striolatum. Taxonomy (NCBI): domain Eukaryota; kingdom Metazoa; phylum Arthropoda; class Insecta; order Odonata; family Libellulidae; genus Sympetrum; species Sympetrum striolatum. Next base: position 107,007,064 of record OX388343.1, on the reverse strand, counting down.
TTAGCATCTATTTCCCTAATCTTTCGGGCAGTATCAGCACGACCCATATAACAGGGGGGTCGCATTATATCGGTTACATCATCTGAAAACGTAATTTCTCTGAACTTATTTAATAAATTTATCCTTTGAATTTTTCTTCTATCTTCTAATGATTCCCATCCCGCGTCCTGTAACATCTGAGTGACGCTCGCTGTTTTATCGTAGCAATTCTTTACAAATCGTATCGCCTTCCGTTGTACTTTTTCTAAATCCCGAATATGACATTTCTCGGCGGGGTCCCATACACTACATGCATATTCAAGGTGAGGCCTAACTAACGCTAAGTAACATCGCTCGCGAACCTTTTCTTCGCTCCTACCGACTATTCTTTTAACGAAGCCGAGTTTCTTAAGTGCTTTTCCACATATATTTCGGATGTGGGCACTCCATGAAAGATTATTCGTGAGAGTTACTCCAAGATACTTTACCGATTCTACTGACATTAGGTTTACCCCTCGGAGACTATAAGAATAATCATTTATTATAGATTTACTTTCGAAGAAGTTAACTACCGAACACTTTTCTACATTAAGCTCTAATTGCCACTCATCGCACCAATTCATAATTCTATCTAAGTCGTTCGAAAGGGTTAATCTATCCTCTGAACTAACTATTTCCCTGTAAATGACTGTGTCGTCTGCGAATATCCTAACATTGCTTTCAATGTGATTGCTGAGGTCGTTGATGTATACTAAAAATAACAACGGTCCAATTACACTGCCCTGAGGGACGCCCGAGGTCACCTTAACCAAGTTGGAACTAATACCATCGAGTACTACTCGTTGCTCTCTATCGGTGAGAAAGTCTTTTATCCAGTTAATAACTTGTGCATTGATACCCGCAACTTCTAATTTGTACAGCAATTTATGATGAGGTACCTTATCGAAAGCCTTCCGAAAATCTAAAAATATCGCATCGACTTGCTTATGTTTTTCAGCAGAGTTTAGAACATCGTGTACTAATAAAGCCAGCTGAGACTCGCAAGAACGAGTCTTACGAAAACCGTGTTGATTCCTAATTATGAAATTGGACGTTTCAAGAAAACCCATTAAAGAGCTAGCTATTATATGTTCCATAATTTTACCGCTCAGTGATGTTAAAGATATAGGCCTGTAATTAGCTGGATCGTCCTTAGAACCACTTTTAAATATTGGCGTGACATTCGCAATTTTCCAATCTTTCGGGACCTTTCCTTCGCTCATACTCTTGTCAAATATAACTTTAAGAAAAGGTGCTACGCTCTCCGCAACTTCCTTGAACACTCGAGCCGGTATGTCTTCAGGACCCGGAGCTTTATTCGGTTTAATCTGTTGCAATAGCGTAATGATGCCGTCTTCTCTGAAGGTGATTTTCGACATTGATTCAGGTTTATCAACATTCGGGAGAGTATTTGATGTATCGTCAGACGTGAAAACGCTTCGAAAAAAATCATTCAAGATATTAGCTTTGCCTTTAGCATCGTTTACTATATTACCGCAAGTATCCTTTAATGAACCAACAGTTTGCTCTTTACCTTGGACCTCACGAACGTACGACCAAAACGCCTTTGGGTCCTCTTCCAAGTGTTCGCATAAAATCTTCTTTTTATATTGACGGAGGGCATCTCGCATAATTCGTTTAGTTTCCGACTTTGCTTCCTTATGTTCGCTCTCTACTCGATCTATGTTGATACTATTCGGTTGCCTCGCAGCGGCTTTTAATTTGGAATGCAAACGCCTCTGTTTCTTTAGTGCTCTCCTAGTCTCCTTATTATACCATCTAGGTTCATTAATTTGATTTGAAAGTTTTGAGGGTACAAATTTATCCATTAGGTCACGCATTGTTCTTACAAAGAGATTCCACGTGTCCTCGGTATTTAAACATATCGCGCGCGTTTTATACTCCAGAAATTCGTACATGAGTTTACTACGATATCCTTCGAAATCGGCTCGCGGGTAAAGATAAACTCTGCGCTTAGGTTTTCTGTGCTTTACCAAGTTAAGGTCGAAATCTATAATTATGGCTTTGTGATCGGATATTCCATCGCAAACAGATGTGTTAGATACTCGTTCAGGGGTGTTCGTAAGAAAAAGATCTAAAATGGTTAATTCCCTGGTAGGCTTTTTGACTAGCTGGTGTAATGAATTTTTTTGTATTAAATTTAACAAGGTCCTACAAGAGTCATTGTCCCGAGCTCTTTTCTTGACTACGTGCTTTTGCCAATCGATGTCTGGAAGATTAAAATCTCCTCCAATTATCATTAAGCTATTGTTGTTTTTACGCGAGTAAAAATTTATTTCATCGTTTAAGTTACGCAAAACATGACGCGAAGAGTTGGGCGGCCGGTAAAAAGCACATACATGTAGATTGGGTTTATTTGGCTGACTAATGGTACACCATACGCTCTCGATACAACTGTTAGGATACGTATGTGAACTACTCCGCAAAGAACTTTTAACCGCTATAAATACTCCTCCACCCACTTTATCCTGACGGTCCTTACGATAAATCTTAAAATCTTTAGGAAATACTTCGTAGTCATTAATATCGTCAGTTAGCCAGCTTTCGGTGCCTATAATTATGTCGGAGTCGTTACTTCGGATAAGATGTTCAAGATCGGCTACTTTGTTTTTGATGCTTCTACAATTAATAATGGCAATCGATAGTTCATTTACAATGGGTGAAGCCCGGGAAACGCGTTGTTGCTCATCTTCAACTTGCTCAGTAATTTTTAAGGTATTCGATTGTTTATTAACTTTATTTCCTATATCGGAGCCACTTAAATTAGAAGCATTCCCACAGATTCCCTTTAGCCTAAAAAAAACCTACAATGCTCGTAAATCCTATGAGCCACCCCGCTCGCAGCTTCAGCAGTATAGTGAACACCAGAGCCGTTCAAGGCGAGGGGGTACGACAAGAGGGTCGGCCGAAGGTCCACAAAGTCAACTCCCATGCCCCGACAGAACTCCCACATCCGCGCATTCAGACCATCTATTTTAGTCCGAACGCTTCGGCTGCAGTCACTCCGCGGGACAAGGCTGCAGATGGACAGCCGCACATCGATGCCAAGCGACTCCTGCACGCGCTCAACCTCGGAATTCAGGTCCTCAAAAGAACGCAAAATATCCTCGGGAGCGCGGTGACAGGCATCGTTGACTCCAACATGGGCCACCACCCGCAGCCGAGAGCAACCCGTGCCCCTGGCCGCCGCACCTACCGCACCCGTGACTTGGGCCACATGCCCAGAGGGAATACACCAAGATGTAACCCTAATGTCACCTCCCTCCCTCTCCGCCCTTCGCCGCAAAGGGGCCACAATACGCTTAACATTAGAGCTCCCTATCAATACAATCCCCCCACCCCGACTTCCTTTAGGCGCAGCCACTTTGGAGGGAAGAGGGGCAGGCATGGCCTTCCGAACAGGCTCATCGACACTTTCCAGCACCGAGAACTTATTGCGAATAGGGATAGGATTCGTCGTCACCTCCCCATTGCCCTTGGCAGCCCGCGCTGCTCCTCCACTCCTCGTAGCCACCATCCACTCGGGCTTCAGGGGGAGAACAGAGCCCGAGAGGTTAGGAGTAGGCATCACCGCCTCCGCGACAGACCAACCAGCGTTTACTCTAGGGCGAGCCCCAGTGGTCGACGTGGAGGGAACTGACGCAGTTTTGGGAGCCACCCTCCCCCTCATCGAGGTATTCCCACCTCCTAAAACCAACGAGCGAAGCTCTCCAACAACCCTCTCAAGGCGGCAGATCCGTGCCCACAGGGGGTCGGTGTCCACCTTCCTTTCGCGAGCCAGGACAGACCTGTAGGAAGCCATCCTATTGCTATGGAATTTACACTGGCTCACTAAATGGGGAACTAAAACGAAAACAACTAACAATGAACAATGAGTTACCACCCGCTGTGCTTTACCTGGCTGACCTAACCTGTGTAGAGGGGCTAGGTTTCTAACTTCGGAGACAAAATATATACACTAACTAAAGGATTACCGTGAGAGGAATTTATCTGTGCAAGTGATTCGTATAAAGTTTAAAATAAATAAATTAGATTATACAGGCAAAAATGGAAGTAAGCGCCGCAGAAGATTAAGTGTTAGAGTAAAATACACTAAGTAGGCTCGTAAGTAAAATATATAAATTAAGATAGCAGAGTTAGCGGTTATCGGAAGTTATGACAAAATAAATAAGACCCAAAAGCACACAAGTAAAGTTAGGCGATAAACCTAGTCAATAAAGGATAGAAAATAAAATAAATAAAAAGATAGAGGGTACTTAACGCTCACGCAGTCTTGGATCGCAGCTTCGAAGGTGCGATGTAACACTACTGGAAGAAGAGCGCCAAACACAACGAAAAGATTTACTAAACTATGAACGAAACACTAAATAAGAAGTAAAAATATAATATGCACTGAAGAAGTAAACTAAAATAACTCAGAAGAGTAGCTTAAAACTACACGGTTGGAGCAGGTAGTACTCTGCGTCTCAGCAGGTGATCTCAGGAGAGAGAGAAGGCACGTCCGTCTCCTTTGACAGCTAGGCCAAGAAATGAGGTTAAGAGAGATATGAAAGGCAAACAAGACTATACGCCCAACTTGGGAGGAATGTTGCTAGCAACAGTAATAAATGGAGAACCTCGGTCGTTACATCGCGCGATCCACTGGGTTTGATCGTGTAGCTCTCTTTTGAATATTAAGACGCTCTCAGTATAATTCAATTTAATAGGACGTTGCATCACGCCATTGCCAAAATCAAAGTGATGCAGTTCGCTTTTGTATTTTGAGTCATTCTTTTCCGTGACTCTGTGTGAAGTGAATCCTTTCGTTTGTTTATCGATCCAAATTCTTTTTCGTTGTCGAAAACAATTCCTAGTACTATAGTGTCTGAGGTGATCTTAACGTAAACGTTTTTAATTGGTGCTATCAATTTAACAATATCAATATAAACATTTAAAAATATTTTTCCGTTATATTGTGCCTTATTCTATAAAACAACTTATATCAAATGAGCACAATGAATACCATATCAGCGATACCGGTATCATAAAATTAAATTTTATATGTTATGGATGGTCTCTTGAGGATTATACAAGAGATGGTATCAACATTCATCACTTCATTTGAGGCCAGTAATTTGAACCAATGCCAAAAAAATATTGGCCATTTTATTCGATATAGCCCTGAATTGCTAAATTTTGCTTTCGAGGCACTTAAAAAAAAACTACTCGGGAATCAGTAATTTGGTTTTCAGATTGTACTTAATCTGGTGAAATTTTCTACTTATCTTTATGTTTTTCTTCCATCTTGAAGTCGTATTCAATTTCCTTCATTCAAAATGAAATATGCACCTGAAACATCTATGAAAGCATAAACTCAGTCGTCGACTTACGACCACGTTCAGTCCCGATAGACCGGTTGGAAGTCAATTTGGACGTTAGGCACATATTAATTGTTTTTTGATAAATTTCGAAATACTTTTTATGAACGCAACGCCATCTTGTTCCAAAATAGAGACTGCTTATTTTTAAATATTTACTACTTCTTTAATTCGACATCAAGAAAAAATGGAAGCTATTTGTAATCTTCGATTTTTTTGTTTTTGCTACTTTCCTTAAATTATTTTTATGCCCTTTTATAATATCTCGGAATATCGTTTAAATAAATACTAAGCCATTTTCTTAATGAACTATTTAATATTTTTGTTATCTTTATTTAGACGTGCGCTGCACCATTCACGTCGCATAAGTCCGACTATACTTCCACTGTGGATCACCGAGAAGGACCTAAAAGGAAGAAGAGGAATCGTAATTCGATGGATAAAGTAAACTTAAGGTCAGTGATGACCTTTGCAGTTGCCTTTTGCGTGTATCAAAGGTGTAGCGAAATGTAGGCGTGTGTGTGTTATATCAATACCATTTCAATTTTTAATTGCATTCATGCTTCGTGGTTGTCCTAACTTTGAGGTTCTTGGCCTTTTATAGTTGAGACTTAAATCTCATTTGATGATTTGTGGTTCTATTGTGGCGCGAATTGTTCACAGAAGATTCCATGGTAGTCAATGATGCTGAAGTATTGATAGTTTTTCACAAGTTCAATATAGTTGTGTATTTCACATTTGTCTTTTCTCAGGTGCTTCGGTTGGGAATCGTGATAAATCCTTAAGCGAGGCCTAACTTAAGAGTAGCAAACCAATGTTCATGGTTTTGGGGAAATCGTAATCCATAATTTGCAGATCACACATTTTATTCCCAAGATTTAGAAACATACTTCTTTCATGCCTTGCGAGTAAATGCAGAAGCAACATATTATAATACATTAATTAAGAATTAACATAATATAATGTTAATTGTTGTTATCTACCCATTATAAATTTTCCATTACGGAAAGAGCTGGAAGAATGAAGAAACCTTACATTTATTATGATATCATATTTAGTACTGATAAATATCATATTTATAATGGTTTAAATAAAATATTTTCTGAAAGTTGAAACCTTGTAACCAAATTTGAGGATTTATATTATGGATCTACTTGAGTTTGAATACGAGAAAATGATTCCGTTCCAATTTAAGAATGGAAGTTAGTTAAATTGATTTATTATGAGTAGCATATTGAGAGAATGTGCAGAATATATACAGGGATTTATGGGTAAATACGCCGGTGTAATTTAGATACCATAGTACATATAAAATCAGAATATTTTATTGTATCTATGAATAAATATCTCCTTCTCAAATCGACCCTTGAATTTAAATCAACAGCATTAATAATTATTTTGTAACAAATCTGTTGATCTAGATGCTGCCTCACCTTTGACGTATGCAAAGTTAATTCGTCATCAGTATGACGCTCACAGAGACGAACGGGTTCGTGAAATGAAGAATTCCTGCTGTTCGTCCTTAACGCAATAGACCTCGACTTGCGTTGCGCCATTAACGAAGGGTCGCCGGAAAAAAGCGCTTTTTGTTGTTGTGGAAGCTGAGGTAATTTATCGCCTGGTTTTTACCTCATTGTGACTGCACGAGTCGTTTATCTCCCCACGTACTGCTTCCGCCTTCTGGTTTCACTATCATATGCAGGGACGCCACTCGGTAGCATATTTCATAACTTTAAATTTAAGAGAAGTTTTTGCTATCAACACAAATATCCCTCTTTTACTCTCGATTATTGGTGCGTCAAAGTCCAAGCGACGAGGCACTTTAAGGAGAAATGAATGGGTAGTTAATTCCAAGTTATTTCTAGATTACGAATCTTATCTTGGCTAAAAAATAATATTTGAAAATAACTTAATCGTCAAATACATAAGAATAACCGTTTCTTCAAATCATTATTTAAGCAAATGGTCAGTTTTAGAGGAAGATCTGAAAATCTTGGGATGAGTAAACATGCATTGAAACAATCTCTGTTGGAGTGAATCATCCGGTGCTGCCGAAGAAGGATATCTTCCCGTATTTAACTCTAATTCTAAACGATGTTCTATGTGGAATCAATCTACCCTGGCGATGGATAATTGCTCATGAGTTGAACCATTTGGACGAAAGCATGGAAATATACTATTTTGAAATCAGATGAACGCCAAATTGACAAAATTGCCGTTTACTTACAAACGTGCAAGTCAATCAATCGAAATTTGAAACTGAGCTGCTCCGTATTTCAAAGTTTTTGCCATGAGTAGTATATCAGATCAAACATTATCGTACTTTCTCTCTCACTTGGCGATATTTATGATGGAGAACCACTTCAGGATACTTTCATCACTTTGGAATATTACGTTTCAACAATCCTCTTGCATTTTTATATTAGCCTTCAAATTGGAGAATGGCCATATGATATGAGCAGTCACTACATTATTCGCGAAACGCTATGTTAGTTTTATACTTCAGTTTATCATCGAAACCTCGTCATTTATAGGATCCATAACGAAGTCTTTTCTTTGTTTTTGCTGTATCTTAGATAATTAAGTCCAAATACAGCTTGGGTTAGTGTATCATTTGATGTGGGTGTATATATTGTTCAAAGAGAGATTGTCACTCGACTATGTTTATACGTCGAACAAATTTATTTTCAATTCATTTCAGATATTGTACTTCATTGTCCGATACATTTCAATGAAATACAGGAACATGGTTTGCCTTGATTCGTTAGCGAACTGGAATCATGTCAGAATCCTAGCAATTCGATAATATAGTTCTTTAAGCAAATGGCAATTGTACTACCTGCAATTATATTAGAGATTTGCAATTAGGCGTAACTGGAGGACCTCGCCATAATGACTGAGGAAACGTCTTGTTTAGGATCTCTGAATAAAATTACAGTAACCAAGCTCTTTTATATTTACACTGTAGTTGCAATGTAGTAAAATGTAATAAACAATAAAAGTTAATTTATTGCACTTGATACTGACCAAAGCTACACTCTGGAGTTACGGTGACCAAAATTGCAAATACCTATTCGGACCATTCAGATTGAATAAATTCTTTTGTATTGATGTGAATAATTAACAGAACGTATACTGAAAATGGCAATATGACATCGTCGGTAACAGACTTGCTGTTGGAAGACTCCGGTGAAGAAGAAAAAAAGTGAAACTTCTGAATCAGACAATGATGGTGACACGAAGAACGCCGTGAGTTATTTTTCACCGTCTTCATCTGAGGTAGACGAAAGTGGGTAAGACCTTGGTAATTCCTATTGTGCAATTACAGTGGTTTCTTGCAGTGAAAAAGCGGAGTAGTTTGTTTCAGATACTAGCATGAAAAATAAGAGTAGGGAAACCATCTTAAAATATATTACGGCAGAACCCCGGTCCATCTTGCTATGCTATACGGAACGTTGATTTCCTCCTGGGTTCACACTCTTCTTATGTCCAAGTATTCTTGAAACCATTCGTAAATAGAAAAATATCGAAGGCCAAAAATTCGTAGTATTTTGTGGAAAGAAGTCATTGACATTGAATTGAAAAACTTTCTTAGATTTTTTTATATTGATCCGTATATACAAATCAAAATATCAAGACGTTTCGCAAATTAGGAGTAAATTAGATGGTCGTCCTGTTTTATACAGCATTAAGGCTATGGATTGATTTAAGATGGAAATAAGGGTACTTTGATAATACGGCAGAAAGAAGAATGAGCGGAAGAAACGATTCAGCCTATTGGGAAGATTCCTTGGAATGAAAAAGAAACATTTGTGCAAAGGTCGTGTTTCACTGCTGATGAACAACTTTTGACGATCTGAGGAATCTGTAGGCAATTCCTATCCCATCCAAACCTTGGAAGTATGGCATTTAAATTTGGGGAATGAGTGATAGTGCTCCTTATACCTTCCAGGTATGCACAGAAAATGATCCAAGTAAAGCGGAGAGAGTAGTATTAAATATGATAAAGAAACTTGAAAAGTCAGGAAGGAATACAACATTTGATAATATTTTCACAAGTTTATCCTAAGGTTGCCAACTGCTATACAAAAGCTTGGAAATAATTGGAAATATGAGAAAAAATAAAACGGAGCTTCCACATAAGCTCACAGCTGTGAAATGAAGAGAAGAAAACGCTTCTTATTTCGGTTTTCAGAAAGATTCAACGATTCTATCATTTTATTCTGTCATTCTAGCTGTCCTATAAAAGAAAACAATGTTATTTTATGCAGTACAATGAATGATCGACCAAATATTGACGAAGCTTTTGAAAATAAAAACCTGGAGTAATTGTGCACTGAAAAGTACTGTTCATTAAATTGTAAACTAAACTTGTATACTTTAGCGTTACTTAAGGAGGTGTAGAAACAATTGAAAAAAACGCTACGCGGCTGTAGTCGCAAAAAATGACTCGAAGATGGCATTTAGCTATATCTTATAATGTGATTGATATCAGTGATTTAGCAAAAAATACAGAAAAGGCCTATTTTTTATATAACAAGAAAGGTGTAATTTTTCTGATTATGAAAAGGACAGAAAGAAAACTTACTCCAGATGTACCGAAAATATATGCTGAGAAAATTAAAAAAATTCTGCAATATTTTTTTGTTATTATTTTAGAATAAGATATAAAAACAATATCTGCCTTTAAATGTATTAAAACACAGGCATGGTTAATTTTGTCAAAAGATTTGACTGAATAAAAATTAATCTTAAGCTAATGTGCAGCTGAAGATAAAATAAAATAATATTTTATTTTGTTGCTCTGAAATATCCTGTGATGCCCCAATTACTTCTAATTCAACAAAATAATAATCTAAATGACTTTGTAATGTTTTTAAATTAAAATACCTAATATAATATCATAAAACCCCGTCAAAATTCAATATAAAACTTTAATAAACAAATAATGACGGTAAGTGTTCCTTGAACTCAGATTAGATAGGCTACAACGCGACATTTTTTCCCGTCGTCCTAGCGCTAAACAGTACCATTCGTCTGATACACCTACCGCCTCTACATTGATGGATCTCTTATGAAAATTAAAATTAATGAATAAATAATTAACAAATGTGAGTTTCTGTAATCTTTTTGCCGGTATTTCCGTTTTTTTAATTGGAAATGATAGGAAACGCTGTCTTAGAATAAGAAAATGCAAATAAATCGTACGGAGAAGCTGAATTCTTTCAACTTCAAAAATTAAATTTTCGTTTCTTCAGATAGCAAAAGGAAGAATAACGGAATATCCGATCGGAATGTCCATAGGAGATTTCAAATGGCCATACTTTCATTGCATAACTTCAAGTTTATCAACTGTTTATACAGGTTACTGCACGATATATTCGTATTAAATTAGAGTAAGGAATACGGCAGGATTCCTAGCGAATGTGAAGTACAAATTCATTATATTTTAGATTTATTGTTCAGTAGTTTGATAAAAAAGCACTGCAAATGGTCGCTTAAGTAAAGTTATAGTTTAGATTCCTTTGGTTGAAGATTTCCATTGAGTATTACAGACAATGAATACAACTTGTAAAATATATTACCGAAAATATATATAATTTCCGAAAATTCTTTTCTTGAAAGGAATGACATTAACAGAGAACATCCGTCATTATCATCATCAAAGCAACAAATAGTAATTCCTAAAATTCGTGAGGAATCAGTTAATATTAATTAAAAATGAAAAAAATCTGATGTGGCCAGCACATGACTTTCTCCATATATAAGATGTAAATATTTATCTACGACAGTAATTTCGAACACTATATTCCATCTAAACTTGGAAGATGAGTGATTAATTTATATATTATTATCTTTTACGTCACAAACATTATAAATAATGTTTTTCGGGACATGCTCGATGAAAAAAGATGAATTTGGCCCTTCGCCCATAGAGCCCAGAGCGCCCACAAAGTACATAATCAGCAACTTCCGGTTTATCAGTATTTCATGAATAACTCCTAAACAATCAGTGATACAAAAATATGTTTCAAAGAAAAGTTATAGTATATTTCATTTTCTAAAACATTTATAAAAATACTATATACCTAAATATCATATTTATGGAGATATTTTGAAAACCGGAAATGAGCTTTGATGAATGACGCTCAACTTCCGGTTAACCGATTTACCCTAAAAACTAATCAACTCTAACGACTGTAATAGAAATACAATTTATGAAATTTGGTGTTGATCCGACAATTAGTTTTCATGTAAGAGCGCCCACAAAGTACATAATCAGCTACTTCCGGTTGATCAGTATTTCACGAATAACTCCTAATAAACCGCAGATACAAAAATATATTAAATACAAAAGTTATAGTAAATTACATTATCTAAAACTTATATAAGTAATACAATATACGTATATATCATATTTATGGAGATATTTTGAAAACCGGAAATGAGCTTTAATGAATAAAGCTCGACTTCCGGTTGACCGATTTACTCCAAAAACTAATCAACTCTGACAGCACACACACCACTACTATATATGAAGTTTGGTATTGATACGACTAATAGTTTTCACGTTAGAGCGCCCACTATCACACACACACACACACACACACACACACACACACACACATACACACAGACATCATTCCGAAAATGGTCAAAACGTGTTCTAGGGACCCCAAAACATGTATTTCCGTTGAAATCTCGAAGTCGAATTTTTTCATGAAAACAATACTTTCTCTATACTTCGTATATGGAGAAAGTAATAAATAATGTCTGTGAATGGATTTCGGAGAAAGATCAAACTTCTGCATAAATATCGGCTCAACATCAACTGCAGGGACGAACGGAGAAAGTTGAGAGCCACTATGTTCTGTGCTCCTACGACTGTCAAATGTTTGGCTGAAGTTCAAGATAAGTAGTTTACTTCCGTCCTATGGATGGTTTTGTATTGTACATAATTTTAAGGCTTGTTTTTTCCAATGATAACTTCTGTGACATTCACCTTGATTGTAAAAAATAATATATATCTAGTTAAAATCGTAATCATTCCTCTAACTTCTATCTTTATGAAATTAACATTTGTGGAAAGGAATTGCTTTACAATTATTTAAGGACTTTAGTAAATAATTAATATTTGTTATGAACTATTGATTCATTAATATTTTCAAGAATTGATGACACCAAGAAAAAAGTTACCAGAAAATCTCTCAAAACGCGAAAACTTTACTTTAATTTTAAGACAGGAGACACTCGCTTTCACTCATTTGTTTCAATAGAAAACACTTGTTAATAGAAATACCAAGAATTATGAGCTATTCATCGTTGAAACTGAACATATTTCGCCAATATATACGCGCTTTGTAACCAGATGTAGTCTGCAAAAATGTCCAGTCTCTCGAGTTTGAGACGCTATAACTTCAAGGAGTGTGGATAGATTTTTACGATGTGATTTTTATTTCATATTTATTTATTTATAAGTTAATTGACGTCATTTAAAAATTTCTTATCGCCGTTACTGTTCTTTTTCTGACTTTGTTTGAAAAAAGCACCCAATTTTGGCTCTTAAATTTCGGTCGCTCAACTTTCTCCGATTGTTACTAAGTTATTTTTCGTTATAACAAATTGAATTTCGGACACAAAAAGTTAATAATATTGGAAGTATATTTAAGCGGAATTATTTTTTTCATTACCAAATTTGCTATAGTTATACACGATTTTGTAAGCTTTCACTAACTTCGGAGATAACGATGTCATTGCAATCAGAGTTGTACCGTTGTTGCCGCAAAGATAACAGAATCTCGAATAATTACTTTAAAATAACTTCAGCAAACCAGTATAAACACTATCAAGTTTTGTTTATTTCCGCGAAGCCTTATTTCCCTTTCCCTTCCCGAAGAGGGGAGCGAGCGGAGGGAAATGTGCGAATGAGGGTAGCGACAATCCATCTCGATCGTTGGGACGAAAAACGCCGCTTAAGACATCTTGTGGTGGTTGGGCGAAAGAAAAAAGACACTCTCCCATCAGGTTAGCCCTCTAATCCTTAATCTACGGTATTACTAAGAATTTCACAAATAGAAAATTAGGATGAATTGGAAAATGGAATGCTCTTTTCTAATACGCGAGTTCTAATATTGGTCTATTTTCATTGAATCGCGGAGGCCTTAATGTAAAGACGATCTATAAAAATGATGAATGAAAACTGATGTATGTAGACGTTAAACTGGTATATGTAGATATATTTACGCAACAAGAGATTAACAAAAACGGAGACTTAGGCTTCGTTTATCTGTTGTGGAGTATTGTAAAAATAGATACGTTTTTTCATCATTCTCTACTCTCCCTATTTACTTGGAACGATTAAAATGTTTAGAGATACGATAAACTATTTCAGTGGACTAATTGCAACATGCTCAACTATATGTCGTATTTTTATAGCAATATCAATTTCATTTATTATTTATTTACCTTTATATTTGGCTAATCGAATTTTTACGAAGAACAACTCTCAAATTGGCTTTTGAAAAAGACTTGGATTAATCTCAGTTAATAAGAGCATACCATTCGATGATGATCTTAATAATCTGACGAATTCTTCAATTCACCAGAAACTGATTTCCATTACATCTCAAATACTCTAAAAATCATTAGGCTTTGGATCCTTCGAGAGCTGAGGTGATGGAGAAGTTATATTCCCTATTTAGAATTCACGACACGAAGATTTCGCACGTGAGGAGAAATTTGGGCGCACAAAATTGAACTTCAGAGCACATGGGAATAGCTTGTCCTTAGGAATTTCCTTCACTTGTTTCTGCTCAAAAAGAAGAGCGAGAATCTGAGAAAATAAGAGTGAATAATCGAGATGAAATAGTGGAATCATTCAGAGTGAAATGGCAAGTTGTGTTCTTCTTCCTAACAGATTCAGCAAGGAGAGTAACATCAAACTGAAAGCGGAGCTGATTTCATATTACAAAATTTGCAGCTATTCAAGTAGAGAACTTCAATTCACCAAATGTATTTGCTTTGATTGATAAATACAATATAAAAACTGATATCGTCTTACTTAGTAGATATGCGCCTTTTCTGAGGTTGAATGAGACAGAAAAAAATTCACGCTTATGCAACAAAATCATCCTTCAATTTTATAATTCCGGATTTAATACTTATTAGATAGAAAAAAGCTGAAACACATTTCTTAACAGAACTTCGATTGAAGTACATTCTAATGGAAAATTAATTTTGCGTTGTACTTCTCCACTTGGGTTTTCTCATCGCTATATTCTGAAGATATTTATTCTAGGAAAGAGAGAAGTTTTATGCATGGAATAAGATGAGATTGCGGTGCTCAGAATTGAAAGCGATATTTCGTTTCTGTTTGAATTCTTTCATAGCAGCTTAAGAAGAAATGCCGCTTAGGTATTACCTACCATATCAATGAAAGCATGCTTGGGAGGAATAATTTTTCCAGACATTACGCTAATGTTTTTAACAGGTTTATACAATTAGATTAAAATGCATGAAGTAGTGTTATACTTTATTTTCCAATTAATGAGAAGAAATATGTGTTATAAGGACATGCAGCTGATTAAATGATTACACTAACATGCACTCAAATTAATGAACATTTTTGTGGACCTTTATAATAATTATGAAATTTATTATTAAAATATGCATTTCATTATTTTGATCGTTTGTATTTCAATGATGAAACAGCTGAAATGTATTTTTATAAGCTAACGGATCAAAAATTTCCTAATGGCTTGCAAGTTATACATCGAGTATCTGCGCTTATTTTTCCTGTAGTATTTAATAATGCCTAAGTTTCAGTAAAACTTTCTTGGGTGTCTTGAGCAATTATGTTGAATCTTTCTGCAATAGGATGATACAAAAGTAGTATTCTTTCGTCTCCAGCAATTTTATGTGGAATACATAAGTTTCAATGTCTCAATTTCCAAATGATAGTCACTCTTCCTTATTTTCCCCCTTGTATTTCCCTTCTCAAACCTTTCATCACGATAATTTTTCTGTAATAGTCTAGTAATTCTATGAATGAAATAGTCCATTAAAATTTCGCTTTTTATATTATATAAATGAGAGAAAACTTTTGAATTGGTTAATAATAATACTTTAAAAAATTAAAATTTACTTATGCGTGAATAAAATCCGATTTCGATATATATTTAACGTAATAATTATTATTCGTTTTGACAATGATCAATATATATCTGTATAGGTTCATTAAAACAATGTTTGACTCTCGAAGAGAGTATGACACTTAATCAATGGCTGAACTAAATAAAAGATTGGAAGAACAAGAAAGTTTTAAGGGATGATTATGAATTAAGTGGTGTTTATTTGTAATAATTTTGACATGGAAGGTGAAAAATAAAACATTTTCTTTTATTCACAACGAGTTTTACTATAAATACGTATATATTTCTGTATAATCTTTTTTAACTCGATCTATTTACTGATTTTTTTTGACATTTCCTCGAATACGATTTACGATTTTATAAAATCAGATGACTTTTTCTCAAAGCTGAATTTCATTAAATCTAAACATTATAAGATATGACTGAAAATAAACATTATGTTTCTTTGGATATAAAATTTTGATTTCATAAAATTTAGTGAATATGGTATATAAATATATGCATAGTATAATGTAGGCTGTTCCTGCTACCAAATTCTATTGAATATTTTCATTTGTCTTTTGGCACAGAAATTTTTATATCTTTCATTTCCTTTTGTCACAGTCTTGATCATCACCAAGATGAAATGAAAACTACTGAGGTATCATCGACTGGTTTCGCTATTCTTTCCCTAATGGAATGCCAAAAATGTTCCGCTTATAGCATTCTGGCTCATTGAAGAAAGCAACGGAAAACTACCTCACTCCTCATCCTGCCTAGTAAACCTCATTCCTCTCTGCAAGCTCTGAGTAGTTTATGTCGGAGGGAATGGGGTACCTTCGGGCTAAAAACTTCACAGAGATCACTATATGCATGCCCTCCCAGTAAAGATAACTCACTGTGAAAGTTTTGCAAACATTTGTGGGAAAACTGTTAATGCTGAGTAACTTAGCATCACTAACTTGTAGCAAATGCGTACTTTTATTCTCTAGTACTTCGAGTTCTATTTACTGCTGCGTTCTTCATAGGAACGCTGTGAAATTTATCTGTAAACGTAGATGTATGTGCTCAGGAAAGAAGAAGCTTTGTCTTAACCCTTGAGATTGGTCGTTGTGTAAAGTGTTTTGTAAATTTCGCCGCCGCATATAAAGATGTATCGTCTAACATTACACATGTATATCGAAATATTATCATAATTGACCATATTGGAAGTTTGAAAGAATAAGACCAGAGCTCTCCGATCGATGGTATTCAATGCTCTAAATCAGTGGTTCCCAAACTTTTTCATGCCACCGACAACGACATCTATTCAAAATATTTTCTCTGAGGCCTAATCCAAAGAATAAATAAAAAGCAAAATAAAAGCTACGATGTTTAAAACGTTCACCAAATCATTATATCTGATGTTTAACAACTGCCTAGAGCCCAATGAAATTGAGTGGAAATATGATCAAATGGGAATTAGCGCCCCTATGGATACCCGAAGCTACTCTGGGAACCTCTGCTTTAGATTCTTTCCTTTAAAAATAATTCTGTCTCATAAATAAATGTGTTGACCTGCCTGTTTTTTTCTAGCACTATTTGAGCAATATGTTATTGAAACCGTAGGAGAATAAGATCTTCGAGAGGAGTGTTAATAATTTTGAATTTTATCTCTCGAAGTGAAGTATTTTGTAGAAAAAATCCTTTGCATTACGTGTACCTTAGATTTCCTGTGACTTATTTTTAGGTTCTGCTTCGTGTCTTAGAATTAAGTTTTTAACGTGTTAAAAACGAGTTGTATTTTAAATTTCATTATGTTCGAGAGTCTAAGCAATTCTCAATGTGTCCGCTCGGTGGCACCACAAGCTTGGATGTTTCTCTCCGAAAGGCGCGCACCAACAGCTGCTCTCAACTTCTGAGGTTTTCTGAACTTTTTCGGGATCTCATTAACTCAACCTTGTTGTCAGCAGAGGCCAGGATTTTGGCAATTAGGGTATATTTTGTACGTTTTTTCTTTTATGGACAATAATGAAGATAGATAAATGCACTCTCAACTAATTCACGGGGTTAGATGTCTTTTACTTATGTTTAAGTGATTTTTTAAGGGTCGCGTTCTTATCTACTGTAAATAGGTACCACTTTTTAATTACAGAATAGCTTGAAATCTATGATTCAAGCTCTCAGCATTCCTTTTGGATTTGTTATAAAGAATGAAATATTAAATAATTTCTAATACTAATGATTTCCCAGGGAGAATTTCATCCATGTCAACGAAATTTTGGTATTTGTGAAATTGTGATTTTCGAGTTTTATCAGGAATTTTATGAATAAATTAAATCTTATTGTTACTTCAAATGTTGTAGGATGCTGATAAGTGAAAAACGTAATTATTTTCTTAAAATCATTCGCCTATTGTTTCCAAGAGCAAATCTGCTATTGACTGAAAATCCGTTTGAAATTAAGTATCATTCTCGTTGATCAAACACCCTTTCTTTTAATTGAATTTCGTTAATATTGTATCCTGCGAAGTATTTACTATTTTAAATTCCACTAACTATAACGCCCAATCGGCATTTCTCAATATATAATTGTATATTTCTAAATATTAAGCAAGGCAAATTATTTAGAGTAATCAATTGTTTCAAACCAAATGTAATAGGCATAATCTGAATGTAAATAACTTTTCAGTTTAAATTGAAAACCGGTAGAGCAAAAGAAATTGGGATTGACGAGGTTTCAAGCTTTAGGAAATCGGTTATTTTTACTTTCTCCATATACGAAGTATAGAGAAAGTATTGTTTTCATGAAAAAAATCAACTTCGAGATTTCAACGGAAATACATGTTTTGGGGTCCCTAGAACACGTTTTGACCATTTTCGGAATGATGTCTGTGTGTGTGTGTGTGTGTGTGTGTGCGTGTGTATGTGTGTGTGTGATAGTGGGCGCTCTAACGTGAAAACTATTAGTCGTATCAATACCAAAATTCATATATAGTACTGTGGTGTGTGCTGCCAGAGTTGATTAGTTTTTGGAGTAAATCGGTTAACCGGAAGTCGAGCTTCATTCATCAAAGCTCATTTCCGGTTTTAAAAATATCTCCATAAATATGATATAAAGGTATATTGTATACCTTATAAAAGTTTTAGATAATGTGATTTACTATAACTTTTGTATTTAACATATTTTTGTATCACCGGTTGATGAGGAGTTATTCGTGAAATACTGATAAATCGGAAGTAGCTGATTGTGTACTTTGTGGGCGCTCTAACATGAAAACTATTACTCGGATCAACACCAAATTTCATATACAGTATATTGGTTGATGTTGTTAGAGTTGATTAGTTTTTCGAGTAAATCGGTTAACCGGAAGTCGAGCTTCATTCTTCATAGCTCATTTCCGGTTTTCAAAATATATCCATAAATATGATATTTAGGTATGAACTATTATTTATAAAAGTTTTAGAAAATATAATTTACTATAACTTTTGTTTGAAACATATTTTTGTATCACAGATTGTGTAGGAGTTTTTCATGAAATACTGATAAACCGGAAGTTGCTGATTATGTACGTTGAGGGAGCTCTGGGCGCTGCGGCGAAAGGCCATTTCATCGTTTTTCATCGGACATGTCCCGAAAAACTTTATTTATAATGTTTGTGACGTAAAAGATAATAATATATAAAGTAATCACTCATCTTCCAAGTTTAGATTGAATATAGAGTTAGAAAATACTGTCGTAGATCAATATTTACATCTTATATATGGAGAAAGTCATGTGCTGGCCACATCAGATTATTTAATCCTGTAACGCAGTTTGTGAAACAAACTTCTGTTGCATTTAAAGACAATTAAATTTTACGTATATGACCGGAAAACAGGATAACATGTTAAGATTATTAGTTTTTTAGGTTTGTCAGCAGATAATTTTGGATGAGCATTGGTCGTGCTTTGGGTCTACGCTACTGACATTCAGCAAGATTTAGTGAGCGTTCCTTACTTTTTCATTACTTTAGCATGGATCACCTTTCATATAGTAGGAGATCAACAAGCAATGTTTTCATATTCGAAAGAACACGGGACTTAGATAATCCATGACTCAGTTCAGCCTCTTGGTTGTCATGAAAAAGTAATTTACGAGTAGTAATTACTCGTCTTAAATTTAGTCGTTTTATCGGATTGTTTTAGACTGGGCTATAAAGTACGTTTTTTGATTACTTGAGATGTTTGCCAACAAAAACACATAAACAGTGTTTATGGTTTTAATTATTTGCATTCTTTTATAGATTACATACAATAGAACCGCGAAAGAAATAATTCTGATTCTGAAAAGGGCCGAGAATTATGTTAGGTTTTTCTCTTGTCTTCTTGGATCCATAATTCCCTAGCAACATACGTGAAAAAATATTAGTTCTTCTGAGAAAGCAGAAAGACAGGTTCGCTCATTGTATTACCAATGAATGTAATGTCCAAGGAAAACCACGATAATGTTATCCTAGACATAAATGATCCTAGCTGAAGTTTTTACAGGACATATACTCGAATCTTTATAGTTGAGTCTAAAATAAATTCCTTTCTTTTTAATTTCTATTCCAAAAACGTATTCGACACTTATTTGGATGTTTCAGTTGAATAAACTGTGAGGCTGTATTGATTCAGACGCTCCCATTTCAGAATACTTTGCTATCAAATAGTATTCATAGGACAAATATCCAAAATTAAGTTCTTAAAAAGAAGAGGTAGGTGGTCAAAAAAAATCTTTCTAACCTTCCTTTATCTACGTTTTATTCACTGTAAGACCTCGATAAATTTCCTCCAAATCTTTCAAATCACTCGGAGAAAGGAGCGAGAAGATGCAAAAGCCGAAGCTGCCGAAATCCCGTATTAATTTCTTTCGAATTATTTGAATCATCTGACGCATCGTAGCAGTGGAGCGAGAGGAGGGCATTTGGAGAAATAAAACCTCCGAACTGTATAATCCTCGCGAATTTCTCCGAAGAACCCTTTTAAGAGCTCCACCTTCTCGGGGGTCCTTTATCGCAGAGGCTAAGATATTGACTGGTGTAATTAGCAGGCGATTATTCTGTGTAACTTGATGAGGTTAGGGATAATTAGCGAATCCAATTCCGTCCGCCTTTCTCCTCGTCCCTTTTTATCTCTTCCCTTTTAAAACCCTTATCCTGCGACCCTCATTTTATCTCTGAAAGCTATCGTTTCTGAAGAGATCTTTCCTCATTTCTTATGTAATCAGCGCGAGATTTTGCGATTTCAAATTCAGCGGCGAAAATTTGAGGAATAATTATGATAATTTAACCACCCACTTCGCAAGTTTGGAAAGACTTTTGCAATTCAATTTTTCCGTCCAATGTAGAACGACGGGGAACCATGCAGGCGTAGGTGGCAGATCGGTTAGTCTTTATTTACGCAGTCACGGAAGAAAGTGAGGTTTTCGATTAGTACTTATAATTCTGTGTATATTCGTATTATTAGCGTCTATAAGAAGTATTTGCAAATAGTGACTAGTGCAATAATGTTAAATAAATGAATGAGTAGGTACGGGTAGAAAACAATAATTTTCCAAAATTGAAGAATTACGTCATTTTATGACGAACCAATCATATTAGTTCATCATAATATGACGAATTCATCATAATTTACCAGCGTTTATTTCCTCCTTATTATCAAAGTGAATACAAAATCGTTGAAAGTAGGAAAGATGAATATAAAAGTAGATTTAAGTTTTAACAATAGTCTGTAAAATATGAGTTTAATTGGCTTTAATTAATTATCGTGGTTATTAAAATTAGTCAATGTTTAAATTATTACAACAAAATTGAAGCAGATTCTAGGATATGAAAAAATCAGGGTGTAATTTTATTTGACGTACATCGTTTATAGGAGTTTTAGCTACTCTGTATTCGAGTATTTCCACTTTTCGTTTAATAATTCAGAGAGTTTAATTCTTCGATTAGGTTTCCCCCTTCGCCCAGTCCTCCCTTCCCACACACTTAATCCCACCCTCCACATTGAGTGGCCCTTTTAGGCGTCTTTTCAAACTGCGTTTTTCTAAGTAGAGACGGATGCAGAAAAAGAGGATGGAAAAATAGATAGGAATATTTAATCATTAAGAAATTTGGTGTAGGAAATTTGCTATTTTGTTTAAACAAACTAACCTGCGTTGTAACCGAGCGCAAAAGATTCACGATTCGATTCGGTACTCTTTGTGAAGAAAGTGCAATCACGTTCGTAAAATGACGTAACGATAAGACCATTTGTTAATATACTTATCCATACATGCCAGAGGTAAGAATTGGAGTTACTTACCTAGTCGAGGGCTTACTCACAGTCCACAAAGCACGAGTGGATTCTAGGACTCATACGTTCTGCTGATTATTTCCTGCAGAGTGTGGTCCATGGTGCTGAATCCTGCTTGTTCTCTTGGGCTGGCTCGTCTTCAGACGTTTAGCAACTATCCTCATGAGTGTTTCATAGACAGGGCAGGTGAGAGACTGACGGGGCGATAGTTCTTGAAATCTTCCCCACTTTCTATCTTCTGCAGAATCCTTGCGTGTTTCCAGTCCTTGGGGTTTCTCCCTTGCTTTAGGCAATTACTGAATAATAGCGCTAAATATTCTCTGTTCCATCGTCTGTCAGATACCGCCCCATCTGGTCCCCCTACTTTTGCCTTCTTCATCTACTTAAACGCATGTGATGCTACATGATGTACAAAATGTTGGTGAATTCTTCAAACTCTACCTCGTTCATTTCCCTCGCCCAGTCTGTACTGTCTTGCGATATTGTCATCAGCTTCCCGCTGACCTGGACGAGCATTAAAATCGCTCATGAAGACTTCATTGTAGTGGGCCTTCTTTTATGTTCGGTGCCGAGAGTTCGGTAGAAGTTTTCTATTTCCTCTTCGCTACCCGTCGCTGTTGCTGCGTGGACTTGCATCCTTCCATCTCTTGTTGATAAAAAAATACAACGTCTCCGTGTCTTCTATCATTTGTACACCTGTAAAAGAATAAATGTCCTTCTTTCAGTGTAAGTAGCTCTTCTAATTTTCTTCTGACTTTGCTGAGATCAATGACATTCCATTTTACCTCCTCTGCTTCATTCAATTTTTCCAGTAGTCGTTCTTTGCTCTTAAAACTGCGGCAGTTGTAGCTCGCGAACCATAGTGTGGTATTTCTTTTCTTCATGATGGACCTCTTTAATGCCACCACCTCCCGGACATCCGAATGGGTGGTGCTTTTAAGTCCGGATAAATTTCCATTAAAGAAGCTCATCATGAAAATTGTACTTGTATTTGTGGGGGTTAGGACAATAATTCACCAGGCTGTCCTACTGCCGGTTGGTGAATACCACTTTCATTATTTGGCCGGAGATATTGTTCGAGCCTTCTTAGCATGGTTGGACCTGGGCTATTTCTTCTAAGTATATGCGTGATTCTTATAATTTTGTGCGTAGAACTAGCACTTTATTGTGAATGTTCAACTTCAATAACTGGTAGAAAGCTGTTATATCTGTTCTCTTTTTTGCTATTACCTTTATATAGTGAGAGCAAATGTGGCGTCTTTTTAATCCATCGGACAAAGTTTTAAGTTAACATCTTTGAATTCAATTTAATTTATGTATGTGAAAATACTACAGAAGTGTATTTTTTCAGTTTTTTTCTCTCTCATGACCGAAATTTTTGGAATTCCTTTTTATTTTCAACGAAGGGAGAATTTCAAGATTGAGATTCTAGTTTTGGAGATCGCTTCCTTCTGTCTGCACGAGTGCGGATGGTAAGAACAAGAAGGGGCAAAGATTTAAAAGGGAAGTGAGATAGAGAGAGAAGCGAGTTTTATAGACTAAAAATGCGATCCCTAAGAAAAGATTCTTTGGGGCTTTATCTGTCTCCGTTCTATATGTTTACTTCGCCCTAGTTACCACCGATTACAAATAATCCTAAATTGACGCCTTATTATTCAATATAAAATATATGTAAAACCGTGTATCATTAAAATCGATGCGTCATTTCGACGCACATGGATTATGAGAATTCAGTGTTGGATAATTGTTGCGGAAAAGTAATATTTGAAATGAACAAATTTTGTTCCGAAAGTATATAGAACAAGAACTGATTAATATTATAGCGAGTTCTTTTCTGAAAAAGATGAATGTTTATTGTTACAATAAAGGGGAAGTTTCAATGAAGTTATTATTGCTAAGTATTTACTTATATTGAACTAGCATTTTAAGGAAATCGATTTTTTACAAACGACAGAAAATTATGAGAATATTAGTGCAGCTCGATTTAAAATTCAATATTTTGCCATCGTAAACACATTAGTTTATTTAAATAATAATTCATCTCATGTGTTTAAGATGAAGTTCCACAAAGTGAGGGCCGAAGTATTTCAATTTTGACATCATCTTGATTAAAAGTGAATTCCACCTTTTCTGGATTTAAGTAAAAGTACTGTTTAGCATTCTTACGAAACCCATAGCGACTTAAAAGAGACTTTTTTAACTTCTTATCTTCAATTAACGGTTTTAACGAGATCTGCTGTACATTTGTTAAACAGAAATGGGGCAAACATTTAATTCAATCAAATTTTAATGTCTCTACAAGGACAAAATCTCTCCTCAGCATATTCATCATCATGTGGTGTTCTGCTCGGAAGCAGGTCCCGCACGCATCCTTTCTCCTCTGTCCATAGCCTTCTCCTTAGTCTCTCTATAATTCTTTATTTTTACCTCATCCACCATCTTTATTCTTCTTCTTCCTCTCATATTCCTTACTTCCACTGCGCCTTCTAATGCCACTTGTAGTATGCGAATTCTAATTACGTGACTAACAAGTTGGCTTTCCTTTTTCTTATTTCCTTCATCATCCTTCTTTCTTCTTTCACTTTGAGATCACCATATTTACCCACTCAGCGTATTCTCCTCTTAAATTGCTTCTTTGACCTCATAACAATTCGGCCTTAAATAATATTTCAGAATAATGTCACTACTTTGTGAAATAAAAATCTGAGTGAAATCTTTTCTAATCTACCCTAAGCGTCTGTTACGAAGAAATTTCAAAGTTCTACAACTTGTTCACGTAGTGTTATGATTTACTTCGAGTTATTTATATAACTCATGAAATTTGTCTAGGATGTTATAGTTTACCAACAATTTTATAAAAGAGTTATAAAATGTTACGGAATTTTTATTACGAATCGTTTTTCCAAAACTTTTTTCTCCCTTTTTATTCGGAAAGATAATGTCACACGCTCATCTTCAAAATCTTAAGAAGTTGCTGCATCTTTTATTATTTTCCCTGTCCCGTTGGGTTAATATTTTCAACGCAAATGGAGAGAGATTGCGCAGAATTGAGTCGAATTAAAGTAAGGCAGATGGCGAGGAGAAAATAGGCAAAAAGAAATGAATGGAGCGAGGAAGAGATGGAGGAAATCTTTGAGAGAGGTAAATGGCATTTTAAGAGGGAGAGAAAAGAAGAGGATTATGCAAAGCAGATGCCTTATTCACTCTCTTCCTATGTATATATATGTTCCATCCTCTCTCCGTATTGGGTGTTCTCTGATCCCTCCTTTATACAATAGGCGAATAACCACACTTCACATTTCCATCACTCCCTCAATTCGGCACAATTCCTCTTCAATTCTCCGTCATGTGCTTTGGCTCCCATCGCAAAGGAAGAACGTTTAATATTTACAATCCAGAATTCGAACTTCCTCGGTACTTATATTTTGAGGGATTTTGGCGTTTTTTAAAACAAGTTCCTGTTTTACAAAGACGTGGTAAATCGGAATCTGATTTTTTCCAAAGGCTTTGATCAAAGTTCAATTTTATAAATGTATAGAGTTGTGTTTGTAAAGGTGGACAAAACTTAATGAAAACGATCCAAGGATTTATTTAACGCCCTAATGCCTAACTAAATGATGTTTAATATTTGCCTTTCATTAGTATTTAAATGCAGATAATTTTCAGCAGACTTGTTATTTTATTTGATAAGTTTGTAAGGGTGTTTGAATTTAAAATTCGTTTTTAATGATTCGGATTTATAAGAATGGTACATAAATTTTAAAGCAGTTTCGCAATATTTCCAGTATTTTCTCCTTTACCTCAGTATGAGTAATGTGGCCTTACAAATTTCAATTTAATATATTACTTTAAAATTAAATAATACCCGTACTAATAGCTACACAAAAACAACTCGATCGTTCCTCATCTGAAAATTTTTGTGAAAATCATTCACTTTCTCAATATAAATATGCTTTGTATTTACTTCTACCGATTGGTCGATGAAGGGCTCTTAATCAGCACATTTTTGAAAATCCGAAGTACTTGAACCGTATCATTTAATGATGAAGTTGTGCCAGGGCTGTATGTCATATTAGAAAGGTTTTTAATTTAGATATTTTTCGTTTACTATCTAATTTCGGACTTCGATTAAAAAATTTAAAGTAGCCTTCACCTGCCATTTCTTCTTTTTCTTCCTCTCTATCAAAATGCATCGGACGGTGGGAACGAATTAAACGATGCCACTTTTATACCGACAAATTTCTTTTTGACGGCTAATTTTTGCTTTCAAATTGGTTTCAGTTGTGCATTGCATTGTCTGTGGAGCCGTATGTTCCTTTTGTGTGTGTACATGCACCCGTGTGTTCCTTTTTTGGCTTAATTTATTTTAAATTCACGCAATTAACTTCGATTGTTCTATTTACCCAAGTTTTATTCGCAGAGAAACTATTACGAGAATCTCGTAAAAGAGCGCAGTAGTCAATTTTACTTTAATTGCAAAATTAGGGAGAGAAACGAATCGTAAAACTTTTGCTGCCGGAAGTGAGAGAAAAACATGGCGCTCAAATCCATTCCATAGAAAAGCATCGGAGCGTAAGAATGTCATTATCCTTGCAATTGCCACGCTCCATCTCTTCCTTGAAGAATCCTCAATTAAATTGGAATTTAAAAGAGACACTTCAGAGGAAAGGAATTACCAGTTCCTTTCCTTTGCACAAGAATCCTTGTATCGCAATCCTCTCACTAGAGTGTGCTCCGGTCGCTGGGATAATGCTTTGATTCCGTCGAGAGACTGGCTGCTTGTAAATCTAAGTAATGCATTGTAAAGTCACGTTTACTTCACTTGCTCTTTGTCGGATTTCATTGGGGAATCTTTCCACTCCGTCTACTCGAATATGGCCTTAAACAGTAAGTGTCTTTACAAATGAGATTCGGTGTCATTCAAGTCTTTCGTTTAATTCTAACGAATGCAAATTAAATCGTTTTTCACTGCCGCGTTAGCCCTTGAAAATTCTCGTTAAACGCTGTAGCTTGCAAGCTAGAGAAGAAAAATACAATAGGAATCGTGTCTAGATATTCCAGATATTACGAATACTATTCCATTGCAGTATTATCAAAATAAAGAGATATTTCAGAAGAGTTTTCTATCTAAGCTACGAAAAGAATGGCAAACCATAAAAAATAATTTCTCAATGAGAAGGTTCCTCATGGAAATGGCCGTATCTGGACAGACATTATTTTTAATTGGGCGTGAGGAATGTAGGCAGTGCTTTTTGAAATCAATCACTCTTGTTGATCTTATTAACTTCATGACGTGAAAGAGGTGGCTATGAAGATGCATATGCGTAGTAGCAGTGGTTTATTTAGAAGATATTCTAATAATTACAATTATTACAGTATACTTATAATACAAAAAAATTAAAAAAAATGGTACAAGATATTACAAGTTTACAGATATACAAACCAAGTTAAGGATATGAGAGGAACACAAATAACTCAAAAATTAAATCGCTGGAATATGAATCCATGGAGAGGATTACAGCAAGATTAAAAAAAATCACAGGCTCCCGGATAGTCATGTGGACAGCGCGTTTGCCTTTGGTGAAAGCGGTCCCGGGTTCGAATCCCGGTAGGAGCCAATGTGCAAAATGACCTAAGCTGTCGAAGCACTATTAACAATACTACTACTACTGCTAAAAAGATGACGTTCAGTTGTAACACATAAGTGTTTATTGTTTTATGTATGTCGTAGACATATCAACCTTTCCTACACATATCTCACGCATAGACTTTCATTTGATCGAAAATCATGTAATACTTTTGAGAAAGATTTATAAAAAAAATTGCGGTTATGATTTGAATTTTATTACATTATTTTTGCGGATGACTAATTCTTAAATACTATTTGACGAGGTTCATAATGATACTCTATTCCTAAGAATTATATTATCCCGCCTTTGATCCATTCTGAATGGGACTTTCAACATGGTGAGATAGCAAGCTGAATATAATTCTAATCATATCTATATCATAGTCTAAGTACTATACTTATTACCTTTCTAGAGTAGTAAATATGTTAGTGTTTATCAATTTTTACTGAACTCTGATGGAAATGATAGGAGAACGAGAATTGTACATTTTTTGCCGTAAATTGGAGTCCTTAGCTGAACTTCGATGTCAAAATAATGCATTACCTTGATAACTATATCCGCTAGTATTTGTTAAGTTCTATTGGTAATTATTCAAGTTATTTAATTTTGCGCAAGGATTTTTTTTCGTTAAATATCTATCAATACCCTATTGCCCTAAGGCTTATCGAGGTGAAAACGAATGGCCATAATTTCTCGAAACTGATTTTATTTATCAGTCAACCGTCATAAATTGGATATCTTACGAAAGGTAAGCGATCGATTATTATCTAGCGTTTCGACTTAAACGAAGCGAACATTTTGAGATTGTTCCACCGCCAAGGCTCAGGATCCACTTATACCGCTGGTGATAACCGATTATCCCAGCGTTAAATTGAATGATTCCGCTCCTTCTCCGCGATAAAAACCCTCGGTTTCGCCGAAAGGGCCTTTTGACCTATTGACTCTGCTGAAGAGTTATCCTCGAAATGGCGGACGCAGGAAGGAGGCGAAGCCATCTAGCGGGAAGGAGCGGAGGATCGGAGGGGAGAGCTGACACTAATGGCCGCCATTAGCCCGGAAATGACGTAAGGCTCCTTTACCGCCACAAGACCGCAGCGCAGGTTTCATTTTCCAGCCGAGTGGAGACGCCACATAAAAAAGGGAAAGATGCAGTGAGCCTCGGATAGGGTTTGGGGGCGTAGAAAAAAAGAAGAGCCGGGATTTTTTAGATTGAGAAGCATTGTAGAAGGCGTAATGGGCGTGAGGATGACACATTCATGAAGAGAGGATTTCTCCGGTGTTTACGCCCTTCTCCCGGTTCCCGCTCGATTTCGCTAAACCCTTTCGCTCATTAGGATCATTAGGAGTCTTTCTTTTCTGGATCCATCCACGCATTCTGTGCCATCAGCTTCTATTGTGGGTGCTAAAGAATCAGCAGCTGTATCATTTCATTTTCTGTCAAAATAGCCTCACTTGGCGTGCATTTATGAATCTTGCCTAGAAGAGGCATTGAATAATGCCTTTCGGTTCTTCTCTTCAAACACGAAAGTAATAATAAACTTTTCGAAACGAAATAGAAAAGAGATTGCTTACCTTTTTGTAAAAAAATGTATAGAGACGTAATTTTCACTAGCATAAAACGGATATCATTTGAAAGGAAGGCAGGATGGGAGGCATCACTAATTAGGATTACATTGATTTGAGTCACCTTTATATTACAAGTATAATCTGGTTTCGGATGTAGGTTTGTGTCAGTATCATTCTAAGACAATTAACACAACTGTTTCTGCATACCAATTTTATGCATAATTTTATAAAAGTCATCAATAATTGTTCCAATTATTTTTATTCAGTTGTCTTATATAACTCATTCAGCAGAAATACGAATTCTCTAACTTATGTGATGATTTCATATAAATTTTACGTAAGTTGACTTAAGGTCATGAAGAAATCCTCGATATCCTTAAAAAGTAATAAGAGATGATTTACATGTAATTTTTAAAAATTATTCTAGAAGATATCTCTTAACCAAAAAGTGCGAGTATTCAGTCCTAATCCATATCCATATATGGAGAAGTAACAAAATGTTCGGTAAAGATAAATCAGCACTGCTTGAGAAAGGAGAAGTCTGAAATGACAGGGAAGCGAGGAAAAAGTGGGGATTCGAAGGAATGGAAGATTGATGGGACCATTAACTCGGCCTGATTGGGTGAGGGAAGAGGATGAGAGAGGAGGACGAGAGAGGAAGGAAAGGGCACTCGGAGATGCGATGGGAGGGAAACATTTCCAAATTCAGAAATTCTCACTTTTGGTAAAGTCAATTACAAGCATAATTGTGCAAAATGGTTGCTGAACTCTATGTGAATCTTTCAATAAATAAATAATTCATGACATAACTGATGATATCGATAGGTCACAGGATTAATGATCACGCATATTTGCATCCTCTTCGTGCGACGCATGTAGTGCCAAATATTACCATCTAGTTTTCAATTTGGAAAAAGTTCTTTGAAATAGTTGCTTGCATTATTTATGAGTGAAGTGGCGTTGCCGTAGCATATTGTTAATAATATAAACGCATTCATTTGAATTACTTCGGTAATTGTTTACGGTGACCGAGTATAAAGAAGTTTTGCCTCATAAAATCACCTCCTTACTATAAAATCTCCAATCCAAATAATTTTTTCTGTAGTAATTTGGATGGATGGAATGAAAAGGGGTTCAATCAGAGGATTTAGAGCATTGTCCTGTTATAGCTACTTGTCATACGTTGTACGCCTTTTATTTCTTACGATTAAATCTTTCAACCACTTTTTATTCGGGAATTTGCGTTTTTACATGGCTATTTTCGTGTAAATAGTACTCCAGTGAAGAAAGGAAAGTCGGGACACGGCTGTTAAGGAATTAGAGGTCTAGTGCTCTCAAAAAGTGTCCTGTCTTGTTTTCTCGGAATACCGGGGAATGAGAAGAGGAACGCCGACAAAAACGGCTATTGGAGATTTTAACCTCTATTTACTCCAGTGAGATTTGATATGAAAATGTTTTATATGTTTTTGGTTAATTTTTACTACATGCCATTTTCACAAGTCCATTTCTTCAGCCCACTTCGTTTTAATTATGAAAGTTTTCATTGCAAAGGCACTTTAGAGAAAAGAAGTCCTCAGTCTCTATAACTAACCATATTGAAAGTCCTCATGGAGAAGTAGCTCCATGGAGATTATTACGCAGTTATAAGCTTTGTTCTTTATTCCACCCTCTCTTAGTGAAAACTTTATTTCTAAATTTTCCTCAGTTACAGATTTCGCCTTAACAGAAATCATTTTTAAAGATTTTCCCCGTAGTAATTCTTGAAAAAAGTGCCATTCGCTTTAGAACAAGTTAAAATGTACAGCAGGTGAACAGTAAAGGTTCTATGGCAACCATCATGGTATGGGAGAGTGTTATTTTTATCCATTCTGTACCCTGTATCAAAGTACTAACATCTAAATAAAAGAGAAAATCACTAATGTAAGCCGTAGTTTTTATTAGCAAATAGATAGCCGTCTATTTTTCATGGATCTATCATTTAATCTTCTTCGGTTATTGTCAAATCTCTTTCGATTAAACAACGACATCGAGACTCCTTTAAAGCGGTCTTTTGGGAATTCGCTGGGTTTTTTGCGTACCCAATTTTCTAATAAGGCTAAAAGAGAAGATGGTTCCCTAAAGAATGACAGGAAGCGCATCTCTTTCCTCTCTTAAACGATACGGGTGAATTAGGCATTTTCATTTTATCATACTATTTAATAGGACGGCATTTGGGAGCCTCATTTTCGAGCGAATAAATTTGCTTGTTTTTTCCCCTTCCTTATCGCAAAATAAGGCCGTTCTCCGCCGGCCCATCAATTCCCCCGTTCGAGCCCCGTCTCCACCCCCTCATCCCTTTGCAACCATTTGTTTCTTACTTGGCTAATGGGGCGCGTAATGAGGGAGGTGGTGGGGGTCCCCGTAGGATTCAGATGGATGGGGGGGTGGGGAGCGGAAGCCAAGAGGAACGCCGTAGAGAGGAGGGTGTCGGGAATTGGGGTGCCGTGGTGTGGGAAGGCACCGCTGGGGTGCCGGATAAGGTCCCGACGTGCAAGGAACCTTGAAATTGAATCGCTCCACTTAAATGAAACGGTCACATTTCATAGAGGAAAACGCTTTATATCCAGTCCGGAACCGACGATTACCTTACAATCGATCGCCGTTTTCCCTTCTCCATTGCGAACGTCACAATTTCTTGGGGAAAGGCGAAGGGAATCGAAGTAAATACGGTTTTAACGAAGGCGAATCAATGATAAGAGGAAAAGATGGAACGCCTTTAATTTTCGGCGGTGTTCGCGACTTGGAAGTTGGGTGATAAAATCGTTCGCTTAATGAGTTGGCCGATTCAAATGATTTCCTATTTGAATTTGCACGGCTTCGAAATCGCTAATATCCTCATCGTCTCTCGTTGAACGGTCGAATTTTGTGAGATCTGTTGGACGTTCGAGGATTTCACCGATGCTTTCAGATATAAAGCATCTTATTAATTAAAATCCTGAATTAATACCACTGATTTTACTGTGTCCGCACATTTACTTCTCGGAACGAACTTTGAAAACTCGTCTAAACTACTCAATGGCTGATTTGGTATAACTCGATTTTGATTCGGTTTACGCTCTGCAATGGGTTTTTTCATTAGTTCATAAAATTGGGAATCTTATAACATATCGTATTTAATAATACCTATTATAAATAAAGCATAATAAAAAAGTTGAATAAATAGAATTAATAACTTGGTGGAACTAAGCATCCCGAGTATCAAATGAAAATTTTAGGTAATATTTAGTTTTTTGGCTGAATTCCTGGAAAAACAGCTCAATGTTGTTATTAAATTTTATCAAGCTAGTTAATATTGGGCATGTATTTAGGAATATGAATTAGAATTGAAAAAAATGTTGACAGACTGATAATCAGAAATTGACTATAAAAGAATCTCATAAACAGTGTTTAGTATCATTATTGCTAATATAACGAATTATTGCAATGCAATGAATTAATTCAAAATCGCACTCCATAAAATCATTAGACATAGAAAGACTCTATTATGCTACTGTGAATTTTCAAGTATCCATTTTGAATTAAGAGAAAGAACGTGGAATGCATATTTTTCCGATATTTAACTTTTTGAGTTAAAATAATGCATGCGATGATTGAGATGGTCAATGTAGCGTTCTCTCGAAGGAGCGGAGGCTGCAAATAATCGAGAGTGTTGCATAAGAGAGGCCTCAGCTGCATCGCCATAGAAGTGGAAAATCTCGCTCGGATGGCTGGGGATCACCACCCCTAAAAAAACCACCCCAATTCCATCCCTCTTCAATTACACGCCTCCCTCACACCGCTTATGTACGTCCTAGGAACTTTGATACGAAGCGTTCGGCCCATTATGGACCAGTGGCGAAACAAAGCCTTCTCCTATCTGAACGGGATGCGTTGCGAAGAATCCATGCACGGGAATCAAGGAGTAAATGTAGTATCGCTTTTTTCAGGCCAGGAAGACTATTATCGCAATATCTGCCGATGGTCTGTTGTCGGCGGAAACCCTAGACTGCAATGCTTAAATTAAAGGCAATTCAAGGCAATTGAATTTAAAATATTTAAAAGTTGTTTAAAGGAAGACCCAGGATATCATAGGCCCATTTCGATCACGTTGTTAGCCAGTAAATAATGGAAAAGCTTGTTGGTACAGTACGTAGAGCTTTATAACTTCTGAAACTGGAATTAACACTGTTTTTACAAGACTTCGTGATGCGTGACTAAGCTGCCGTCACGCGTTTTCAATGTTTTTAAATGTGCTGAAAATAAAAGGCTAATTGGTGATTCTGATACTTTTGGAGAGCAATTTACAAGAGCGTCTCGTAAACTTAACAGTTAAATTAAAAGTTGCGTGTACCCGCGAAGAGCGAATAACTTTGATAATGGACTTTCTCTTCGATGGAGAAGAGCGAGTTGAACAGTTGTTAAACAGGACGTTTGCACCTTGGGTGACCTCTGAAGCAAACTCGGCCATTTTCTATCCTTGCAGTGCGATGAGCAATAAAGCTGGGATGACGAAGTTGTAATTTACCTATAGGGAAAAGGAAAAAGGGAGGATGCATTAATTATGTGAATGAACTTACGCACAAAATACTAAGGACAAGAAAACATGCCATGGAAGGTAGAAAACAAGAAATGTATCATGTGCCATCTTTTAGAAATCATTTTGGTAGAAACAAACAAGAAGTTGTGGTACAAAAAATCTTTAATAAATAACCGAAAAATCTTAGGTCATTTACAAGTATGTCCCAAGTGAAAATAAAAATAAAAGAATATTTTGAGAATATTATTGTACAAAAATATGTACAATTAATTTATTTTGTTAATACCAATGTGCCTACTTCTGCCAATAACCACGTAAAAAAAATCTCTCTTATAACTTAGGAACTACCTGAAGAGCCAATTATTAGCTCAGGTGGACTTTAAAGTATATCCTGAAAATGAATCTTAATCTCCTGTATATTTCTGTATCATTAATGTATATTTTTTATTCTTGTATATTTTCATGTATACGAGTGTTACTGATTTAATGTAAATGTAATTAATAATCCAATCTACTTTAAGGATGTGGAGCGTTGATTGGCAATTACACTCGGAAGGACAGATTTTGCTGACTTAAAATTGACATTTGATTTTTACTAACTTGTGGTATCTGAATCCAAATATGACTCCAGTTTCTGTGCATCGCGTCAATATTTTAATCATCATTGTGATCGATAATCAAATAATGTGCTTACAAAAGAAAAGAAAGGAAACATATTACCAAACATACTGTTCACAAAGAATCACTCTACTCATGTCAAGGCTATATATAGTCAATGAAAGTCAAATTGTGATCATATAGGTAGTATATTTTTAATGTGGAACGTAACCTCAGTTATATGGATGCGAAACATGGACCTTGGGAAGAAAAGAGAAGGATAGGATTGATGCTTTTGAAATGTGGGTGTAGAGGAAGATGGAGAGAATAAAATGGGTGGAATAAGTAATGATGAAGTGCTAAGAAGAGTTAGGGAGGAAAGAACATTACTCCGCACAATACAAAAAAGAAAAGGAAGTAGGACATATTGTAAGAGGGAAGGGGATTCTAACTACAGCCATTGAAGGAACGGTGGAAGGAGGAAAGAGAAGAGGAAGAAGAAAGCTAAAGTCAATAGATGAGGTGAAGAGAGGATTATACAAGAAGACCAGAAAAGAGGCCCGGGACAGGATTAAGTAGAAACAGTTGTGGTGTATGGGACCTGCCGACAGGCAGAGCACCAGAAGATGATGATGAGTTGGTAAAGTTCTTTTGCCAAATGGAAAAATTACATATTAAGGTAATCATTTTTTTCCTTGAGTGTTCATTCTGTAGACAATCTCACCTGATGCTCCGACAAGAGTCGCTCGTCTAATATGCATCCCGTCTACCCAGATACAGTGCCTCCAGCATCTTCAAATGTGGGTGGAATCGCACGCCATGTTCATAAGCGACTTCACCAAGATTTTTTGAAAGTCAGCAAGATGACAATAAATAAATGAGTGATGAAAATAGTCCTTGGTACCCATGTTGCATCCAAGCATTTTGAATTTCTCTAAGAGTTGGTTGATAATTTTAGCGTAATTCTGTTTACGTATAAGAAAGTCTTTGTGAGTTGCACGGGGTGTTCACCCGTACTGAAAGAAATTTCGTGTGGCACGCAATTTCTATGCCCTCTAATTTTTAACGGTATGGAGATGTAACGCTGTCCGCATGCACTTCGGTGCAAAAAGCATCATGCCACCCGCCTGTACTTAGAGCTTCAGATTTGAAAGATAAAAATCAAGATTTGTAGTTTACATTGGTCGATTTCAACTTAATTTCTGATGACAGTTGTACAATATTAACGTTATCAACACCATAATGAAGATTTATGCTTTTAAAGCAAAGACAGCAATGCATAGAGCGGAAATTGAATGAAATGCTGCGTTTTTTTTATCTGTGAAACGCTTTAAAACAGCCATTACTATCTTCTAATCCAATATGAAATTCCAGTTTTTTACCTTTAAATTACTTAACGTTTGCTCTTTGTATCATTTGCAAGCATATAAATCACATACTACTTACTTCCGAGTCACCAGAATTTAGTAAAAATTGTGGAACGTAACCTCAGGAAAATTTATTTGTACAGCCGAATTTTTGTGTCTTCTAAATCTTTTTTATTTCTCATGTGACGTAAACTTGCGGCAACTGAAATCCAGATATATCATGAAATTTTCATTTGCTGTTTTCCTTCAATATGATATCTTGAATAGCATTTGATTTTTAATTCGGAAGTCGAATTCGCGCGCGACGAAGCGACATCGCTACGCTCTGCTCACAGTGGCTCCATCTGTAAGCCCGGTTTTGGATTTTGTTTTTGACTATATTTTTCTACATAAACACTCCCTTGGAATCATTACCATTCGATTCACTTACCCTTTATCTTCCTACTCCTCTCCGTTGGTGGGAATTGTACGTTTCTTGTATTTCCCCTAACTGAAGTCTACTAATTGATGTTTACCTCTGAAACACCACTCATTTATCATGCCACACGTAGTGTCTGCTCGAAAGTAAATATAAACAATAATTTTGCAATTTTTCTATTCGGGTAGAGTATGTACATCTAAAATTTGCATGTTAAAATATTAAAACAATTCGAAAATTAATAATTCTGTAAAGCGAACAAATAACAAATAACTAGGACATAAGGCTTATCCAAGCTCAATATCCAAATTACTACGGGAGAAAATCATAAGCCACTTCTGTATGTTTACGCTCGAAAAATTGCGCCGATGCCTCGAGAAAGTTATTGAAGGTTTTCTAGAGAGGTTGCACCAAGGAAATTTCAAATTACACGGAGCAACTTCAACATTACGTGCCATTTACAACTTTCGAGGTCACTGAACTTGCGTAGGGCCGTGTTGCATTGGTGTGCACCATTACTCTATAGTGTGCACACTGCGCAATGTTGAGGTGGCGCCACCTTTCGGGTTGCATCGCAATGAAGTCCCTCGTGTGACCGTAGCTCAGGAGCTCCATCGAGCTTGTGGTCTCCTTCGTTGGCAATGGCTTGTGTTGCACGAACACACACGATCATAGAACAATCCAATCATCCAATAAATCGGTTCGATACGATTTAGTTGAACCCGGGACCTTCGGGACGAGGAACGAATAGCGCCAGAACCAATCGGTCATAAGGACGGTGAGTTCTATCATCGCTCCCATGAGAAAAACAGGTTTGGAAATGCCAAAATGAGATACAGTCTCCTTTAGTTGGCAATGCTTCAACAAATTGCTTCATGAGACACAGTTTTATATGTAGAGGTGGAAGTATAATGTTCTTCCCGTCGAAAAGTGGCTTACGTAGAATGTTTGAATGAGTTCAGATCTTGGCGGTCAATAGGACTGATTCCATTGCTTCATACGAGCTCTACCATCCCACATAAATAAAAAAGAGATACTTGATATATGCAAGACCAAAAAGGAAGTACTCTATTGTAAGGTCAACACTGATAATCTATTTGTGCATATGATATTGCAACAAATCAATGACTCTCTGTTTGTCTTCATATTCTTCACGCAAACAAACTGAATGGCTTATTAGGTCTGCATCAAATAAAGTTCCATTGTGGAGGAGGAGTTCAAGCTCCGACACATGACCAAAATTAGTCATTCATTTGCATAATAGGCTGTGATTCCTTACTCCTCCGATAAACCACGTATATTATGGCTATGCACCTTTTTCTCAACGATGTAGTTGGAGCAGCTGATAAAGGTATAAGAACAGACGCCATATTTCTAGATTTCAGAAACGCTTTCGATCGAGTATCGGGATTTTGGGGCTTTCTGGAATCGAACCGGTGGCGGAGTGGTCCAGGTTTCGAATCCCGGCTTGTCGGATTTTTTTCGGGTAGCGAATGGTTGTGTGTGGTTGTAAGCAGCAGTAATTAGGATCTTCTTCTTTCAATTGGAGAAGTTATTATTACTAACCCATCATAGTAATGGCCGAAGTATGCATTTTTCTGGCGGTACTCGCTCGCACGTCGGCGTCGTAGAAATTTCATGACAATGACTTTGAAACATGGTCAGAATTCGTATCCTGTATATACAGGTGTATCCGTCGATATGTAATAGATGTTTGTAAGTTATCCGTTTATCTGCTCATATACCAGTGATTAGCTATTTCAAAAATATTTCGCAACACCTTTTAGTTAGTAAACTTCAGTTCACATATATCATATTTATACATATTAATAATGTAAAATGAGTTTACAATCCGAAAATTGACTTCCCATGTGCGAGTGCGGTCCCTTGTTGCGAATGGTTTTTGATTGCTCTTTTTCTGCGAAGTAGAAACTCAAATATTATATTTCTTTTAAATCCACCATTTATCTGTCTATAACCATTTATGGTGTACCGCGCTGTTCTATAATGTATTTTCGAAAGAGGCGAGTAAAAATATCGACTTGATCAGAGGCATTTGTCGTTCAGAGTTCGAGAAACTTCGACGAAATTTTTATTCAGTTTATCAAAGTTTTCGTTATTTGGAACCGAAATATGTTGTCGACGAAAAGAAAGAATTCCTTCGGAAAATTTCTCTCTCGTGATGACTGTGTAGTCTCCTTTCAAGGAGTACTATTTTAATTTAAGGAAATACTTGATTTTGTTTGGAATTGATCCGAAGGTCAAAATATACATGAAAAATAGCCAATTATGTGATGGAGAAGAGATTTAATGGAGAATGATATGGATAAGAGATTTAGTCACAATACCAATCTTGAAAGTTGAGTTTGGCTGCAGAGCTTTACGGGAAAATAGAAGTGCCACCTCTACTTCCCCCTCCCTTAATTCTCCTCCCCCTACTTCCCCCTCCCCCTACGTCCTTCCCCCTAAGTCCCCTCCCCTTACTTCCCCTCCTGTACTTCCCCTTCCACTTTCCTCTACGCCCATTGCGTATTACTGCGCGAAATGGTCCTTTTTCCCAACGGAAGAAGTATTGGTATAAAAAGTATCCTAATGCAACTCCAGACACACATAATCATTATTATATGAAATTTTATTGGTTGAAATCGGTTTGGTAGTGTTTGTGTGATTCTGTAATAGACAATACAGTCGGTAAAGAATTTAGCCCGAAGGCCGGTTGGTGCCTCGCTCTCCCTGGCTTAGGCTACTAAGAGATTGTAAAGCGAGATGAGGCTTACTCTAGTTACTACTGCTGCATGAGGAGTGAGGTAATTTGCCCCTGATTTCCTCACAGAGTTATAATTCTATAACATGACCAGGTAGGTGAAGCGCAATGACTTTATGAGTAATACTTTCTTAGCATTCCGTAGAGAGAGATTCAATTATTCACTCATGCCTCGGTAGATTTCGTTTCTTCACAGCCATAAACAAGACTGTGAAAAAAGTAATGGAAAACAACATTTGACTCTGTCCTGTAGCAAATGGCAATCGAAAGTCATACTATTCATCAGGGAACCCGACGGAAAGACTGACAAAAAGGTAGTGCTTTTGGATCCACTGACACCCATCAAATGAACCAATGTACGAAAATAGTTTAAATGGACGTTATAAATTTATTGAAAGTATAGATTGATTTCTCATTTTATGGCACTTCTGAATTCGTGTGAATTCGTTTAGTATCAGTCCTTTCCTTTCATTTTTCGATAATTACTCATTACTTTTGTTGACATGATTCTTTTCTTTAATTTTTGCTCTCAGCTCCTGCATTCGAATGCAGGAGTAGAGTGCCTTCTCAATAAGTATTTATTCGTTGCGAACGGCAGAACATCGCTATTCGAGCAGCTAAAAACGAGGATGTGCTTGTTTCGCTCCGCGAAGAGGAAGGAGAGTCGGTTTAGCAGTGACGTGTTCAGTGATAAGCGTGTGCAGTTGCTTCAAGGTACGCTCACATTTCATTACTTCTTCATATTTTGTGGCGTTTAGGATAGTTTTTATTATGAGAAGCTCTAGTTAGTTATAACATTATGGTTAATCTGATCGTGGAATTCTTGAAATAAAATGGCATTTCTTGATCGTTAAGCTCAATAAAAAATTTAAAGTCTAATGTTTAGAAGGAGTTCGTATTTCTCCAAGCTATGCAGTCGCTGGCGTTCTACTGAAATATTCATTCTGAGGTCCTCTCTTCATTTATTCTTGGCCTATATGATGTAAATTTTAGTTTACGAGAGTTCAAATAGCGTTTTCGTGAAGGAAAGTGTATTGAAAATCCGACGAATCTCATGTTTATTCTTTCTCACGTCAATTCTGATTAGTCGTTAAATGCGCTGACGTTTTTTCTTTGTGTTTTCATATTAGCGTTGATTCATTCACAGGGTGGTACCCACGGAATGGTCTTAGAATTATATGAAATTTGTCCTGAAATTGGCAACTTGATACGATCATGAAGTACTATTTCTTTCATCGGCACCACACAATTCATATCTGATTTCAGGATACCCTTTACAGCACGAACGTAACTATAAATATCGGAAAATCGTTTTTAAGAGTAGATTATCTTACACAATGTACTACTGAGCATTCGAACGAAATAAAGAGATAAAAATCCCTGAGAGAGAGGCTTCTTTCAGCTCAAATGCTATAGTGAGGAACTATAATTCATTATTCAATTCTTTTTCCGGTGCTTACTTTAGAATAGTGTTTCCCAGTAGATTTTTCAAGGCAGTTCAGTGTGCCGCTCTTGGTGGGTCGCGGGATTTGCGCGAGCGAAATGCTTCACTTAACATCATTTTATATTAAGTATGATATTGTTAAAATATTGCATTCCGCCTTAGGTTTTTTTTCATCATTCGATTTTAACCTCTAAACTGCCACGCTGCGTAAATGCCTTTTCGACCACCACCTAATGGAGGCTCTGTCCCATTCAATTTTATTGGTTTCTGTTTTTAGTTGTTTCTGCCCCATTCAGTTTTACTTTACGGTGGAACTTATAAACGCTTTGTTTAGAGTGCCGCAAAATAAGTGTTGATGAATTACTGAGTTTTAAGAAGCATAGGGAATTCGATGCATTCTTTACGTGGATCAATTCTTTTTAACACCTTCTATTATATATAGGCGCTTCTGTATGTAACTACAGACCTACATACAAATATAGGATACAAATTCTAACCATGTTCCAGAAGTGTCATTCACTTGAAATATTTATGACGTACTGGCCGCAGCGTGTAACCACCAGAATAATTCAGACTTTGAACCACACTATCATGGGTTCGTTGCCAGGAGGCCCCAAAATCCCGATTCTCTCATTAGAATGCATTGCAGGGGTTTGTAGAATTATTTTTGAGGCACTTCCTGGCAAATTGGAGAGTTGAAATTGGAGCAATCGCTGGAAACCGTGCTTATCCAAAGAAAACTGGTTCCTTGGTTCGACGTTAGGTCAGGGCGTAAGAAGTAAAGTTCGTTTTTACCGTTTGCAGGCTTCATTTCATTTGCAAAATTCAACTGTAAATAATTGTCCTACGAAGTCGAGACGAAAACCGAAAGAAAGGAAATTAAATGAAGATTCTAATTTTGGTCGTGTAATATCGTTTTCGAATCGAAATTCCGACAACAAGGGCTAAATGAAGGGAAAATTTTATGAAATTTCTTCGTAGTAAAAAAACGTTCCCCCAGGACTGGCGATTGTTGAGGCCGAGCGTTTTCTCATTTGAATGCACGGGGATTTTAAGCCCATACCGAGATAATGCCATGAAGTAATGACTGCATTAATGCGAAGGAGATAATTCACTGAGATGTCAACGTATGCAAAATATTATACATAATTATTAGGTACAATATGACGGCCATTTTTAAGGATTTCGGAAAAAAATTAAGGAACTTCCCGGTAGGATAGAGAATTCAAAATCACAGAGGAACCGGAATAAGAGCTCTGATATATCAATAATAATACAAATGTGCGTGTGTTCGACGCCAGTTGCGAGCAAAATGTACGGTGAGAATTTCATTTTATTTATGATACATTCACCGAGAAAGTTGAAATCTATGACAAGGCGTTTGAACAGAATAATGAATGTTTCATAACCGCAGTGCACCTTTTGATCCTTCGTTTCGATACCTGGGGCACCACTTGCATTCGACCAAATAATTCAAAGGGGGAACACAGAAATACGTTTGAAGACAATCCCGATGTGATATAAACCTGAAAATGTTATCCTCAATATACTTACGAAATGCAAGCGACTCTTATATCCACACACACCATCTTAACTAGCGATTTAAGAGTATTTCATCGGATAAAACATGTTTATTCGCCATAGAAGTCATGGATGCTCGTTAGCTGTCGAGAACCGTACATTTTGATGTCATATAAAGAAATTAACTGAAGTACAAAAAATCTGATGTGGCCAACACATGACTTTCTTCATATTTATTGAAAACGGAATCCTATACCCTATACCAGTAATATATGAATAACTCCAAAACAATGAGAGTTAAAGAAAAATGTTTCTTACTAAAGTTGTAGTGAAATGCATTATCTAAAACTTTTGTATGTAATTGTATATACCTACATTGCAATCTGACAGAGATATGTATGAAAAACCTCAATTTTTGGATAAACAACAACTTCCGGTTAACCATTATTCAAGAATAACTCCTAAACAATCAGTGTTACGAAAACATATTTCAAACAAAAGTTGTAGTAAAATATATTATCTATAACTTTTGTATGCAATTGTATATACCTACATTTAATTCTGACAGAGATATGTATGAAAAACTTCCATTTCTGGATAAACAACTTCCGGTTAACCATTATTCAAGAATATCTCCTAAACAATCAGTGCTACCAAAAAATGTTTAGAACAAAAGTTGTAGTAAAGTACATTATCTATAACAATTTTTTAAATAAATGTACATACCTACATTGCATTCTGATAGAGATATTTAAGAAACAAATATTTATTCCGGATAAACCGCAACTTCAGGTTCAGCGGTATTTATTAAAATCTAATCACCTCTTGGCATTGTTAGGAATATACTAAATATGAATTTCGGAAATGATCGGATAATTACTTTTTAAGATAGAGCGCCCACAAACTTTTTTTACCACAGACAGACACACGCACACACAGGCAGACATGTTCGTGAAAATAGCGAAAACGAACTCTATGGGCCCCAAAACATCTATTTCCGTTGAAATCTGGAGGTCGAATTTTTTTTTGCGAAACAATACTTTCTCTATACTATGCATAGGGAGAAAGTAAAAATGACAATAAGTAAAAATTGTCATAGTGCTATTTTGGAACTGATGTAGTCGGTTACACTGGATATATAATTAAAAGCTTCTTTGAAGGCGAAATTACGTTCTAGAATCAATCCTTAAGTTATATGTATACTTTGGCGTATTCTCCTCAAAAATGTAACAGTGATAGCATATAAATCCCCCCACTGGATCATTTTTCTGTTTGACCAGAAGAATACTATTATGAAGTCGATTCGCAGTCTAAGCTTTCGATATCTAAAAATATGTACTCAGTTTGAGGACTTCACGAAACACGGGGAAGTCATTACTGACGTTATACGCTTTTATGTGCTTCATTGAGGAATCCACATCAGAGCTAAGGAATCATTAAGGAATCCATACTAGAATTCGTGATGAAACTTATTAAATAAATGGCTATGCGTCGCATCTGTCAGTCGAAATATTTTAAAATGCTAAGTAAGATCTGTCGTCACATCATCATGATGAAATTTTCTTGGTAAATTTGCCAAAATCACTGGCTGAGACTTAAAAATATCCTTATAAATTTATTCTAATAAACTGAGAAATATATCAGAGCACTGGAATCATTGTCTTTAACAAGGAATAGTTTTTCGGATCCTTAACGAGGCTCTTTTTATAACCTTGCTTAAAAAGCATTGAATTTTAAAATAAAATATTAATCTAAATCAATTTAGTATATAATTAAATTGAATATAATATTATTATATTATAAAAGAAAAAGGTTTAAAATTGAACCAAACAAATTTATATCCAACGACAGATGTTTTCGGCATTATCAAGAGGATTGTTTTTGTTTCCATATCTCGATGCGGAGAAAACTTTGTCGTTTGAAATACATTGTTATGGTTTGGTGAATGTTCTTTTCTTCTATGTTTCCTCTAATTTAATTTGGATTTAATTTATAACCGTAACACAAATTTTATATCGTTAGCTATCGATGATAACTGTGGTTCTCCACATACTGGTTTCGAACCTCTTTGTCAGAGAGCGGAAAGTGTCATCCATTACGGTCTCAGCCGATTCTATTGTCGTTCCAAATGATTGACGGGGGGCACATGGTCTTTATTAACAGGCGATCAATCATTCCAAGGGGAGGGGGAAAAGAATCAACCGTTACGACATCTTATCGAAGTAGAGAAAGACGGCATAGAAATGGCAGTAGCGTAAGGAAAGCTTCCAAAGGGTAAGTGCAAGTAGTAATTGCAAATTAATGATAAACGCAGTGTTTAAAAACAAAGGACATTCAAAATCTGGTTATTTATCAATTGATAGTATATCTAGGGTAACGGTTATGGTCTCTTAAGTCAACTGAGGAAAAAATGTCATTA
Organism: Sympetrum striolatum; assembly: GCA_947579665.1. Classification (NCBI taxonomy): domain Eukaryota; kingdom Metazoa; phylum Arthropoda; class Insecta; order Odonata; family Libellulidae; genus Sympetrum; species Sympetrum striolatum. The sequence goes on along the minus strand of OX388343.1, from coordinate 106,962,964 downwards.
GAACACGATATGGGTGTGAACGTTGGCCGAAGCGGTTTTTTTGGGTCTTTTGAAGCAGACCTGACCTGTGTTGAAGGCTCTGGTATAACGACTAACAAAGTGATTATTAATACGGTATCAGAAATACATCCAAGTATGCACGAGAATCCATTTTGTTCAATTCTCCGGCTTTTATATTAGCAAAACTCAATTCCATTATGTCTCTTTGTGAATATAATGGATTAGTCAAGGTAAAAATCTGACGTAATGCCTTTGAGAATTGAGGTTACATTCATCTAATAACGTTTGTTTCTCTGTTAGTTATGTGCCAAATTTGTGTTCATTTGATTTCATACATAATTTATTAGAATATCCTCTCCATATTGACGTAGAATTTACAAAACGTAGAAGTGCATGCGAAATAATACATCAGACAAAACTAATTACTGAATACGTACGCGATTTCCGCTCAAAATCAATGCGCAAATGAACTAATTAGTTTTACATTGTTATATTTTATTGTTCATTTCCTCGATAAGCCGGTTTTAAAATAATATGTTTCTGGGAATGTCAATTTATGGGAAAAGCTGATTATGCATGAATGAAAACGAGCCGTGAAATTTATATCACCTGTCCATTTGGTGATTTGAAAAGCCCAAGCAAAAGATTATTTTACTCAATTGCTGTAATTCGCTCGGACAGGACAGATTCATTAATTATTAATTAATGCGATCAGCGCGAGCTCGTGTGAATTCACGCATGAAATACTTCGAAAAATTCACAAATGACGATTCAATCGAAACAAAATTATAATTTCTATTCAACGGTTCGGTGTTCAGCTCTGATCAAATCATTAATTAACTAGTGACATCGGCAATTCCATTAGTCAATTGATGCAACGGATTTAATGATGTTTTGCATTGCTACTTTTAGTAATTAGTCAGATATGGATTCCTCATAAGGATTCCGTTGTTTATTTCAAAATTGCTACGTAATAACAAACTCTTACAAATCGAAAGATACTTTTGATTTTAGAAACAACTTTTAATCAATATCATCGGTTTGGAGTATAAGGACTTATAGTACTCGTTTTAATAAAAATTATATTTTTTGTACCTCGATTTTTTCGATCGTTTTGTCATAAAAGGAATTTGTCTTAATGATACCCTAAAGACTGCATTTTGGCGTATGGCAGGGGAAATCATGTTCCACTAATGGTTTGGCAAGGAGGTAAAAGCTTTCTCAGCTGGAATGGATATTTAGGACTGTATCTTGCATGGATTTCTTGCCTATTTTTCGAAAAGATAGTGTCCATAAAAGATATCAGAAACAATTTCCTTAATGGATCTCGAGAAAACATAAAATCTTGCAATTATACTATTCGATTAGAAACTGTTGTGAAACTTTCCCCAAGAACATATTCGTCTAATTTGGTCTCAACCGCAATCATCTGGAATTCGGCGGAGGAATTGGGGAACACAATCATCGGTTCGGTTTGCATGGGGGTCTGGCACCAGATCAAATCCATTATGAGGAGGACGGAGATTCATCCTGAGATGAATAAATATATACTTGGGTACACTTGGCAGCAAAATTTTGCGCAAATGAATTATGTTTCTAATAGCTGATGATCATAAGCCACGGTAATTAATTTTGAAATTCATGTTGGTAGATGTGATTAAAATATATTCGAAACAGGAATTATTATTGCTAAAATTATCTATTTTTAGGTTATATTCACTCATTACATAGAATTGAATTCTTGTTTTGAGGTCGAGCTTAGGGGGCACCGGAGCTAGTTCGGTACAGGGGCTTGTTCGCACACTGAGGTTATTTCGTAAACCGTTTGAGCGAATGAGTTGCAACTTGAACACAATGTGTGGGTCCCCTCCACTTCACGCCCTTACATATGAGTAGTTTCACTAGCCTCGACAGGATCGACAATTTTGTGTTTTTTCACTCAAATGTAAGAAGTGGGCCCACTAATATAGTGTTAATGACTGTAAACTGTTTTCATATGAATACATTGTGACAGAAATGATGATGGCGAGTAGGCATTACTTTACAGTGTAAAATAAAAATGGCTAACTCAATTTTTTATCTTCGCGTTATGGTTACTTACAAGTGTAATCAATGTATACGAACTAACCCCGTATACGGGGCAAGTTCGAATACGAGCATTCATTTGGAATTATTTTTATAATGAAGTAATTAATTGAGTTTTTTGAAAAAATTGACGTTTAATGTAGAAAAATATTTGCTTTTGACGGTTGTTCTTTGTTTTTCTAGATATTAGTCTTAGAAAAAATTAGAAAATTCAAAATATGAAAGTGTAACTAACTAGTCGCGATCTCCCCTACTATTTCAGGGATGATTTTCTTAGAAATTAAAACAAGCGACGAAGCATAGGGTTGTATTGAAGTTGTTTTCCAATCCAGTTTAAATTTAATTAGAGAAAGATTTAGGTGGATACGGAAATCACGTAAAATTAAATCCAATGTGACGATAAAGGCATGAAACAGTCATAATGGCAAACCACGCTACGATTAAAGTGGTAATTAGATACTTGATACTAATGTCACTGAAGATTCATTACTTTCTCCACTAAAATTATTCGGTGAATTTTCAATCCTCTCATTTCACAGGCTTTTATTTTATAAATCGTTTATTTAGGATTAGTTGTTAAGGTTTGTCCTTATTCATTAAAAAAAAGCGTCGATATAAAATACACAGCGATTCATTACTTCCAATATCTTGAAAACTTTGAATTAAAAATTTCAATGCAAAAGGTAGGCCTAAAAACGGCCACTGCAGTGAAAAGTCTACCTCTTCACCTTCTTGTACATACAGTATTTCAGGAATCGTATTTTAATTTCCGATGAAACATTAACCAAATGAAGTTTAATGTCATAATCGTGAAGTAAGTAATTACTGCTAGTGATTATTACATCGAAACCACGTGAGAGATTCACGGAAAATAGTTTTTCAATTTAAAAATAACCATTTCATTGTAATTGATACTCCATCGCAGAGAATATCACTTTGTTGGATGGAACTCATAGGACGTTCATAAAATCATTCAATCAGGAGATAAATGTTACAACTGATTGAATCTGAAGTTCAATTAGTTAATTAAAGAATCAAATTTGTTGTTTGCTTCCAAGTTGCTGCGAAAAGAGCATTTGCAGGTTTGTTTTATAAGAATAATTTCAACAAGTAAATTCAAGTCTCCATGTTGTCATATGCGAGCAACACGATAGCATAGTTTCTCTTTATTCGTGAACATCTTTCCCGAAGTAATCACTTAAACTACATCACCAAAGATGGAAAATTTAATGGAAAAGAAAACAAGTATTTTCGTCTTTTATCTGTGATACAAAAAGGATCTACTGCAAAGGAATGAGAGAGTTATTTAAAAACACATCCGTGAAATAATTCATCTCGAACTACAGAACTATTTATTTTGTAACTACTTCATGATGGATTATTTCACTTCGCCATAAGATAAGAATATCCACTTTTACCGACTCATCTAAGTTATACCCTGGCTTCACACATACTATCTCTCAAATTCTGCGTATGAAATGCATTTAAAACGAGTGTAACATTGTTCATCATTAGCATTTAAAATAATTAAAACCCCAGTGTTAAATTGAAAAGCATTCGGATTAGTGAGTTTTTCCATAAATGTTACTGTTTTTTCCAAATGGCTTCGTTGTAAACTTAATTTTATGGTAATTAGTCGCGCAATGAGTCTATGTCAGCTGAATGAATCTATTCCTTATTTTTGAACAAATAATAGCTCTTACGTATTAAATGTGAGTCGATATTACTCCATGAACGAAGTTGGACTCACTTTCAGTATTTGGCTAAAGTTGCTCGGATCAGTGAAAGATTAAGAGCTCCATAGGAATACGTATTACTAAACCACACAGTAGTTCCAAGATCGACCGTGGTTTCCTAGCGTCGCTTCATCAGCAGGTCTTCGCCTGATGATGACGAAACCACGGTCGATCTGTATAATACTGTGTGGTGTTGTAAAACGTTATCCTATGGAATTCTTGTACATTAATAATTACCGCAAAGTCACGTCTGATTCTTCATATCATTGATTATTCTTTATTTTGATTTATTACATTTTAAATATTATTATTATATCATCCTTGCCTTTTGGCAACCTCATCATCGTTATTCTAAGGAAGTTGTAAGCTAATTATTGTGTATTGTGAGCTATAAACTTATTTAATAGGTATACATAAAAAAAATCCGTCTTGGCGCTAAAATGAGACTATAACTCTCCTCGCCCTCTTACAAAATTCTAGTTTAATTATTTATCACTACTTTTCGTTATCGTCTCTCAAATGAACAGTGTTCAAGAGAAATCTTTGAAAAAACTGTCATACTTCGTTTTTTCATAATCATTGAACAGAAATCTCAGAACTTTGAATGCTCTACATTAGTAAGATAAACATTGCAATTGTTCGTGGGATTTTATTTCATCGTGCGAGTACCATGGAAGGATTATTTTCTCTTTTTCTTGGCCGTTGGATCGTTTCTCGATTTCCTGGAGCCAATTTCTCCTCCTGAAGATCTTCCCCCTGCTAATGACAAAAGCATTGGCAAGTGTTATGCGTTAGACCTTTTGCTCTTGAGAGAATCAATTTGTGGGATATTTATGGCTTCAATCGTGCACATTAAAATTTGAGGTACTTACAGTCGTATTAAGGAAGATTTATCCAGACGTGGCTTAGGGGATATTAACTGACGTTCTTCTGACATATCATTTACACCACCTTTCATAGTGTCATCATCAGTCAATTTCAATTCGACGTCGGATGTGGGCTTCCCGAAGTATTTTCCCATTTTCTCTGTCCTAAGCTTCTCGTTGCCACGTAACACCCAAGAACTTGATGATGTCTCTATTCCACCTGTCAATAGGTCTTCTTGGTCTCTTCACATCTCTTGGTATCCAGTTGAGAACTGCAGATGTCCAACGGTTGTCGTTTCTTCTCGCAACATGGCCGGCCCACCTCCATTTTAGTGATCTTACCTTATCTATAATGTCAGTAACTCGAGTCATCATTCTCACCCAAGTGCTGCGTTTCCTTCTTGTGATTCCCAGCATCCAGCGCTCCATGCTCCTTTGCGTTGTCTGAAGTCTCTGGGTTATTGCAGCATTTAACACCCAAGTTTCACTTCCATAGGTCAGGACAGGTAAAATGCATTGGTTGAAGACCTTCATCTTCAAAACCATTGGCATTCTTGACTTCAGAATGTGAGTTCCATACCAAATGCGCTCCAGCCAAGTTTCATTCTTATGTTTAGTTCATTAATCCTGTTTTTCTCTCCTGTTGTTACTAGTTGTCCCAGGTAAGAGTATTCCAAGGAAATATCCAGAGGGTTTTTTTTCAAGACCACTGGCATTCTTGACTTCAGAATGTGCGAGTCCCCTGAGATTGTTTTTGAGAAAAGGAAGATAATGTTTTGGAGACGTTATAATAGTTATTTTGATTGCTAAAAGACAGAAAGTTATTTGAATAAACAAGACGTCGAGGTGATTTGGAAATTAGTAGCGCATACGTAGAATTACCATACATTGTGAGCAAGAGATTACACAGGTTAATTCTGAAATAGTTTTCGAGCGTTTAGTCTGACGTTGGCGACTGGCGTTGGATCAACACAAAATGGCGGCCAGTGTCCGAATTTCAACAAGATTATTCCTTCCGCAAACCGCAATCCTTTTTCGTCACACAATCAAGTCCCCCTTTCACCATCGACTTCACACCTTCTCATCCACTTCCTGCTCCCACCGCGTCTCTTCGGAGAGCGAAAGGGACGAGCAAAGGAAAGATAAACGAGAATGGCCACCGCCCCACTGTTTACTCTCAATCGATGATTGACTGGTATTAGAATTAAACCCACGGACATTGAATGAGAGAGGGGAATCTGTTTGCACTCTCTTTTTCGTCGTCCCCTCCACTTCGTTTTCATTTCCCTTTCAAGCGGCAGATGGCATTGCGGGGGGGAGAATTAAAAGGATTCTATTTTAGAATGCGCGCATTAATTGATACGCGATCGTATTGTACAACTCTGATTTTCCAATCTTTCTGCGCGAAATTCAATAAAAATATCGAGAGTCAAGATAGAATTTTGTATTGATCGTATTCTAATTCAACTTTAGGACATAACTGTTCATCACCCACGGGGATACAAAGTGAATACGTAAAGAAGAAGAGCTCTTTCCAAACAACTTATTACTCAAGATTTCATTGAGCGAGGAAAACAAATCCTTCCTGTGACGATATCTCATAGTTTTCGATCTTGAAGTAAATTACTTTTATTGGTAATATTATTGGATTTAAATATTATTTCGGTGATGAAGCAGTAATGTGGGCGGTAAAACATGAAAATTTAACGCTCCTCAACTAGGTAATAAAATATATTATCAACAATTTTGGCGGAGAATCACATATATTTATTCCTAAAACTACTAAGACAAAATACATAATAATTGGAATTATTCTGTCGAATTAATAAATGACAGGAAATTCAAGCTTGTTTCTCCAAGAATACCGTTGTAAACATTCGTTTGAGGCGTCGGAATTGTGCGTTAAAACAAGCAGTTTCGTCAATAAGTTAATGATCGCTAGCGAATATTCCGTGTATCTTAATTTATAGAATTTTTACTCTGTGGTTATTTTCAATCTCGACTGAGGGAGGATAGACGCTTCTATAAAATTTAATATCTTTCATTTGGGGATTGAAAATGTTGATTTCTTAGGATATTTTAGAAATATATAAATATAAATTTGAGTAAATTGCTAAGGTTATTCCAAATACACAGAAAACGTCGGTATCCGTTATTAACCGATAAAAGTTAATTCGTCCGGAAGAATTCATCTTACATCGAGTTGACTCGAACTAAAGTATTAAATAATATTTGTTAAATATTTAACGAATAATGCGAGGAAAATTTAAAAAATCATAACTGATAATTCGCCGATTTCTCAATCTCCCGAAGATACCCCCTTCAGAGATAATTATTTGTCTAATTGAGGCCCAATAGGAATAACACCGCAGCAGAACTGTGCAACAGGAGTACTCCACCACATTGCTGCGTTTTTGATTAATTAACAGGTGCGGTTTGCGTTAAATAAGTTTGAATTTAGTGTGGAGGCATACATTTCCTCTACTTGTCGTTGATTTCCCAATCAACTTTGATGAACCCACTATTTTTCAATTATCAAAATTGCAAACACTCTAAGTTCAAAAGTCCGTTTGAGTGGAAAACACACTCCTCATAAACAGATTGCTTCTTTCTCGGTCTTTCCACTGGGAGTCGAATTAATTATGAAAGGATACTCAAGCATACACATCGAGAGGACGTTTATGGGAATCCTTTATCCACTTCCTCTTTCATCCTTCGCATCTGTTCTATGCATCCTTCGAAGCTGCAATTTAATTCTGGATACATCAAATTTTACTAAACTTTGATCTTTTGATCTTGAAAATAAGTAAAGAGTGAAATCATTTCACAGTTTTAATAATTGGCAACCATTATTCAGGTCAAGATAAGCAGATAAAAAATAATCTTGTAGGATACCTTAGTCGCATCAACTTCAAACTATCGAATTTGATATTCTCTTAGACCCAGCTTATATGCCAACCAAAATTATTCCAACATTAATATTTGTGAATCAATATCGAAACTAATGTAGAAAAATTAATCTGAGACCTAGTAGGTTAATTTATTGTGCGTTAATTCCATTCATATGGTTAAATGGCTGCCATCCGTCAAAAAGAGGAACCTTTTGTTTTGAAAGGCTTGTATATGTATATTTTGCAGAGTTCAGATAGTTGCAATGTAGGTCTGGAAATATCACATACATAAAAGTTCTACCAATTGACGTTTTCCGTTTTTGCGTTGCTCCGTCGATGAGTTCCACTCGAATTTGATCAGAGGAATGACGAAGGTCTCTGAAGAATGTCTGGAAACTTCCAATGGCGTGTAGGCGAAACTGTAATAGAAGGAACATTCATTTAAAGAAAGATGAAGAAAGACGTCTTAGCATAGACATATTAATACAAGAATTCTCCTCATATAGGCGATGTATAATCGATGTATCGACAATGTCGAGTCATCCTTAGGTCAGACACTGATTTAATTCCCTTATAGTTTACAGGGAATACTTACTCATTGAATTATTTTTCTTCACTTAAGTGGACCGAGTCACTCCGCATCTTACCCCATTCCCTTCCGCTTGCTACTATTAGGAAAGGAACGTCTTCAACACAGAAGTGTACTTGGAGTACTTCTTGTAATTTCGAACAGATTTGCTGTGTTGGAAAATCATTGTTTGCTTGATGCAAATTTCATTGTTGCTTTCGTATTAGTATCCTAGCTTCAAACTTTTTCAGCAATATCTTACTTTCTCCCTGTACGTAGTATAGAGAAAGTATTGTATTCGCAAAAAAATTCGACCTCCTGATTTCAATGGAAATAGATGTATTGGGGCCCATAGAGCTCGTTTTCGCTATTTTCCCGAACATGTCTGTCTGTGGTAAAAGCGTTTGTGGGCGCACTATCTTAAAAAGTAATTATCCGATCATTTCCATAATTCATATTTAGTATTTTCCTAACAATGCCAAGAGTTGATTAGTTTTTCATGAATATCGCTTAACCGGAAGTTGTGGTTTATTCGGAAAAAAATTTGTTTCTTAAATATATCTGTCAGAATACAATGTAGGTATATATAACTATTTACAAAAGTTATAGATAACGTACATTACTACAACGTTTGTTTGAAACATTTTTTCGTAACACTGATTTTTTAGGAGTAATTCTTGAATAATGGTTAACCGGAAGTGGTTGTTTATCCAAAAATGGAAGTTTTTCATACATATCTATGTCAGAATGCAATGTAGGTATATACAATTTAATACAAAAGTTATAGATAATGTACATTGCTACAACTTTTGTATGAAACACTTTTCTTTAACTCTCATTGTTTTGGGATTATTTATATATTACCGGTATAGGCTTCTGTTTTCAATAAATGTGGAGAAAGTCATGCGTTGGCCACATCAGATTTTTATCTACTTAAATTATCTTGGTGCTCGGTTTGGCTTTTTCTCTTGGCGTCTTCTGTATCATCCTCTGGCTTTTATTTCCTTGGATTATATAATTTAATTTAAGGGTACTGAAAAAATTCCCATTTCTAGGCTCTTTTTCTTTGGATTCCATCCTTTTATATCTACGTACTGATGTGTTAATATTATTATATTACCCAAAATGTAAAAATCAATAAAATTGTCGTTTTATCTTCAGCACTGATTTTCTCGAAGAAAGGATTATGTATACAGGACGTACGATTTCATATTGACAGGGTTTCAAATCGTTCGATTTTTCGATCGCGGATAAAAATAAACTCTCCGTTCAATTGGCAGGTGAACGTATATTAAACGCACAAGAGAACGATTTCCCATACTTTAGAGACACTGAATCAGAAATTGAAATGATTTATGTATGACCATTGAATCAAAAACCTGTGTTCTGAATGGTTTGCTCATCAACGAGCTAAGATGGAAGATCTTCGAATACAATTTCCGTTATTTTAGACAGTTTATCAAAAGAATGACACAAAAAATCAGGAAATATATTTTTTCAAAATGTGGAATAGGATTTTTTACGAGAGAAGTATAGGAATGAAAGTAGGATGGATGTTGGAAGAGAAGGAAAACATAGGTGAGGGGAAAAAGTGGTGCAGCGGACCTCCTCAACAGATTGCATTTGCACTCGAGGGTGCTTCAGTCCCCTTTCCTTTCTCTGTCGCCACTCGAGCGAATGTGTGTGTCACCTCCATATCACATCTCGCCTCTATCGCTTCTCTATTTTCACATCAGTTTTTCCTTTTGTGTATTTATAAAGTTGTATTTCCTAATTTTCGATCTTTCTTTATCAGTCTTTGCTTCAGATTCGTTGGTAGTCCTTCGATTATTCAAAATGAATATTTTATCTATTCATCGTCATTAAGAGTCACGTGGTCTCTCAATAATTTCAAATAGTTTCTATTAACACTGGGGATCAATTTCCAACATAATTTCTGCACGAATTTATGCGAAGGGAACATGTGATAAATTGCCATTTGGCATACCTATGATTTGATAATCGGAAAAAGGCACTGATGGATACTTAACAGTAAATAAAGGGTATAAAACACTCCCAAAACAATCAAAAATTTCTTTTATATAAAGAAAGAAATTTTTGATGGTTTTGGGAGTGTTTTATACCCCTTTATTTATCAATACCTATGATTTGGCAAGAGCATTCAATTGACTGTTATTCCAAAGGAAAAACGGACTTGAAAAAAGTCTGACAGGGCCGGGAACGTCCCCAAAACGGGGACACAAAGTCCCCAAAACGGCTTGTTAAAATGTTCTGGTCGGGTTGCCTAGATGGTTAAGGCAACCTCCCGGTTAGAGGAAGATCCCGGAATTGACTGTTACTTTTGTATGTTGAAAGCGTCAGGATATAACAAGAAAAACGAATGTAAAATAGAGTAGATATTCAAATGAAATCCCAGTGTCAGTTTTCAAAGAATAGCCATCTTTCCAAATACAGGAGTATGGTGAAGATCAAAACACTAGCGATGAAGATTTTGAAATTGAAAATGACTCCGTTCGTAAAGTACTTATGAGTTGAAAAGTTTGTTACGAGATTTGGTGCCATACAAAAGTTATAATTGGTGTATATGTTTTCATGTATTGCTTATTCACTTGACGAAGTAAATTACGAACATTAATTATGACGTATTTTACGTTGTCTTATTCCAATACAAATTTACATATAATCTAAAGACTTTGGGAAACAACAAAAAATGTCCTTATCCTTCCGCTTGCCTATTGAATCAACCCTTGGCTCAGTAAATACAAAATATGTGGGAAAGAAAATATTCTAAGAGAGAGGAAGTTATTCTGAGTGATGGAAGTGACTTGATGGCGAAGATAAGGGATTCAGGTGAAAACTTTTAAAGATAATAAATTTCTAGACCATTGGTAATTTCGGAGTGAGTAAAAAAATATGATTTTGGATTTATTCTTTGTCATCTACGAATGGGAATTAGAAAGAGAAATCGTTCATTGGTTAGAAATTTATCCATCTGCTAATTTGTTTCCACTAGATCTCTGCTGATGCGTTTTTTCAATTTTTGTATCCTTCTTTTTATTTAAAAGTAGCAATCGCTGTTGTTTTTACACGAAATCATGCTCCTTGAACTAGTTTTATTTTCTTCCGTTATGTGTTTTAATAAGCTCTGTGATCATGAATTAGTGGCAATAATAATGCTCTTCAATTTGCCGGTATATTGAAATGCTTTCTTTTGCGGAAAAGTCTCGTATTTCATCTGAATTATATCATTATGAAATGAATTAAAAAATTGTAAAAACCACTATTATGTGGTTTTTTTCAATATAAAAACGCCTATGTTTAAAGGTTGACTCACGAACGAACTCACTTTACTTCAAAAGATATAATCACTTCAAAAAGGATATACATGAATCGACCGTTCATTGGCGAGGCTAAGCCTCTTTTCCACCTAACCCCGGATGTCGTTATAATTTTTACAAAATGAAATGAATTATAAACAAAAATAAAGAATAGGGTGTGGGAAAAAAATCTTTGCAACTGAAGGTTGTCAAAGAAAAACCCACGTTGCGGGAAAACACCCACGAAGAAGGGGGGTGAAAAAAACCCGCGAAAACACAGAGGACATAATATAAAAATACCTAGCATTAAAAAGTCTAAGATATAGGTATAACATTAAATTAAGTATTATAAGTTAGTATAACATTAAGTTAAACATAAATGTTATTACAAATGCTTAAAAAAACAGAAGTTAAAAGTAAAAATAAAAAGAAACATCAAAAATCCTTTCGCTCAGCGGCTTCACCAACAAGGCAGCGTTTTTCCCAGCACAGCAGTCCCGGGCGTTGTAAAAGCCCTGGAAAAAGTATAAAAATATGTAGAAAAGCAATAAAATACTATAGATTACATTCAATAATAATAATTCCTCAAAAAAAAATACGGTTGGAGGTGGGAAGATCAGTTGCTACCAATATTCAATGTCCTTCTATGGAATAAAAGTGGTGAGATGAGGGAATGATGAGTAGATGCTCCGACCTAAAGAGTCTGTCAGTGATCTCGCTTTTAAAAGAGAAGAGGGATGACTACATTAAATTGGGGTGGGCAAATTCGTTCCAGTACCCGAGGACCAAGAGGGTTTTACTGCAGATTTCTGTTTTGTGTATTGGAATCATAAGTTTACCCGAGGTATGAGTTACTAGGACCTGTGAGTTAATGAGGCATGTAAAATAGTTATTAAAGTATTTAAGACAACATTGTTTAAGAATTTTGTGTACAAGTTTGAGGGTATGAAGCTTTCGTCTAGAGTGTAGACGATGCCATCTCAATTCTTTCGAGAGTGGTGTTACATGGTCTGATTTTTTAGCATTGAAGATATTTTTTAACAAAGTGATTAAATGCCCTTTCTAATTTAATCCTACTGTTTTATTAATGCCATTCATAAGAGTATCTCAATAGTCAAAGATGGGTAAAATTAATGCTCGAACAAGTGATTTTTTTAACCGAAAGGGTAGAATATGTTTCAGTGTTATCATGCGCTGAAGAGTCGAGTAAGATTTCCTACACACGGACGTCACATGGGGAATCCAAGTAAAGCATTGATCCAAATGGACACCTAGATTCTTTACAAATGAACTGAATTCGATTTCAGTGTCGTAGATTTTTATTTTAGGTAGTGCCTGGGTATTGGTGTTCTTCAGGATTTTGGGATACCAAAAAATTTATAGATTGAGATTTATTGGGATTAATTTTAAGTTGTAAGGAGTTTAGCCATGCATATAGGAGAGAGATATCTTTATTTACGAGAAAAATTTATTTTTAAGTCATCGGCATAAAGGTGGTAGGAGGGGTATTTCAACTGTGAGGATACATTTTGGAGGTAAATGGAGAATAATAAGGGACCAAGGATAGAACCCTGCGGAACGCTATGATTATTATTTATAATTGAGGGGAAGTTATCATTAGCAAAGCAGGTTTGGGATCTGTCAACGAGATATGATGAAAACCAAGATAAGGTGGAGGGAGAGAAATTAAATCTTTTCAAGTTGGCAAGGAGTAGTTGGATCTGTACCGAGTCAAAAGCTCTGCTGAGGTCGATCAAGACAAGAATAGTTATTTTCCTTTTATCCACAGCGATCTTAATATCATCGGTGACTTTAGTGAGGGTTGTGAGGTACTGTGATGTTGTCTGAAGCCGGATTGGAAAGGATCGAAGAGGTTGTCCTGATGTAGACAATTGTTGATGTGCTAGTCGTTCAAGGCCCTTGGATAAAAATGGCAGGATGCTAATTGGGCGATAGTCGCTTAAATTGAGAGGTGGAATTAGGGAGTTATTTAGGGAGATTATAGGAAAGGAACGAATCAAACATGAATTCACTTAAGGGTGGGATTTTTTTTGCGAAGGGAAATGCAAATGTGACCGTAAAGAAGTAGATCAGCCGTTAGGAGTATTTTATAGAATGAGATAAAAACGTAAATATTAGATTTAAATTATTGTGAGGCTGGTGTCTAATTAGCTTATGATTTATCTGAAATGGATTTGATCAGTTAGAACGGGACCGTTAATTCGGGAATTTGAGTCAGAGCGTTGGACAGTGTTGGACCCGTGTCAAAAATAAAAACGTTGCTTATTTTCATGGGATTTAATTTGACTTCAGTTATGACTCCTGTTACAGGCTTAAAATTTCACTTTAGAACGATAGAAAAGCAAGAAACGTTTTCACAAGTAAGTATATATCCGTAAATTATTTATTTATTATCTATGTATAATCATAAATTTATTGATTTATACACAAAATCTCTTTATTTTCCACATGAATCGTACACAAATTATGTATAATCTATGAACTTATGACACATCTACGCTGCAGACACTGGCTCAGTTGTCAAGCTCAATTTACACAACATTTAGTAACTAAAATGAATTGCAAATTACTATTATTTACAATTTATATATCAATAAACAACCACTACAGACAGCCCATTCATTCTGATATCATACTAGCAGTCCCACGTAGTAAGCTTGTATTATTCTAATTCCTCAAAATTTTCTTCGCACTAATTTCGTTCGTCTTCACTAAGTCCACGACCGTCTTTTGGTTTCAAATCCCATTTCGGCCACTCGAGCGACCTCTTTGACGCCCTCTCATTTTCCTTATCAATTTGAACTGCTTTCAAGTCTTAGGCATCTGAATCGCTTTGGTCGTTTGTTCTCTTTGATTTTGTCTCCTGCATTTTCGCTGATTTTTCATGCTTCTTCCACAGCCAAGAGTAAAGATGATGTCAGCTTCTTAGCGGACAAAATTGATAGCCTCTGCGATGTTAAACTGTTATGCGCATCAATATTTGTTCATGTACGCATTCTCTAATGCCTGAAGTTCCAAACAGAGCTAAAGTAGGGTAGACTGGGGTAGGTTAGGTACATACAGGAGCAGGTATATGCAATGCTCAATCTCACATATCTTATTTAAAAGGCGCCTGTATTCATGACGCTATAAGCACCGTGGACACCAATTGTGCCTATTTGGAGTCAGTTGAACTTGTTACCGGTGACGTAGACAACTTTTTCTAATTTTTCGTCTTATGAGTAAATTTGTACACCAACCTAATGGAGGTAATACCTATACCATTAGATTATGATAAATCATTATACTTAATTCAATTTGATTATTTTTTGGATTCATTTGAAGCTATTCATCTGATTGCTAACCCCAATAAACCTTATAGATTGAGATGAAACTAAATCAACATATAGCCTGACTGGAACGTAGTTCCTGGTAGGGTCACTCATACCAGAAAGGTCGTGAAGGTGTCTCGTTAAATCACTGTTGGGGAAGGCAAGGGGGGACCACCTCGACTAATTATCCATATTTTTTATATACCATAATAATACTGGTGCTGGAAAATTGGTTAGGAAAATTTATGTTGCAGGGAAATGGTGAAGAATTTTACTAAAACTATCGTGATTCCTTTACTGAAAAATAACAATGCTACAGAAAGTCGGAATTATCGCACAATTAACTTAATATCTCACAGGGCAAAAGGACTTCTAAGGGTCTTAAATAGATGGATTGAGAGAAAAAATAAAGGGTTCGGTTTTCTGTGAGTGAAAGGAACGAGGAATGCTATCGGGGTGATGAGAGTACTTGTTGATCGAAGCCTGGAATTTAAGAGGGACTTATGTGTATGTTTTGTAGATTTTGCAAAGGCTTTCGATACTCTAGTGGCCAAAGCTGATGTCGATATTAAAGAAAATAGGGTTGGACTGGAAAGATAATCGATTGATCCAAAATTGAATCAAATTGCCTTCGTAAGGATTGCTGAAGGGGAATCGGATTGGGCTGAATTGGGTAGGGGGGTAAGACAAGGGTGTCCTATGTCGCCAACATATTTTAATATATTTGCAGAGGAAATGGTGAAAGTAGTTTGGGAAGACATAGATAAGGAAGTAAATGTTGGTAGGAAAGTAGTGAAGTCTGTAAGGTATGCAGACGATAAAGCTATTGCGAGTGATTCAGTAAAGGGTTTGCGGATTTTAGTAAATGCCTTTTTACGATATAGCAAGGGAGTTTGGAATGAAAATAAATTTAAGTAAAACTAAAACAATGAGGTTCACTAAGAGAAAGAAAGCTAAGTGAACTATTAGGGTGTAACTAAAAACTAGAGCAGGTAGATACATTATTTTACTTGGGAAGTACTCTTTCTTGGGATTTGAGATGCAAAGTTTGAGGTTCATAAAGTGATAACCTTGGTCAAGGAAGCTTTTATGATGCGAAGTGAATTGATGATCTAAATGATAAAGGAATCAGGAAAGGATTGGTGAAAAACCTTGGTGTGGAGTCGTCTGTTAAATGAGTGCGAAACGTGGACTTTAAGAAAGGAGGAAGTCAAACGTTTAGAGGCTTTCGAGATGTGGGTTTGGCGTAGAATGGAAAAAGTAAGTTGGGTTGATAGGAAAACAAACACGGAGGTGTTAGAGATGGTTGGGGAGGAGAGGGCTTTAATTGACGTGATTAAGCATCGTCAGAAGAAATGGGTGGGCCAAATATTGAGGGGAGAGATATTGGTAAAGACTGTATTTGAAAGTAGAATTCAGGGAAAAAACAGAGGGGAAGACAAAGACACCACAATAAAGCTGAAATTTCAGCTAATGAACTAGTAAGAAACAAAGGCATTTGAGTTCAACAATTAAAAAGATAAAAATAACATGGAATACCATGTACGCCTTCCCCGGTCTCCCCTACTCATTGAAAGACCGTGAGTAGCCATATGTAGTGGGAGTAGCTCGAATTTGAATATTTCATTTTCATCTGACTTATTTTTTGATATCAGTATATTCCCCGAACGTGTCCGTTCAACTCCTGTGATTGCGACGGAGCCGTTATTTAAGTATTAAACCTGAGAATCGTCAACCCATAAACGAAGTAATGTTTAGAAACTGGTACGAAAACAACTTTTCACGATGTACGGAAGCAATATTAGTTACTCAAGGACGGAAATTTATATTTTTGCTAGATTAGATTAGATTGAAAAATTATCACTCTCAATGGAATAGCAATAGCCGAATCTGAGCAAAATGCGATATGTATGTCGGGAACCTCAAGCATGATACATGCTCACATTGTTAATGAAAGTGAATATATTTATATTCTTTAATCTCGTGTTTTATCGATAATGGTTCGAGGGTGAAAGTTACCACAAACAGTAGTAATTGGGTCGGAGGTTTGAAGAAATCTCCCTCTCACATACTCATTACTCTTCGGGTGTCTTTACTTCTTTCGGATTCACTGTTGAGAAGTTGTAAGAAAAAGTACACCAGCGAGTGTGAATCCAACAGTTTGCCCCCTAAATTTCCGAATGGCATTCTAAACTCGAGCCATCGGATGATTCCCTCCCTCCATGGCTTGCAAAATTATTTACGTGAAATGTGGTCGACGTAATTAAGAGTGGACGTGCAGCGGCAACCTGCTATGGATCTCAATGCGGCGCTGCTGAACGAGGTTATATTTTTCCGAATCTTATATTTATAGTTTTTTCGTAAATCGATGAGAAATCTGATCTGATGCTTCCTATTTACATCTGCCTAGGTCTCGTAGTTGGTACGGGGGTCATTAACGTCTCCCTTTATGGTAATTAGGTTAATCTATCATTTAACTGACATTCTAAATAATGTGATGGATTCATGTGTAATTATAGACATGCTAAACTTTTGTGTTCCTCAAAAGAACACAAGGAATAACTTAATATTTATAACCAAGCATACAAAAAGGAAATATTCTCACAATTCACCTATACTTAAAGCAATGAGAAACGGTAATATATTGTGTAATACATTAATCTACATAATATTAGTCTTGAATCATTAAAAAGAAAATGGAGAGTTTGTGATATTAATTGATGTGTTTTTAAACTTTGTATTTCTTATGGGTAAGATTATTCTCTTGGGGCTGACTGTGAATTAAACATGTAGGTATTATTATATTTTCTTATTATAATTCGTTAAATTTTAATTCTCATTCTTTTTATGTCACTTACTTTATATGCTTTTATTTCTACATTCCGTCCAATAATTTTGTGCGCATCATATACTAAATTGCTGTGTAACAATTTTTTATATTTGTCAATAGCTTTTTACAACTAATGTTACTTTTTTATATTTATCTGTATTTTACTTTTTGTTTTCAATGTTTACATATATATCTTAGGATTCTTAAACTGTAAATGGGTTAAAAACCCGTAATAAACATTATTATTATTATTTAATTTAAAAGCTAACAGACGACTGAGACGAAAATTCAGCTTTCATTTGTCATCGTTTAGTGTCTTTCAGAATTCATAACGAAGCATCATTAACTAATTTCGTTGTGTCTCTTTGGCATGCCTTGTTTTCACGATGCGCTACGTTTTGCGAGTACTTAGCGAGTCTTAGTTTTCTGGTGGAATTTTCTGCGTAGTGGACATGCTACTTTTTCAAGGAGCTCATCCATTGGTTAAGTGCTTAGATGATAAGGTAATTCCGGAAGAGATGCCCCACCTAAGGAAATGACTTCATAACAATGAATTCACTGACAGAAAGAATGTGAAACTGCGTGATATTACACTTATTGATTATTAAAATGATATACACGAATTTTGTTTAAAAACATTTTCACAAAAATGTTAAAGTTTTTCTGGATCCATGTAATTGGCCATCTCTCCCGAGTGTCCGGGTGAGACGCCCCACCTCTGTGGGAGAGGTACCCCATTAGCATAAACTGAATTTAATCTGGAAAGCGCTTGTCATATACAAAATTGTATATGACAAGCGCTTTCAATTATTATAACGACAACAATTATATATAACTTAAAGTCAGGACCTAGGAAAAAGTTTAAGTTAACTCTAAAACCTATTTAAATGTTTCACTAGCAAAACATTTTGGAGGCATCTCAGCCCCCTCTAGAGGCATATAAATAGCATATTGAGGCTTGGTCATCAGTTTTTTTGCAAATTACATCTTCTCACACAAAAATATTGTCGATTCAACCGAAAAACAATTATGACAATTTTGATGTCTTTTTCAAAATTTCGAGGCAAAAATTCTCACAGAAGATGTTTTTTGATTTCGTTAAAGATTTATATTTTGTAATTTCAATGTGGGTGGGCCACCTTTTCCGGGTATTACTTTTCGACCAGAGAAAAAGTGTCAAAACGACTAGACCCTAGTGCTTAATAAACACTACATCATCTTTTGATCGTGCATAAAATGCATTCCACTTTGGATTTAAAATTGAATTGAAATTTAAATGTAGATTACAAACGTTTTCTTGAAAAAACCTTAATCATTATCACCTTAAAGTTAAATTGATACTAATAAGGCACATACACCTAAACATAGCACTGGGGCATATACCCCGAGAAGAGGTCTATACTTTTAGTACGGGAGAGATGCCCTTACAGCAAGTGGGGCTACACTTTGTCCAAGATGACCAGTCACTGCACGTGGATATTAAATGAACCTATAGCTACAAGTTTTCGCCCTTTAATTCAAAATATTCAAACGTTTAAACTGATGCCAATCAGAAACATTATACTCTATCTTCTAACAGGGCGGAAAAAACAGTGCCTTCTTGAAATGATGTTATAAAATTGCGTAAAAATAATCAATCGCCGTAAAACTCTTGCAGATAGAGATGTGCCTTCCAACTAACTGACGAACACCATCAGTAGAGCAACATTTGTGGTTTTCCTTAAAAATACTGCAGCTGGGGCTTCTCTCCCGGTGGGGCATCTCACCCGGAATTACCTTATATGTAAATAACAGCATAAACATTAGGTGCACTGAACTTCTAACATAGCTTTCACTTGATTAAATATATATACCACCAATATATCACAAATATATCACCAAATTACCGATCACATATTAAACACATTATTTTGCGGATCATATTTTATCTAGCAGTTACAATCTACGAGAATGTTTTTTTTTATCAAAGTGCAGCAACGTGTTTTCACAGTATAAATTATTATAAATTGAAGAATGAGTATATTTTTATCATAGATGTCTGTTAAGTATGGACGATAGAGCCGACAGGAAAGACATCAAATTAGTGCGAAAAGAGAATCATCCAAATGTAGAGCCAACAAGGAATGGAATTTTCCTTCTTCGAATCATAAAGACTTTGTGATAAATTTTTGAAAACAAAGACAGAAGCCTGTGTTTGCCTAGGTCCTTTGCCCTTTGCCTAAGAATTCGAATATATATATATATATATATACACTGATGCAAATTTATAAATACATTGTTGAGATCTAAATCATGAGGTTCTGCAAACCATTATTGTTATATTTAAGTAATCTTATGCATAAAAATTCAGCCTGCGTATGTTTGTTACCGCTAAACTCGAAACATACTCAGTCGATTTACTTGAAATTTTAACACAACGTTGCATTTATATACGAGAATGTTTCTATTCTAAAACATATTGACATTTCGTCCTCGGTTTGTTCCCAGACGAGTCAAAGCATTTCCATAAGAAATGCACGTGAAGTTCATTTTTGCCGCTTCTAGCTTTATTTCTTATACAAAATTAAATTAAAAAAATGGTCATACGAAATTCAGACAAGCACCAAAAGAAGGGAAAATAAGTAAAGAATCTTATTATGGCCATGTATTATTGTTTCCGAATTGAAATATCGAGATATTACACTAAATACAAGAGATTTTTGTAAACTTTTGAGGGTGTAAACAACCGGTCCCCCTGACGACAAATGCCATCGTTGAATCCGAGTTCCTGCATTTCAGCCTATTTAAAGTTAAGAAGAAGTTTGCTCGTTGTTCGGTTGATTTAGTCCTCATTGATGTGCTATTTCAATCGTTGTAAGTGATTTAAATGATCTATTTCCGAAAAGCAAAGTCAGTGTTACTTTGTATTCAATTGATACATTTGATTCCTTTATATTCCAGTTGATCGCTGATCTTTATGTTTATGCAGAAAACGGACAAACAAACAATATAGTCAATCCACTAGCTTTAAAATAAAAATTATTTTCTATAAAAAAATGTTTTTCTTCCTTTCCTTTCTCTCCACAACATAGCCGCAACATCGCAAAGCAGGGTATTGGATTGAATGATGAGTTTTCTCGGTGAATCCATGTTCGCTAGAATACCTTTATTTTTCATTCAATAAATATCTGACTGAGCCACAGCGAAGCGTAGCCGGGTTCAGCTAGTCTATATATATAAAATAGTGTGTGTGTGTGTGTGTGTGTATGTTCGCTAAAAACTCGAGAACCGAGAGTCGCAAAACTTTGAAATTTCCTACATTATTAAAAGTTGACCCCGCGCAGAGTATAGGCTACTTTTTATTTTCATAAGGCCCACGATTCGAACCCAGACGGGTCAAAACATTTCCATAAGAAATACACGTATAGGTCATTCTTTTCGTAGAAGGGTTAATTTCTTTTGCAAAATTAAATTAGAAATAATGGTCCTAAAAAGTCGAATCAAGCGCTAAAAGAAGGAAAACAGAATAAAAAGTTTTAATTTGGTCGTGGAATATCGTTTTCGATTCGAAATTGCGCACATTTTGATAAAGTACGTGAATATTTTATCGAAATTTTTAGGTCGTAAACAACCCATCCCCCTGACGATTAAGGCGATTGTTGAGTCCCCAGCTCATGTATTTATCCGCAAGAACACATTGAGAAAATATGCCTACTTCAATATTATGCTAAGAATAAGTGATAGATTATACGAAGAGGGAGAAATTTACGGAGATATTAGTAACTGCAGCTATGGACGATATACTGTGAAGTATCCAGTGTACAAACATACGAATGCCAGTATTTAAGAAAGATTTTAAATTTTATGGAAGCGTCTGTAGCAACCAAGTTTTATTTATATCAACGTGATTGTTTGTTGACTATTTCGTGGGATAAATGGGTTCATAATAGTTTGTTAGATGAAACTGCTTTCTCTCGATCAATACTACTGAGTGCGTTACAAAAACCTGGTAAGTTTCGGATGTTTTTATTATAATATTCTGCATTACGTATTACAACTAATTATATAATTTACATTGATTAATATTTAGCGATGGACGAAAATAGATTTAGTGAATATCGTGAAGATTTCCCAGATTCAGTGTTTGAGTTAAACGGCGATTTGTAAAGCTGTAGCAAATCTCCAACATCCTATCCCTCCATCGAAAAGGTAAAGAAAGTTTATGCTTTGTTATACGTAGAATAAAAAAAGTTATGCATTGTGGTTTTTTCAAGTGCTTCCAATTCTTATACATTTATATGTATCTTTCTGCTATCGGTGTTTAATCTTTGGTTCTCTTTCGGCACTGTGATTGCATTTGTGTTATTTGATAGCTCCATCTTTATTTACGCATTTTAGTATTGATGTATAAGTCTGCTCCATAATATACTTACTTTCTGCAAAGAATTTTCTTCGTTGGTTTTGAGTGATATATATATAGAATAATTTTCTGTTATTTGTTTTTAATCATCGTTTTCGAGAACCATTTTTCCCTTTCAGAAAATGTCTCCTAAAAGGTGATGCTGCTTATCCTAATGTGATCATCGAAGACATTTTTTATAATCTTTAAATAATTTTTATCTTCATCGAAGAAAGTTTTCATTCAAAGGATATGAGATTAAATCTTTAGGTGACTTTGTAGACTTAATTATAATTTTATTTACTTTGTTCATTGGTTTGGAAAAAAATATAGCCTGGAATTTACTATCTACCAAAAATGATGAGGCAAGTGTTACGATCAAGAATGTACCAAGAGTAATTATCAATTTGGATTACCCCGTTGAGAATCAACGGGCACTTCTGCTAGTACTCTATAAAGTAAGTGAACTTTCAGGAGTAAAACATCCTTTAATTGAGCTGAATGGTTAGTATGATTAGTAAAAGTTGGTTGATGTGTTTTAAGACAAGATATGGATTTACTGTAGGTGTTCTAATTGCAGTATACTCGGCAACAATCGGCAATCCGGCTGTAATGTGCCATTTTCATGATAATCTGGAAATATTGTTTGAAAAATTAGTATAAAAGATCATTCAAATTTGGTCTGAAACTGCGATGAAATCGGGCATTCTTATGCCGAACATCCATCAAAATGGTATCAGTAATTGCATTCCTCCGATGATAATTTTCAGAGATGTAAATTAGGTGATTTCATGAGAGACTGTTAAGTCCGGCCTTATTATTATATCCTTAATCTTGTAGAAGCTTTATTTTAGTATAGTGTTAAATAATATACTCAAAGTTTCATTAGACAAGAGTTTATATTTGAATCTATGCTTGTTTCGTATTTTTTATGCATTTTACGTAATATATCAACTTGCAATTTACGAATACTTATTCCGATTTTTTCATCGGTGATAATTTTAAAACTGCTTACACTTTCATACAATCAAATATAAAATTCTGGGTTTCTCCTCAGTTGCTCTGTATATCGTTTGTATGAATACTAACTACATGCTATTTCGTTTAGAGAAACCAAAACTTAGTAAAACAATTGTTTTTGGTGGACCATTAGAAAAATTTAGAAAAATTTAGCATGAAAGGTTTTATATTTTTCACGTGAAAAAGGACCTGTCTCACGTGTTATGAATTTAAGATAAACGTTGACATTTTCATATATATTTGGTTTTGGGTCGATATCTTGAATGGATCTTTAGTTATTGCATTTCCGAGAGTTGAATTCGCGGTGAAATATTTGGAAATTTTTCGCCTATTTTGTAAAAAATCTCGAGTTTTAGATTTGAAAAAATATTTTACGACCAAAGTTCCTGTTCTTTTGGTGCTTGTTTTAACTCTGCGCGACTATTTATTCTAATTTACTTCTTCAAAAGAAATATAGTCCCCAATCAACAAGGGTGAAGTTTAAATATATTTCTTATGGAAATATTTCTGAGATATTTTGGTTCAAACCTGGCAACCTTTAATAGAGTAAACCTTGGAATATACCACGTTTTACTCAATTAAAGCTTTCTTTACATGAATCATATAAGTTTGGTGTAAATATACTGCGTCTGTTTTACTCTAATAATTATTCTAGTTTTGAATATTAATGCAAGATTTACCAATTAGTAATCTTCGTGCCTTTTTTATTATTAATGTCTCAAATGGTTATGTTAATACTATCAGTTTCTTCAGGTACGGCTGTATGGTAGGACGCCTCATCGTAAAGAAAGGTTAGGCAGCAAAGTAAATTATTCCAGCAGTACGGGTAAAAGTCTTACCTTTTCATTTATATGTTTATACCTTTTCGTTTAGTTCCGTCAATTACTTGTCTTCTTTCGTGTACTGAAAACCGGGGTCTATTAATGTCGTCCAAGTTAGAAACCCGCTCCTTGCGTAAACATAAGGCCGTGTGTCATCCATAGCCTTTTCAAGTCTCCTAATTTTTTGCCCCCCAATTCGAACACCCCCTGTCGGTCTCCTTTATTTCCTCCGGGCGGTGTAGGCCACCGCAGCATCAGAGTGCAATTATAAGCCCACATAAGGTGAGGGGTCATAACTTTTTAATGGTCGGCGAAGTCGCCCCGGGCGGATCGGGTTGTCCTTCTCGAGGGAGTTGCTATGGATTCAGTTTGAAAGGGGAGTCTGCGTGAATGAATTATAAGGAGGCTTATGTCGTTCATTTTGGGGATCCTCCGCCGTGCACTTGCAGGTTTTCGTGCCATTTGTGAGAGGGCCAATTATCACGTTCGCTACGAATTTCCGTTGTAAATGGTTCTCTGGACCGAAAGCGATGCACTTCTCTTTGGTGCTCTCCGATGCGATTTGTTTTGGTTTCTATCAATTCAGTTTTCTTCGCCGTTTTTGTACGAGAGGAAAGATGCTATATTTATTTGCAGGATTCCATTGTCGATCGGCGTGAGAGTCTGGATATAATCACGATTCTGTCCCTCGAAGAAATTGCTAAAGTAGAAGAAATCGATGCTAGCTGTTCTAGAAATACATCACAGAAATTACAGTATTTTCGGTATCAAAGTAGGATTCCACAGTTCAATTAAAAAACAGAGTCTTATTTAACTGCAAAAAGCAGTTCATTGTGAAAAAGCTAATTATCAATACTTCGTTTTTCAAATTGAAATCGGTTTGCGATTTCGTCAATATATTCCACCCACGCGGTGCATGAGTGTTTACAAGAATGGAACTGCCGCTTTTATTCTAAGGTGGCTTTACTATCCGTCCCTTGATTAGAAATTTTTTCGTGATTTTACTCAAAATTCCCACTTAAGGAACGGATATTGCTCAAGTTTGGTTGATTTACGTCGTTATTTCTTTCGTGAAACTTTTTAAGAATCGAACTAAATGGTTAAGAGCTTGAAATTGTTCCATACTTTAAATAACCTTTAATTTTAAAAATCGAGTTTCCGTAATCTATAGAGATGAATTTGACATATTTTATGATGAAATAAATTCATTTAAAATGTTCATTTCCATGTCATAAATTTCTACCCGAAGCTATTTCGAGTCGTTTAACTTCTCTCGGCAGTGCAAAGATGCGGATGGAATCGGTACATATTTGAAACATGGAAGAATAATAGCGGGAGTGTAGTTAAATACAGCATTGAAATGCCAAATTGTTAGCAAATTTTCTTTAGATCCAATCCTCGAATAGAATCTGAAAGAACTTCTCATTTTGTAGGAATTCATTTAGTTATAATCGTCTCACGCTCTCTTCAAATGCCATCCATTAAGGGCGACCACAAGCTGTGGCCATCTCCGCGGGTCGTTTTGTTCCATGGGCGGCCAATCCTCGGGAGGAAAGCCCTTTCACGAGCTCCTTTATAATTCCTCAGCGCCTGTGAGAGACGTCATTGCTGCCCCTCACTCAATTACCTAGAGCTTAAAATTTAACAGCTCATAGTTGGAACCATCAATTACTCGGAGGGTCGCTCTGCATCTTTGCACGAGGATTAAATTCATGAATTGCTAATTAGCTAAAGGAAAATTAGTAAGCTGTGGAAAACTTTTAGATTCGTAAATGACCCTCTTTCGACCGATTATGTTTATTAATTCTGACATTCGAAATGATCAATTTCACGAATAAAATCCAAGTTATAGATTCTCCTTCATCTTTCCTTTCTTCCAAAATGGCTGTTGTGAATCCCCTTCTTCCCCTTTCGTTTGTTTTTAAAACTTATATTACGTAATATATTAAGGAAACTTCGTTGGTGTTTGCTTGCTTGTTTGAGTGTGTGTCTACTGTAGTTTTTGGGTAGCCTAAACCTGACACAATGGAGAGCTTATAGATCCAGGAAACAATAGCCTTTAGGATAATTCTGAGCTTGATTATGGTGAGCTCGATCCAACGTTGCGTGTCCACTGGCATTATTTGAAAATCATTTCAATTTTATATCAACGCAGTGGTAAGAGATTCGGAATATTATCAAAGGGCGTATTTCGGATCCGACCGCAGACTATTTCTCCGAAATGAACTTTTTTCATGCTTTGGTTCGAATTTTCTTAGCAAATTTAGGTTAGAGGTCAAGCGGAAATCGAGTTTCAATATGGCATGCCTGTGACCACCAATTGCGTCGTTGCTCACCCACTCAAAAGGAAAATAATCGAATCATTTTGGAAATACACGTGATTTCCGTCGAGTCTCAGGTCGTCTTTATGTCCGTGATCTTTTGTATTCATCGTGTTTTAGACGTCCATGACGACTCACTTTTTGTTTCCATTGAACATGAAAATAGAATGGACTAATCGTGAAATAAAATCGAATTCGAATGAAAGCGTCTGAGCTTATTTATTGCTATTTAATTTAATTAAAAGAATATGTATTTATTGGCTGTAAAATATAAATTTCTCCATTACTTCACCTTTTACGTTATTTTAAGCGTTTTATGCGTAGGAAACCAAAATAACACTCTTGGCTTAAAAATGGTTAAAAACATTTTAAACATGCATCGCTGCGAAGTGATTAACAACTTGAACAATTTTAGACGCAAGGGAATTCATTTCCTTTGCTGTAATTAGTTGGCAGACTTGGTGCTCGTCTCATAAAAATGTGAGGTAAATTATTAATAAATCGACAAACTTACTTCTTGCATACTACTTATGATCGGATTAGTAAAGCAATTCATGGATTACGAGTCTTAACTTTTATTGATCTCCATGTATGACGATCCTTCAACGAGTAAGACAAGAAATTAAAATAGGTTTTGCATAAAAAAACGATATATGCCCTTATTTAACGGAATAATGTTTGTGTTCCCTTTTAAGAATGCTTTAAATCATTCAAACCCATTTGGCTGTCGGAAGTGGGATTCTTTTCAGTTTCCAGTCTTATTAATAGATATTTCGTATGCATAAAGAGCCAGGAAAACAGCGAGGCATTAAAAGTGTTCGATAAGTAATTCTCAAAGAATGAGGTAAACTGATAAAATGTCGCTCGGGTGAATCACGCTAATTAAAATCGCCGCCGCAGTTACCAACAAAGAGTTCCTCCAACGAATAATGGCCACTGAGCGGCAAAGTCAAGGGTTATTTTGCATGGAGGTGTGGGGGAGGTATTCATCTGTGGACGTCATTAGACGACGCCAAACACACCGAAACAATCCCATTCAGCGACTCGGCATCCTTACTCCGCCGCTTAAACTATCCAGACGTCCTTTGAAAGAGGCACCCGGAAATAGGAAAGAGGTATCATCTCGAAGCAAGGGAGCATACTAGATGCCACTCCTTCCTCGTTATCTCGTTGCCTAGCAACGGGAAATAACGGACAATCGGATCCCTCCCCCTGCGGTAACGGGAGAGGTGTTTTCGATGGGCCACCCGCAGAGACGTCTTTTTTTTACGTCGATCGCACTTGCTTTTGCAATATTAAAAACTGCGCAGGGAATTCTACAATTTGCCTAATACTTGCATCATCTGCAGTACCTGATTTATTCTCAACCAAACTACTGGTAAGTTCTGAAAAATTTTCGTATATTTATCGATCGAGTACCAACTCGTTAATGAGATACGACGCGCTTAACGTAAAATATTTTATAGGGTGAATAATCTCACATTGAAGAATTTATTTTTATCCTCTTCGACCTGATTTATTTTTATTATTAAATATTTCGAGAGCAAATTTATGTGTAGCATGAAGTCCCGAGGCATAAGATCGATTAGTTAGATTCATTTTAAATAATCCCTAGTGAAATTATTGCCTATTTTGATGGTTGTCTTTCTTGAATTTTGACATCCGTGCATTTTTGCCCTCGCCTTCGCGTTGAACTGCTTTTATGAACTTTCCTTGACCCATTCGTGCCTCTTTTGCTAGAAGTTCCGCTTTTACTTAATTTTAAGTTTTGCCGGAACATTTTCGAGAATGCGTTTTCATTTTAAAGGAACGAAGCAGCTCGATTAATATACATTTTGTTCTACAAATTATTTTTAGAGTAGTTCTTAAATTGAATAAGGATAATGAGGGTTAGCCATGGCCTGCCCACATTTGGAGGGAGGAAGAAGTCCTGAGTTCGACCCCTGAGGGCTCAGAATAGTTCAGTATAAAAACTAAATATTTCTAGACTCTATGGTCAAACAATGAATCTTTCTTAATCTTCGAGATATGATGTCGCCGAGATATCCGCCCTCATTTGTTCGCTAATCTCTCTCTCTTTTTAACCACTTCGGTAAAAACTCCCAAAATTATGTCGAACGGAGGAGGAACGAGGAGCTTAACTAAATGTGGCATCCAATTACTCTCACCTTTTCCAGCTACGATTTTATTATTTTTAATGGTTTTCGCTTTCTTCGATGAATAATCTCGAAGATAATGTTTTTTAATCTCTCGTAGAATTGAGCACTTTGAACGTCCTTTCTACATTCGAACGAAAGAAAAATGGATTTCAAATTTTAAATTAAAGGAGAAAGTAAGTTGGAAACGAATCCAATATTTATCGCTGAATAATATATACTGTTGGGTTGGAAGTACTTTATACTACGGTTGGGAGGCACTTAATCGAAACATTCATAAATTTTCGATAAAATATTTAGCTTTTTACCAATTCCTAATCGTCCTTCGTAGTTCACTGTTTAAAAATCAATAAGGAATCTCAAATCAATTTGTAACTTCGTTCATTGTTTAATGTTTTATTTTATATACGTAAGATTGTAATGTTTGTTCGTTTCTTACACCGAAGAAACAGGCCCATCGTGTTCCGGATCACTATTCAAAGTATCGTTGGCGAGGCGTTATCATCTCATTTGCGTTTTATTTCACCCCCATCAATGCCACCTTTCATCCCCTCTTAGGCCCCGCCCTCCTCCGGGAGGGGATAATTCGCGGCGGAGATAGAAAGATGGAGTCCACGGGGGAGATGAAGTTGGCGAGAATGCCGCAGTGTCTCTGCCTTCACCTTGGCGGCTTTAATTAGGACGTTAATTAGGATAAGCTGATGGTTTCAACCCTCTGTTAACTGAGCGACGAAGGGAGGTCTTTTTTTGAGGAGTAATGGAGGAGGATCTTCTTGAGATGAGTCGGAAAGAATGAAAGCGGTTCGGAGTTTATGGCGTTGACGTGTCTCGCGTTCGATGCTCTTTTACCATTAATATTCGTAATCGAATCCTTTCTCCATCATTATCGCGAAACTTGATAATCTTTGCTCCTTTTTTATACATTATTTGCGAAATTAGGCCGAAAGTTTTACTGATGTCATTGAGTGTTTTCACATGTATCGCTTAACATGAGATTTTGCAACTATTAAATTTTGCGACAGTATTAGATTTCGTAAGTTGGGCTTATACCATTAGTTAAATAAATTTAGATATTGTGTAAATACTCGATTTTCATAGCAGTTTAAACAGTTCGTTACCATTGCAGTAATTTTTGAGAATATCGTATAGAAATATGAGTTAAACTTATAATAAATTCCAATTAGTCAAATATAGTCTTTGACTTGAAATGATGGTGTAACTAGAAAAAGTCATCGTTGAAGTTTATATTTTGATTCGTCATGGAAACACATGGTTTATATAAAAAAATACAATGCATATTTTTTAATTTTAGTTAACTCCAATGTAGTAACACAGCCTCGTTCTTTTTCTCTTCTTTAGATATTTCTTTTCAAGTTTACGCTTTCAGCAAAAGTGTCTTAATGAAATAATTTTAAGTATTTATTGGAATTCTACTGTTAAGAGAGGGTTTAAAATTCACAGCATCGTGTTTTAAAACTTATATTTTTATTTTCGGAAACGTTAACTGAAAATTGAATTAATTTAGGCAAAGATAGTGATTGCTCATATTCGAAATGATTTCAGTATACATCAGCTCATTTCACTAATGGTATTTGGTAAGTTGTGGTATCGCATCTTCTAACAATGGCGCAAAATTCTTTTTTAATTTGATTATGTCATGAGAATATCGTACCCTTTTCCTTAACTTTTCAGTTCAAGTGTCTTGTAAACATTTTTTCCCTTTGTTTTCTCATCTACGACATTGGATTAGGCTCCCGGATAGTCATGTGGACAGCGCGTTTGCCTTTGGTGAAAGCGGTCCCGGGTTCGAATCCCGGTGGGAGCCAATGTGCGAAATGACCTAAGCTGTCGAAGCACTTTTAACAATACTACTACATTGGATTTGTGGTCTCTATGCTTATTCAATCGTTGGGCAAGCAGTGCATAATTGGTTGATAAGAGATACGAGGCAGGAAATTACCCTTTTAGGTAGCAAAAGGAAATCCGATGAAAAGTGAATGCCTTCTTCTCGAGAGGTGCTCAGAAATTAAATGATAATTGGCTTCATTTAAAGTTAACCCGAATGGAATCTCTATCCTCTTAGAAGATTGCTCATTAATGGAATTAAGCACTTACTCGAAGATTACCTTTCGATCGCGATTCAAGTAATGGGCACTCTTTCCGATCAATCGTGACGGAATCAGTGGAATTTGATTATTTTGTCCAACTGACATTTGATCTCAAATATTCCTTTTTTAAGATATGAGTGACACTCAATGAAACACAAGTTTCAGTGGCATTTGAAGAGCAACGACCTCAGTAAAGGACATTATACATTTCATCGTAGCAAAGAAAGTGGGTAAATAATTTTCTTTCTCAAACAATGAGACAAAGTAAAATATTCGTGTTTTTAGATATAATAATAATAATAAAAACTCTTTATTTGGCGAGGTTTTTTAGAACAAGAATACGTATAAAAATCTTAAATCTATTTTTCACTTTTCTCATTTTGGTAGGTCTCTTTTGTGCGTTACTTTTCAGGTTTTCTTGGGCAAAATTCAAATCTTTTTCGTGCAAAATAGATCATCGATTTGTCGATCAAACAAATTTAAACTCCATCTTGTAATTAGTCTTTTGCATATATTTTATTATACATATTATTTATTATTACAAAAATGTTACGAGTGGACTAATCGTTCGGTGGCAAAATTTTAGATTCGTAAAGCCTTAAAATATTTTATTTGAAGGTTTTAGGCTTGAGTTT
Organism: Sympetrum striolatum; assembly: GCA_947579665.1. Taxonomy (NCBI): domain Eukaryota; kingdom Metazoa; phylum Arthropoda; class Insecta; order Odonata; family Libellulidae; genus Sympetrum; species Sympetrum striolatum. The sequence continues at coordinate 106,931,900 of OX388343.1, read as the reverse complement.
GGATTCTAGGCGAATAATTAATTGCTTCAGACTTATTCGGAACCCCCCTGGGATCGTGCCCATGTTAATTGAATGCAGTCAAGTGCACTCTTATAACCGAAATATTTGAAAGTATGCGGCTTTAGTCTTCAAACATATAATATTGATTATGAATATTATCGATTTTGTAGTTGGATCACATGGTTTATTTCGCCTTTTAAATGAAGAAAACTCCTCCTTTGAAATTATTCCCTAAATTATGAATCTTCGACAATTTCCTTGTAATCCAAATCTAAATTACGGAGCCGAGGGTTCAAAATGTAATACAATTTGGTACGTATTTCTTTGTTAGTGATTTGCAGTCCAACCAACCTTTCTAAAAGATGTTATCTCATAACCTCGGAATCTATGTTTAAATCCGCAATGCTCTTTTGGTAATTGGACACGTGAACGATGAATAATTAAGCGTGGATAAGAAAACAGGAGCAATCGAGTAATATACTCCTTTTCTGTGCATACGTTGATTTGAAATTTATCGTTGCTTACAAGTATAAATATAGTCGTGTAGGAGAGGAAACGAAGGAGGGCCGAGCATAAAGGTCTCTCTTGTTTCAGGAGGGAATCATTAGTCGTTGGACACCGAAAGAGTGCGTGAGAAAGGAGAAGCCGATAGTCAAAGGAGAGAGAGGTGTGCTTTGAAATGACTGCCTCACAAAGGGACCGCAAAGTCTATTAATAGTTCGCACTCGACCGAGGAACCATCTTAAGGAAGCGACTTGCACGCCCTCTCAAAGAGGCCGACTGTGGCAGTGCGTGGGAGTTGACCGCCGGAAGTGACTATTAATATGTGTCGAGCTCCGAAAGGGGGTGCGGTTTTCTCTGTGTCGGCGACTTTGAAAAAGATCGAACTTCGTTAGCTTTAGTGGACTCTTTGTGACGGCTTTAGCTCCATTTTAATCTTGTATTTCTATAAAAGTGGATGTCAAATCTCGAGAGTTTGATGTTGCGAAATATACAAACTGAAAGCTTTAGCTGTCTTCCCTGCGATGCTCATGGGCTGTTTACCTAGCGTTCTTCGGTTCGGCTCCAGCCGAGTTAATGTTTTCCCATAAGGAATACACGCTAAGTTCAATTTTATCGTTGCAGTCTTTAATTCAATCGAGAATTTAAATTGGAGAGGTTTTCTTGAAATATATTTATCTTTTGATAGAATATTTGCCGGAATATTTTGTTAAATTACTGTGAACTACGTATCCCCCTGACGGTTTAGGGTATTGTTAAATCCGAACTCATGTGTTTTTGTGATAATCAATACATTTAAAATTTATGTCCAGTTAAAATTAACGATAAAATAAATGAAAGACATATAAAGAGGAAGAAATTTTGTAAGATTTTGCGTTTTTTGCAGCTATGAAAAATGTTTTTGTTTCCATGCATTGAATGAGTTTTGATGGTAATAAGTTATTCGAAATTGTTTTCTCTCTCTCATTTCAACTGATTGTTTATAAATAACATTCTATGTTGCGGACATTTTTCATATTATATTCCGACTTCAGCATTAATTAATTATATTATCAGCCTGGGAATTTATTTATTTACATTTATTATTCTTGTTCAGCGGTTGTAGAAAACGAAGGAGTGAATGAAGGTCATTTCCCTTGAATTCGATGTTTGTTTTCTTTGAGAAGATGAGCCGCGAATCGCTAACATCTTATACTTTACAAATAGCTGAACCAATTTTATGTTTTGTTATTTGCCGAAAAAAATCGAGGAAATTTCAAAAGAATGGGTAATCCTGTCTTTTAGCTTGCTAAATTGTAATCATCATTGTATGCCATATCATAATAATGTTGTTCATTAAAGTGTTTTGAGTGTAAGTAAAAATATATTGATTTTTAAAGATATTACTACTTTTTTACATATGAGAAGGCGATGATCTCGGAAATCTTCATTCTGCTAAGAATATTCATCGATTGGTGATTTCCTCTTGACATAAATTTAATTTATTCCTGTCATTAGTGTTCAATCTTCGTTTCCTTTTAGAATTATTTTGCTCATTATTTGATTTTGTTCAATGTTTACGTTTTTTATTTCTGCATTGGTGTGTCAGTATACGGCTATTACATTATTGTAAATATTTGCACCTGTAGTGGATGACTTCAGCTTGATATACTTTGGTCCTTTCGTTAGTATTGTTTGTCTTCAATGTTTATGTTATTCAATATTGGGGTGCCATAACAGGTCAGTGAAGCATTTTCATCTGTTTTTAAGTACGAAATGTGATCGTCTAATAGATTTTTCTATTTTTACACCAATTTTGTCGTAAGAAGAGATGGTCAATGGAAAATTTTGAGTTGAAGTGGCTTTTTAGAATTAATTATGTGTGTATTGGTTTTGAAAGAAACATAACCTGGAATTTACTATCGACCTCTACATATAAAACCTATTTTCTGGTTGCGCTGATGCTTACCAATTTTCAGTTATCCGTTGAGAATCTCATAAGGGTGGCTCACTTTAGGAAAGGAATTTATTTAAATGGAAAAGTAAAGGTCCTTTCGAAGGCTCAGGTGACCCCTTTGCTGTTCAGTAAACGTTCAAATGTTATTCGCACCGTTGACAATTTTGTTTTGTTTTTTTAAGATAATCTTTTCTTTTAATTAATGCAAATTTTTATTTAATTTATTGCTAATATCGCTAAACGTTGGTCTCTGATCATTTTAGGCTCCGAAATTTAAATACAAATGCCTGTTAGTGAAACTTAAATTAATTTTCTGTGAAATCAGGCCCTCCTGGATTAGTTGATTGATATTCAGTTAATCATACATTATTTCAATGCTCTAGAGGAATTTAGATACGTATTATTTATTTCGATTTTACACGCATATTGGTGGTGGTGTTGTATATATTCCCGATTCTTTTTATAAATATTGTTATTCACTCAATTAAATGAATTGCGGCGATACATTTTACAATTTTTAGCTATTGAAAAAATCAGTGTTGATATTTATAACTACGTTGGTGGCATTTCTCATTATTCAATTTAATTTTAAATATCAAGGAAACTTATGAATTATGTTTGTTTACCGAAATTTTACCAGTCCAACGTAAATTATGTTCAAAAATGTAGATATGGAAGCAGTATTCAAAACGGTATAAGTTTGTATTATTTTATTAGAAGTTACGTAATTTGTTGTAAAATTTAATTTTATTTACACAAGAAGAGTTGAGCGTCCATCCAAGCTATGATAAAATTACAGTATGAATTGACAATTGATAGTAAATGATCCTATAATTTTAATGCCATTGACAACATTGTTTTCATTCTATAATTTTGATATAATAATACCGATCTTATTTATAATGAGAAAACTTACAAATAGGTAAACCATTTAGACTGCATTAGCCGATCATCTTCCTTTTACAGTCGTTAATAACGTTCATTCCATCGATTTTAACTTGGAAAACGATAGTTTGTATTTCATTAAATGCAGGCCTAAATTTTTTCAAGGACTCGTCCTGATGTTAAAATGACAGAAACGTTTCAAGACACGTATAGAGGTAAATTGAAAGATCGGAAATTCATTTCTCTGGGTTTAATACGAATCAGGTTTCTTTTTCGTTGCCAGTTTTGTCATTTTATTCCTCTAATTTAAAACTCCTCAAATGCGGGAAGGGAACGGCGAGAGGATATCAGCATAAACTATGACTGAGCTGGTATCTCACATTCTCGCTGCATTTATTCGTAGCTTGGACCTAATTGTTATTGTCAGGTATCATAGTCTAGGTCTCAAGAGGTCACTCTTCTCTTATTGATTCATTGAATGTTAGAAGGTCGCTCTTTTCTCTTGATTAAGGCAATGAACTAACTTTTCTTCTAATAGAATTCAGAAGCTAACATTAGGATTCATCTTTTAATTTAAATATCGTTGATGACACTCTGTATGGCCTATCAAACGTCATCTACTTATTATTAATTACTTGTCTCTTTACCTTAATTTGGATACTTTTAAATGGATGTTACGTCGATGCTCCCCTAACAGACTGGGCTTTTAGTTCGTCGCCTTATCTTTGATGGCTCTATATTGAACATCCTTTTTGTTTTCTTTCCTTGCTTTGCGGCGACCCCAATTTCTTGGGATCATTAAATCCTTTCGTTTCGCGTGAAGGCCAAACCGATTTCTAGAGAGCGGGAAGTGGAGGATTGAATGGATATGATTGAAATCTTTTTGGTTTAGAGCTTGACTCTCTCTACTTAATTTAATAAATTTATTTATTTATTACCTGGGCTTATCAACACCGATAAAGGAAATTTAATAAATAAAAATTTTAGGCTTTTTAAAGCATATCTGAGTTAGCGAAATAATAATATTATTTCATACATCTATTATATATGATTCCTTCTCCGGATTCATTCACGTATATATAATATATATATAAATGGGTACATAGATAGGATACTAATTCCCAGGCTAAACCACAAGCGCCATTGACTTGAAATTTTACAGCATATAGGCCCTAACGTGAAACCCCCAGGAAAAAAGCGACTTTGAACCTCAGTGTCATGGGTTCGATGCCAAATGGACCTAAAATCCCGATTTTCCCCATTTAAATGCATTGATATGATTTTCGGGAATTTCTAAACAATACTTTCTGGATACGTAGAGAATCAAAATTCAAGGAGCTTACAGGTATGGTCATGATCTATCAAAAACAATAATGATTTTCACAGAAAATATCCTGGGTTCGATGCTAGGACGATGCAAAAATTTCCCATTTAAAAGACATTATGGTGTTTTTTCATTATTATTTCTGATGCACTTACCGGAATGATAGGAAGATCTCGCTTTGCTAGAAGATATATATATATATCAAGAATTGGTTTCAGAAAAAATTTATATACCACCATACTGTTCCTGGGTTCGATGCCAGAGCACATTAAAATTTCTCTCATAAGGAATATATGTAAAAAGTAAGACGTCGTTTGAGGCAGTTGCAACCAATATTTCTGCTTGAATTTTCATACATAGGTAGAGATGGTGATTTTCTATTGTGCTGCAATGGATGTACCGCCAGAAAGACCCGGGTTCGATTCCGGGCGGTAAATATATCTCCCATATTAAACACATAGGGGTAGTATTTCATTATTTTTTTCATGCACTTATCGGCATGATAGGAAGTTTTCTTTTATAGAAGATGAATATTAAGACTTGGTTTAAGAAAAAAATTATTTAAGACCATGCTGTTTCTGGGTTCGTTGCCAGAGCACATTACAATTTCTCACATAAGGAATATAAGGGAAAAGTAGGACGTCGTCTGAGGCAGTTGCAACCAATATTTATGCTTGAATTTTCACCCATAGTTAGAGATGATCTTCTGTGGTGCTGCTTAGTAAGTATCACCAGGAAAAATTACCTCAATGTATTTTATAGGGGAGATTTTTGCATCGACCTAAAATCGAACCCAGGATATTTTCTGTGTATATCATTGATGTTTGCGATAGATCATGACCATATCTATAGGCTCCTTCAGTTTTGATTCTGTACCAATCCGGGAAGTATTTTTTAAAAATTCCCGAAAATCAAAGCAATGCTTTTAAAGGGGAAAAATCGGGACTTTGGGGTCCTCTGGAATCGAACCCATGTCACTGAGGTTCAACATCGCAATTTTTCTTTCGGTTACACGTTATGGCCAATGTGTCGTAAAAATTTCAATTCAATGACACTTGTGGTTTAGCCTGTGAATCAGTATCCTATCTATATACCTATATCCATGAATGAGTCCGAAGAAGCGTCTATATATAATAGATACCTATATCCACACATTCGGATGTCCGGGAGGTGGTGGTATTAAAGAGGTCTATCATGAAGAAAAGAAATACTACCCTGCAATTCACAACCTACAACTGCCGCAGATTAAAGAGTCAAGAACGATTGCTGGAACTACTCAATGAAGCACAAAAGATAAAATGGGATGTCATCGGACTCAGCGAAGTCAGACGAAAATCAGAAGAGCCACTTACACTGAAGGAAGGACATTTATTCTTTTACAGGGGTACCAAGGATGGAAGGAATGGAGGCGTTGGATTCTTGATCAACAAGAGATGGAAGGATAATGTGGAAAAAATCGAAGGTGTATCAGATAGAATTTGTAAACTCACCTTAAAGATCAATGAGCGTTACTCAGTGCAGGTCATCCAAGTCTACGCACCAACAGCGGCAAGCAGCGAAGAGGAAATTGAAAACTTCTACCAAACTCTCGGCACTGAACGTGACAAGAAGGCCCGCTACTATAAAGTCATTACGGGAGATTTTAATGCTCGTGTAGGTCAGCGGGAAGCTGATGACACTGTCGCAGGACAATACGAACTGGACCAAAGAAATTAGCGAGGTCACTGCTTGGTAGAGTTTGCAGAATGCACCAATATATATATAACAAATACATACTTTAAGAAAAATCCTACAAGGAAATGGACGTGGAGAGGTCCAAATGGAACAAAAAATGAAACCAACACTGAAAGTGACTACAGAATTGTTAGATGCAGAATAAATATGAACCCCCGAATGGAATGAAATAAGTTGGTTTCTTGCAAGAAGGAGGATATAAATATGGGTAAGCTATCAGATAACAGGGAGTTTCAGCTGGAACTAAGAAATAGATTCTCAGAATTTTGGAGGAAGAACTCGATACCAAAGTTATGGAAGTCGTGAAGAAAGCGGCAGAGGAAGTAGCAAGCATGCCAAGAACCTAAGGATAAGAAGTTTAGCGAAAGAACTAGGCAAATGATGAAACGAAGGAAGAAACTGAAGAAATCAGACACTCCAAGAGATAAAATCGAATATTCCGAACTTTGCTAAGCCATCGGAGTAGCAATCGAGGAATATATGAGGAATTTTAATGAAAAGATTGTGCAAGAAGCCATAGAAAATAACAAGAGAATAAAGAGGGCTAGAAGAGGGGAGAAGGCCTAGCAATTGGTAAGAAACAGATTTTAGCCTTACAGAAGGGAGATGGCACAACAACATATAACAGACCAGCAATATTGAGGACTGTAGCAGAATAATTTGGCAACCTATACAAGAAGATGGGAAATGCCGAAGAGGAAAACCAAGAGGAAAGCCAAAGCTCACAATATCTCCTCTAAATTCTCCCAGAAGAGGTAATGTCGGCGATTAAGCAGATGAATAATGGGAAAGCAGGAGGAGCAGATGGAGTGATGGCGGAGTATGTGAAAGCTGTTGGAACAGATATCGGTAATGTTTTAGCAAAATTATTCAGCAATTGTCTAAAGCCAAGGAATGATTCCCAAGGAATGGAACCACGCAAGGATTGTCCTTCTGCAAAAGAAAGGAAGCAAAGAAGATTTGAAGAACTATCGCCCCATTAGCCTCCTTCCAGTTGTCTATAAGACATTCATGAGGATAATAGCTGAACGTCTTAAGATGACCCTGTCCTCAGCCCAGCCTAGAGAACAAAGGCTTCAGCCCTATGGACAACATCCACACACTACAAGAAATTATTAACAGAACGAATAGTAAAAAAATAGTTCTCTTTTAGCATAATTTCATCCTTTTTTTCAAATCATTACTTTGATATATATTTGAAGAAACATAAGTAAGCAGGTTTACTTTCTGTTCATGATAAAGTACTTCATATTTATCAAAACATTACTGTAAATATAATATTATTAATAATCTTTGTTAAATTATATTTTTAACAGCACTTGCTTTTTAAGAACGAGTCTATTGATTCACCCGAGCCATTAGATTTTAGGAGTTTCGAAATAGTCGTGTCGTGAACTAAAGTTTTCAGAATACAAAGTATTGGGTATGGGAGGTGTCAGCAGCAGTATCCACTCACAATCGTCGTTCTGTCAGTCCTCTCATTGATCTTTCAATTCTCTTTCGGAGACCCTTTTCTCTGCACGCGCTCCTAATTTTCCATCCTCAAAGGAGCCGTCTTCTCTCGGTCACAAGGATGGACCTTTCTGTTTGAGAAAGGGCAATATTTCCCAGTGAAGCTAATGATCTGGGGGCGTGCTCTTACCGTTTGAACTGTCCTATCCTCGAGCTTAATAGCTAAATAAATATCTTCGAAGTCGTTTCCTCGAGGGGTACTTTCGAGATGATACCCGTGCCTATTTTCTGTTTTTCGTATCGTTTACTGTTTTCGTTTGTTTTGGTGAATAAATCGATGAGCACCAAATAAAAGAGGGAGCTGCAACAGAGGGTTGGAGAGAGGTCGGGATTTTATTATTTCTTAATTTTTCGGAAGTATGCGATTTCCTTTTATTTGTTTATAAACTCAATGAAAAATGTATTGATTGGGGGTTAAATGATCTACTCTTTGCGAGTATGGTCCTGTGATTCGTGGGATGAGAGGGCGTTTTCTGGGATCCGTGAAAGTGAATCTTATACTCGTCATCAAATTCACAGTCTCTGGCGATGTCTTGCAGAGATACGTCATCATGAAGAAGAACAATTTGTACTTTTTCCACAGTATTTACTGTTATTTATACTATACTACAATATAATTGTAAAGAAATAATACTGATTTATTTAAAAGCTGTGGAAAGAGTACAAATTGTTCTTCTTCACTTATACTCGTCACTGATATCTAGGGATTACCCAGCATGGGAATGGGAATGTGCCGAATTGTCTCTTGGAAGATCATTCAATGAAGTTATTCACGAGTTTAACGGCAAGAGTAAGTCGTTAGTAATTTATGAAAGAGAGGCTAAAAGAAGACAACTTGTTTGATCGGTTAAATATTGCAACTACGTTGATGTCCTCATTCATCTTCCAATCGGATCCGCCGATATTCATTTGTCGTATGTAATCCTGAGATAAATCGTCGCATTTAATTAAGGGTACATTGTGTTTAATTTACTCATCATTTAATATGTAATAAATTTAATTTTAAAAGCGAACTGTTTTCTGAGTATTTAAAAATCGTTTGCAAATCACCGTAGTTGCATGACTATAATTAGAACCTATTTGACGAATTGAACTGTTTCAATAAATAATAATATAATTTCCTTTTATTCCCTTAATCTCATTTTCAGGTTATATTTCAGTAAACACTCCGCAGATAAGCTATAATTTCGAATGATTTTAATCGAACAGAAGCTTGTATATTCTTGGCGAAAGAACTTAAAATGAGCTGATGTGGCACCAGATCTCATTATTTGTGACTTTCAAATGCAATTGGCTTCACTCTCGAGCAATACATGTTGAATTTGTTGTAATTTTAACAAAAGTAATGAAGTATATATTTTTTGGTTCTGCTTTTAGTTGAACAACTGAGTCTTTCAGGTGTAATATATTCTAATTTTAAATATTCTATTTAAAATATTTAAATCATCTTTGTTTTATTCATGAATTACAATTCCTCATATTAATTAATAAATTAAACTGATTGGCATTGGGTGAAGGCAAAGAGGTAGTACTCAGATTAATGTTATATTTAGGTAAATCATTTTCGGACATTGATGAAGTAAAATTATTTTGGAATCCATTTTGGCTCCTTAAGCAAACTAATCACATTATCGGGTTCATTATACGCATCATAATACCCTACATTTTATAGTAATTTTTCATTTATTGCCATATAAAAATCCTTCGGTGAAAATTCATCAATGCACTGATATGGAGTAAATCGCCAACCATTGTTTTCTGTACCTCTTTCGCCCCTTGTGGACTGCCTTTAATTACCTTTCTAAGCATTATGAAAGTATTTATTTACTCACGGCTAAAAGTTAATTAACGGAAGAGTCCAACCGTTCAATCGAATCCTCAGTCGTGGATTAAATATCCAGTTATTGAAAATCCGAGACAGGATGCATTATTCGATGAAATTTATGCGTTGGCTAATTAACAGAATGAACTACGTTTGTCGCGGAAATACCGAATTAATTTCCATTTATTAATATTTGCAATAACTTAAATGGGTTTCCTTTATGGTTTGGCGCTAGGAGTTGATTTTTCTATACGAAATAAATTTCTCGCGACACAATCACTCGTCTCACCTAAAAATGTTGAATTTTTCATGGAACGACCTTTTTAAACCCCCTTTGCTCTCATCCAATCAGATTAAGTGACTCGATTACCTTGTGAGCCTTCCACTCACGTAAAATAAATCACGGATATTACTCCCGCGTTCACGAGGACCACAAAAAATATTCCCCACAAAACGGCTTGTTTACCATTTTATGGGAAATCTCCCATTAAAATGCAATGGGATTATTAAGCGTAAAAAGCGAATCTTGTCTGATCGACTCCCTTTTTCGACTTTCAAAGTTACGCAAACCTTAGAACCGAAAAACACGTTTCCTTAACTGCGCATGCGTGACAGACGATAAGGCTCACCCTAAAGTTGGTGAAATCAGGGTCGGATGTCGTTATTGCGTCCATGTATACGGTCATATCAGAGGCCAGCCAAAGTCTGCTTATAACGAATTATTTTCACCATACTATGGTTATTCATTTGAATAATGTGGAAAATCGAAAATCTTTCACTGGTCTTGAACTAATGTAGAAGATTAAAATAGGTGATGCTTAAGTGATTATAGTGCTATATGTTATCCGTTTTAGTGAAGCAAATATCAACGTATAAAAAGATTACATTAAATTTCGCGACGAGAAAATAAGAGTAAAAAAAATTCGCAGCTATTGATTTAACCAAATACTTAAGAATGAGAAAAATTTGATTTCTAACGATGATCGAACAACTATTTATAAAATTATACTATTTTAAATGACATATCGTTATCATCAGAATCTGGCTGATTATAAAATATAATGTATGTGTATCATAAGATTTAGACGGCTTAATTTAATATGTTTTGTGATTGCTTAGAAATATAGAACGGAGTAGTTCGAATTAAGGGTAAAAATTGTTCGAGGGATTGGTAAGTTTGTGATGTATCCTAAAATATCCGTTTCGCAATTTACAGCGAAATTGAAAAAGACGTTTTCTTTGTAGAGAAGTGAATACATGAGCCTTCTCAATGCCAAAATTTGAGGAATTGCGTAACGGATGCTTGAATATTTACAACGAACTTAGCAATGTCACGACTCACAGTGGTCCCAAATCGAAAAAAGCTGGCCAAAAGTCATCTTTTCGACTTTCGGCGAGGAAGTTGTGAATGGTGTATTCGGATTCTACAGGAAATGGTCTTCAACGTTTCAATGGTATTTTCATTTATCAGAGTAGTCTCTGGGACCCGTGAAACATTGCCAAACGGGTGAAATCAGTCAATTTCGGAGAAGTTCACTTTCATGTAGGACACATTTTAAACGATATATTTAGCCAGAAAACGTTATGAAATATACATATAAACCTTTGTGTAGCATAAAAACCTAGTTATATTTGATTTATGCTTTATTTACTATTTTTAGTATTTTTTAAATCTTTTAGTGTTTTTTACCTTAATTTTCAAATAAAAAGTGAAATGTCGTTTTGAGCGTCCTTTGCCACCCAACGTTATTGGTATGCATTAAAAGAGTATATGCAACATAGTAATAGTTAAGAAAAATCTTGCCAATATTTGCAAATTCGACCACAAAATTGATTTAAGTAAAACGATGCAGTGAGCTGACGCGGGTGGCTGCCGCAACTCATTAGAATCCCAATTTTGTGGCTATTTTTCTAAGTTGTTGCATATACTGCTTCCCCTACCATATTTTTATCTCATACATGAACCACTCTTTTCATTTATTACACATTTCCGTTTCTATCCACGGCATGGAGTTAGGCTCAAATGTTATCTCTGAGTCCCGATGTTCACCTAAAAATAGCGTGAGAGCTCTAACGGAAAGAAATAGACGTAGTTGGGGAACTTACGAACTACCTGAAAGCATTTAGAATTGTAAGTTTCCTCGAAAGGCTATCCCTAGACTCCGTCCTCCTTGGAAGCTTCTTCTTCGTCCTCTCGCGACATAGTTCGCGTTAGGGTGGGCAGGGCTTCTTTTTCAAATCAAATTTGTCCAATGCGGGAAAGTTGTGTACTGATATGAAGATATTGCATGCGAAATATTTCCGAAATTGGATTAAAGTAACCTCTGCCGCCCGAGCCTAAAAATTTAAAATTTTGCGAATAAGCAAATGAGAAACAAATTCCTATGGAGACGGAGTTATTCTAAATACCGAGATTTTATTAAGTATGAACGATAAATGTATTTCTCTGCATTCTTTTTCTGCAATTTGAAATTTATTTCACATAATCTATGGTTTATCGATGTCTGGGAAAAATCAACATCAACAAATTTTGAGCATAGGCAACAAAAAACTCAAAAGCGAAATATGACATCACTTCACATTTTGCCTTTGGGAAGCCGCAATTCTCCTATAACTTTTCCATAAATCTTTACTTATAATACTAACCGTCAAAAGTAGTTCAGTAATTTCTATTGTTACCTAGCAAATTAAGTTGACGTCCTGTGAATCAAAATTCATAGTAATAATAATAATAAATGTTTTTTATTATGCCCGGTGGCAAGCCACCTAAGGTAAATAACAATACAAAAATCGTAGCAGTTGAAATCTGTGAAATACTACATTCAACATTTTAGATTAGACAAATAAATAAAAAAATACAAAATCATAGTAGTCGAAAACAAAGAAATAACAAAATATTCAACACTTTAGATTGAACAAATAATCAAATAACAGGATTTCAAACCTATTTATATTTATTGCATCACGGATTACGATTGGCAGGGAATTCCAGTTATTTATGGCAGATACTGTAAAAGATTTATGGAAGGTGGTTGATCTATATGATGGAACGTAAAATGTACGGAATTTTTCCTTAAACGAGGACGAGATAGTAGGGAGTTAGAATTTCCTCAAATGTTTTTATGATTACCTCTTGATTTTAATATTATTATAATGGCACGGATTCGCCTTTGCTCATTGGACAGCATCGCTAGTACTCTCTGGGTGAAAAAAGCGTTACCATGAATGATTGAGTGAAGACGTCATTTGATGTCACGATGTTTCATGAAATATATCACATTCATGAAGTGGGCCTTACGTGCATAGCGGCAAATATTGTTTATAGCAAAAGTAACAGCCAAGGAAGCCGTTCTCGTCTGTAGGACATATGCAATCTTTGTTTTCATCGCAATTCCTAAAGATAATTTCTCTACAGCATTCACTTCAACCGATAAAAATGTTAAATCATTATTGAGGAATATTCATACCTGTATGAAGTTTCTCAAGCTATAGAAATGAGCAAAAGCACCTAAAATGCTAATGCAATCCAAATTGATAGAAAGTGACAACAACCGTGAAAGTGACGGTCGGTATGTAAATGCATAATAGGTCTAATTCATTGGCACTTGACTAAGTTTCATATCTATTTAATAATGAAGAATTAAACAGGATTCGATACAATATCTAATTTTAAAATAATCTTGAAAACATGAACGTATCGGTAGTAAAGAATAGCTGAGTCAAATAAAGCAAAATTGTTACGATAATAACTAATCGTTACTATAATAAATATCTATTATATATAGATGCTTCTCCGGATTCATTCATGGATATACCTATATAGATAGATAGGTAGATAGATAGATAGATAGATAGGATACTAATTCACAGCCTAAACCATAAGCGGCATTGACTTGAAATTTTTACGACGCATTGGCCATAACGTGTAATCGCCAGAAAAATTGCGATTTTGAACTTCACTGTCATGGGTTCGATTCCAGAGGGCCCCAAAGTCCCGATTTTTCCCGTTTAAATGCATTGCTTTGATTTTCGGGAATTTCTAAAAAATACTTCCCGTATAGTAAGATAATCAAAACTCTAGGAGCCGTTATACATGGTCATGATCTATTGGAAACATTAATGACTTTGATGAAAAATATCCTAGTTTCGATGCTAGGACGATGCAAAAATCCGCCGTTTAAAATACATGGGAGTAGTTTTTCATTATTTTTTTTGATTCACTTATTGAAATCATAGGATGTTTGTGCTTTGCTGGAAGATGTATGGTATGAATTGGTTTTAGAAAAAAAATTTTATAAGACTGTACTATTCCTGGGTTCGATTCCAGAGCACAATAACTTTTCTCTCATAAGGAATATAAGGGAAAAGTAGGACGTCATTTGAGGCAGTTGGAACCAATATTTCTGCTTGAATTTTCACACATGGTTAAAGGTGTTGATCTTCTTTAATGCTGCATAGAAGGTATTACCAGAAAGACAAGGGTTCGAAGCCAGACTGTATATATATCCCACATTTATAATATATTGAGTTAGTTTTCATTATTTATTTTGTTGTACTTATCGAAATAATAGGAATTTATTGCTTTGCTAGAAGATGCATATTAAGACTCGGCTTTTAGATTTAATTAGATTCGACAATGATGTTCCTGGGTTCGATGCCAGAGCACGTTAAAATTTCTCTCATAAGGAATATAAGGGAAAAGTAAGTCTTCGTTTTTGGCAGTTGCAGGCAATATTTCTAATTGAATTTCCACACATACTTAGAGATGGTGATCTTCTCTTTTGCTGCATAGTAAGTTAACCAGGAAGACCCGGGTTCGATGCCAGACGATTAAATTGCAGCGAATTCTAATATTATTTCCTATTCTTTTTTTTTCTTTTTAGGACCGTCGCGATATAATGCCGATATAAAATTAGTGTTGTCAATCTGCTTGCAGTATGCAAGCTACATTTTACTCGTAATAATAAATTTATAAAAAAGCAAGGGAAAACTTCCCGGGCAATTCATACGTCTGTCATTGTTGAAAGTATTAAAGAATATTAATAAAACATTTTCTAGCGCTTCCTAAATTCTCACACTTCCCCTTCTCAGTCTTCCCTGGGTTTGCATACATTTTTGCAAATAAAATGTGTTAAAATTACTTACGTATTTCATAAGGTTAAGGCAAGATTGGGACTGAAATATCTCTTCTAAATCTAATCTCTTATCTAACCTTTCGTCAATAATATTGAAAACATTAGTAATTCGTTAGTGAATAGAGATAAAGAGGAACACTTTAGAAGGAGTGGATGTATTAAAAGTCTAAACTCTGAGTAATAACTTGTAAATAATATCATAGGAAAACAGATCCACTGCGGGTAAACACCAATAAAGAAGGGGGTTGAGAAAAACCTCCGCAAGCCTACTGTTTAGTATTTTTAGGATTATTTATTGTATTTTCAGGATAATTATAACTATTTTAGGATTTTTATTTGGACTTAAGAAACGCGGAAAAACTATACAGCGATAGACCTTTTATTCAGTTTTCTCTTTGCTGAAAATAGAGTAACTTTCTTCAATTCTATACGCTAATGTTTATCTGAACCTGAATTTCCAAGGATCATGGAAATTAGCTCCGTGAACATGTACTAATAAATCGAACATCGGAGCAATCCACTTAATTATTTCTAGGAAAGGCTTTTCGTCGGTGTCTTCGGAGACTCTGTCAACAGCGGGGAATGATAAACTTAGGACTTCCCAATCCTTGGAAAGTTTGCTCTTGCCCTCTCATTTCTGCCTTCTTCTGATTGGATGTAATTGCTGGGTAAAATCCCATCTCTGTGTCATCCTAAATTTTAACAGTAAATAAAACAGTCGTGACGTAATCAGGAGTCCCATGACGAGGAAACTTGGAATACTCGGAATGAAATTTTATGATAAGGAATACGTTTCAACGATCAGCGCTTTCATCGATTTCAGGCAAATAAAGAATGCTCACTCGCTCTCTAATACGCTTGTTCGAGGATATGCGAATTCTGATTTGGATCGAGCTCAATGCAAAACAGCAAAACTGTTTTAAATTCTCTCTTACCTCTTCGAACCGCACATCGTTTGTGACCCGCGCTGCTTCTGGGGAGACTCGTCCACTAGCCCATTAGACGGGTATTAGGAGAGCCGCCCCATTTTACCTCATTCCAACCTTCCCTCTCTGCAGCAATCACGCTGTGCACACACGAAAGGCCAGCCTGCGGCTATGCCAACCCCCGTCCCTTGGGAAGGGGGGGAAGAATTGTGAGCCGTGGGCCAACTAGTAGTAGGAGGTAGCAAGGTAGGGGTAAAGTGAAACGGGAGATGGCAAATATTTGGACGAGAACCTTCTGGGAAGGGGGTGGGTCTCCATCACTGCCCTTCCATCTCCCACCAGGCGTCTCTCTCGGAAAATTAAGTGGAATTGAAATGGACTCCCCCGAAAAAGAAGGGTGGGAGGCCGAGATAGCGGTGTGTTTGCCAGGGTATTAATAATGACTGGAACAATTAGTTAAATATTAGAGTGAATTAAAGGAAGGCTTTTGGGCGGAGAAGGGCTGGTAAGAAATTGGATGTCGATGAGAGGGAATGGAAAAGAGGCTCAAACAATGGCGTAACCATGGTACCCACAGTCCTCTCGATGCCTCAGTTGGGGAAATGAACTTGTGATCTCTCCGTTCGACATTCCAATGGTTTAATTCCGTGTTTGCATTCGTCGATTAAGACGGCTCGCGGTGGTTAATCACGCTCTTCAATTATAAATCACTTCTAGTGGATCACTATTTCGATGGCCCCTGGAACTATTTATTTATTATACGTAACCGATTTTTTTTGTGCATACGCCAGAAGAGAAAATACAAAATGGATTATTTCCTTTTGCTGCGAAAAATGAGAGAAAAGTAATAAAATTAAGGAATGCGTAATAATGACAAGAGTAACTCTTTCTGGTTACGTGGAAAGCCACCTAAGAAATACCATTATTTATAAAACTGTTATCTACAGATTGGATGAATACGATATGATGGAAGTATTCATTCGTTCGACGGTCTTTAGGAGTAGAATGTTGTTCTGCGTGAGTACTGATGCTCGTACGTTCCGATAAATGTTTAACGAAAGATATTTTTTTTCTAATCAGAGTATTGTTTCATAATCTGTAGCATGACCCTTCACCGCTCGGGGGTTCGCTGAATTTATTAAGAAATTTTTAAATCATTCTATGTTAAAAATATTTAATAATTAATCACGAAGTTAATCCCAGGAGAAATTTGTCGGCATTCATTTAACCAAATCGTCGATCTCAGGAGAATGTGCTATTCACGATCAACATATTTCAATGGGAAAATATCTTAAATTAATAGCAGGGACACTGGTATAGTCCGTGCGCGAAATAGTCGCTGATGACGCGAAAAAAAAGATAGGGAACTTTTGAGGGTTAACTGCCTCGCGTCATGCGCAGTAAATGCTTTAGGTTCGACTCCCCTCTCACTAAGAGCTTCATCTCTCATTTTTCGAGTTGGCCCACTTGCGCTGTATCCGCCACTATTTAGCGAACGGAGCGTACGCTGCATGCGCCATCAGTTCATTATGGAATTTTTAAACATAATTAGAGGTATTTCCACGAAATAAAGTATCATTAAAATAATTGTAAATAACAAGCGTAGTTTGTAAGTCACAGTATTTTGTTCAAACCAGGATAAGAAAGTGAAAGGTAGATTTTGTGTACTGGATTACGGCACAGAACAGAAAATGAGCTATGCCTAGAAGGAAACTATTTCGTTTTATTTATTTAAATATTTTATGATGTAGAATAAAATGAGTTGAAGATTTTTAGAAATGATCAATAGAGAATACAAGAGTCAACAGTACAAGGAATAACACAAAATGTGGAGTCTCTCTACATTGAGAAATACCCTGGAATTCATATCTTCCTCGTAAATGGAATTGAAATTAGGAAATCGGAAAAAGGAAGAGATTTACTCAAACAAAGAATGAAAATTGAAGGTTAATCGTGAAAACTACAAGTAATGAATAATCGAAGCGAATTACGGAAATTCTATATCCTCGTGATTCACCATCACCGAAGTTATAAGATTTCAGTTTTTTACAAATTTTAAGGCTCCTTCCAGCGAATCATGTCCACATCATTCTAAAATATTAGCTGTTTAAATCTAACCTGGGTGATCCTCTATCACTTGAGATATTTTGAAAGTGTAGTCTCGTTCACTTCTTCACACCTCTCGTACACCCGTTGAAATTCTTCTTCTTAATTCATACCTATTTACTCCAATTGGTGGCGATTGATTAGTTCACCTAGAGCACCATGGTGCTCACGACACAATATATACTCTCGTATAAGCCCAGTTTTTTTATCGCAATTTTCACGCTGAGTGTAAGCCCCGTTCGGCTTATACTCGAGTGAGGGTTTCACTTACTAGCTCTCCGGTGGAAAAAGTCTGCCGTAGCCGGAAATCGACTTTCAATTCCTAGATTGCTCAATTTATAATTCTTTAACATTTAACCTACTGATACTACAATTACTATAATTTTATTCGTATTTATTTTAATTTTGAAATTTACCAGTAGTTGCTGCATTTGCCACCCAAGGTCTTAAACTCGAGTCCATCAGTTTTCCCCGTTTTTTGTGATGAAATTAGGCGCCTCGGTTACATTCGAGTTTTAATGGAGTATATACGGTATATCCGATGCGAGATAATCACATAGCGTGACATAGCCATAGAGGATAATTATGATGTATTTTACATACGTGGATAAGTACATGCAATGTAAATGGAAATGAAAAAGAATGAAGCGAGGGAAGATAAAAATGAAGGAAGGGTGGCGAAGGAATACAGAGCGACGAACGGTGTTCCTGAGCGCTTTCATCGCTTCCCACGGATTTAATCCTCATCTCCGCCTCGGGGATACGCGATTGCATCCCTAAACCAGGCAGAGATGTGGGCGAATGGGATATTTTTACGGTGGAGTTGGTGGGGAGTTTTGCGGAGGGGGGCATCTTCGGACTGCTGTGAGAATGGCCTCCAGATGCACTCCCCGAGTTTTCCTCTTTTTCTCCATCGGAAAACCCACTCGCTCCGGAGTCGCGATGGGAGAGCCCCTCAGGGCGAACCAGGGATCGTGATCCATGTGCACACTCCATTCACTTGCAGTAAATTGCTACCAAATTGGTTCTTAATTCGGTGAGGATTAAACGCGATTGATCCGAATTCATTGGCATAAAGGTGAAGATGACGGTACTACAGCCATTCTAGTGATTTTAATGGCGCTTAAGTTAGCTCTATGTGGTATTATTAATTAAAGCTCGCAGTATCTTTTCTTCGGAAATTTTCTGTTTTGAAGCCAAAGGTTCTTCCTTTCCCGGGGAACTGACAACCATGCCTCACTCATCCTTAACGAGCACTTTTCTCCTTCTCAATTCCACTCCAACTTACTCCCACCTTTCTCCCTAATGTTTGTATACATTGTGTGTCTTTTTGGTAATTGGTTTTACTGCGAACGATGGTACCTTAACTCCCAAACCGGTTGTCAATAAGAAATAAATTTGGTGGAAAATAATTCACAATTTCTGTGTCTTGGCAGCCTCCGTCGATTTGATGATGTAGAGCGGGGCCTCAATCCTCATTGCTCATATATCGTTCGTCAGAACTCGCCAGTTGTCATGTTAGTAGAGGCACTGTGGCCATTTTTTAATTTAATTTTTCCTTTTATGAGCAAATCTATACACACATGAAATGGTTTAAATAATACCTGTACCTTTAGATCATCGTAAATAGTCCATACTTAATTCAACTTGATTGCTCTTTTGTAAGTATTTTAAGCTTATCAGTTGATTGCTTACCTCGTGAATAAAGAGGTTGAGTTGTACCTAAAATCTGGCAATGGGGCAAGTTTACACAATGCACATGTGGCAAGTAATCAGTACGAAAAATGGGCAAATTAGTGCAACGACTGAAAAGCATTGTAACAAAGATCTACCCTACTTATTTAGTTGCAGTATTAAAGAGCAACTTAATGATAAATGTGGGGATGGATGATGTTTCGAATTTTCACTGATAAATTAAAAAGTCTACTTTTGCAAAAAACAAAATTATTTTGTCATTTAACCAATGAATATTCATTAGACTGGAATGCGCACCGGAATGGGTCCTTTTGGCGCGGCGCCCAAACGGCAGCGCCAAAACGTACCAAACCCAATACGAGCAGTGTGCTAGAATCGAAAGAAGTTGTGTAAGTACATTTGCATGCGGAATTTGAGACTTTGCATGAAAAAATAATCGGGTTAATTATAAATCTGTCCTTTACAATACTTGGCTTCAATGTTTACACTTGGATGTTTACGTAATTTATGAAACAATATGGCGGACACATATTTTAGAACAAATGTTCACCTAAAGCGAGGAAAATAGAAGAAACGGACATTGATGTGGCTAACTTATACCGATATATTCTTCGAAGCATTTGAAAAGGAATCTTAGGTGAAATTTTGCGATGCCGATTTATAAACGATTTTCCGATGACGCTACGAATGCTTTATGGATAAGATATCGATAAGTTGGAGAAAATTCAAGCGTTATGATGGGCCTCGAGATGAGTATGCATGTGACTGCAGCGAAGCAAAGGATTTAGCTTATGCAGCTTCAATTGGTGGATTCGTATTGCGAGATAACATGAAATACGGAGACCATGATTCCATCAAGAAATTTAAATTGTGAAAATCACTAGATATCAGTAACAAAAGAGAAACCAACCTTTACAATACCACAGAATATTTTATTAGAATACGACCATGGTTTCGACTCATGGAGTCATCCTCAGGTCACTCCATGAGTCGAAACCATGGTCTCATTCTAATAAAATATTCTGTGGTCTAGTAAAAGTTTGTTTCACTTTTGTTGCTGATAGATCCATACCACGAAGTCACGGCCTAAGCAGTTAATTCTATCATCACTAAATATCTTTATTGAGGGTTTGAAATGCCTCTCAACAAAATTGTACGTATCGTGTGTCTGTAATCCACTTGTATCTTTGCATTTTACAGTATTCTTTCCAATCGATTCGTTCCACGAACAAAATAAGTGATTCTCGAGTCAGTTTCCTTTCTTGTGGCACTTGTCTCGATTTTGTAGTGCCATCTTTTGTGTTTTAATTTTGCCGGAGAAATAAAGCCAATAAGAATACGAGTTTAACATGAACTTGAGGAAAAGCTGGAGTCCTGGGTTCGAGTACTTATCATGGCGATATATTTCATTTCTCTTGCATTTCATGTTTCGAGAAACATTTTGTAGATGAATGGAATATAGCGTTACATACAAAGTTGGAAAGGTCAAGTACGCAATATTGGTTGAAATAAATGGAGTGTCCTAAGAGGAAATGTTAATATATATCGTTTTCTGGATGAATAAACAGATAAACTAAAGACGCTGTATATGATGTAGATCTTTGAATTCGAATTCAATTTTGACTTTTTGATTACTTAACCCAACATAAATACGATGCGACGATCAATAATTTTTAAGATATTCACTGGACATTCACGGGACACTTGCGTCCTGTAATTCAAGCCGTGAACTACAGATATTTTATTTTTTCACGCTATTGAAAAAATAAAAGTTTTGAATCTAGAATGATATAATAAATGCATATGTGTCAGTCGTCGAGCGTGTAAGTGGAGTCACTTGGTCCTTATCACTGCGAAAACCGATGTTACAGTCATATTCAGTTTTAAGTAAAATTTTCCCAAAATAGAATCGTAGTAATTTGCAGGGGATTGTCGATGATTCAATTCCTTGAGCAATACATTTCAGCGAGGGCTAACTATTGGAGGGTGAATTAATCTTGTAACGGTCGTCAATTTTTCCATCCAAATCTACAATACGAGGATTAAGCGTCTCGTTGAAGTGGGAAACTTTTAATCGATAGAAAGGAACTTTGGTATGAGCCTCGATCAATGGACGATGTGATTTGTCTATGATGATACGTTTGTTTTGTCAATTGGTTAAAGCTCCTTGTGTAGCCATGTGTACGGGCAATGGGTTGATTGAGTGGGGACAAACAGGGCAGGGGGCTGAGGGGGCAGGGGGAAGAGGAGGGGGAAGAGGAGGGGGAAGGGGCTGAGGGGGAAGATTCGTGATGGATCAGATGGAGGAGTGATAGATGACTCGTGTGATCCTTGTGGGAGAATGGCACAGGTCCAGAGATTGAATTTAGCCGATCGGAGAGCCGAAATTTCTTGATGGCTAAATAAGTTTCTCTTTCCACAAACAATATTCAATTGCCCAAATTCGGATTTTATATTTATTAAGTAATTGAGTTGTAAATCAATATCACATTCATTTAAGATATTATTATATATCTGACTATGTTGAATTTTCGACTCTTCGAACTGTGTTTATGAATATTCTAAGATACAGTTCTTATCTTAAAAATATTGATTCGTCCTTAAAATATGATCCTAAAATTACTGGAGATACATTAGAAGAAAACGAGATACTCGCACAACTCCACTTACTGTCAATTATGAAGGTCGCACTGCTAATAATAGTTTTGAAGCATGTATTTTATTTTATGACTAGCGGAGTGCCCGTTGATTCTCATCGGAGAAATGAATGGAATATAAATCGAAAGAAGAAATGAAATATAGATAAGAAAAAATAAGACGTGAAGGGTCTTAAATATCTGAAAAATACAATGGTTCTCTTCGTAGTTGATAGGTAAGGAACTGCCAGACATTTCATTACACATTAATTGGTTAATAAAGCGAACAGTTTAGTTTTGAGTTTAGTTGCCCTCTTAGAAAATTATGAATCATTTTATAGCTTTATTTAAACATTCGTGCACATTCTCTTATATTAAATAGCAATAATAGTACGACCATTGTGTTGAAAAATCAGAGCGAACTCTTACCTCTTCTCTTCAATGGGCTTTAATTTAATTTCAATGTTTTCAAATCCCGGTGACGAAAAATGTTCTATTTTGATATTATTATGAAAGTGGAATGAGGAAACCAAATCAGACTGAAGGTAGACATTCAAACCCACGGAAGATATCTAATTTAAGCGATTTAATCGATACTGATAAGAAATTGTCGCAAGTTTTTCTCAAGATCCTTCCTCAAAAACTCATCAAATCTAAATTACAAAAATACAATACATCTCCTTTACTTAACCATTAATATTTCTGTCTAATTTGCATAATTTTAACTCGCTACCTCGAACAAATGCTGTGGCTTCTGCTTTAACCTCACAGTAAGACATCGTTATGAAATGAAAACCAATAGAAAGGAGGTGTACCAGCAAGAGCAATACCAATTGTTTGTATAAACACAGGAATTGTTCAATTTTTGTCAATTCTGTTATTCCTTTTCGATTGTGTTCGGTGGTATCGGCGAATAATTGAAATTTAGGGACATTATTCCTAAAGTTAAAATATTTGGAGATGATAGTTTCATTTATAAGGTACCACATCTGAAAATATTTACAGAGTTTAACGAGTATATCGGACTAAACGCAAACCATATACTACCAATACTTGTTTGGATGGACATTATATTGTGTATTTAACTGAAAATGAAGTAAATGAACGATAACTTCAAAAGTGAAATATCTTGTCAGTTGACATTTTTCGAAAATGATGCTTGTTTGATTAAATTCTTATTCAGTTTATCCAATTTTTCCTTAACTAGAAATACCATATATAATTTACGGCAATAAAATAATATATTTTTCTTTTATTTCTTCCGATACTTGTCCGTAAAATAAAAATCTACTTAATTTTTTTAGAATAAATAAATCCTGCAACAAACGACTGCAAAGACGTATTGAAGTGTATTTTGAATGAAAATATTTGATCAGCCTGCATAAAACCGAAGCTTAAATATATATGATAGTAGCTCATAATCTGAGAGAGGAATTTCATATTTTATAGCTTAACAAACTTAATTACGTAGCGGCAAACGTTTGATATGATCATTCAAACAAAATATTTATGATATGACAAAATAGCTATGAGTATGATGATCACCATCAAGAAAAGATAAAGGCGGATAGTACCTATACATAAACACACCAATAGATGATCTGCTGAAAAATTTCTTGGTTTAATTTTTAATTCTATATCTATAAGTACAAAATTAGTTTACCTTTCCAGTCAGGTATAAAAAGCTTTCGATTCCTAACTGCTTTGAATCTCATTGTTAACGCTTCAAAGGGAGAAATTATTGAATTTAGGGATGTTTCAACGATCTTTATTGAACTCATTCTTTATCGTTAACGGCTAAATACATGGCGGTATGCAAAAAGAAACCATTAATCATTTATGTCGGAAAAATAAGAATGAAAAAGTTATAAACTCACCAAGCTAAATAGATATAATCTCTTGATATGGGAAAAGAAAATTCAATAAATACGACGATAAAATTAAATTTCAGTTAAAGATCCATAAACATTGGTGTTGCTATAAACAAAACTCGGTTGCTGCAGACGTGCAAAGGCCAAAGAACTTGAATTTAAAAAAATATCTTGGTCGTCAAGGATTGTTTACAATCTCAGATTTTCACAAAATTTTCGTATTTTACTTCCAAATTCTCACATATTTGAAGTAAAACCAATAATCAACGAACGGAATGAGTATTTTCCTTCTATTTCCTTTGTTTTGGTGTTAGTTGAACGACCATTTTTTCTTATCTAATTTTGCCAAAGAGAAGTATCCTGCAGGTGATAAAACTTTGCTACCCATATTTTTTGTATTGAAACTCTTTGACCATCTGGAGTCGAACCGAGTACAGTTAGCTTAAGTAAAAGTAGCCTATCATCTGCGCAAGATAGACATACAGACTATTTTTGCATTACCTGTAATGCGCCTGTGTCCTCCTGCGTCAATGACTCTCTCTCCTATGAATTTGATTTTATGTACTAATGTTAATTTTCCGAAAGCTAACATTATT
The DNA here is from genome assembly GCA_947579665.1 of Sympetrum striolatum. Taxonomy (NCBI): domain Eukaryota; kingdom Metazoa; phylum Arthropoda; class Insecta; order Odonata; family Libellulidae; genus Sympetrum; species Sympetrum striolatum. The sequence continues at coordinate 106,907,221 of OX388343.1, read as the reverse complement.
TCTGCTATTCATAATCTGAAAAGAAACAGCCGCAGCGGGTAAAGATCTCATTCCTGTTACCATTTCAAAAGCAACTCTTAATGAACTCAGTTATCCTCTGTTTGTATTGTTTAACAACGTTTTAAGGCTACATGCTTTTCCGTTGGTGTGTAAAGAATCCATAGTAACCCCTGTCATTAAGAGTGGTTGCTAATCTAATGTTTGTAGTTATCGTCCAAATATATGTTGCCCACCTTTTAAAAACTGTTTGAGAAACCTCTTTATAACAAATTAATGCTTCATTGTGGTAAATACTTCTGTGACAATTGAAATGTTTTCCTTCTTAGAAGTCCAACAACTACAACATTAGTTACGCGTGTAAACAGTATATGGATTTGAAAAAGCATTCTACAAGGTTGATCATGAGTCCTATTTAAAAACTAAAATCCTTTGGAATATATGGCAATCTATTACTCTGATTCCGCTCTTACCTTGATGGTAGGTCTCAAAGAGTTACTGTGGATGGTTATCTGTCGTCGTCATCATAAGTTACTTCTGGGGTACCACAGGGTTCCATTCTTGGCCCCTTTTTCATTTAATGTTTTTATCATCAACCTATCTAGTAATTTTAATTGTGACTGTTTATTTTTTGCCGATAACTGCAAAATTTCATCCGTGGTAAGGTCTGTTAGTGATATTGTAGCCTTGCAAAACGACTTAAAAAAACTTTAAAATTGGTGCTGCAATTGGAATCCATATCCTAATATTTCTTTCTTTCTAAAAAGAATATTGTTTATCCCAATTACTGTATTAGTGGTGTTTCTGTGGAGCCTTTGTCTCCAATTACAGATTTGGTTGTCACTATAGATTACAAACTGAATTTTGGATTGCACATTCGTCCCATCTGCTCCAAAGCCTATCGTTTATTGGATTTTCTAAAACGTAATGTCGTGCCCGCATTTTCAATTGACTCAATTGCAAGAACTTACTGTGCCATCTTAAGACCTGTTTTAGAATATGGCACTGTGGTATGGAATCCATAACACTTTAATCATATTAACGCAATTGAGAAAATTCAAATGCGTTTTGTTAAATGGCTTTGCCTAAAATCTGGAAAGGTTGTTTATTGTGATAAAGATTATTGTAATGTATGTAAATTTTATAATATTACCTCACTTAGCGTGAGAAGAAGTTTCTTTGGTTCTATGTTTATTGTTAACGTCGTTAGAGGCACTATTTTGTCATCTGAACTACTTGGTATTGTTAATTTTAATGTACATACCTGTAAGAAGAATTCATCAACAATCTATTTTTTGTGAGAGTTACGCCAGATTTGACGTGATGAAAAATGGGCCTCTTACAAGCACCATGCACACAGTCAATTTTATTAAAAAACTGTGTTTGTGACATTTTTAATGATATTTTAACGTCGTTTAAGAAAAAAATAACTTCTCTTAATTGTAAATAATATGTATGTATTTCGAGTTTAATTTCCATTGTATTTTCATATTTACATTACTTAGCGTCTTTATTTACGTATTGTACGATTCATTTTGTAACACTGAATTATTTTGTAATTTTAATTTATTATAGCGCTTTTCATTGGGGACTGCCTGTAAGCGTTAAATAAATAAATAATAATAATAATTATATGGACACCGTGTATTAAAATTATCAAAAATCACTCATAGTCATTATTTTGTTTCTCAAGTGCTATTTAATATAGATGCCGAAATACATATCTGCTCATTCTACTTATAAGTTATTTATACCTTCAAGTATTTTTCAATATTTATATATTCAAGATTAATAAAATATGTATAAGCATCTCAATCTATTTTTAGTTGTTTTATATTAAAATTTATATAATATAATCGCCTCTTATAGAAGAAATAGAATAGAAATTTTGAGTGTGCATCAGATAGACATCAGATTACAATGTATCACCTATTAATTCTACTTCACGTTGAACGTTTAAATATTTTAAAAGTCGCCTAAACAAACTTTGGAATATTTACTACATTTTTTTATGACTTACCCTTGTTAATTGTTACTTATTCGCCATAATAATTAAATATAATTTAATCTTTTAAGAAGAACTACTTAGTTAATATTATTTTTAATTGTAAATTCCGGAGTCACGAAAAATTATAATTTCTGCAAACGACGATCACCTTGACATTCCGCAATATATAGAGCTTCCAGAAAACAATTGATGTCTTAATTGTTTTCTTGGTTGCTAAAACAGTATTGCATTTGTTTATATTGCTGCTTTAGATAACCTTTTAAGGAAAATATTTTCCATGTATATTTTGCGAAGGAAAACATTTATTACTTGTAATTTCCTTCACCAAGTGCAATTTTAATTCATCATTGGAGGTGGGAAGCATACTGCCTTCTCTTGGATATCTTACAATTTGAGAGACATCGTGATTTGATAATACGAAAACGGTGGATCAAATACCTTCAAACACGAATTTATTCAGCGTTAACTCCCCCAACGCCTTATTTTACCACATTAAATATAATTTTAGGGCAGTAATTGAAATTACATTGCATATCAAAATCCATTCGCGGTGAACGTTTCGTTGATAGAGCGTGAAAAAAGTCCATTTATCCCAGTTATTTTGCTAAGAAGCAGGATACAGAGAATAGCCGGCAATTGAATTCACCTTCTACATCCTTTAAATTATCATTTAGTCTTAAAACGGCTGTCGATTCATAGAGTTCATTGAAAGAAAATGTATTTCATTCCTGTAAATTGACTGTAAATGTTATAAATTTACAGTCAAATCCATGGCATTACTAACTCATCAATGGGCGATCACCCTTTCGGCAATTGACAGAACTACTGGCGAAAGTTAAGAAAAAAAGGCTCTCATTACAGTCAGTAAAGAAACTGATTTTCTTTGCTCGAACTCTTAAAATCCATTCATGAAATTTTAATTCTTTCGAATAATGATTTTATGAGAAATGGCGAAGCCAATTCCTCGTTTCGTTTGGCGATTTTGCTCGTAAAGGAGGACCTAAATAGGAATATTCCGGACATGAAAAATATCATTTCGGATGTTTATTTTCCTGCAAGGGTTATAAAAAATTCCCAGGAGTGCTTTGCTAAATTTGCTTTCTTAAACATTTGGATCGATTATTTGATTACAGTTGAATGGGAAAAGTCTCTGTTTGCGAATGGAATTTAGCCTCGTGTCCAAAGTGGTCCTTGGGAAGGGAGGGAGAGAAATGAAGGGAGGGAGAGAAGTGAAGGGAAAGCGTAAGGGATGGAGAGAAGGGAAAGGGATGGAGAGAAGGGAAAAGGAGGGAGAGAAGAGAGAGAAGTTAAGGGAGAAGGGACGGAGAGAATGGAAGAGGGATAAAAGTAGAGAGATGAGGAAAAAGAGTAGAATATTTACGTTCGATAAAGTGGACAACGGATAAGGCGAAGAATGATTGGCTAAAGAAGGGAAATATAGAAAATGACAAAGAGAAGAGACATAATATGACATCAGCGCTTCAGCACCTTTTGTAGGTTATCGTAGACGATATTCTTCCAGTTCTTTTCTATTCCCAGAAAAATATCATCTAAGAGACACCTGGAGGTTTAAAAGAGATTTGTTGTAGGGGTTAGGAAAATCTGAAATTATTATTTATGTATTAGTTGGTGATGGAAAGAGAAAACAAATCAGTATTGTTTTATTAATATGTGACTGGTGATTTGTTATTATTCCTTTGATGATGTTTTTGTTTTATTACTTATAATTTTCTGTTTTTTATGTCTTTCCATTATTGTAGATAACTTCCATGACCGTCATTGCGTGATATGAATTCAGTACCCTGGTTTCCACCTGAATGCAGATTTAATGTGATAATAATATAATAAAAAGGAAAAGGCGATTGAAAGCTAATTGCAAAATTTATCGCGATTCGGATAAATATGGTCGCAAAACTCACAATTGTCTTCTTTCCCAATAATCTTCTACACAAACTAAAATAAGTTGATAACGTGCTTAAGATCCTACTCCTGAGCTTTCTTCAATTTAAGTTTCTTATTATACAGTTAATAGCTAATTTGGACACTAAGAGCGCGTTTCAGTCTTCATTTTTCATCTTTTGAAATTGGATATTTCTCAGCGAATTTCCACTGTTCGGTGGCTACGAGTGAGCGGAACGCTGAAAAAGACAAATTTATGAGATATGTTAAAAGTCTAATTTTGGTAGTAATTTGGAAACTCCTAACCGCTTACACTTGTTAAAAAATGTTTTATTAAGGATTAGCATTTTTTTCTTCAGAATTCGAGGTTTGTTCCGAAAGTAATGCCTCCTATTTTTATTCATGGAAACTACAGGGAATACATAAATCACAACAACACAGCTAAATAGAGCAATATTTCAGCTGCAGACTGTCATATTTCCACGTAGTCACCACCATTCGTCATGCCAACGAAGAACCAGAGCCTGCATGCCGCGCTTGTAAAAATCGGAACCATCTGAGGCTAACCACTTCCTTGCAGCTTTGACAGCAGCATCCGAGTCTTGAAAATGTTCGCCGCGTAGTCCATCTTTCAGAGGCCCAAAGAGATGGAAGTCCGAAGGCGCTGAATCGGCACTGTCTGGTGGATAAGATTAGTCAGTCCAGTTTAACTTTGCAATGAGTTGCGTGGTCGCAAAACTGGTGTGGGGCCTGGCATTATCATGTTGCAGGTAAAAGTTGGTCTTCTTCTCTGGCCTTACCCTGGAAATTCAGGGTAAGCTACAAGGAAGTGGCTAGCCTCAGATGGTTCCGATTTTTACAGACTCTGGTTCGTCGTTGGCAAAAGTGCATAACGAATGGTGGTGACTATGTGGAAATATGACAGTCTGTAGCTGAAATGTTGCTCTATTTAGCTGTGTTGTTGTGATTTATGTATTTCCTGTAGTTTCTATGAATAAAAATAGGAGGAATTACTTTCGGGACAAACCTCGTAGATACAAAATAACTTTCTTAAATTTTAAATGCCTTCGAATTTAGGCACTCGTAAAATTGTCGTATGCCGCCATTTCATCGTTTCTTTAGGCTGTGAATCCCTCTTTCGCTCAAAAATGAAATCGGATGAAATATGGAAATATCTTGGGGCCACATCCTGGGTACTCTAGGGAAGATGGCACCAAAAATGCTGAGCTTGTACATTGACAGCGTCTTCGCTAGAAAGCAGTAAACACACCCTTCTCCAGAGTTTAATTTGTTTATCGAGGAAACAAATCACTAAGGGCTGTTCACTCGCGGCGGCAGTTTCAATTTTAAGTATCTTTTCCTCTCGTCTTAGCAACAGCGCATAGATAGCAAATAAGTCAGAACTCTTTCTAAACACAGTGATCATAGGTGCCCTATTCGTTAAAAATGAACACTGTAAATTTTCGCGCTATCAATTAGCAAATTTACTCAGGTACTTTGGTGTTTAGACCCATTTCCTCGTTATGCTAAATGTTTTGCATACTCATAGAACTACGCAAGTTTTTTGCTCAGCTGCAAAATATTTATCAAGTGAAATTGCGAGACCTACTCTTTTCTCAGTTTTACCGCATGTTTCCTTTTGCGTGAGATGCGAAAATTTTGAAGTGTAGTATGTATTGAGGACTTGTTAGAATCTCCGATCTCGTTCGATCTATCGTTTCCTCCCTCGGTTCATTTCCTCGACGGATTTTGTCCGTTATTCTGAGCGCGTAACTCGCATCAACATGACGTCGAGCACACGTGCCAACTTCTTCATTCCACATCTCCATTCCTTTGATTGCACCCTGTTCCAACTCGCGTTCCAGAGATGCCTTCCAATATCTTCTCCAAATCTCCGTTCGTCGTGCAATAGATGAGCTACAATCGGCCCTTCTTTTCCCCTTGGGATTGCTGTAACACGGATTCGAATCGCAGTTGGTTCGAGCCATGGGATGAAAATGGCTCAGAAATAATGTCATTTTAGAGTTTGAGAAGAGCGGGCGATATTGAAGGGTCAATTTAAAGAAATATTCTTCTACGGTCGAAAGCCATCGCCAGTAATTTGTGACCGCCGACGTCTGTTGTTTTTCCGGCAGCAATCGGATTATTGAATACGTAGGGGTATCTTTACTTTAAATAGTTTTTCGTTAGTGACTGTGTACACTAAAACCGAACTTATTTTTTATTTAGAAACATATGGTTCCTGGCTATATGAAGGAGCTCTAATCAAACATCTCAGAAACCTAACTTTTAAACCCTTGGAACGAAGGGTTCTTTGGCCGAAGACTTGTCTGAGACCTCGTTTACATACCAGCTATTTTAACGATGGGCAAATCACCTTTCCATTACATCATGAATATCAATGAAATTTGAAATAATAAATTTATTCTTTCTCAAAGTAAACATGGAGAATATTGCCGTAGATAGGATTCCTGAGGCATGAATGTGAAACGACGAGATATTATTCGCCTTTGGTTCGACGCTGGGTCGGGGAACATTTTTCTCCGTAAAGAATGCACGGAGCGAACTGTTCCAATTATTTCCGAGTTCTTCCCGAAAAAAAATGAAAACTCAAACTCGGGATTTCGATAAGAGTCCAGATGTTATTTCTTACAAGCTGTTTACCATTAAAAAACATGCCCTGAGTTACCTGTCAAAGAGCATTAAATATTCTTCCACAAAGCCTACGAAAATCTTTCTCTGTAAAGAAAAAATCCGAATAATCTGTAAACCGGTATATGGATGGAAGTTGAAGACACCTTTTGCAACAACCAATAATTATACTTAACCTAACGATACGTTGTTGCTCTTTCTCTAATTGTACTTCGGCTCTGCAAATATTCATCTCATTAATTAAGACCTGAAATTTTACGTATGGATTAATATCGTGTTTAATTTACTGTTAGTAGAAAGACATCGCGGTAATGGGCTCGACGCCTGTCAATTACAACTCTATCGCAGGAAACCCATTTTGTTTATTCTGGATCACTATTATACATATAAATTAAAAATTATTGGAAACTGATATTGGGATATCTGAGGGGCGTAACGTTTTTGAAGATACTTGCAGTTCGCATTGAACGTTGAACTAGTATGTGTATATATAAAGTTAGTGATTAACTTTCTTTTGAAAATAGTTGCATATATATTTAAAAATAAATCTTTTATTTTAGTATTTACCATTAGATTTAATATTCATCAGCTTTCCAAAGAATGCCATCCTCTTACCCTTCCTTTTTTTACCACGAACTCGTATTATTTTATTTCGTTTTCTATACTTCACTCATCTCTTCTTGGATAATAATTTTTCGGCTTCGAGATAAACCAAGGATTTTCGGAAATTCCCTAATCCTGAAGGCTTATCAGATGTATCCCCGCTTTTCAATTTCAGACTGTAAACATAATATGGAAATAACGACGGAATATAAGCCTTATCGACAAAGGGCCTTCCCGCACTTCCCACTGATAAAAAATAAATCTCTTCGTTCAAGAGATTGCTTCCTTCATAAGGATCGGTTCGAGGCGCCGGCGGGAGATTAATGTAAAAAACAAACGAATTCCGAAATCGCAGAAGTCCCGATTAATGGGATGCTCCTTTCTGCGCCGAAAGGGTGAAAAGAAATCGGGTGTGGAAAAAAGCGTCGCGGGGGGGCGCAGCTGCGGAAATCCCAATATCCCTGGCTGTCAGTGGGGGAGTCACATCGGAATTGAATTTAATTGCCGCCTCCTTTGCCCACTGTCCTCCCCCAGCCACAATCCCTTGAGAGAAGAGCCATCTGCGAGGCTAGTGACGTCCTCCTCAGGGACAACGGAGGAGGGACTGCCCAAGTCGAATCAGTACAGGCTGTGGATGTATTCTCCAAAACCAGAATGCAGTTCGCTTAATTATACGAAGTTATTCGCTAACGACAATACCGATGCGTTCACTTGAGAACATCGCACGCATAGTTTCAAATTCAGTCACGAACATATTCATTTACTTTTTCCTTAACGGTTTATGATAAATATTCGTGTATATAACCGTAATCGTACGGTGCTTCACATTGCATTGCATTTACTGTGTTACAAATTTTTATTATATACATTTACTATATTTTGCTAAAGGTGTATGATATTAAGTTTGCGGATTTTTGGCAATTCTTCCAGTAAATTATGCTTCGAATACATTTTATACGAGGCTGAAAAGCTCATGTACTCCCTATGTTTGGAGTAAATGAGCTAAGAGGAGATCGTTCGTACTCATAAGTACGTCCGATATCATAGTCGAATAAGTATTCTAATTCCGACTCCATTTTTTCTGAGTTATGAATTATGTATTTTTGTTGTTATTAAAGTTAAGACCTTCGTGATAAACACCTCGCTTACTTTATGTCTCAACGTGTTCATTCTTGTTTGTGGAAATGATACACACCTCACAATTTTAATCATCACCTTTTCATAATTTAACTGATATAAAACTATACTACCTGTATTAATTATATTTCTATTTGTTTAATCTTTTAGTAATAATGAAGTATCGGATTTACCTGTATCTTATGTGACTTTATGACTGAATTCTGTTAATTAGAAACTTTAATAATCAATTCTCCGTTTTCACTCATTGACGATCCTATAATTTAAAAAAATATTTCATAAATATGAATTCATACAAGTCGCTCAGTTGGAGGGATATTTCCACGAGTAGGAATATAATTCCGTTCTCTTCCGCTAATTAATATTTGTGTTTAGGAATAATATTCTCTGAGCGTTCCTCTGGCCAATCGAATCCCTTTCCCCTGCATCCCTCGTGGGCACACAGATAAGCCATTCCCTTATAAAAGAGATTGGAAGAGATTTCGGCGGACATTCCGGGGGATGAGCGATTTTGTCTTCCCTTTAAGGGGAAAGGACGATAATGGCTAAAAGGTTGACGATATATTTGGCCATGGGCTCGGAGGGATTACGTGGGGACGCCTCCGAGAAATTGTTTTCTCTATGGCCACCTTAAAAGCCCTGCTATTTAACGCTCATTTTATTGTAAATCTATCTTTTCTAGATAAGTGATTTTTTCAATGATGTTTTGGATAATGTTGTGGTAAATGTTGTGGTAAAGTGAGCCGTTGCGTCTTAGTGATTATCGTTTTAGCGAATTTAACAATAAGAATAAGTAGTGATGAGGAAGGTTTGAGAGTATTTGAGGGTATACGCTACTTCTAAAATCGTCTATGTGATCGGAATCAGAAGGATTCTTTCATTTGTAGATTATTAGAATGGCTCTGCTGTTTTAAGTGTGCTGCCTCGCAAGTCAACTGATTTTGTAAATATTTTCTCTCTAATGAGATTGTCCTAGAATGTTGGACTCGCGTTTAGGTCTTACGTATTTTTGTAGGGAATTCTTTTAGAGTGGTGTAGGTGACTGTCCTGTAGTGTTATATATTTTTGCATCAAGAAAGATTATTTCGCAGTGAATGATTTCTTTGTAGAATTGAACGTATATGTTACTACTGCTGCAAGAAAGAAAATATGTGAACTGAATTTCTTCGATTTAGAAATAAAATCTACATTTTATTGTAAATACCTAATATTGCCTTCATTTATTAGTGAGAGGTATTTTAAGATATTTAAGCAATAATTTTATACATATTTTTAAAGTGAAAATGTTTTCTCCATACAATCTCAAGTTTATAATGACAAAATAGGCTTTGAAGAAGGAATAATAGACTCAGGCGTGTTTGAAATAGATATATAAATATTCCTAAAGCCGTTAGGTACTTAGCTTTCGCTATAACCAGTTCAAGAAACAAGAACTGGATGAACCACAATCCGGAAACGAACCCGATACCATATTTCAGTAACCAAGTTACCATCTTCGGGATCAGTAGAGTACAGTTTCTTCTGCTACCAAATATGATTCATATATTGATTCAGCTTCCTCAATGGGTACCTAGATAGAAAAAATGTTGTGATGATTTTTGAGATGCTACTCCCAAATTTTGTTAAATTGAACATTGATTCAGAATAATATCACCTCTGATGGTGAAAGCTTGGATGCAGTTTATTCTTTTCGGACAGCCCATTTCCCATAGTCCTTGTGCAGTGCCGTTTTAACTGGTCACAACATCAGTCAACTGCCTAGCGGCTGTATTTAAATCTCTATTTCAATTGCATTCTTCAAATGTGAGTATGTACAAAGATATAAGAGATAATATAAAATATGATATAAGATAATAATTTTTGACCTTCCTAAAGCAGCGTCCTGGAAGACGAACTTTTGTGATGATGTATTAAAAATAACTATACTAAAACTATTTATGTTCAATCAATCGAATCGAATGTGATGCCTTCAAAAAAACTGGAATACACTCTTCCAAAACCATCTTGCTCATATTTATGTTTTTCTAAGAAAAAAACATCAGAACACATCACTTATTTTTTCATCTTCTATTAAAGAATAGAACTAGATCAAGTCGCAAATACACCCCGTACAAATAAATAAACAGTGGTAATAGAGGAAGTGGATTGGAGGAAAGAGAAGATGGATAGCGAGCGTCGTTGGGAGGAGCAAAGACGGAGTGAGCACCGCGGTTGAGGAAGGGTCCAATTAAGTGGAAGACCCCTCTACACGATCGCAAAAGTTTGTCCGCTTAGAGGTAACGAGGGAGGGACGGACGATAAAGGAGGTGAAGAAGATGAGATCCTAAAAGAGGAGGAAAAAGCAAGGGGAAAGGAAGGGGATAAGTGCATCTCGTTAACCTTAACGTCTTTTCCGAGGCGGCGGATATTTTGAGGGATAAATAGGACTAGTAATAAGGGTGGGTATTCGGATGTCTTTCTTATTTTTCTTCTTTGGGAAATGCCCCGAATTTGGTTGAATCATTAAGGGAAAAGGCGAGTTTTGCGAGGGAAGGCGTGGCTAAGAGGTAGTTGGGATTAACGGAGTCCTAGAAAGGAGCGGATTCTTCTGCCGAAGAAGAAATTAAGTTTCAAAAGAAAATGGTGAAATTCTACTTTACGTTATGTTTCTTCGTCTAGGATAAGCCGCGTAAATTTCTCGATCTTTTGAGAATATTATCCCACGTCTGGAATGGTTTTACTCGAACTTCACAAAAATCCGAATTATCACGTTTATGTACTCGTCGTAGCTCATGTTTGCCACACATTCCTCTGATCCATTTATTCGGTTGCAATTTTTTCGCTCGTGTCCTTCCTACCAGACTGATTCCTCTACTTCATCTCAATTTTGATAACTACAGTAGTAATCTGCAAATTCGTATTTAATGTCTTCTTTTTGATTAGTTTTTAAAGCGAATGTACTTATAGCCAAGAAAGTGGAAGTAGTCGATGCCCGTGCAGGAATCAGCCCGAGATTCCTCAACAAATTTTGCCTCTCTTATCAAACCTGAAATACATTAATCTAAATGTAACCTGAAGCTTTAATTTAATGTGAGCTGTGAATTTGAAATGCAAATTCATGGTGATGCTAAATTCAGTCTAAGTGCTTAGTATAAAATATTATGCCCGAATAACAGTTTTTAGGTTCATCGAGAAAGCGTTTGCGCTAAATATATTCTTATTGTCTTATCTGCGTAATTGGAATGCTTTCGAGTATTCTTAGATTCATAGCAGTTGCAATTTGATGGTCAGGGCAGACTGCGCCTCATAAAATACATGTTGCATGGTATTAAATCATAGCATGGTCTATATTTGCTTTGAAATACAGCCCATTCATGCAAAATTGTTTCAAAAGTTTGATATATGATGTAAAATTCCTGCGAAATTGACTTTAATCCGAATGATAACTATAAACTGTACAGTCAGATATGACGGCTGTGAGTTCTTTGTCAATTACGGATTCTTTTTCTTTTTGTCATTTATTATGATATTTATTATAATTTTTAAGGTTATATTATTTTCGCTTGAAATCGAGTTATTTTTAAATCTAAGAGTCATCCAGGGTCAGAAAGTCTGGTCTTCTCAACGGATGCCTTACAAACCAGCAAAAAGAATTAATCAATGAACTCCTTGCTTTTCTTCGAACAAGAGATGATATTCAATAAAAATTAATATATTACGATTTGGTGATGCAACTTTGTCAGCAATTTATGTCGTAGCCTTTGAATATTTTCTCAATGGCTTTCATTTGGGATATTGTCTGATCTTCCTCTCCATTTCGAAGCCAACGGTTGTTAGAAAGATGTATAGACCCTAATTTGGGTACGTTAGCCTTGTCTGGAGGTTTAATTCAATCTTTTATATATTATCTCGAAACATCCGTCTATTTCCTCTAAATTAATGAAAAAAGAAGTGTTTGTGTGATAGAATCTCCACGTCTTGATGATTTACACTATTTTGCTTAGGTTTTCGGGATATCCCAAATTATTCGAATAACCCAGACTGAATGTTTTTGCCGCGCTACAATGTTGTTGAAATCGTCCGATAGAGGGCTTGAAGGAGGCGTTCTCCAGAAGCACATTTGGGAGTGGCTAAGGTAATGGAACTTGGAAACAGGAAAGGGAAGGACTTTGAGGAGACCCTGTTTATTTCCGGTGGTTTGAGAATGCCATCTCGTTTATTCTCCCAGGACTTCTTTTATCTTCACCTGGACTAATTCTTTCATCTCGAGGGACCTCCCACCAATTTCCCCTTCGCTGTAACACTCCTCTAACTTTTACCTCCTTTTTCCGCCTCAGAATGCGTCTTAGTTCATCTTTGCTGTTGCGTTTTGGCTTTTTATCGCTGCAGATTTTGCCTTTCCCTTTTGATAATCCCCGGACAAAATGCAAATAAATCTAGCACAAATGTAACATATGCTTCAGAATATTAAGAACATCTGTGGCTTCATCTGTTTGTGCGCATGTAGGCTGCAGTTCTCAATTCAGAAATTCTCGACATGTTTATGTATAGACTGTGCCGATGTTTTCTGCAATAGACTCAGCATGAGCAAAGAGAAAAAAGGGAAAAAATAATCCAGAATTTGTATTGCAGGTGAGTATCTTTAGATTTAAAAACAGTCGTGAATCTCAAAAGTGTACTTTTGATGCCTTAAAAGAACATTTGGTATACATCATCATTTATGTTTTGACGTAAGGGATGCCAGTTGAGTGATTCTTTTTTAAAAGAGAGTCCTTATGAAGTCCAAAAATGATGGACGGTGGAAATCTTCAAAATTATTGCAAGAGTCTATTTTATTCTGATCGCGGAATATATCGTTTTTAACTAGTTTCCTCGCTTTTGATGAACATTTACTACAAAATCATTGCGCGATTTTTTGTTAAGGCGTGTGAATCTCATAATCAAAAAACAACTATAAGTATAAATTTATATTATATGTATAAAATTTTTCAAATTTGGTTCTCCGTGTAATTTTAATGGCTTATATGGTCGTATGCTGTTTCTATTTTTCAGTCGAGGCTCAAAAGAATACGATACCAATTTATTTGCAACATTAGGACTAACTTCCATTTATGCCTTGCATAAATCACATAAGAGAATAAATACACATTAAATCAACACATAACAGTAATATGTACAGATTTTTATTTACTAATGTGGTAACAGAGAGAAAATATGTAAAGCAAGAATGGTTTAGTGGAGCAAATAAAAAACTGCTGTAATGTTAATCATCGAAATAAAATATCCACAGCAAGAAAACACCTACAAAGAGATGGAAATGATCTGTGAAATATAGAGAAAAAGATGAAACGAAGAGATAGATCACGACATAAAAGGTAATTAAATTTTCATAATATATTTACAGATAAAATAAACAGGAGAATTAATCTTCTTTGTCATAGCATACTGAGCATAAATTTCTTTAGTCAGAATTGGCATTAAGCCTCAAATTCACATTCAGCTCAATTTTTAATTATAATAATTCAAATCATTAAGTTAAAGAGAAAGACGTTTCAATTAAGTCGATCATAAAGATTACATTAATATAAGATGCATTTTTATGTACAGGGCATCATGAGACAAAGTTAAATTAGAGGCGGAAAAATATAAAAAAGGAGAAAAAAGAAAGAGAAAATGGGAATAGAAAAGTGATAACATGATAATGTAATTGGACAGCGATTATTAAAATGGGGGAGATGTTTTATGTAGAGTTTTTAGAATGAAGATAAGGACGGAGCCTTTTTGGTGGTAGTGCGTTCTAGAGTCCGCAAGTGGTCACGTTTTATAATAAGATCCGGTTGCGTGTTTTGGAATTAGAAGATTTGGATTTCCCCTTGTGTAACGATCATTCGCATTCTACATTGGGATGACTATTGAAGAAATATATTGCGGCATTTTATTGGTTCTTTAGTGAATTGACAGTATATGGAGTTTCCTCGCTATCGTCGAGTTTAAGCCAGGATAATTGCTTAAACGAATACACTACATACACTTTTCCTCAGCTCACAAATAAATCGCACATATAAGTTGTAGGCTCTTAGTGATTTTGTATCATCTGATTGGCTCTGATGTACGGCATTATAATAATGAAAGTGTGGAAAAGGGTAGAATGTAAAAGGCAAAGAGAATGGTGGTCTACTGTGACCAACTTTGGACAAGTTCAACTCTCTGTGTCTTAAGATACGTCAAGATTTGTTCTAGTACCTCTGGTAATCCTTCGTTTTTGCTGATATGAATTTCGCCATCATTCATGTATTAAATCAAATCTAAGTTAATCATTTAAGAAGGTTATTTCGTGACATTTTCTATTGCATACACATATAAATTAATTTTATTCGTACGTAAATTATATTAAATATGTTTAAAAGAAAGAAGTAAACCGGTAGTATTCTATTCACAGCATTGAAGAATCCACTGAAATTTGAAAAGACCGTCGTTCATTCGAAATTCCAATGAGCAGAATTTTAATTTTTGTAATCGAGGCTTAATAAAGACTCGAAAGTTTGATAGTATAATTGATTTAAATAATGACGTAATCAACTAAATTGCATAATATGGAGGAAGCATCTCGTCTGGAAGTTTTACCAACTGAAAAAAATCGAGCTTTCCATTCGGAAATACAATTCAGTGCCTTTCGGTTAATTATTATTTTAATTTAAAGCAGTTCACTGAACCACACCTTTGCCTCCGCGATAAATTTTGAGAAATAATTAACTGAATGAATTATGTGAGGAATGTGCAATCAAAGTAACGGGTACCAATGGAATTTTTATAATTGGGAATGCAATTTTGTTAAGTAAGATAAGTTGAGGCGGAATAAGAAAGAGAGGGCGAAAGAGTGAATCATGGGAGGATTCTCTTGGAGGCCTTCTTTTGCCTATTTGTAATATTAATTATTGATATACTGTTATTATATTGTAGTATAGCTTATTATTACATGGTCGTTTGTTTATAATGTGATTTCTCAGGTAAAAAAAATCAATTCCTATAAAGACAGACTTTTCTTTGTTATTTTGGCGTATTTCCGCGTCTTTCGATCATCGATCGCGTTTTGTGCACAATTGTGTTAACTGTTCTGAATGTAAATCTCTAAGGAAAGGAAATATACGAATATCGTTTAAAACGAATTGTTTATTTCTTAACTGTCAATCGATTGAATTTAATTAATAAGTATGCTGTTATATTATATTATCTCAATATTTAAAGGCGTTCTATTATGAGCTGGGTGATCTTTATTACGGGCAAAATTGCCCTCTTACTTTTACAACAAGTAAATGAAATAATTTTTCATAGAAAGTTTTGCAATAAATTACATAAGTAAAACGATAATAATAATACAAATGATAAGAATATTAACATAGTTTAAATTGAAATATATGTATAGCGACTAATATTGTAAGGTAAATAGAGTATGTAACTAAGTTTAAACTGATTATAAAGTAATAGAATTTAATAATACATAAAATATAATTCTTATTACACAGTTAAGTATTTTAGTGAACAGAAAAATTGTAGCAACATTTAAAATAAAACCAATAATAAAACACGATATTGTAAATATTGACATTAGTAAAAGAACAATGAAGAATTGAAAACAATGCAAAGGAAAAATTAATATAATTTACAATAATAGAGATACATAATTTTAAGTGACATTAAGTAATGAAGTATTTATCATGTACGTAGTGATTGAACGTATTTCGATATTTCACAGGTTTTCCTTTCAAAATTTCTATTTAACATCGTTTTCTTTCATTGCTGTGACTTGTGGATGAAACTATCTATAATAAAATCTATAAATATCTACGATATTTTGTATATATTATCTAGGATAATCTATGAATTTCATCTGCTGCTACAATTCTCTTGTTTAATATGTAAAATTATCCAAGAAAACCTCATATTAAAGAAAACATTATTAATTTTGCAAGTTTGCATGCTTGTGACAAGCGGACGAGGAAAAGTCCGTCCGTATTTAACGGAGGACGCTTCTCCGCCGCGCGGATTCGGCCCTTATAGCGTTGTCGAAAAGTCGATATTGGGGCAAGATTTTATTTAAGATTCCCATTAAAGAAGGTTCATAGCTTATTGTGGTGTAAGTAATCCCGTGTCATACGGTGTCTCAATCTACTATTTTCCTCGCTTTAGGTAAAAATGTGTTTCAAAATAAGGGTCCGTCATTTTCTAATGTAAAGTATATAAATATTCAACAGAGCTCATTGAAACCAAGAGTTATGAAGGACAGAAAACATATTTATAATATGGCATCATATTTTACCCGATGATTTTCTTAGTTTGGGCTCAGCATCGGTTTGAAGTTGAAGAATTTCGCGAAAAATCTGTGACCGGCATTTTTCGCAAAATTTGGTCAACTTTGACCCCCTGCAGAATTGTAATGCGCTGGAACCAACAAAAATGATTTCGCAGTTATATGAAAAATTCATTTGAGAATGACCATGCGAAGTTTCAAAGTCCTCACTCAAAAAAACCACTTTCTTATTTTTGGCCAGCTTTTTTCGATTCCAGCCCACTGTTCGTTGGTGGATAATATCATGTGACGAATGACGGGCTGTCCTGTTTTGAAATCCATATCAGCATTTTAATTTTAACCCTGTATGTTTATATCTATGTATGGAGAAACATTCCTTTTGCGGCAAATTTCATATTAAGATCCGTGCCTACGGATTTTCAATTAAATTAACTTCAATATAGTAGTGGATTCACAAAATCAATTGAACCATTCATAAACGTCCAAGTATCAATTATACAATTATATATAAATATATATTGTAATCTATCATGGAGTACCCACATCCGAAATATATGTGGAAAAGCACTTAAGAAACTCGGCTTCGTCAAAAGAATAGTCGGTAGGAGCGAAGAAAAAGTTCGCGAGCGATGTTACTTAGCGTTAGTTTGGCCTCACCTTGAGTATGCATGTAGTGTATGGGACCCCGCCGAGAAATGTCATATTCGGGATTTAGAAAAAGTACAACGAAAGGCGATACGATTTGTAAAGAATTGCTACGATAAAACAGCGAGTGTCACTCAGATGCTACAGGAAGCGGGATGGGAATCATTAGAAGATAGAAGAAAAATTCAAAGGATAAATTTATTAAATTAGTTCAGAGAAATTACGTTTTCAGATGATGTAACCGATATAATGCAACCCCCCTGTTATATGAGCCGTACTGATACTGCCAGAAAGATTAGGGAAATAGATGCTAGAACGAATCGTTTCAAAAATTCATTTTTTCCGCGAAGTATACGCGAAAGCAACCGTTTAGGAAAATAGAGTCAAGGTGCTTGCACCCCCTGCCACACGCCGAAAGGCGGCTTGCAGGGTTCTTACATAGACATAGACATATAGGTTGCTAATGGGATTATATTTCGCAAGAAGTCTTGGAGCAATTTTTGGAAAATTCTTTCAAAGTATTTGGTCATGAAAATGCCACTTTATTTTCTGAGAATTAATCTTTCGCTTTAATAAACTCGGTAAAATAAAAATGCAAATATTTTCACAGTGGATTTATTATATATTGAAGAGTACGTTGATTCTCATGAAAAAACGTCATATTGGATGAAGAAGTTTGCTGAAAGATAAGAAAAATTCATTTGCGTTTAAAATTAGTTAGGTAGTTCTCGGTAGAGTTGCTCTAGGAATGTGTCCGCTGAGGCCATATTAGGCAGCGTTGTTTCGTAAATTATTGCTCATTTACGCCGTATATTTTATAGCCAGGCTCCATCCGAGCACAACGAAGTTATATCCCATCGTCAACTCCATATCTATTTAATTACAACGTTAGACGACGGATAGACATCTGAAAATTCAAAAGTTTTCCTCAGAATTGTAGAGAAAATGAAGTAATGAAAGAGACGAACCGAAAAAGCGGCAGATTTTGAAAATTATTGGGTGAGAGAAAAAGCTCGGAGTAAAAGAACTCAGAGGAAAGAAGCTTGCGATTTCAGTTGGGCGAAGGCGTCGGGTTGAGTGGGGGAACGGCGATTCAACTTTAATTGAAAATGACAAAATCCCCATTCAAATGGTAATGAACTACTAGGGGAATCCTATTAGGATAAAATAAATCTACAAACAAATCGATAGTGTATGGCGGAGCCCAAAGAGCGAGGAATTGAGTGAGGATTCTCTTCTTCAGTGTGGGGAGATATGGGGTGTGAGAGTGGAAGGGGGAGGGGAGGGGAAGGGGGAAAGAGGGGAGGGAAAGGGGAAGAAGACTTTTCTCGGAAGTGGCGGAGTTTGAGAGAACTAAGGAAGGGCTACAGCAAGTGCAGTAAAAAGATAATGAAGGATCAGAATGAGTAAAAAACAAAAGAATGTTATCTTAAACTCGTATTAAATGGACCCACGTGAGGCTTAAAAAGGAAAGCGAAACATCTTGATGACAAACGAAGGCTTTAAAGAAAAACTCATGCGGATATTCGGTCGTAAAGCGAGCGATGGCGAGGGAGATGACGAAAGAGGCAGCCATTAAAAAATGGAACTGGACGACGCGGATTTCCGCGACTAGAGGCGATAAATAAAGGCTTTTAAGTGCTAATTTTGGAGTCTTTCTTGGAGGAAACTGCCTCGTCTTGCAGTCGTTAATCTCTCTTTTTTGATCGTCCTCGCATCCGACGCTAAATGGGAGACCTTTTTAACAACGGTAATTATAAATGCGGCTCTAATGCAAAATGAAGCATTAACAGGAGCATTCTGCTTTTTACCGAGTGTGTAAAACTCAATTACGCCGACTAATTTATGTCAGTCCAGGAAACTACCGAGAAGATTGCGTTAATTAAGAAACAGTTGGAGTTTCGAAAATTTTATGAAAAATTGAAGAATTGATACGAAAATATTCTTTGGATGAAATCAAAAGATTACTAAAAGATTTTAATTCATGAATTATGTTAATTAAAATCCAATTTACAGCTTGACCTTTCTCCCTCTATGCTTTCTATCGAAGAACGGTTGATAATCTAAGTCGACTCGATTCAATTTAATTCCATAAATTCGATTAGATTATGAATTATAATTACTAGTAAAAATAGAATGAAATATATTCTGCAGTAGTTTCCTATTTTCTAAACTTACTAGATAGTCATCGAAGTATATGCTTTGGATGAGTCGGAAGGATAATTCCACAATGAGGAGGGAAAGAGACCAGATTAAAAATGGTCTCCTATCGAAATACTGTTCACGTAAATATATCAGTGTGTATAAACATGTAAGATGATTGTCCAAGTTTCAATTATTTTCCTGAATAAAAACGTCTCACCTTTTTATTCATTCATTAAACAACGAAAAAAGGTGATAATCACTACAGAGAAATGTCCTCTATTATTATTAATAAATATAATTGCGAAGGAAGTACTTAAAGTTTTTAATTATATGTTAAATATTTTCTATTTAAAGTCTTCCTGAACTATAGTATCTATAAAGAAGGTATAATTAAGAAATTAATATTGTTTATTTTACGGGAATAATATCTGCGGAAGTAGAAAAGATAGTACTTGATCACGAAGTATTTGGAAGAACTGCGCGAGATAACGCTATGGTGGAAGTACTCGGTGGATGGATGGGCGAAGGAAAAGGGCGACAAGTGAGGCCTTTTAAGGATTGGCCTCCAATGAGGTGCATAAATTACCAAGTTAATGGGATTTCTTTTTTTTAATGGAATTTAAAGGAACCTACTCGCTTATACACGGAGGGGGTGCCCTAAGACCCCGTTAAGTAGCGGAGTAAAGTGAGATTCGTTGAGGAAAGATGATGGGGAAATGAAAGGGTGCGGATTTTCCACTTCTTTTATTTATGGCCCAGCGTCGGATTCATCAACTCGGAGGTTATTTCTTATATTTGACGTCTTTTGCCTAAACTAACAGGCCTATCGCTCCGTAATTAACATTTTTGAATTTACCGTAAAAATAATAGAGCGAAAAATTCCTCTCTCGGAATTGATTATATAAAAATCCTTTTTAATCCGTTCTCGGGCATTACATTTCGCGAAACAGTTTTAGAGTAATGCCTGCGAAAAAGTGTCTGGAACCAAATTCATCCCGATTATATTTTCTCCATTAAAAAGATCTCTCGGAAGGAGATCTCGAATTTTGGGAATTAATGGATAAATTTAAGAGCGAAATTCCCTCTACAGCGGCTCCCGGTATTCTCTATTTATTATTTTAAGGAATATCCGATGCAATCTTTCGTAATTTTAACTCTAATACGAGAATATATTTCTAATATGAAAAGCACATCCTAATTCCGTCCGCCATAATTCTCTCGTTGAAAATTAAATTAATACGGAAAAATTATCTTTCATCGCGAATTTTCGTGGCTTTTGCTAGAGCAGTAATTATTGATAACAATGTAAATAGTAAAGCATCTTTATTCTTGCAAGATTGAATCTGTAAATCCCCTTTTTCATCGAAATTCACAATGTGTAAGGCTATAGAAGTATATGAAGCAGCTAACAATTGAAGTTTAACTCCTCATTTCGATACATTACTTAATGTGTAGGACAGGAGAATAAGCAGTAATTTAGCATTTTATTACATATATATTAAGCTCTAGATTTGTTGTATTTTCACCTATTATCTGCGTTTAAATTAGTTATTAATTGATTTTTTATTTAAATGTTTTAATATTATGTATATTTATAACATTTTTATTGATCAAATCAATGGAAGGTTTTGTAGTTGGTGTGACTGCATTCCATTTATGAAAATATTTATTTATATATATATTTATTTATATAATTATAAGGACTACAAGTAGGCTCTAGGCCAAGCGGTAGTCATCTTTTCTTAGGGGAAGAAAATACATTACCTCGCCTGGTATTCACCCCAGTTGAGAGGAAAACCCCAAAAACCTCCCAAAGGCAGTACATCATATAATTTACGATTACATTCATACAATTAAGCATATAAGTAATTACTATATACAATAATGCAATTAAATACATATAAAACTAAAAGCTACAATATTGCCTATAATATTACAAACTATTATAAATATCTCGGTAGTGCCACTCGTAAAACGAGTCACTTATTTGCAAGTCTTCTTAGCTTAGTCTTAGCTGATCGCCTTCTCGAATCTTCTAAGGAATCACTTCCACTAAACGGCTTAACTCATTTGTTATCAGCACTTGAGACTTATAGACGAACTTTACATTTTCTTATTTGCCGGAAAAGGGACCTTTTTCTTTAATTAAATATCCTCTACTGAATTGCTCGAGATAAGACTAATTGGCTTCCCGCTTAGGATTTCCTCGCCTTCCAATCTCAATTGGAATCTCATTTCCCTGACATTTAGGACTCTTTGTTAGTGCAGCAAATTGCTTCAGCCCTTGCGAGATGGGGACGCTTTTACTAACCTGAATAACGTCTTGTTCATAAGAATTTCTCAATGACTTATAATATTGATAGATATTTACATACATGGATTGTAAATAGAAAGGGCAGTTTAACATAAGATCCTGTTCTTCCTGCACTTTTGAAGTACAATTAAAGATTTCGCTTTAATAAGTAGAAGAATCAATTTTAACTGTGTATATACATGACACACGAAAAATATATTCCTTAGAAAGGAGAAAGGAAAAGTTGATGAACTTCTTATCGGAATGAATATGATGTAAAAATATTTCGAATTATAAATTCCATGCACATTATTGCTTTCGTTCCTTTAATTAACCGAACTTTATTCTCTGAATATTTCACAAATATTCCGTGAATGTCCTCAAGAATGAATTTGTTTCGTACTAACGAAAGATAAGGGAATGATTGGCAGTTTTCAGCGTAAATACGAAACTCGAGAGAGATTTAGCATTTAAATTCAGAATAGGCACTGTTTTAATCCCAAATTGATTATTCAAATAACTCTTTTTAATCGACGCAACAGAATTTTTTGTAAAAGCAAAGGTTTTCGCTCAACTATTCAATTCAGTTTTTGATCCCTCACTCCTAAATCTTTGTAACTATTTGTTGCATAATCTACTCTAACGAAGAAATTGCTGCGTACGTACGATTCAAGCGAAGAATGCAATAATTTTAAATTCGAAAAGGAATTAGAAAACAGAAGGAAATGTTCTCAGATCTTCACTTCTTCGTTTCACGTATCCTTGAGAGAACATCAGATCTAAAATGATTGTCGCGGCTCTTCGCTTACGAGGCGACGAGAGGTCCTGTAATGGAACGAGAGGACCAAAATCCCAGAAGATGATCCTCTGGAACAAGGGAGTGTCTATAGGAAAGAAAGGGGAGTACTTAAAGTGTGTGTCTGTGCTCATTTCGATTTTCTACGACGGAAAACAATCCACGGGGTCCCCCATTCGATTGGGACGAAGGGAAGGAGAGGTTGTTATTTCGAAATGGTCTCTCCTTTGAGGCATAAAAATAAAGAGGGTGGATTTCCTTTTTGCCGGCGAGGTAGGGAAGAGCATCAATTTTCTAACTATTTGTATTCTCTATTTTTCTCGTTTCCTTGCTTTCTTTATCCCTCAGTGGTTTACTGTATCTTTGCCTTTTAGAGTTCAAAAATATTTTGATAATTTCGAGCAAATGTGTGGTATCCAGTTACATTGTCATTCCACTAAGATGGATAAGTATCGGTGGAGCATGAAATGTAGAATCATTAACATGGTGTCGACCGAAGATGTTTGTCTCCCATAGAGGAGAATGTGAAAGGTAACTTGCCAAGGAAGCTGAACTTAGCTAATTTAATACCACTTTTAATCTTCCTATTTAAATCGGGAATGTATATTAAAAATTGCAATTCCTAGTCTCACGATAGATTTATGCCTTAGCCAAAACACCTCATGCGACATATAAAAAGAAATCGTATTTTGCGTGCGTTCCATTTAATTTCGAATTATCACTATAAATAATCGGTATTTACCTTAATCCATAAGTTTGGAACAATCATGTTTCCAGCAAAATTGAGCCAGACTAATGCATTGACCACCAAAACCAGGGGGACAAAAATTTTCAGTCGAATCTCTTTTTAGGTAATAAACACTAAAAGAAAAATACTTTTTAATGAATTGCTATTACTTTACAAGTATTAAAATATACAAGTATTTTTATTGATTCTTATTCAGACTGTCCAAAAAAATCAATTTCCCTTTTTTTGATTATACAACTATGTTTTTATGCGCATGCTAAGTATTTATTTACTCCTTTTTGCATCCTGAATGATGTTATTATATAGTACTCTTCTGAGAGATTAGTCAGGAATTACCAATTTTAATTCTTTTATTCCTGAAAACACCTGGTAAACTTACTATTCCAACAGGATGGATACATTCTTATATATTTTATTTTATTATAAACTAAATAATGCATACATAATATTTAATATTTGAAACGGTTTTACTAGATATTTTCGAGATTCATGACAGGCCTTCTCGGCTACGGTAGCGGTCACTGGGTAGAGCCCCACCGTACATCACTCTGTCAAACAATCCTTTACTTCTCCAGGGGTCCCTAAATTACTACTTCACATTACCCGGTATTACACAACATTACTATAACATATTAAAACATTTCTTTATGAAAGATATTTTATTTTCAAAGGCCTTAAGAGTGATCCGGGTAACTTATTCCACTCACAAATACCTCTATTGAGAAAAGAATGCTTAGCTATGCCAAATGTCTTTGCTTTCGATCTTTAATTTTAAACTCATGACAACCTCTTTCGAGGAATTCCGGTTCCTCGATTGAATTTTAAAACCATCCCACCCATCAGTACTTGCAACAATATTGTAAATGCAACCTAGTCTATTAATTTTTCTTCTTTTTTCTAATGTATCCTATCCAAGAATCTTTAACATATTGATAACACTGTACGTGTTCCTGAATCTACCCTTACCATTAATAATTAAATTAAGCTATTCTTTAAATTCATGTAGTCATTTCAGTAAAAATGATACAAATTGTTCTTTTAAATGGAATACTTTTATATGTAATATATATTTCCCACGTTTATCTTCAGTGCAGAATTTTGATAGAAACCGGTTGAATACAAAAATATAAGTTGAAAAAGATGTATAAATTCGCAGAAAGCAGCTCACTGATTCAACTAATACTTTCTCTACAAACTGACGCTTAACATTTGCTTCCTAAGCTTCTTAGCCATCATAGTTAAAATTATTTAAGCAGAATATTACAATAGCGAAGCATCGCACGGCATTCTGAGCTCTTTTTTACTAGTAACAATATGTATTCTCAATTAAAAAATACAATTAAAATTAATATTAATTTAGACTTATTATACTTGATTGCTTGCAGACCTACCTAGAAGAATTGTTTCGAATGAATATTAATTATTGTATATTTAAACGAATTTGCAAATCATCGAATAAGAGTTCTCCACTTTAATCCGTCGTTCGTTGCGCGCCCCCTTTCATCCCAGACTCATCTGGAGGCAATTTTTTCGAACGGGAAACGGAAACCCTCAGTTTCGACATATTTAAGGACTTCAAAAACGTTGGCGACGAAGCGAAACCTTTCAACGTTTCCGACTCCTCGTTTTCTGTCCCTGCTTCTCTTCTTTGAATTCTATTAAATTATGTAACTTGGAACGATAATATTCTCACTAGATCACTCTGGTTTCGGAAATATCACCTACGGTTATAAATTCCTCCTGCCACACTCAGAAGGCGGCTTTTGGGGTAAATATGCAGATGTTGAATATTGGCTAAGTTGATCGTTTCCGAGACGCATTTGTCCAATAGAAAGGGGAATATTTTCTTCGAACGGCTGGAGGTTTGGGAATATGAATGGTTTAGTGTTGAGGTTGTCAGTGACGTCAACTTGCCGATAATCTTGGTAATTTCTCCACTTATTTCTCAATTGTTTATTACCAGTTAATACTTAAAAAATGCAAATGTTACTCAAGGTTTGATTTTTGCACGTGTCCTTCGGAATCATTATCGGTAGCCTTCAAGTTGAACGTCACCGAAATAAGAGGAGACTGTTACTAATGTCAAATGACTCAGAATCAGAAAGTATCAGTATAGTAATATAAAATCAGAAGTAGTAAACGTTTTTTCTCACTGAGTTTTTTACTAATGTTATAAATGATTGCACGAACTTCATTTTGTTGGCAATCATAAGTACACTTTCCTACTTTTTATAACTGGTAAAAATCTCAATCTTATAAGGTATGTGGTTTTTCATTCGCTAATTGTGATCAATGCTCTTAAAAATCATTTCCTCTGTTCTTAGGAGCAATCTCATTTCACCAAATGGTTGATAGGTGTGGGAGACCCGGGTGGGTGTACATAGTTTTTCAAATATTATTCATCCTCATAATCTTTGCACTCATTCGCCCGTTTGTCATACCCATTTATTAGTGAACTAGCAGCTTTATTGCGGTGTCTTTTTGAGCCATAAATTGTCATAGTTTTAATTTAATTGATTGTTTTTTTTCAGAAATTTCGCCTGTGTTAACCAACCCCACAACCGGGGCAGGCTCACACAGGATACTGGAGAATGTTTAAATTCTCTTTAAACATATGGAATCTTACTTTAATAAAGTAACCTCAAATTTTCCATGTAATTATTATTATTATTACATACACACGTTAAAATTGGACCACAAACTTAGAAAGTATAGGACTGGAAACTGCTGAAATGTTTTGGTTCCCTTAATGTTCGCATCCGCGAGATGGCAGCACTGAAGTTCGCCCTTTGAAACCATAATCTTATATGGAGTAAACGGTGAAAAAGCAGGATTATGATACATATGTAATAAAGAGTAATATTTACCAAAGATGGAATTAAGAGTAATTGTTTTATCCATCAATTGGTACTTTTGAATTGAATACAAAACATTTGAATAATACGGATTAATTAGCAAATCCGAAGAATAGGTGCCTTATGTGCAAAACACAGCTAACTTTGTCGCCGTAAAAGCATTCTTCGTAAATTTAAACTTCAGTAAATTTTTTTCAAGCCTTAGAGTCAGTGTTTTGTTTCTACTAATGAATCTCCGAACCCAAACGATTTCTGGAATTTTTATCAAAGCACTGAACATTTACTTTTTACTGTTCAAATACGTTTGTACTAAAATTTGGATATCACGAATACTCATGAAAAAATTTAACAGCACTTACAGTAATTTAATTTCTTTGTCACTAAGAAGCACTGTTTGGCCTCCAATTGTCTTCAAATGTTTCCCATCTTGCTGAGTGTTACTGAGAGAAGTTAATAGACAGAGGTTTCGTAGACTTGTCTCGAGAATGCACGATTTTCAATTTAGTTCCCAATGACAATTGTACTGTCAATGTTGCAAGGAGCAAGACGGATTTGCTGGCGATATGTCAAGACAATCTAAATTCTAAAGGGCAGGAAAAAATAGCTGCTTTGTGAAATTTTAGATATTATACTATAAATTTACAATTTGTGGAGCAGTGCACGCGTGGCCGAAGTCACCTTTCTACAGTAACGTTGATTTAAGTTGGAAAGTGCGACCACGTTGTGTGAGTTGGAGATCTTCATTGTCGTTACTGCGCTTGAAGACTTTTGATATATTTTAAGATATCATTAAGGTATCCATAATCTTAAAAATGCCTGGTCTTCGTTGTATTGCACCAGATAAAAAAACACAGCAAGTGCGCTGTTTGCCAGGCAGCATTAATTCATCCGGGGGCATTCTCTTGTCACCCAGTAGCAAAGTTAACAAATATGAAAAGTATGGGGGGTTTGGTTCATCCTAATGTAAACCTTCATACTTTCATCCTCAAAGAGGAGGAACAATTTGTAAAGCACTGTGAGTCAAATGATGTGCTTGAGTGCATAATTACAGAGTTACTTGAAGGTGATGAAGAGATAACTTTCCCATGCTTGAGCACGGAAGTGAAATCATAGCATATATAATAAAATATTATGTAACTTTGAGGATTAGATAATATGCAAAGTTTATAAATTTGGAGTCTATTAAAGAAAGTGCATCGAAAAGGAAAATTGCGAAACTGTCTAAAACTTAATGTTTGGTCAATACATTTTGTATACCACTCTATCCTTTATGTTTGTATATTGTATAACCTAACTTCACATTTCAGCCTCCCCAAGATAAAATGCAGTCCACGCCATTAAAATTTGATACTTTTGGATTTATGTATGTTTCAACAATATTTGACCGTTTACTCACTTCCTGGAGACTATTTCTGGGAACTTCGATTTTTTTCAGGAAATGTATATACGAGGGTGGTCTGAAAAGTTTCCGAGCCCAGATTTTTCTGACATCTTCAGAAAATTTTCAGAAAACATGTCAAGAAATGTTGAAATGTCGGAAACTTTTCAGACCACCCATGTACATCTTGCGATTCTAGTTTTAAAAGGCCTAGTTGAAAGTAAATGTAACGTTGGTAATTTATTAAGGATCAATTATTTTCTGTGTATCCAAGCAGAACACTTCGCTGATCTACGAATAATGTTTTCACAAGTTACTTGTGGTGTGCCCTGAAGGCACTTATTCTTCGGATTTACTAATTTGTCCATTTTATTCAATTCTTTTAAGTACTTATAAATAGTTAAATCACTAACTCTGAATTCTATCTTTCGTATATACTACTCCCGCAAAGAAAAAGAGGGAAAAAGTATCATAGTCGTGCTGTTTTTTGCATTTACTCCATATGAGATTATGGTTTCTAAGGGCGAGCTTCAGTGCTGCCATCTCGCGGCTGCAGACATTAAGGGCGTCAGCCGATTGTACAGTCAGCATAGGGGAGCTTCAGGGGCGTGAATTGGACACTATCCGTTGGCAACGTCAATGCAATTCCGTACTTAACTGCACCTCATTACATCATTCATTAAATTTCGTCTGACATAATAACCAGAAATCATTACATTCTAAATAATATCCAACAATCATTAATTGACAAACACTTTTTCACTTATATTATTACATTCAAGATTCCTTAAAAACATCGTTATATTTTCCAACAGGATAAGGTTACCTTTTTGACAACAAACATACCACTATACTCACTTAACAATATCTTAACAACAATATCCCAAATTCCCTCTCAATAAATTTTCGTAATATTTTAATACATCTAAGTTTAAAATCTTTTATTGATTTTATTTAAGGACTTGAAGGCGTCTTCAGGTAACATGTTCCATGCCCTTACTCCCCTGTTAAGAAATGAGTATTTAGCCAAATATGCCCTTATTTTCCCAATTTTAACTTCTCATCACGATCGCCGCGCGCAAAATAATTCGGTTTTTCTAATCTGTAACTTATTTCCCTCCTAATATGTTTCGCCAGCGTTTATTACTTGAAAGTAGAAGTAGCGAGAGTGTTAAAACAAAGGCTACAGACACCTTCTTTATAGATTGTCCTATATTAACCTCTTCTACTGCCATCTTCGAGAGCATACAAATGTTTCGTAAACGAACGATCAATTATTAAAATGATTAATTCTTCGAAAATAGATCATTCTAAAGAATCGGAAGTTATCCAAATTTTACAACAAAAGAACTGATTCGGAGTTGTATTCTATTCAGGTAAATTACGAACCTCCTTGAAGGCTGGGTTGGGTGTGGGCATTGCACCTGGCATTTTTCCTGTAAATATATTTTTATACATAAGCATAGTTTCATAAAGTTTTGAGGAAAAGGATGGGACATA
The DNA here is from genome assembly GCA_947579665.1 of Sympetrum striolatum. Classification (NCBI taxonomy): domain Eukaryota; kingdom Metazoa; phylum Arthropoda; class Insecta; order Odonata; family Libellulidae; genus Sympetrum; species Sympetrum striolatum. Next base: position 106,878,278 of record OX388343.1, on the reverse strand, counting down.
AGGATAAAGGAGAGGTGAATTAGGTGTTGATAAATCAGCAAAAAACAAGATGGGATGGTTAGAAGTGAAAGGCTTTCGTAAAAAGAGAATGGAGAAACGAATAGAGGACATTAGAGAAGAAGAATAATGTGGGAAACTATTGCGCTGGAAGATTCTATGGTTTCAAATACGAAGATGTTTGAGCCTTCGAGCCGCTTGTTTATCTTACTATCCCTGTTTATTATAAACTCATTGATGAGTACGTAGAATTAGATTGGCACTCACTTAAAAATAAATCATTTAAATTATGTGTTTGTCTCCATATGATAATTTTTGATCATGTATAGTGAAATTTGAAAAATTAGAAACAGAAGAGACGAGGTAAAAAATTCAAATAAAAGAAGTTTCTTAGTTCGAATAACACAAAATCACAAAAGCAGATGTTTAAAAATTATTGGTGTGTGCAAATCTCGTTTAGTGAGAAGGTCCAGCTTTTACAAGGTCGTTTAATAATTCAACTAAAAGTCAACCCCGCGCAGAGTTTAGCCGACTTTTTATTTACCTAAAGTCTACGGTTAGAATCCAGACGCGTCTAAACCTTTTAATAAGAAACACACGTAAAGGTCATTTTCTCCGATACAGGGTTCATTTATCTTGAAAAATTGAACTAGAAAAAATAGTTGTTGGAAATCGAATAAAGCACCAAAAGAAGGATAATAGAATAAAGATTCTTATTTTGGTCGTGCAATGTCTTTTTCGAATCGAAATTGCGAATATTTTGATAAAATACGTGCATATCCTCAGGTACCTGAGGATGGCGTTAAGCGAAACCGGTCGTATTTTTAAATAAAACAGTATGGAAACTACAAAGTGCGTTCTTCATTTTTCATTATGGCTTTCCACGGAGTCCGGCTTAATACTATACAGTTTTATCAATTAAGATCGTTGAAATATCCCTGAATTCGGTGATTTCTCCCTTTGAAGCGTTAACAATGAGATTCAAAGCAGTTAGTAATCGAAAGCCTTTTATAACTGTATGGAAAGCTAAACGAATTTTGTACTAATAGATACAGAAATTAAACCAAGTAATATTTCAGTACCTATCGGTGTGTTTATATATAGGTACTATCCAACTTTATCTTTTCTTGATGGTGATCATCATACTCATGGGTATTTTGTTATATCATAAATATTTTTCTTAAAAGTTCATGTTAAGCGTTTGCCGCTACGTCATCAAGTTTGTTAGATTATGAAATATGAAAATCCTCTCTCAGAATATTAACTATAGCTATATATTTTTACGAATTTATAGGCTGATCCGATATTTTCATTCGAAATACTCTTCAATACGTCTTTCGTATGTTGCAAGATTTATTTATTCTAAAAAATCAAAGTAGATTTTCATTTTATGGACAATTATCGAAAGAAATAAAAGATACGTGTACTCTTTTTACTGCCGTAAATTATATATGGTTTGTCTAGTTAAGGAAAAATTGGATAAACTGAATCAGAATTTAGTCATTCAAGCATCATTTTCGAAAAATGTCAACTGGCAAGATAATTCACTTTTGAAGTTATCGTTCATTTACTTCAAATTTTCAGTTAAATACACAATATAATGTCCATCCAAAGAATTATTGGTGGTACATATATGGTTTGCGTTTAGTCCGATAAACTCGTTAAACTCTGTAAATATTTTCAGATATGTTACCCTATAATTGGAACTATCATCTTCAAATATTTTAACTTTAGAAATAATGTCCCTGAATTTCAATTATTCGCCGATACCACCGAATACAATCGAAAAAGAATAACAGAATCGACAAAAATTGAACAATTCCTGTGTTTATACAAACAATTGGTATTGTTCTTGTTGGTTCACCTCCTTTCTATTGGTTTTCATTTCAGAACTGTGAAGTTAAAGCAGAAGTCACAGCATTTGTTCGAGGTAGCGAGTTAAAATAATGCATATTAGACAGAAATATTAATGGTCAAGTAAAGGAGATGTATTGTATTTTTGTAATTTAGATTTGATGAGTTTTTGAGGAAGGATCTTGAGAATAACTTGCGATAATTTCTTATCACTATCGATTAAATCGCTTAAATTAGATATCTTCCGTGGGTTTGAATGTCTACCTTCAGTCTGATTTGGTTTCCTCGTTCCACTTTCATAATAATATCAGAAGAGAACATTTTTCGTCAACGGGATTTGAAAACATTGAAATTAAATTAAAGCTCATTCAAGAGAAGAGGTAAGAGTTTGCTCTGATTTTTCAACATAAAAATCACAGTATTAATAAAATCAATTGACGAAGCTGTCACTTTGTGGAACACCATAACGTAGGAAAGGAAAAGAACACTTTGTCTTAGTTCCACAGTAAATCTTCCTTACTTGTCTTAGTTTACGTTTCTTAGTTTACTTTTCTTAGTTTACATGTCTTAGTTCCACATTTTACTGTTGAACTAAGGCAAAGTGTTCTTTTCCTTTTCTACAAATCACATTATTATTGCGATTTATGTGTAATGAACTTATGTGTATGTAACTGGTCGCTCTATTAGTCAATTTATGTGTAATGAAATGTCTGGCAGTTCTCTACCTACCAACTACGAAGAGAAGTATTGTTTTTTTAAAATGAATTTAAGACTTTTCATATCTAAATTTCATTATTTCTTTCGATTTACATTCCATTCTCTTTTTCCGTCGAGAATCGAGGGGCACTCCGATAGTAAATAATAAAATTCACTGACGATGAAGAGGCGGCGACAGAAAAGGAGCAATGGAAAAGAGAAAATTGTGGAATACTTACAAAGAGGGAGGTATGCAATGAAAATCAACAAAACAAGTGTCACGAAACGTGAAAGAAGAGTTTTTCTCATTAGAAGGCTGACGAGTAGAGCAGTCACATTCCTTCAAATGTTTGGATATCATAACAAATAGAGACGGAAACTGGACGCACGAGATTAAGATCAGAATTGCGATGGGAAAGAGAGCATTTGAAAGGGTCAGAAGTGATGATTACTGCTAAGAAAATACCAAATATATTAGGAAGATATTTGTCAAATATATTGCATAGAATGTGGTTCTATATGGATCTGAAACTTGGTCGACAAAAGAGGGAATCTATCTTGAGAGCTTTGAAATGTGGCTGTAGAGGAAGGTGAGGTGAGTGAGATGAACGCACAAAGAGAGGAATTATCAAATATAAGAAGATAGCGATTATTACTACAATGCGAAGGGCGAAGTAGATGAGGCACATCATGAAGCACTAAGGCGCAGGGCTGGAAAAATAAAGGGAAAGTGTGGAAAATGATTGGAATGCTCTCAGATTTGAAGGGAGCAACCGCAGGAGGGTTAAAATGTTTGGAATGATGTCCGAAGACTGATTCACTTGATGAGTTTTGTATGATACAATATTGCATGTATCTAAACGTGCTAAACTTTCTTTCGATAAATATAACAAAAAAATCTTTAGGAAGAGATATTCCTCTAAATTTAGAATCTAATAAATGCTCTAAAATGCATGCCAATAGGAATGTACTACCGTACACATGTCAACACATGAAGAGATATTTGATTATTCTTAATTTAGTCATTATATGTTTAAATAACAGAATAAGATGAATTATCAGCTCGTAAGAGATACATTAAATACTGGTGAATCATTGCTGACAAGTTATCTTTCTATAATTTTATGTAGTATTTCATTATACTGTAGGATTGCACCGGAACATCATACATTGTGATGTTATAGCGATTTACTGTATCATTTTAAATTTGGATTAAATCTAACTAAAGCATGGTTTAGTCGTTATCTGCTGTCAGATCAAGAGTACCTTAGATAAAAATGCTGCCATCCTGTCCTTCTTCAATTATCAAATTTTGCGGGTTTTATAAGGTCTCCTCGGCTGGAACATTTAAAACCATACAGACTCAATATTTCACTGTTTGGACCATACATTTCAATAGAGATAAATTTTTCTTCCTATTTCAATAGCCTGTAAATTCGACTGCACACTTAAACGATATTTTCATATTTGCTGACTGGAAAAATCGAATCAGTAAGCAAAAATGGTATATCGACAAAAAATGGGATTTTTATAACCTGAGCGATCGTTTGTTGATAAATCAGCTGAAATGGCCAAAAATGTCGGACGATCCTTCAAAAGCGATCCTCAAGTCTAAAACAATCTCAGTAAACAAGGAGGTACACAGAGCCAATAACCTATTCGTTTCGCAAATCATTCCCAGATTGACTTCGAAAGAGTTCTCTTAAAAGTCGTTGAGATTAAGAGCCTTCGATTGCCTTTGAATCGGAGAAGGAAACAATCCTAGAATATTGAATGGCGAACTGAACAACCGGCCGTGGGTTAATTCAACAGCCCAATATGGCCGCAAGGCGCAAACGCTCATTTCCCTCGAGGTTACGCTATCTGCTGACAGATGTCGCTGGTGTAACGGCGCTTTATTGCGGAATATGGGTTCGCAGAGAATTTTCGAGTTATCGAGTGGCCCGCCATTGTGGCTTGTTTGACCGGGAATAGCGACCGGATGATACGGGTAATTCCATTATTTCGCTCCGAGGATTAAACGTATCGGCCGTGTGAGTGATTTGGTTTATCGGCAGATAAACTCCAAAGGTTTTATTTGCGTTCTCCCAGCAACGGGATCTTTCTCCGAATTCAAATATCATCGCATTTTTTGTGTTTCGGTTCGCATATGCAAATATTTGTGATTGGATAGATGACATACGCAAATGGATCAAAGAAAGAGTTTTCGATAAAGTCGCGCTGATCACCCATTTGCCCGTCTATTGTTTGCGGATTTGTAGTATTTATTCGGAAATTCGATGTAATTCCCGTTTATTAGCGATAAAATGTCCATCTGTCTAATGAAACGACGCCCATAATTTGTCTTCGAAAAAGCGAGCATTTATTAAATGTAATCTAGACTCTGTAGTTTATTAATGTCCATGGTGTCATTTCGTACTTTTTCTCTTAACTTTTATTGAATAATATCTGAATCAAAAAGTAATTTTTCATGAGCGATATTCTCGAAACCTCTCATGTGCTTATGGGAAATGACCAATAATTGTAATATTTGATGCCAGAAGTTGCTGCTTCAATGGGTGGTTCGAATTATTATGGACGGAACGTATTATTACTACGAAAATGACAAATTAAGTTGGAAAAACAAAACATGCAGAGAGAATGTTGTTGATCATAGAACTGATTTAGACTCATTATGAGTTAACATGATTAATGAATGTTATTGTTTTTTCTGTAAATATATATATATATATATATATATATATATATATATATATATATATATATATATACTGAGGTATGAGTGATTTTGAATAATGTCACCGACTTTCTCTCTTTGTGGAAATCTATGAATAATTTAACTCATAGAGTCATTGTGCTCCACTTACGTATACATATTACTATTATAGTATTCTGGCTGGTCAAACAAAGCAAGGGCAAACTACCTCACCCCTAATCCTGTCTAGTAAGCCTCATTACCCTGTACTTGCTAACGTTCGTTTCGGCGAAACTCCAACCTGCCCTTGGTCTGAGTACTTAACGGACAGTAGTTTAACTATGTAGCTTGAAATGCATATTTTTACGCATGAGGGTAGTGTTGTTATGTGTGCGGTTTCTTGTAAAAAGAGCGATTCCTTCCATCAACATGTTCAACAGTTGCGTCATCCATTATGTTCTAAAATTGAGTTGAAGATGACCTTCTTTGGAACTCTTATTATTGTTGACATCTCTGAAATATGTTTAACCCTCTTCCAATTGAGTGTTTCTCTTGACCAACTCCATTAGTGTTGCTCCAAAATAAAGATGCTTCAAAAAGGAAGACTATTTTCCTATTAAGATTATTAATTTATTCTTGTGGGCAAGCCGACATATTAAATTTAAAGAGGGCATATTAAAATTCAGCAGATAATAAAGCGAAGGATAAATATGTGTCGTTCTAATTTGAGAGGAATAGTTATTTTCTAAATATTATATACTTCGCCGTTTGCACGTGGCCCACGAATGTTCTTTCATTTAATTCTGTGGTACGAGAGACGCCTTTCATAAATCTCATAGTACACCCTTTTTTCATTAATATGCCATATTTGAATACATGGTTACATAGAGTCTGTAAGAAGCCGTTAGCACCCCCTATAAATCATCCTCTAATAAAACCGTATCTGACGCTTCCCTGCGCTATCCGAATTCCTCCATGGAACGCGCTGTATCGGACGAAACAACATTTCCCATTTTCGCCTCGAAAAACCCCGCCCGATTAAAAGATTAAATATTTTCCGGCGCATAACGAGCGAGCTTCCTCGTCCATTACGCCGGATCTTTCGCAATTAACCCGAATGAACAAGCTAATTTTCCAGTAAATGGTATCGTTTCCCCAAGAGTGGAACTTCGATTCGGTAGCACACATGTCGTTACGTCGGAGGGGAGGGCCCATTGTGGGCCCTTATTGCGTCATCAAATATGCAACGCTCTCCTTAGACCCCATTCCTCACCACCCAAATTATGGATCACCTAAATATTCATCTTTTCCAGCGCCAAAAGGGGAAAAAGAGCAGTTTTGCAGGGAGTCATTCCGCAGCCTTCCATTTCCATCATTAAAGTTGCCAACTTTTAGGACTTTCAGCTACAAATATAATAACTGCTTTCTGGATTAAGATTTTATATTTGATGGCTGAACTGTGACAATACCAAAGGAAATTATGACTCTATCCTTATTTACCGCTTTAGAGAATGCAGATAGCCTTTACGACGTATGGAGAAATCTTAATAATACGCAGGTACAGTTGCAGATGGAGAAAATAAATATTGGAAGTATTCCGTATATTTTGCGCAGTGAGTCACTAATGTATCACTTTTGGATTCACGTGCTAAAACTAGCTCCATACGAAATTTCGTGCTTCTCAGATTTTCCATTCATGGTTGCTTCTCTTAGTCACGGAGGGTATTAAATATTTAGTTTTTCTCATTTTTTTTGCAACCATGAAGTGAGCCTCTAATTAGCGTGAAAAGAGCCTTCGTCAACCCAATTCGGCCTTTCATCCCCCACCGCACCCCATCGCCATTAGCCAACCACGCAACAGACACATCACAATTTCCTCCCAAACCACATCCAACCCGGATACAAAGGAAACTCGCGCTTGCGCGTTGATATTTTTCTGCCATAACTGCGTCCCCCGCCTTATCTCTTCGATCCTTCTCCATCTCCTCTTCATTCGCTCAACGGAAGAGCAATGCTTTCGAAGCAGCCTTCAATCGCGCTTTTTACAAACGGCTCGCGATTTAAAAGTTTTCAACCGAACGGAATTGAGTGACATTTAATATTTATTTGTGGATCGATAAGATGAAATGGCTAACGAAGGATAAAGCGCGATTTGGGCTGAGAAGAATCTTTTCCAAGAGGGTGCGTTCTGCATACGTTGGATTTTCAATTGGAAACGAACGAAGTACAGTTGTAATCCTCGAAGAATCGATTCAGAGAAGAAATCCTTCACAACGGCCATCCTCACGTTTCCTCATATTCGCCCCACAAAAGTAAACGCAGGCAATTTCTCCATTGCATGAGGAAGGGTCGCATGAGGACGATGAAAAACTAATGGCACCTCATAGAAAAAAGGAGGTCCCTAAGGCGTTTATTTTATTTTTAAGGAAGATTGAGGTAAAGGCTACAAGAACTTAACGTGATGGTATCCGTTAAAAAGGGGAGTCTTGCAGTCAATTTTTTGGTTAAATTAATCCAATAGCCGTTTGGTCGGCGTTCCTCTTCTCATTCCCCGGTATTCCGAGAATACAAGAGAGGACACCGCACTGTTGTCAACTTAGCTCAGAATATAATCTTGCACGTCTCATCTTTTATTCGTTTGATGGCAGGTCCTCAATATCGAAAATTTTCCGTGAAAATCTCAATTTATTTCCGGAGCTCTTATAATTTGTACTCGAAATCCATATGGATAGTATGAATCTGAATATTTGGAGAGCTCTTCCTATAAAACTTGTTTAGAGCTCATACAATGACTCTTTTTCGTTTAATTTGGCAGTTAATATAGAAACATGCTTTACATGCACCTCTCGTAGGAATGCTTTACCTCATAACGGAGACGGATATATACTTGAAAGTTGAGCGTAAGTCCAGTCCAATAGTGAATTCGACCAACCTGCGTTCGACCTACTGCTAGTCGTGCACGACTCTTCCTTTATCTGGTCGTGAACTCTCGTGAATGTGAATGACGTGAGTCGAGCACGAATACATTGCGTTATCTTGAATTGAAGTCCACGCAGTCTGCCCAATTGTGTCAGACTTTCCATACGTGTTTACAGGGATCAGAAAGGAAGTACTGGTGCATTTTTATTCAATAACTTGGCGGGGTTCGAACCAAGATCGCCCAGATAGATTTCTATAAAAAATACATACAAACGTCAATTTTATCGATTGTATGGTTTTTTTCTTTTGAAGAATTAAATTAAAATGGATAGTCCTGCAGAATAAAAATAATCAAAAAAATCGGAAAGTAAATAAAAATTCTTACTTTGGCCTCAATTTTTCTTCAAATCAAAATTTAAGTAACTGACAAAATATGCGAAAACTTTCCAAAAATTTTGAGGTCGTGAACAACTCATCCCCCTGACGATAAAAGTAATTGTGTCATCCGATTTGGGATTTTAGTAGTATATGAAGGGATGTTACGTGGTCATTTGCAGGACCGTAAACTTGATTTGCGTGTACGATCGGCAAGGTAGTTGTACTCGTGCATGACTTCATCTTACTTGCCTTGTTCACTCACGTGACATTCACTACCCACTCTGGGAGGAGCCGTGAACGACTGAATTGGTCGTCTACTCAAGTTTTTAAGTGGTCTCCGTTGTGATTCCAAAGGAGTTCAATCATTCCCACAAGAAGCGCATGCATATTGAATAGGAATGCAGTAATTGCTCGCTTTCAGCTGTCAGGTCGGCCTGTCTATTGCTAATCTATCCATAATTAAATACTTTTATATTCGATTCACATGCAAGTAGGAAGCTATCGAGCAGATAATCTGTTTATATAATTTCAGAGGCTAACTGTTAATTGATTTCAAATTCGGATATGAATAAGTCTACCGAGGTAAAACTAAAATTAATTCGATGGATTCCTTCACAAAGAAAAGGCATGTGTCTGTGTTCTTATCAAATATTATATCTTAGTACCATACATAAGACTTTATCGGTTAAAAGTATATCGAGATTAATCTTTTATCGTTCTTTTGTGTCTGAAATAGGTCGTGGATTGTGTCTAATATGAATAGATCGAATTCCTTTATCTCAAGATTTCAAATAAAATATACGCAGGATATTTTCCAGAAGTGAGCCGCTCTTTATTTCGGAGAAAATGGAGCGTCGCTTTCAGTCCAGACGAACTTTGGTGATGAGAGAAATAGGGGAAGAAGTAGAGCTCAATTACGGGAAATATGTCTTCTATTTACGAGGTCGTAACTCTCGGAAAGTACTTCCTTTTAGCCGTCGTCCGATGGACACGTTTTCCATATTCTGTAAAATAAGGTCGAGGATAAACAGAAGTGGATAATAGTGACGTGATTAGGACTCGGACACAGGCCTCCGATTTTCCGGGAAGGTATAACAAAACTCTAAATTTCCGCGCCACGTAAATTTCACTTCTGTTGAAGTGGGAGACCTGGGTTCAAATTCCAGTTGTTTCGCTATTTTTCGCGTCTGATTATCCTTGGTGTTTTTATGGTGCCTTAAAGTCACCACCTTTTCCTCACCCCTCTAAAATAAGCTTCCGATTCTTTTTGTCGAAGGAAACTTATTTCCACGCAAACTTTTCACATTTTTGGTTTGTTATTAATAATTCTGATTATCGAATCATTCATTTCTTAAAATGTTTTATGAGAAGAAACACGATGTTTCGGTGTGGTTTTTCTTCTATTTCCTACCTTATAACAATCAGCAACTACAGTTTTTCAATATATTAACTGATATACTTGAAATATATCCAAGAAAATCGGACCGCATTCACTCTATGTTGTGTCTTGATTTATGTATTTTATCATCCTTTGCTAATATTTTGGGCAATTTTAGTGAACGGCTAACACTTTGGAATTCCTCAAATGTATTTCAAGTGCTACTCTCAATTACCATCTTGTGCATCAGTCTTACGTCGACAATTACCCATTCGATTATTTGGTATCGAAAGAATCCCTGGATGCATTTATAACAGAGTGAGATTTTTAGAATACAAAGCTTCTATTTATTTAACCTATGGATTTTATTTCATGAATTATTTGTTTCACTTAATTATAGAGATAAGTTTAACTTTAATTATAATAAATTAAAAATTAAATTTGTGAAAGATAAAATTGTAACATATGAGGAATGTTTTCCATGATTAGTGGTCAAAGAATGTGGTTCTAATGATTGTATTCTAGATCTACGGAGTATAATTGGAATGTTTGAATGGAAACCAGAATTAAGCATTTCAAAGGAGAGGCGTTCCTTCCAATCAAAAGTCTTTCTCTATAATCATATCAAAATCTTATAACTATCGTTCGTCGAATTTTTGCAATTTTTATAGCAATTTTATTAAAAGATAGTGATATAAGTACTTTAATGTAGACTATAATTATCCAAAAGATACAATCGAAAATGATCCTGCTTCTTAGTTTGTTACTCCCTATTTGCAGATGAAGATTCGGAGAGTAATGACTTTCCTTTCTTTTCTTGAATTGGTACAGGATAAATTCGAATATGTCAAATTTGTACAAATCACTTTAATGTTTATGAAACAACATTGACACTGCATAGTAAGTAATACATCTTTTTAGATAGTAAAGCAACTATTAAGAAATTGCTCTTTCAAGAGTAAGCTGCAATGAATACCAAGATAGTTGAAATTTTAAAACAAAGGAGAAAAACAAATTTATGGAATTCGTTAATTCGATTGTAAAAATACTGTTCATTCAATTATAAATGACAATTGATTCGAATAGAGTTTTTATTTCTCAATAGTTTGTATGCGCTATTCCATCCACTGATGATGGCCTAAAATGGTCCTAGACTGTTGCCTAAAATTGATTGTACTAATTTAAACGATCAGATATTTCGCAATTGATCGTTAATCATAAATAAAATTGAATTACTTTGAAATTAGCTGTTTCAGTTAGCGACCAAGAAGATAAATTATGTTTACTTCGGATTTTTTTTACTTTAGTAGCTTATAATTTCCATTTGAAAATCATTGTGTTTTCGAAACTGCAAAGGGACACCTGATGATGACTTTTTAGAACTAGTTTGATCATTCATGGAGCTGGTTTAGTAATATGATTGGACCTTCTTCTGGTTGTTTTACGAGACCATTAACGTATGCATCAGTATTATCCAGTAACTCATGGCGTCGTATGGAGTGTTTGCCGGGAGATCTTGCTTATTTGCGGTGATCCAAGAATCCAAGCAACATTTTCAGGAAATAGAAGAACCGCTGAAACTTATTTGATGATCAGCACTTGACTCTGCGTAACTCACTCTTCCATTGAAATACACTCCTCATCCCAAATCAGATAATTTCGCAAATTAGTCCAAATGGAAGGACAAGAAGAGTAATTCATTTAGGGAAATCAACAAGGCTCTTTATTTTCAATGGAACATATTATTCAAAATGACTCCTGAACAGTACCTCTTTGCGATGTTTTTTATCTGGAGACTGCCATTGAATTGCAAATGCCTAATGTCCGGTGGCTGCATTCGCACTCTAGAAGGGTCGTTCGATATTTGAAGTAAAGCACTCCACGCGCAAACATCGTAACATTCCTTCACGAAGAAAGCCCTTGCTAACGCGAAGCATTTCTGAAGTAGTGGAATCTGAATAATCATCGAAATGTGCACGATTTTTAATACTCAATTCTATTGAATTTGCCGGGGATGTCTGAAGGTAATCAGGATGATTCCTCATGCAATTCCAAAGCAAAATGTAAAAAAGTAAGAAATAAAATGTCAAAAAATATCTATTTTTCGAGGCTAGAAAACAGTTAATTCTGAAAATGAAACGCAATATGGCGAAGTTCATGTTCTCGTATATTGTTGATGCAATACCACGTGGCGATGGATGCCAACTAGTATTTCCAAAAGTGATGATAACATACTCGGGTGTTGCTTTATTCTTTTTAAGGGGAGTTCTAGGCCTTGATATCTGTCATGACAACTACTTGCTTCTCTTTTGAAACAAGCCCCTCCAGATCAAATCTTAAAAAGTTTCCCTTATCACCAAAGGCTTTTGACAAGCGGGGGTTATTCCAAGACGTCTGCATAGAGCATCATCTTCGTGAGGATTCAGTCCCTTGGGATTTCGTTTGAGGAGCGTAAAATGGTGGAAGAATAATAAAAGAACAGTTGAACGGGAGAAATAACAAGCGAAGGGGCCGCCGTCTACCGGCCGAGGACAGATTTACGCGGGTGAGGACGAAATGGCGTCAAAGAAACGGATGGCGGAGATGAGAGGGCGCGCGTAAAATAGGAAAATAATGAGAGAAAAAGGAAGGAGCGACGAAAAGTAGATTCCCTGTATCCGCAGTGTGTTGAATTCATTTTCTTGGAGGATTCTCAGGCGTTGAGACGTCCTCGTCTTTTTATATTCTCGGCTCTTCTAATTTAAACGTCAACGGCGATAACTAGGGGTTATAAAGCGCTCCTTCCTTCGACTTTATTTACGCTCAACACTCATTAAGCCGTGAACTCTTTCCATTCCGGAGAATCAATAATCGCAGGAGCGATATACATTAATGATTATTCCAGTCTCTGAAAATGTAACAACGTTTTTAAATTTTGTAAAACAGCATTAATATAAGTAGAGAAATCTCCCTACCATTGCATAAGTAGGGAAGCTTCCACAATGACGATTGCAGTGTTACGTAAGATGTGTCGGAAAATTAGCGAAGAATTTGAAGTGTTCAAATATTAGAGACTGAGTCGTGGATGGAATTGAGGCCAACGACATTGACTCAGTGCAGTTTTCAGTGATACAGCAATCAATAAGACTCTTGCTTGAAGAAAGGGTATGTAATTGAAGAATGCGTATCTTGAATTTGCCAAAAGAATTTTGGAAACTGAAGGATCTTTTTATATTTTGGGAGGAATAATTGCTAAAGTGATATCTTGATTTTTTCATTCTCAAACTTATTTCAGTTTAATCTCCATGGCCGGAATTATTTTTTGTAATTATTTTGAATTTCTTACGTATTTCGCTTTGTGATTGTCTGAAAACAATACCCATAAAATATTATGCCAAACATATTTATAAAACCAGCCAAACAAATACAAAATTGCTACATTGTCATCGAGCTCTCCTATTCTGTGATACAAATGAAATAATAGTTGGTGTCTGATGATGCCATATGGCATCCGTAGTCTCTCGAGGGTTAAAATTAAATGAAACGTTGGTATTTATTAAAGTGTATCCTCAACTTCTGAGAAGTTGTCAAATGTTGTGCCTTAAATATGGTTATCCGAAGCGGGCACGTCACATTCGGTTTTTGTTCAGGCCGAACAGAATTTCACTCACTTTTAATGTCGCATTCACTTTCCCCTCGTATTTAAATTTATACCGATTGAAATAAGTTTCTCCCACTTTCCAGTCCCTACAAAGAATCTTTTCAACTTTTTATGCAGTAATGGAGAGGCGCATATTGTTTTTTAGTAGGTTTGCCTTCATCAAATATAGAGGAATCACATTACTATATTGGAAATAACATATAAGTGATTCGTTTATTTGCAACGGCGTGCATATCGTGATCGTCACTGGACCTTTTTTAATTTAAAAGCTTTGCTTTTCTCATTCCTCGGGAAAGAGAGTGAAAGGAGAGAACAATTACGGTCCGTGGTTTGTGCCGAGGAGCGAGAATTTGTTCCCGATGTAAAGTGAATGGGGGAACATCATTGGAAGTGCACTAATGCTCTCATGCCATTAGGCGCTGCCTTTTTTAATGGTTTCCCTTCCATCGGCAGACCGTGGCGCCATTAGTTCGCTCTTTGCCCGCACCTTTATTTTGTTTATCCATCCGTTTTTCGCTCGCGTCTTCTGCGATGGCTCTATTTCCATTCAAATGTTTCCTTTTGACGCTTCCCATCTAAAAAAATCGCCATAATTGTATTTTTCGCCGATTGAATATGGCATTTTTTCCTTTTCGATCGCACGATGCTGGAGATAGCGGTGTTTACCTTTGAAGGTACGCTCAACCAAAATAGGGATGAATGAAAGAAGAATTTCTGAAAAACTTATATTAAGCTAAAATGGCACAATTACATCGCAATTTTGATAGTTTAATATCTATATGATTATTTATCACATATTTATCGATTTTTCTTGTTTAATCTCTAATGGTAGGAAGGCTTTCATAAGTATCAGGACTGTTATATCTTATAGCGTCTTCTTTTATTAGAAATATGGATATTAAAGCCTGTTAATCTTCTCAGAAAAGTTAATAATCCATTTAAAAAATTCTAATCACCTGAAATTTAAAAACATCAATTTGTATAGAAATCTTTAAGCAATTAGCATCAATCGCATTTTCAGTAAGAAACAAGAATTCTCAACTACTTAGATGTTTTGGATACATTTGCAGTATTTTGTGCAAGAAAACCTTGAAATGAAACTTCATCAACCCCCATCAAGATGTCAATAAAAGAGTTCTGCTGGCCTCTTCCTATCGAGATATGCACGTTGTGTGCCTTTCACTGCACAACTTCTCGCTCCTGAATCGCTAGCATCTCTATTTAAACTTCCACGGTCCTCTGCATCGTCTTATTTGCAGGATCGTATTATTCTTCTTCCTTTAGAAGCATCAAGCGATATGGCGAAATCAACTAAGGCAGGAATGTAACGTTTTCGGTAAAATACGTATTACTCGCAAGTTATTGGTAGCGTTCGTATATTTAAGCTCAAAGAACGTTAGTAATATTTTATCGATTAAATAGACGACTCAACTTCTTAGATAGTCAGTTAGTGATTGCTTTCAAAATAACCTAATTCCTTTCATTCATCATCTCACGCTGTAGAATATGATAATCTTATCCTTTTAATTCCTCTTCCGCAAATCATTCCCTTCTCTCTCTTTGTTTGCTACGCAACGTAACCGCATCCCTGCAAAGTTTCGTCACGCTTTTCTCTTTCGACCCTTTTCGCCATTCCACGTGGAGTGACCGCCACGCCACCTGGATTTAGTATCGCCACGTACATTCTAACGAGAGAATTCTATTTTATCTTTTTACGTGTTGCTTTGCACGAAATCGGCCATCGCATCACGGGAAACCAGAGCACAAGCGATTTATTGTAAACGTCAAATGTGAGCTCTCGAGAATGCGTGGTATTCATTGTGGGAATGAATATTCAGAGCACTGTGATGTCTAAATATAACGTCTTCTACTAAACGGTGATTCAATATCATTGGATGGAACGGGTGATTGCATTTTATTCTTCAAACATCTGTTTTAGCTGCCAGTTTTAATAAATGTTTCAGTAATTATTATTTGGAGTGGTCTTTCGGCCATAATTAAAGTTTATAATGATAAATAATTATGATGCTAAAATGTTTAGTCACACAAACAAAATCTACGACATTTAAAGAGCGTCTTAGGAAACTTGCAACATTATAGATAACAATTAATTTTAAATAATAATGAGTTTTATATATAAACTAGTCAACTCCCTCGTCAAGCATGACGGGTATTTATTTCAATTTTTTAATAAATATGCAACATTTAAATATAGATGACTTAATATATAACTTATCAATAGCCTATTTTTTTAATTAAATACTAATCTGGATGGAATTTTAACTTAAGAATATCAGCGAAATTCCTAAATATTACATAATCGATTTCTTCGAGCAATTTGTGAGAATTACATAAACCCGCAGCTTTAAAGCCTCGTTTGCGTTAAAATTTTGTTCGTCTCCGGAAAATCTCCGCTTTCATCACTACGAAATTCAGTTATATCTATTAAAGTCCCTCGTCAATCTTGACGGAAGTTAAATTATTTTAAAAACTTTCCTTTAAGTGTAGACTTTCTAAGCTAGGAGGTGTCAATTGTAAGTGTATCATAGTTTAACACTTTTCTGACATGTCGTTGGTTTGACTTTTACTGGATGAATTATTAATAAATTTGTTCATGATCAATTGTGCGAAGCAATATTTTTTAATTATAACTATGAAATCAGAATTCACAAACATTTTCTATCTTTAAACCTTAAAATACTATTTAAGTGGTACGAAAATATTCTATCACCTTCCAACGGTTAAATTGCGTCTTAAATTTCAAGACTATTCTTTAAGTATAATATGTTCATGTAGGCATCAAATATAGTGTTTGGCAAACGCCCCCGTTATTGGTGATGGAAAACAATGTAAATTGAATTCTGAATCTATTATGACTGAATACGCAACTTATTCATACCCTAATTCTTTGGATAAATACTAATCAGTATCGAATTTTAAACTAACAATAAACTAGCAATTCCGAAAAATTGCGAATTCGATTCCATTGAACATTATACAGTTCGTGAACATCACACAAACGCACTGATTTAAAATATCTGCTATAAAATCAAGTTTGCATTTAAATTCTGTCTCTAAAAATCTTCCTCGACGTAATATTTCTTCGTCATCACCAAAAACGAACTTATAAATGTCCTTTCGTAAATCGGTTTGATAAAGAAAAACTCAAAATTGGCCGTAATTTTTTTCCTGTTATTTAAATATCATAGTTTACATTCACTGAAATCTCAGTAAATTGCCCCCTCTTCTTAAATTATGACATTAGTTCCTACCATTAATTGGGTGTGCACTTAAAATCCCCGTGTATTCTTGCGGGAAAATGAATGTATCGGATTCAACAATTGTGAATAAGGCGGAATCTCTCGATGCGTGGAATTGTTTGGCGTTAAGTTCAAGTACTTAAGTATGTTTGTATATACATACATACCTTACAAGCCATCTTTCAGGCTTAAATGTTATTTTAAAATATTTTAGTATCACCTTGGTTCTATTTAGCGATGTTTGCCAGAAATAAACTCAACATAAAAAGTTTGTTCTTTCCCTGAAGATGTCAACTTTATTGTCGCAAACCGCTAATGGTTCTCCCGAAGCAGGCGACTCAACGGTCTATCCAATAGCCTTCCAGGAATCCGCTACTGCTTGATCTGCAAGTTCGGCTAGCGAAGCTCTCCAAGTAACAACCTTAAGCTCAGCCGTTTCCATTATTCTGCAACTGCATTCAGTGTCCGGTGTTTTCTAATGGATGAGAATTTTGGAGAATCGTTAAAAGTTAGACAAATATGTTTGGGATATTCCGTTTACGATCAGCCTGAATCAATCAAGAGATCAAACTTATTGGGCAGTTGTTATGTTCAGCATATCAATTCGCAGTTTGCTTTTCGATATCACCCACGCTCTGCTTTCGACTCGGGTCGGGAGAAGTTACGCAAATAAAATCTTCAATTCATGATTTCGAAGAACCTCTTTTGTGTACTGCGAGGCTAACATCATTTTTGAGGAAGACTCATTGTGTTCTCCTCAGCCACTAGACTACCTCAAAGAGGGAGAAAAGAAGATCTTGTCCCCTCTGAATCCTCGAGGGAAGGCAGCAGGTGGAATGGTGTGGAAGGACACGCCGGCTGTTAAAGGTGAACATCTGAATGGAACCAGTGTCAACTTTCAGCTTTTTATTCCGGGGTCTGTCAATGCAAGAACGGTGGCATTTTTTTCAATTTCCTTAAGCATACAAATAACACTCTCACCCCGGGATTGTTAGTTTTGTGGTACGCACTCTTAGCTCGGGATTTCTACACTCTCTCGTCGCGACGATGGAATCTGAGGATGAATATGGCGACAAAGTGCTTTTCTTTCGTTTTTTGTTCGTCGTGCGGAAGAGCGTTGATGTTTAAATGTGCGCAGGTCAGTTGTTAGGTCGAGTTTATTACTCCAACGAAGTGGGTACTCCTCTCCATTAATGAAGGGAGAAAAGATTTATCATTCTTAAACATCTTTGCTTTTCTTTCGAAACGTTTTTGGTAGTTTATACAGAGCCGATAAAGCCGACTTAGATTCAATGGTGCGTCTGAGTAAACATTGAGACATAATTTCCACAGCTGTATCGTTAAGTCAAAATTAAATGAAAACTAAAGGACATTTCTAAAGCGCATAATGCGATAGCAGTTAATAGGCGTGGATTTTATCTTCATTCGCCCGATGTTCTTTGCTTACTACGAGACTACGTTAGCAGGGGAAACCTTCGACCTAAGATGTCGAAGTACTTAAAAAAATTACCACATATCTAAGGATCTCTCTCTGAAAGTATCAACATCTTTCCTGATTTATTTTCTTCTTCGGCAAATCTGAAACATTATTTCCGTTATTTTTTATTATTCTTCTATTTTAAGGCTCATACATATTTCTGAGGATTTGGCACACCATGTCTTCATGTCCGTTATTACGAAGTAATAGCGTTCCATATTATCAGCCTCGCCATCTTTGAAATAAACATCTATTGTTTATTGGAATGAGTTGCGAACTTGAAAACCAGCATTAAATGATAAATTTCTAGTATTTAAGTTTACATTATGAATGGAGTCAATGTTAACAGATCACTCCTGATTTTTAAGTTAACCGAATTGAAAATTCACCTTTTGAAATTTTAATAAAATACAGTGGTACCTCGGGATACGAGCAGC
Source organism: Sympetrum striolatum (assembly GCA_947579665.1). Lineage (NCBI taxonomy): Eukaryota > Metazoa > Arthropoda > Insecta > Odonata > Libellulidae > Sympetrum > Sympetrum striolatum. The sequence goes on along the minus strand of OX388343.1, from coordinate 106,859,547 downwards.
CTAACATACGAGTTTTTTGAGATACGAGCTCGGGCCATATTTTCGTTCAAGATACGAACCCAAATCCGAGATACGAGCCGTGTTTCCAAGCCATGTGCAGCCAAGAAGGCAAAAGCAAGTGATAATTAAATTTACGTAAATGTTAAGCTTAGTTAAGTTTAAAGTTAAGTCCATTGTTTTAAGTTTTTTCTTCATTTGAAATAAGGAAAGTGTAGTTTTGTTTTAAAGTTACGAAAATAGTTTTAAGTTCTAAAAAAGCGCCGTTTATGTACGTGTCTAGAGTGCCTGCATCCCTTCCTCCTCCTCGCCGTTCACCTTCGTTTGCCGCACTCGTCTGTCTCCAAAGTAAGACTATTATGCTAAATAACTCTTTTATTTCTTTATTTCATATTTTGTTATGTATTTGTTAATTATACATGTTTATTTTTTATTTAAAAACATATCTTTATTCATAATTTACAATGGTTTGGGGATTTTTCATAGGTCCGGAACGGATTAAATCGAATTCAGTTATTTTAAATGGGAGAAATTCGTTTGAGATACGAGCTGATTGACTTACGAGCTCGGTTCTGGAACGAATTGAACTCGTATCTCGAGGTACCACTGTAAGTCTTTTTTACGCAGCACGTCCTAGTGGCAGCAGACACATTCTGAGGGGCGCAGTCACACCATTCTATAGTAGATATCACTGCTTGGAAACTAAGAGAAACCAAAGTTTTCCCTCTATTCTATGATATCAAAAATTACCTCACACCTCCATAAAATGTTATCAATTAAATGTACAAACTCGGAAATTTTGAGTTGCAGTTATCCGAATTTTCTGTGGAAGAGATTGGTAATCATCTCTCTTTGATTTGATTCGTCAATGTATGATTTAATCATACCTGTTTCATGGAATAACTATTCTACAACTCACTCGAATTGGTATTTCTTATAGATTCCAAACTGTCAATTGGTCTTTGTACCCGTCATTTTCGGCTCATAAGAAAACACCTTCCCAAATCAGGGCACTTTGCCGTCTTTAGATATCGATTGATTTACGCTCAGAACAGTGCCATAATTCTCTTCTAAGGATCACGACGGAAAGTATGGTCATTACTGAAGGGCATCATGCTCAATCCATCAATTTTCCGGATCAGAGTGAGGGGATCCCATTCTTAAACGGGTGCATCAAGTGAAACATCCAACCCCTGCAACTGGAATACACGACCCTTGTATCTTTCCTGCCGAGAGCACCCAATTAAGGAAGAGGACCTATCAATCAGGTGGCCCCCAACGAAGGGACACATGATGCCAGGGGGTGGCAGGAGATATGTTCGTATAAAAACGCGAGGGTGTGGGAACAAGGCGGGAACAGTGGGCAGTTGCGGTACAGTGCTTGTTGCTTAGACGCGTTCCTTCCGAGGGGAAGCGTTCCCTAACAGTCATTTGTTTGCGACCCCAAAAGAGTGGCCTCACTTCCATGAAGTTCACTCGAGCGCTCCACGTGACTCAAGGGCGTGCTTTGCTCACCCTCGAGGAAATTACAATTGGGGAGCATTTTTCAGGGTGAGGCGAAAAAAGCATATTTTCATATGGGTGAAATTTGTAAGAGATGTATTTATTTCACAGTCTCTTGATAAGAAGACTTCATTTATATTCTCAATCCTTACGCAAGGACTCATACCATCTCGAATCGACAATCAATGGGTTCAGTTTTAACTCTTTAGAGCTATACTCTGTCCCTTTGCTCTGGTAAATGATCAAAGAAAATAGATATATTAATATCGGAGTATTTCATTTCGTCTGGAATCATGCGAGAGAGACGCGAGGAATAGTTCGATACTATCACAGAAAGTCTAAAATTATATGCAAAACTTTTGTTTTGAAAGATTACTTACAAGGTTTTATTAGTACTGTATGTGGTTAGGAAAATGGAGTTCGTACTTGACTAGAAATAGAAAAATGAGCGTTTCGTGTTAGTTGTCTTGCTGCATACGCTTCGAAGCATTATTTTGTTTCGTTATTAAAGCGATAATTTATTATAAGCGATATTTTCATTCATCGTTCACACACTACAAATACTTTAGCCCTCTTAAGAGTACAATGAACGGATTCTCTGCATTGATTACATTAGTGAAGCAGCCGATTAATTGATAGAGAAATTGACAGTGAGCTCCCGAATAGTCATGTGGACAGCGCGTTCGCCTTTGGTGAAAGCGGTCCCGGGTTCGATTCCCGGTGGGAGCCAATGTGCAAAATGACCTCAGCTGTCGAAGCACTTTTAGTAATACTACAACTACTACTAATATATTAGGCTCCCGGATAGTCATGTGGACAGCGCGTTTGCCTTTGGTGAAAGCGGTCCCGGGTTCGATTCCCGGTGGGAGCAAATGTGCGAAATGACCTAAGCTGTCGAAGCACTTTTAACTATACTACTACTACTAATTGACAGTGATTTTTCGAATGTAAGAATAAGCGGAGTTTTTAGCTGTGTCGATGATTGATATTAAAGACAGACAGATAATATCTTTACAGAAGGGCTAAATCCAATTAATGTCACTGTTCAGATCGAACATCAATCGGATTTATCCACCTATAAATATATTCTTTCAAATATATTTCCAGTCATACTCTTAACAGAAGTCTTACAATTAGTCCTTTCATTCAATTTTACTCTCGGAATCCTCTTTAAAATGTCGCTCATACAAATACTTATTTAGAATCATCAAAATTGATAAAAATATCGAGTTTTACTTCCCCTTACATTTTACTATAAAATTTGTACTTTAATTAGCGCGAGTTCGTCTTTGTCTTTTGTTTATTAAAGAATTATTTACGGAATGCGTGAAATGAGACTAGTTTATACCGTAGAGAAAAGATGATCATATGTGAAAACAATATTTACGTGTCTTTGATGTTCAAAAATAAAAAAGGGAAGGATATCAAGAAATAAATTTAAATTAGTATATTATTTATTGAGAAGTATTACGGATGAAATGGCACGGGAGAAGAGAAAGCAAAACGGGACAAAGTATTGGAAAAGATATCTGAAATGGAAGGAAAAGTAAATGGCTGATTACTTCAAAGTAAAAGAATATAGATATAGTTTAACTAGCCATTCATTACGAAAAAAGAACAAAATGGCTCTGATGAGAGGAGAATCAGTTAAAAACTGAGGTAAAGAGAGAGAACGAGAAATGCTCCGTAGTGCAGTCAAAGAGCTGTCAACCAAACTTGATTGGTCATCCGTCGGTGGTTGGGAAGGAAGGGGTGTTTGACGATGGTTGCAACCGAATGACTCCAACCAAATTGGCCCGGAGATTCTCTTTCATGGCCTAGTCATGCTTCACAGGGGGCTTACGGAAGCGTGGAAACCTCATCCAGAGGTAAAAAGGCGCCTCTTGCAATTGCCCCATTTGACGTGTCCCATTAATGATGTCTTTTGAGCCGATCTTCTCGTAGAGACAGGTGCAAATTCATTTGTTTACAGAGTTTTGGTTTAAAGATGAAGGCTATTACGCGTGATTCTCAATAATTCATCTTGCATTGCGACTACCGGAAAAGACTGACTTTGATTGAGTGTCAATTATAATTGATAATAATTATTGAAATTTGGGAGAGACAATCATGAAGAGTCTTTTCTTTATCGGAGTAAGGCTTCCTCTTTTTAATTTTTCGATCCCTGAAACTTTTTTCTGGGACTACTTGACTTTTAGTTGCGGAATTCGTTATTCATCTTACTTTTCCAATCGAATCGAAATTTGCATCAAGCTGTTCGATTGAAGGGCGAGCCAATATTAAATTGGGAGATGAACTGATTTGAAGTATTTGGTTTCTGACGTGTTTAGAATTGTGGTGGAGTAAAAACACGTTTTGTTTTTCGTTCTCTGAGTAACCAAAGATTTACGGATTTAGAAACTCACGCTGTTAAAATTAGTGAGAGGATCGTAAGGTATTTTGGGTGAGCAGAAATGCGTCGTTGATGATCACGAAGGAGTGAATTTAGGGTTATGTCGCTCATCCTCAAAATTATTAGCAAAGATTTCATATTTTGGATGACATCTGCTTCTGTTGTGTCATTTTTCTGTTTATGCCAAATCGGGCAGAGTGATTAAATTTTCAATGACCGACTGTCTATGATATTTTTATAGTATATTTGAAAATTAATACTGCCCCTACTGATTGTTTTTTGTCAAATGGTGTTATTTCAATTTAATTTTCAGGAGAGAAAATTATATCTATTTGGCATGCAACAAAGAGGTGAAGCACCACCTGTCTGCGGGTTTACGAAGGATCAAATTCACCTTAAAAACTTCTTTCTTTCAAAATCATCTTCTTCTGGGTAAGTTCCCTCCTTAGCGAATTAGAAATTACGGTACAGTTCAGAGAACAGTTAGAATAGTTTCGAATACCTGCCCGGAAATTGGAAAAACAGGGTTCGAGTCCCGGCCGCTATTTTTCTCTCCTGTCCATCCTTGAGTATTTAAGCACGTCGATAAGGTAATGGATAGTTCCTCATCCTGAAAGATAATTAGTATATATTTAAACTTAGGTCTTTGGGAATAATCTGAGCATGTCACTGAAGGAATAGCTTAATATGAATATATCGCTCATTATGGAAAGATACTGTGATTTTTTATTTACGTAAATGTTCGTTTTAGATTATTACCCATATTTTTGAGAATCATTGAGGGGAAAGCGTATGACTTTTATAAGTAATAGTGACTCTATATATTTTGCATAAGCATTTTATATGTACTTGAGGGCATAAGCATTTTTTTATATGTACCCTTTTGATTAATATCAAATGTTCTGTGCGGAATTTGGGCAATGAGAGTAACCTCTCACTTGAAAGAACGTCGACTTTCAAAGAAAAATGATAGAGCAAAATGTGAACCAATGGCTGACTCTTCATTAATGATAAGCTGTCTCGTTGTTGTTTACACTGCTGCAAGGGGACAATTACTCTACCAAATGTGTGTGTGTGTATTAGAAATACGTAAGATGCGTGGGAGAAACAGGATGCTTTATAAATATACATTGGGGTTTTTAATATAGTAGAAAGCTCTTAAAAATGAAATTTAACTTTGACTTAACCATTTTGACACTTTTCACTTCTAGTTTAACTTTACATATTTTATTTTAATCGATAAATACAATCTAGAAACAGTATTTCTATATTTTTACAATTTTCGTGTTAAAGAATGATCATTCTCATACATTTGAACCTTAATTCTTTCATACTTTACGATTTTTATCTTCTAAAATTTAGTAGCTCTTTCCGTATAAGTTTCTGGAGCTGGATATTAAAAAATTAGATTCAAATCCTTATAATATTTCTTCAAATCAATCACAAAATCGCTTTTGGAAGTGGAATTGTTGGCTGTGAAATACCAAAATGACGGGTTCTAGTTTCAGCTGTATGTATGTGATAGAAATTTGTCTTTATGTAATTTGTTTAATCCTAAATCTCAAAACTTTATTTAATTCTGTGTTATAGCTTTAAAATAATGTGTGGCATCAATTTGAATTTTGATCGGTCTCTTAGAGGTACTAACAATGTTTAGTTTGGACTCCTTCGTAACTGATTTAGGCCAGCTCAGAATGTCCGACAGTTTTCAGTCTGGCTTCCGAATAGCTATGTGGGCAGCGTACTCAGCTTCGGTGAAAAGGGTTCCGGGTTCGATTCCAGGTGGGAGAAACAACGTAAGATGTCGAAACACTTTAAAAAACAAACCAAAACAAAATTTTCAGTCTGTTAGTACCGTACATCCCAGAGTTAGAAGACGTTTAATGTTACAAATAGCTGATACATGTAAATAGATATTGTAAAAATAATACTAGGTGAAGATTCGTAAGCTAAAGAAACTCATTTGAGGTAAATTTTAAAAATATATAAGCTTTTAACACTTTAGGTAGCTTAGTCTCAAATCACAAGATGATGTTTAACATCTTATATACTCAAGAATTTTGAGCATTTTACGTCGAGTTACATAAATTTAAGATGAAAGAAGAAGAATTTATTCCTAATTGGCCAGCTACAATACAGAATACATACCATACCATACAAATTTATTTAATTCATTAGATTTTCTCTAGGCATTTTCCCATAGTTTTGGCCCCAATCTGCGAAATCCTTTCTTAAACTCTCCGCCAATACACCATAACGAGCTACGCGCAACGGCCGTATTCCCTTCGAAGGAACGTAAAATCGGTTGCTATAGAAACGGCTGTTTTGTGTCAGCGGACCTTTAAAGCGAGAGAATGTCTTCGCATCCGATTATCGTGGCCAACTATTTTGGGGTTTTATTGAGGATTTCTAAGCGTGGCGAACCGCTCTGGAGGGACTTTGAGGAGATAACAGCCTTAATTGGGACACCAGCCATTGGTGCCGATCCATTGTCTCGGTACGCACCTTTCGCCGTATGCAGCGCCGCCTATTGTTATCGGAGGAGAACTGAGATTCGCGAGGCAACACAAAGGCGTAGATGACGTCTCTAGGCCTGTTTTATTTTTCCTTAGTTACGCCTCCCGAGTCATAAACTGAACAAGCCGATGGTTTATCATTTTATTTCGATGATCATTCCACTCAGAGTTTTTAAATTCCTCAAAATTTGATATTTATTTGTTCGAGTTTTGGAAAATTTGTCACTGGTCCGTCTCAAATTTGGAATCTTTCTTTTTAATATTCATCTAACTCTCGCCGTTGCTGATATTTCGTGATTAGCGACAATATACTCTAATTTGAATACAGTTTGCAAAAACCCAAATGAAATCATAATTTAAAAAATTAATTTGAGCCAGGAATCCATTGTCCTCCTGTTAGAACTGATTCCTCCTTTATCAGCTCACCTTCTACCTTCGCTGAAGGTCCAATTTCCGTTTGGCATTATCGCATATTTGAAACTATCGAGAAGCAATGAAAATATTTAATCATCCTGTTGGATCCCCTTTAGAGATTTAAACTAAGAAAACTCTGTCATATCCTCTGCATTCCTATGTAAATGATTTTAATTTCAGTAATTTGTGAATCTAAAAATCCTTGAAGTAGAAGCAAAAAAGTAGGTTTCAGAGTATCCCAAATACCTTAATGTCTTTTCTTCTACTATACCTGACTGAGTATTCCTCATTCTTTTGCCAATGTAATTTATTTCTCCTCACATTTGACGCCACTCCTCATCAGTAAACCTCATTCCCCCTCAAAATGTATCTGTGGACTAGCGGTGGAGAGGCTGCGACTGGCCTTTGGACCGAATACATTAACTATATTATTAAAGTTGCAATTGTCCGATATCCATCAGGGCCCACCTGTCTACATTTATCGTACGTATAGTCGGAGTATACGGAGAATAAAAAAGATTTCAAAAAGTATTGTTTGCAAAATAAATACCGTAGCCTCTGATATCATCTGATTCTGTAACTCTAATTGCACATAAATTTTGTATTTCACCGCTAAGAATAATGATCATGCTCTTTTTTTATTTCCGAAAGGAAAGGTGCGTATAGCTTTTATTTCACCGAATCTTTTTCTGGTGGAAATCAGGTGAATAGTTTAGTAGTTCCTCTGCGATAACGAGGACGAAAAATTATCGCGCCCTCCAACTGAAACCGAAAAGGAAGTAATTGCGGAGGCAATGGCGTCCGCAGAATCTCCCGTTTTGTCCTCGAAAGGCGCCTCATGGAATTACACCAACCCTTTTGTGGCGAGATAGCGCGAATTTTAAATGGGAGGGAAGATTAGCCAATGGGAGGAGAGATTGTGTACAGGAGTAAATGTCCCCAGCGTCGCCTCTTTCCGAGGAAAATTGGTTGAGAGAGAGATGGCATCTGGACGCTGGGATTTAATTCTTTTTTGGAAACAGTCGAGGGTCTACGGAGGAATGGCGTCCATGACAATGGAAAGGGTAATGAGCCGAAATTATCGGTAGAGTGGTAAGTGCAGCGCCTTTGACAGAGAGATACGACCATATGGGATTATCTAAGAGTCCAATATATGTAGGCGATGATGCTATGCGATGTTTAAATATAATTAATAATTTGCTCATTAATTATTTTCTAAACTTTCGGAATATATTTTTTTAAAGATTTGCTCTAATGAGTGGAAAGTGAACCAAATTCATCAGAATAATTAGTTGAATCGAACTGCATATTTGTTGCAGTACTTTTTTACTTTCTCCCTATACGTAGTATAGAGAAAGTATTGTATTCGCAAAAAAAATCGACCTCCAGATTTCGACGGAAATAGATGTTTTTGGGCCCATAGAGCATGTTTTAGATATTTTCCCGAACATGTCTGTCTGTGTGTCTGTCTGTCTGTGGTTAAAAAGTTTGTGGGCGCTCTATCTTAAAAAGTAATTATCCGATAATTTTCAAAATTCATATTTAGAAATTTCCTAACAATGTCAAGAGTTGATTAGTTTTTGGAGAATATCGTTTTACCGGAAGTTGTGGTTTATCCGGAACAAACTTTTGTTTCTTAAATATCTCTGTAAGAATGCAATATAGGTATGTACATTTACGCACAAAAGTTATAGATAATGTACTTTACTACAAATTTTGTATGAAATAGTTTTTCGTAACACTGATTGTTTAGGAGTTATTCTTCAATAATGGTTAACCGGAAGTTGTTGTTTACCCAGAAATGGAAGTTTTTCATACATATCTCTGTCAAAATGCAATTAAGGTATATACAATTATTCACAAAAGTTATAGATAATGTTTTTTTACTACAAATGGTGTATGAAACATTATCCTGTAACACTCATTCTTTTGAAGTTATTTATATATTACCGTCATAGGCTTCTGTTTTCAATAAATACGGAGAAAGTCATGTGTTGGCCACATCAGATTTTTATATTTATAAAAAGGAACTGTTGAAAATTGGAATACTATCAGCGACATATAAAACATGCTCGGATCGGCTAAAAAAACATATGAACACAAAAGATGAATAGTAGTCATAAACATTTATGAAGTGTTAATATAAATTTGTAATATCACGTAAATTTCTGAAAACATTAAACATATGAAAACGAGACAAAAATGTTTTAAACTTGTGTAATCTTTGACTCATCCTGAGCTTATCTTAGTTCATAATGGTTATTTCAAAGTAAAAAACCCATCCAGGATAAGTGTTAAATTCAAAAGTCTAATTAATGGTTTTAATTGTAATTCCACTCAATTTTTCTTTAATTTAACTTTTTGACTTCTACAGTATTGTCAGCATCGATTAGATTTAATTTATATTTGTTTTTGTATGCACATTATTTACCTCTACTTGCACCTTGGATTAAATAATTTGTTGTTGAGTAATGTTAACATCATTATGCATATTTTTAACATTAATATTAATTTCAGTGAACCACGTTTAAAATAATAAATAATTATTTAAGGAAAACTTGGATAAAGTAAGAATAACTCTATTTTTGCTTTAAATTCGAAATTAATGCTGATTGAAATAGAGATCAAAGAGTGTATTTCAATAAAAACAATCACTTTTTCTAAAACGAATCTAAAATATGTTAGAAATTATTTGTCGGGTTGTTCGTTCTTACATTTACAGTATTTTAAATTTTAAAAATATTAGAAAAATGATAGGAGTGAATAGTTTTAATTTTAACTCAACGCTGAAACTAGGATAAGGAAGGTCTCCCGTGCCTCGACGGGAGCGTTTAAGGTTAATTTTCCAGAGAATTAAGTAATTAATGCGCGAGGGATCGACGGGAGCACAATTCTCCGAGAATCACCTTTAACCCGCCATCCGCGAGGCAATTCGGTCGCTGCTCTATTGCCGGAGACTATGTTTGCGTGCGGCTGCATTCGGCGCAGTTAAAGGAAATTTATGGAGAGAGGAGATTAGCCGGCCACTGTTTACTCTGTCGTTCTGGACGATTCCTCTCGGTTTTAGAGTGCTTCAGGGGGATGTCTGGAAAGCTTAAATATGCGGAACCGACTTCTTCCTCTGAGGCGATGGACGCTCCGGACGTTTAATCGTTCTGATGGCTTCAGCCAATCATATTTTCTCGACTTGCGCTAAATTAAATTTCTAAAGTGAAGCAAAAAGTAAAAGCGAATGGGTTCTTTAAGCAGTATATTAAGTAATGAAGTGCATTTGGGTTAATGCAGACAGTGTGAAAGATAACCTTCGTGAAAGAATTTCTCTGTTTATTTCGAGAGTTTTGCGCAATGAAAAGCGAATCCCTAATTTTAAAGCTTAATTATAATGAATAGTAAGATAACAGTAGAGATACGATTCAAGATAATTGCGTACTCATCTTTCGCCAATCTCTAATTTGCAATGTGCTTGTATCCCTCACTTGCACCAGTTTTTTAGATAGTGCATTATTGTATGTATTCTAATATTGTTTGATAATGCAGTGATGTAATGCCGAATTGTTAATGCGGTTTAATAGTGCAAGGGATCGTGGGGAGGGGATTTGTGATTAAAATGCAGTTAGTAATTTTTTTTGTTGCTACCACCTGACAACAAAAAAATTAAGGGTATATAATAATAAATAAATAAATTTACTCCTCGTAATTTGATACAGTGTAGCGAAATATGTATATTATTCTTATAATACAGTTTATCATGCGATATTAGGTCCGATTGAGCCTTTCTTCCTCACAACCCGGAAATACAGCGAAATTGAATTGTCGCATATCTGTCGATCATTTTTTACGACCTATTTCCTTTTCTATAAACCATTATAGCTTTAGAAAATTTTCTTCTTCTTTCACTCACAGAAAAATCCGTAAGCATCTAATGCATTATTAAGCGTCAATAATTCATATTTTATAATTTATTAACAATTCAATTGTGTATCAGTGATTCATTATCAGGAAACAGTAGTCGTATAGTATATAGTTAGTAAGTAGACTTATTTTTAGAGGGGTTTGTTTTTCTCAATAAGCGATAAAACCAACAAATAACGCGAATTTTGGCCGATTTAGCGAAATAACGCTAATTTCGACTGTTTGAATAAGCAGCACGGATTTTGGCGATTTTCGCTTCATTCATCATTTGTAAGAGAGTGAAATGTAATTTTGGTATGATTTAGATAAATGTTCAATATATAATTGTATTATTTACGTATTTATTGTCATATTTTTGATCACTCATGACTTCTTTGTTTAGGCGAATTCAGCTTTGGCCTTTGGCAATAAATTCACAAAACTTTCTTTCCATTATGGATGATCACAAAATCTCACCTAATTCAATGAAGAAATATGTTTTGTTTTCCTAACATCTATCGTGTCAATATGTTTTTTTTTAAATATCATGTTTTGTTGATCTGCAGCTGTGAAATCATTTTCCTTAGGTGTAAACAGCACAGTTTTAAATAAACTTAATATAATATTTTGTCAAATTTAATTGTATTAATATATTATTGTAAATAATATATTCAATGCTTTTATTGTTTATGCTAAAGTGTGCCTAATATTATTCCTTTGCTTAAATGAGACTGTGAAAATTAGTAACACCAAATTTAGGAAACATAATACAAACACAAAGCATCGTAATTTGGGTTTCAAATCAACAAATTTTAGAAAAATAAAAACATTTTCAAACACCTCTACTTATTTTGATAAAAAACGTATCGTAGGTATTATCAGAATGCGCCTGAAAATGTAAACAACCCGCATGGCGAGCGAGGTTCCTACTGAAGTATACATCGCAGGATAATCGCCCCTTTTACAGTATTGCAGCGAATCGCGGTTGGAAATGAAGACCAATCAAAGGTGATATTGAAATGACTGTGAACTCGCAGACGATCTTATCTCCATAGAGTTACATAAAAAATCAGCCTCTCGCAGCTCTTAGTTTTTTTAACGGGTGATGCTTTTCATACAACATATATCCGAAGTGACTAAATGTCATTCTGATTGGTTGATTAGAGGAGTCGATTCGAGGTTGAAGGAAAAATTTTAATTTAGTTGAGCAACATAAATAAAATACTTAGTAAATTATGCAGAATTATTACCTAATTTTTACATTTGAAGTACATATCCACGGAGTTAGCGTAAAAATCAGAAATGATTGAAAATTATGAGATCTGCAACTCCTACGCAACGAATTATTCCATTTACATAGATGTAAATATTCTGTTGAATTCTTTCTTTCCTCATCTCCTTCGTTACATAACAACTTCGATGTGTGAGGCATACACGTCTGATGAATCGATAGACGCCTTCCTCAATGTCGTTTTCAGAGCAATGTACTGTTACTTTCTTTCTTTCCTAGATAGCCTTTTACTCGCATTCTCTCCATATTTTCAAACGTGATTTTGTCTGAATTGACTAAAGGCTTTCTCCAACGAAGGTGAGAAACTCTATTCACTTCATTTGTTTACCTCCAGCATAGGAACGAGTGCTTCTAATTTGCGTCACTTCTCAAACTAATAACCGCTTAACTATTTCATTTTACTTTCGATTTTGCGTCTTATAAGACAGGCCGACAAGATTTTGGTAACATTGACGTAGTTATTTGATTCTTATTGTATTTTTGCGAAAAATTCAACTGTGTATGTGAAAATTGTCTACCACGCACAGTTTTAGAGAATTTTGCATAAAAATTAAATAAACAAAGTAATTTCTTCGTTTATTCTTATCTTTATATTTTGATTTAGGCATCTCTCTAAATGTGTATCTTAATCGTTTATCACTTCATTAATTCACTATATTTACATTTAATGTATATTCCAAGATCGTATTCGAAGAACTACAAAATGGCGAGTTGAAAAGGACCCCAATCGAGTGGGAATTCTGTGCTCACTTAAAGGCTCGTTTCTGAAAGATCTTTATAGTTTTACTTTTAAGGTTGCTTCGAAAACCTCTTCGTCCAAGGAGAGGTATGACGTAAGTACATGCATATATCATTCAAGGACTAGATCACTAACACCGATCAAGCATCGCCGTCATATCCCAATTCTCCAAATACCCTCCGAAGGCTTCTACCTAATTCTCTTTGAATAGTTTCGATTGTAAATTCGACTCTAGAATTCCCTAAAATTATTGTTGCTCATTTCAAAGACGTATTTTTGTGCTTGTAAATTAAGATAATTAAATTATGGCTCAGGAGAGAAGAATGATCGTACAATAACGACGCATTAACGATAGTGAAGATGCACATGTTCATTTAAAACCATGAAATATTTCAATAATATTTCTAAAGCATATCTGCATAACGAATTCACGAAACTGCGATGAAGAGTTTATATAATTGTAAGGCAGGGGTGGAAATCAAATTTCTATAGGGTGATAACTTTAACTCATACACACATCTTAAAAGTCTTAAAAATAACTTTATTTTAGCGTACGATTTATTCCATTCCATTCAGTATCTGTCTATTTTTAGGCAAAATAATTTTATCTGCCTTCCGCTTCCAATCTCGGCCCGACATCCCTCTGATTCGTCAATGTTTTCCCGTTTCCAGCACAATTTCAGGATTCTCTTAAGTAACAAAGAACGTGAGGAAAATTGCTCATTCTTAAACCCAGGACACCGTTCTAAAGGCACCAAATATATTTAACCATTGTGGTGTAAAAGTGGATAAGAGGAAGGAGATGAGAAGTGTAAAATGTAGTGGATAAACAACGGAGATGAATGCTTATGAAATGGAAATCTTAGTTCAACCTTTTTAATGTTTCTTCTTACTTCGTATAAAATTGGTTGAAAAATACTCTATCATGATAAGTGTGGTGTAGTACATGTGGAATTAAAAATGAGAAAAGAGGTAAAAGTCATCTTAACATTAAATCCGTAGGTCTTTTTGCTTTTACGAGTAGATATCGATAATAATCAGCGAGCCAAAATCAGTTAAGTACTTCTAATACCATCCATCTCGACGTAAACAATTATTTTTGCGATATAGACAAATATGTCTATAATTACGGTAAAGAAAAAAGTAATAGTTACAATAGCAAAATAAACCTTAGGACTTTTATGAGTTCACATCTGTAATCAGCAACCCAAAATTTGTTAAAAATAGCTATTAACATCTATGTTACTGAAAAAAAATTAAAATTTGTCGGCATGTGTAATTGCAATTAAAAGCATGAGAAAAATCATTATACGGCTCTTGTTTTCCTATATTTGAAAAGGTTTATTGAAAAAGGATGATAAATATTATGATTTCATCACATTAATAAGTAGTAATTGTTAGATAATTATAATAACCTGATCTTGATTCTAAGTTATATAAAATAACAGAATAAAATTTGAAAATGTTATGGGAGTAAGTAATTCCCCTTACGTATCGTTCACGTGGGATCGTCCGTTTGTCTCCTCTTTTATTACAGAAACTGGTTGTTGTAAAGATATAGGACGAACAGCATTGTATTTCTATTTATTGTATTGTAGGAATGTTTTGAAACCTTGAAAAAATACTCTCATCTCCAAGAAGTCTCCGTTTTGAACTCACAATATGTTTCCGTACGGTTGGTATCCATTATTCGTTGCAAACACTGACAATTACTTTCGCACGATTTTCCTTATTCAATGTTTTTATGTTTTGTGAACTGATTTCCATCGCACTTTCTTCAATTGGTTTAACAACTGTCGCATATCTAAAATAATTTGCAATGTTTTGAACGTTTGGCCGATTTATCCATAAATTCTCAATTGATGTCGAATTTTATTTCGTAATCCTTTCTATTATTTTCGAAGCGACGATTTTCTCTGATTCAGTTTCTGCTGCATTATCTCTTGAAAGCATAAAGTGGGACTACCGTTTTTATTTCTTCAGTTTTTTGCCATTAGCATCCAAGTTTTATTTATAGCTACGTAAATTTTTACGGATGTTTTCTTGAAGAAAGAGTCAGAGAAAGAATTTTAAAGGCATTTAGTGGAATGGCGAACGAAGTGTACTTAGAATGAGTTAACGTAAGAGAATTAGTTTAGTTGGAATTATTAGTAAATGCTAATGTAATCAGTTGAGTTTTACCTTAAACAGCTTCGAATAAATTCCAATCAGCAAAAACTTACGCATTTAAATGTAATAATTTATAGAAATAGAGGTTAGTATCAAGAAATAATACTCGCCAAATATACTCTGCGTTTTTTCTATAGCTACAATAATTGCAATGCATGTTTATATTATTAAAATTCGGAAACTTAACAGACTTACTGATGAATTTTAAACCCTAGAAAGACCATCTGAATAATTTATCAGTTGTACGCTCAGCAACCACCTTTTCACTAGGAAAAAGTATTTTTAATGCGCTTCTAATTAAAAATATTAAGATGTAAGAGTGTATAAGGATCATGTTAGTTTGTGGAAAGAAAGTATGATATTTAAGGTCAATTTTACAGACATGAAGTTTATATAAAGGGGTATCAAATTGACATATTTCATGTTTCCTTCCTCTTTGCATTTCAACTATATTCTATCTATTTCAACTGTATTCTATCATTACAGAAGTAGTAGCCATTCACACTATCGAATATATCCTTGAACATTTGTGCTGTCTATTCACTAAAGAAATTTCTTCGTACTTTTTAACCGGAGCCAAGGACGTTTCGACCTAATCGCAAAATGATTTTAATTTTCTCTCGAGTTACTCTCTTGGCCGAGAATAACCACCTCCTTAAACATGCAATTCACATCGTCCATTAGAAGGAATCCGATAAAAGCGATTTTTAAACCAAGCAATTGTTTCACGATCTTAGGGGCATTGTTCGTCATCCTTTTCACCCCTCGTCTCCCTCACGTTCCTAAGAGACCACAGTGACAAATTGGAAAGCGATAACTGACACCACATCTCATCGCGGATGGCTGTAACTAATATCCCTCTGATAGATTGGACCGAAATGATGGAATACCTTGGCGTCTCACGTTTTCGCCTCTCCTTAAAAGTCGCTTTTGACAGATGACTAACGCTCGAAGAAACTAAGCATCTTTCCGCCGTAATCGAATTCGGTCACCGGATATTGAGGGAGAAACAAATCGCCTCTGGGGGAGTATTTTTCAAATAAATGCGCTCCGAGATTTAATTACCGTCCGTCGCTCATGTCCTCTCTCTCTCTATTAATTCCGGAGAAAATAATTCCTTTGTGGACGCCGAGATTTTTATTTGGGGTTTTCTGCAGCGGCGTGGAAATATTAAAGGGATTTTGCTTTACGTATTCTGCATTTAATCTTTTGAATTAAGCGGAAAAAATACGTATACTATTACCTTCAGAAATTGAAACTATTCGTTTTATTAAACGTTGGTGTATTCATTTCCATCAAATCTCTCCTTTTATGGCAGTGATTAGAAAAATTCGAGTTAATTATCAAATTTCATTAAACGAAACTCGGTTTTATTATACAATCCTAAATAAATTATATATACTCAATGAATAATATTTTTACAACAAATCCTTAAATATTTAATAAATGCATATGCAGATTCATAATAAAAACCTTTGCTACACCAAAAAAATAATACAAATACGACCAAGGTAGACCTGA
Source organism: Sympetrum striolatum (assembly GCA_947579665.1). Classification (NCBI taxonomy): domain Eukaryota; kingdom Metazoa; phylum Arthropoda; class Insecta; order Odonata; family Libellulidae; genus Sympetrum; species Sympetrum striolatum. Next base: position 106,843,114 of record OX388343.1, on the reverse strand, counting down.
TGACGTAGCTTCGCTACGAAACCTTGATCGCATTTGTGTATTTTCTTGTGGTGGTGTAAAAGTTTTTATTATAAATCTGTTTATTGTTATAAACTACCACATAGTGAAACCAGAGTCTTGCTTATACACATAGGCATTTTCGTTGCCATCATTAGAAACGAGATATATTTAGCGATGACCAATAATAGTTAAATAAACGACTTTCATTTTGTGCTACGAAAAATGTACATCTTATTCTTCCAAACATTAATTCGCATTTCTGCTACAGCTAATTATTGATATTTTAATATATGCTCATCTTATCATTTTAATCTATCTCTTTAGTAAGGTGTGCAAAGCATGAGAGAATCCATTTCATGGGTAACGCTTCGAGTGATGCGATTGGGATCCATTGAGATTAAGAAATAATTCCTCCCTAATCGGATGGCGCAATCTTTATCCCAAGAGATTAATTAAAAAAGGACAGATCTCGGCTTATTTTCGCCTATTTACAGATAAAATCGGTAAGATCTTCCGTGAAATACCCATTCGTCCTTCCTTTTCAGAATTTTCGAGATTCGGCCAAAAGGTGAAAATGATTAACGACATACACTTCTGGTCAGAATGATTATCCATGAAGAGAGGAAAGTGAAGAAGAAGGAGAAGTAACGCGATAGGATTTGATATTTCGCTTTGTAATACTCATAATCAGCCACTTTAGGTTTGTACTTTTAGATTATCATGACGAAGAATAAACTTCGTATACGCATCTTCTTCAGCCGCTACGTGCGTCATATAAAGGTATGCCATCTTTTCCCTCTTGCCACATTTTCTTTGGACGACGCATTCTGTTTGTCACCTCTTGCCATACGCCTTTTCTGTGGTCGTTGCACAATCTACAGACGGTTTAAGTGCCCTATTATCCTTAAAGTAATCTCGTACACTTGTGTTTGCTATTATATCCTCTAATACATTCGCTGATATTCTTCATAGTTTGTTCATTTCTATCTGTGTTTTGTCCGATTTGTCTCGGCAGCGAAATAAATTATTGGCCATTTTCTGCTATTTTAAAGCTTTGCTTATTTTGCCTAGTATAGATTTTGACGTAGAAGATATGATTTATGGTCAATAATGCCGTACATTTTGGTCATTTTTTTATCGATTGCTATAAAAAGTGTCATTCTTATTCTCCTCTGTTCCTTCGAGTAGTTTAACGCACCGAGAATGCAAAATGCTGCTTTCGTATTTTTACCTAATTAGCCTCATTCCATCTCCAGAACTTATGGATGCTAATTTGGTAGGAGTTGAGGCTCAAATGGACTTTCGGAATAAATTCTTTAAGCGCGGACTGATCCTCCATGAAGTTCAACGTTCTCATTCTTAGATACTACATTGGTAAACCGCATTTTCCCATTGAATTGATGGTTGAATTAAACATGAATGTCAAACGTTTTATGGACGAATTTCCAAAATAGTTTTACACATCTAATTTCATTTGCTGCGATATTGTTATGGGAAATTATTTTTAATCAATTCATTTCAAAATGTGTTAGTAATCGATAACCTTTTCCTTTTCAAATGTAAGTTTTTTGATTCGATGTTTTTCACCAGTGAACACCCGTTGTAATGCTAATTATCGACACAAGAGAAGTTACCTAACTAATCTGTTTGCTCGCAAAAATATAAATAAATTGAAACACTGCTAATGCGATAAGACGCTATGAGGGTTATTCAAAAGCATGATTTATGCATATATTATTCCAGTGGATTTATTATCCTTCTGTAATAAGTAAGAAATATAACAAAAAAGTCGGTTAGAAATTAATCGATAGGGACTCGATATTATCAATAAACCGTTGGTAAGGGAACCCGGTTAAAAATAACACAAGCAAAACCCGTCTTATAATATGCATGTCGACTAATGAAACGTATATATCAATCAACATTACTCTTACGCTAGGGAATCAATACACGAGACACCTGACTATTCGATAGTTTTGTCGAAAGTAAAGACGCAAAATAGCGAAAACGTAGGAGTAGAAAAAGGGTGGAAAAGACCGGAAGATTAAAGCTTCCCTTACGTCGATTCCCTTTTCCTCTCATTCTTCTTTCTCCCCTCCTCTTCTTCTTCGCTAATTGGTTTTCTCGCCTACCAATTTGCGCGCCGCAACACAACACGGGAAAAGAATTCGATTCGGATCTTCTTCCCCATAACCCCCTAACTACCAACCCTTATCCATCTCTCCTCCCCTTACTAAATCCCCTCTCCAGACAATCCTCCGAACCAATCACTCCACCCACCAGATCGCTCTCCCAACCACCCTTCCGAGAATCATCACAGATTCATGTTTCCAGCTCGTCCTAACATTTTCTCCGATCGCCTTCCCTTTCCTCTATCGATACACTTCCCACCTAGTTTTACTCCAGCCTGTTTGCACGTTTTGTTTGATCTGTCCTCGTATATGCCTACTTGAGTAATTAAAAACTTACACTCTAGATGTACAAACAAGGTAGCTTAAATGGAAATGTCAGGGTTAAAAATGTTTTTGTTCCACCTCTCCGTGCATCGATCACCTAATAAGCAGGGAAATAAGATCGCGGAGAGTGTAACAAAATGCACTTGAAGTGGGAATCATTAGAATCAAAAAGGAAAATCCTTAGATTAGCCGGGATGTTCAAATCATGGAATTCGGCGGAGGGCGAACTCAATGCCAGGTTTAAACTTCCTACTTATATCGGACGTGGTGGCCATAGCTTAAAGATCAAAGAACGCGAACAAAAAGCAGATATTGCAAAGTATTCATTCGTCAATAGAGGAATTAGAGAATGGAACGCATTACCTGGAGAAGTCCTCTTTCCAATGCCAAAAAATGTAAAAACTTGTAAAAATAAGCTTAAATCTGTTTGTACTTTTTAAATTTTTGTAATGTTCATAATTGAAATATTAATGTTATATTACCTATTTTTTATATAGTTGTAATATTAATGTTGTGTATTCATCTATTGGGTATTTACTGTAATATAAATGTTATATTGTGCATGTATATATATAAAAGTAATTCATTACCTGCGGGAGGTATTTAGAGGGGTTTCCCTCCCGTCTTTGGGCGAATGCCAGGCAATCGTTTGTAATTTAGTATTCCCCCCTACACCGCTGCCACCAGGTCTGATGGCCTAATCGCAGCGTAATTTGAATAAATAAATAAATAAGTCTTCCAATAAGTCCAAGAAATCAAATCAGATTTCTTACCTCAATGTCGAGGTAAATCGCACATAACTGGCCCAGATATGCGTTTATTCACATAAACATATCAAAGAATTACGGAAATCTCTGTTTATCCTAGAGTTGTTCTACTGTACCAGGTTAGGAAGCATTCAAAAGAGAAGGGTTGGTTGAAGCGTATCGCTTTCAGCCGCACTACTCGAGTGATCCGAGAAATTCATCTGATATCGAAACAAATGTACTTTATCCCTTCTCAACATTCTTCTGTTTCCATTCATCTTTCTCAACCACTACTTCACTAAGCAGTGCAATTTATTTTAGAACTTGCTATTAGTAGTGAAGTATTTTCAATTCAAGAGCATTTTGGTCTGATGGTATGGTCCAGATCATCCATGTGGTTGATATTTCGATCTTATTTATTGAAACATTTCAGGTTTGGCGGAATTCAGAGGTCGATGAACGGAAATTCGTGATTTTTTTACCAGCGATATCATGGTCCGCTTATGAAATTAGGCGGCGCTGTTTTATCTCTAGTAGTTGGAAAATATTTCAATTCCAACAAAATAAAGCAAATGTAATAAAACTCAATAGCTCATAGTGATAAAGGAATCAGGAAGGAAGGAACTAGAAAGCACCGGGGATTGACCAAATCCATAATTTCTGGCATTAAAAATTCTCAAGTTGTCACTAATACTTGAGCAGTCACTTTACTTCCTTTTTACGAGCTTCAAGTCGAATTCCAAAATTTATGACTAAAGGAATTACTTAACTAACTATCCTAAGATAAAAATTCACAAGACCTCTCAAGATGTATAACATGCCTACCTGCGGTCTATAAATTACTTAAGATTTACCTTGGTGATAGCATCTATTGCCATTTTGAGTTTAACAATGTGCCCAGAAGAGCAGGAGGGATACATTAAATGATCCCAGTGATCCAGAGAACAGCTTCTATTTGATTCCGTGACCTTAGGCCCGAAGAAATCTATTCATGTCGAACAATGACTATCTTAGATTCGGTTCACAGCTATTTCAAGTTTTAAAGATATACAAGATCGAACTATTGTTATTATACTGTTCCCGGAAACAAAAAGGTTTCTTAAGGTAATTCACGATCAAGTTATGACAACTAAGAACTATCAAAGGGGCAATTAATTACATAAAATACGCTATAAAAAACCAAACATCATAAATAGTATTTTTTTTTCAAATCATCAGAAAGTAAAAAAGTACAATAATACTAATAATTTTATATTTAAGACTTTAGATGTGGAAGAAGTACCATTATTCAGATATTCGCAATGAGACAAAATATGGAGAAGTGCTATAAATGCAACGTTGACATACTCTTCGTTGATCTTCGACAGGCTTTTGACATATTGAATTGGAGAGAGATGCTTTGTGAGCTGAAAGGTATTCCAGAAAAGCTGGCGAAATTGGTCGAGATGACACTGAAGGAATCCCAATGCAAAGCTTTCTTAACGGGTCAAGTCAGCAGCGCTTCTAAAGTGACCTCTGGGATAAAACAAGGAGATGCTCTCTCAGCAAAGCAATTCAACAAAGCAATAAAAGAATTGATATTAAAAGGAAGTATTGTTTATAAATCAAACAAGGTTTTTGCATAGCTCTGATGGCTAGAATTGTGAATAATCTCAAGAAAATGTTTACTACAACTGAAGACATTGTGAAAAGAATGGGCCTCAATGTAAATGAAGATAGGACAAAATGAAAATGAATTCCCAAGGAAAAACGGACTTGAAAAAAGTCTGACAGGGCCGGGAATCGAATCCGGGATCTTCCTCTAACCGGGAGGCTGCCTTAACCAACTAGGCTACCCGACCAGAAAAGGTTAAGGCAGCCTCCCGGTTAGAGGAAGATCCCGGATTCGATTCCCGGCCCTGTCAGACTTTTTTCAAGTCCGTTTTTCCTTGGGAATTTTCCTGGGTGCACGCTCTTATGTGCAAAGTCACCGAAACCCTTAACCTTAACCCTTTCCTTATTTGAAAATTTATTGACAGAATAAACAAGAGCCACTAAAGTAAACTATTGGGAATGACAAGTTTGAGGGTGTCAGAAAATTTAATAACCTTGGAGTTATACTAAATAATGAAAATAATATTTCTGAGGAGATTAATAAAAGGGTTTTTCAAGGCATCAAGGTTTGCTTTCAAATGCACCCCTCCTCAAATCAACTCTGTCCAGAAATACTAAATGGAACATTTCTGACAAGACCAGTAGTTACATATGGTGGTGAGACATGAGTCTTATCCAAACAAGATGAAGGAAGACTAAGAAGATTTGATAGGAAAATGACAAGGAGAATCTATGGCACAGTTAAAGAGGGAGAAAAGTGGAGAATCAGAATGAATTGGGAAATCAATGAATATATTGCAAGAAAATTTACTTTTGTATATAATTTTGTCTTTGTTGGGCCATGCTGAAAGGATGGAATAGTGCAGAATGCCCCGGTTGTTAACGAATTGCAAGATGGAAGAGAGGAGGACGGATTCTTTACTGCAAAACCCACAATGCAAATACAAAACATTTAACTAGTTTCGGCGCAAATCACTCCATCATCATCAGAACTCAGACTCGGAACCGAAAGTCGTAAAACGTCGAAATTTTGCAAATTATTATTAGTCGACCCCACACAGAGATAAGGCAACTATTTACTTTCTTACTCGTCTTCTGTTTGAACCCATACGAGTCAAATAGTATCCATAAGAAATTAAACTGAAATAACATTTTTTCGTTGCAGATATATACATGAGTGAGTGAATGTGAGTAGAAACAAATTCACTCCCTCATCCATAGGGGATCGAAGTTTTAGCCTTGTTTTACAAGAGTCACTGACTTGAAATTTTAACGACGTACTGTCCATAAAGTTTAACTGCCAGAAAAAAGCGATTTTGAATCTCAGTGTCATGGGTTCGATGCCAGTAGGCCCCAAAGTCCCAATTTTTCCATAAAGATGCATTGCGGGTAGGGAATGCAATACCGGTATACTGGGATACCGAATGCCGGTATTTGAGCCGTTTGTACAATTTTGTAATATCGGTATTCACAGGTTTAAATACCGTTTTTTCGGTATTAACTAGAAATTTTTTTAAATTGTCTCCACTGTATGTTCAGGTGTAGCCAACATAGCAAAATAGTATCCGTTCTTATTTTTATGTCTCCCTAACGGGCGAAATTAATTACACTGTGATTACAAAGTTGCATCGTACAGTCTAGAGAAGTAATACAATATGTGAATCATCCAAGGAGGCGGGCCAAAACTGTCCTATTGCAGCTCAGAGCGATACTGCACACGCCCAGCGTTTGTAGTCTTATTCGTATCTATGTGAAAACAAGGTTAAAGTTGTGAATAGCCGGATATAGCCGGATTACAGCTGGATAACAGACGAATATCTTAAATATTCCGAATCTATCATCGAATCTATCGTCGGATCTATCGTTGGACATCGTTGAAATCTAAGAATTTCATATCGCTTGATCATCGGATCGAAGACCACGAGGCCCACGGCAGACGCTGAGCCAAAGAGAGAATCAACCCAATCATCAACAACCAGCGATTCAAAATCTGTGAGAATGTTACATTTACAATTACTATCGCACCTGGATTATTCCGTAACTGAATAAATTCTTATCTGGGTTATAATTACGGTGTTAGTTTTTAAAATCAACCTTGGCGAATATCTTTAAAATATATATGTATATATTTTTTCCAAAGATATATTTGAACTCGCTTTCAAATAATCCACTTAAAACTGCAAATTAATTTTTCCGATAGTGAATTTTACTTAATATCCAGAACTGTATCAGCACTACTTCAAACAAAACTGGCTGTGGAGGCATTATGTCGGAAGGATTCTAATTTATTAACCGCCAATGCAACAATAGATTTCATGTTGCTGTCACTTAAAGGACAGCATACATCACTATCTGAAGAGTTATATATTACATTGAAAAATCGCACAGAAGAAAGTCATACCGAAATAGAATGTTTTATGGTATTTACATAATTATAATGATTTTAAAAGTGATAATGAAAAAGAAGAAAAGAGACTAACCAAATCAAATTGGATCAAGTTTATAATCAATTTTTTTCAAACACTTTACCTACAAACCTATCCACATTCAGAAGAATTCGGTACAGCTATCGAAGATGATGATGACACTAATATAGATAGTGAAAAGAAATTGTCTCTTGAACAAAAATTAGAATTGGCGATATCTAAAAAATTTCAACAAACCAAAATACAATACAGAAATCAGATATATCCAAAACCATCCGACGAGAAATCGATTTGTTTGAAGATGAGGGATTTAGAGGTAAATACTTGGAAAAAGTATATCGCGCATTGCTAGCAGTACCACCAACCAGTGTATAAGATGAAAGAGCGTTTTCGGGTCTGGTAATTTGATGCATTATGTTTTTTAAGATCACATTTCAACAATTTGTAGTAGTACAACAGACTGAATTGTGATTTTCACTTTTTTGTGAATTATATTCAAAATAGGTTCCTTTTTCCTTTACTTTTTTGTGATTACTTATATACTGTTATAATTTATAAGTTACAAATGATTTTTTGTGATATTTACTCTCTCTAATAAAACAGACAAATAAAACAAAGAAACACCTGTGTTTTCTTTCTTTTTCTAAAATTCCTACTACCGGTATTAAAACCGGTATTCCGGTATTAAGATCTTAAAATACCGAATACCGGTATTGACATTTTGGTCCGGTATTGCAATCTCTAATTGCGGGGATTTTCGGAAATTTTTTGAAGCACTTTACAGCAAATAAGAGAGTTGACATTCAAGGGATCGCTGGAAACCATGCATATCCGACGAAAACCAGAAATATAACTTCGATGATTATCCTTGGTTCGACGCCAGGCCAAGGCAAATATACTCCCATTTAAAATCCATTGCGAAGATATTTAAGATTTTTTAAACCCTTTTCCGATAGCATATAAACTTAAAACTCGACATGTAGATATACATCATAAATATATTCTATGTACACTGTCACGTTCCGCTGATGGTTCTTGGTTCGATCCCAGTGAGTCATTTACATTCCTCAATGCATTTCTTGTGGAGATAACGGAAACCAAATTTAGGTACTTTCCGGCATGATATCGACTTCAAACTTTGCATTAAATAAGATCAAGTCCTAACAAGTTAAAATGTGTATTCACTGCCACCAATAGGTACTGGGTTCGAATCTAGGCGCCTCTATAATTAGTAGCTGATACTATTTTTTAGATTTTTTTGAACCCTTTTCCAATAATAATGAAACTTACAACCTGGCTTGTGAATAAAGATCATAGATACATTTCATAGACGCAGTTTTAGGTTTCCCTGATCGTCCTTGGTTCGATCCCAGAGAGTCATTTACCCCTATACATTTAAGATGGGGATAGTGGAGTCTTATTTCAGGACCTTCACGGTATGATATGGACTTCAAACTTTGCACTAAATAAGATCAAGGCCTAAGAAGTTATAATGTCTATTCGCTTCTGCCAATAGGTTCTGGGTTCGATACCAGGCGTCTCAAAATTAGAAATTGCTACGATTTTTAGGATTTTTTTGAGCACCTTCCCGAAAACATAAAAACTGTAAACTCGGCATGTGAATAAAGATCATAAATACATTTCATATACAAAGTTTTAGGTTTCCCTGATCGTTCTTGGTTCGATCCCAGAGAGCCATTTACATTACCCTATGCGTTTCAGATGGGGATAACCGAATCTTAATTTTGGACCTTCCCAGTATGATATCAACTTAAAAATTTTAATCAAATAAATCATATTTCTATCAGGGCGTTATATGTGTTCACATCTCCCAAAATATTCTGTGTTCGACACCAGGCGTCTCTACTATTAAAAAAGTATGGCGGGAATTTCGAATTATTTATGATCCGGTTTCGAAAATATTTTAAGCTACATCCCGGTAGAATAGGGAATACAAAATCATAGTTGTCACTGGAAACACGCTCTTTTTTATTATATCTATGAAACTGACAGCAAATGTGTGTGAGTTTTTCACCAGGTGGATGCAAATTTCTCCTATTTAAAGTAAATTCCGTTGATTTTTAAGAATATTTTCAATCCCTTTTTTCTTTTGAGGACCTTCTCTAATTGATGTGGACTTGAAATTTGTATTATCAATATGCTTGCAGTATGCAAGCAACTATTACTCGTATATATATATACAAATAAATGTAACTTGCATACTATAAGCATAAATATGTTTAAAGTACTGTACTTTTCAAAGTTCTATTGAGTTTGAAAATTTAGGATATAAGAACCCAAATTTTTCTATATAAAATCGATTCTTTATCCAAGTGACCTTGTGTCGATCCTTAGGAGTTTTAAAAGATGAGATTGCATTTAACGATTTGTTTAGCTTAGAAAATCAAGAGGGTTTTTTTAAGCAATAGAAAATATTGAAATTTACCGTAGTATTATGATTTGACCAAAATCAATAATCCTGTGAGTCTAATGCAAGGTACCTCTAGTATGTTCTCATTGGTCTTTAGCCTCATAAGAATGTTTAATTTTTGACATGTTCATCACACTTGTTACATTGAAGATAAGAAATTTTGACGTACTAATCGTGGTGTACCATACGTGGACATACCAAAAGTTTAATTTTTGCACACTTATGTTCGATTTGTAAAGTTTCTTTTAAACAAAACGTATAGACCAGAGTGTTTAAATAAGAAGTGTTTATGTGTTGGAGCTTCTAATTTGCTTCAAATAAAAAAATATACAACGAGATTAATTGTTGATGTAAATATGAAAAATACATGTAAAACTTTATAGGGCTTTATTTAAAATGAAAACAGATTAAATTAATGAATACAAGCCTTTTCATAATTCAGGACGAACTTGAATTCTATGCAAGATAAGCACTATAAGAAGAAAAAAATTATAGGAACCACACAGAGGAGGCTTAGTTGTTCATAAAACATACATATAAAGCTTTTAATAAACAATTTTTCATAGAAAATTAACTATGATAACGTTAAAATAAATAAATCACCGCACTTTTCCTGGTCTAGAAACTTAAAATTATCTTTTTTTACACAATATTTATGTAAATTAAAGGGACAGGTAAACAATTAAAAAATGTCACAAAAATATTCCTTTTCTTCAGTATTCAGAAAAGAAGGGATATACGAAGGTGAAATGAATGTAAAATTGAGCAAAAGCAATAGATTAAACTAAACAAGACTTAACTTCCTACTTAATTAAAAACCCAGACAAATAATATAATAATAATAGTGAGGAATCGTCCTTAAAAATTAAAGGATATTCCTAAACCCCAAAAAAACAGACTAGAACCGATATAGTTCCAGAAATTTGGTAGCCATGTCAAGCATAAATGCGTGATGAGGAAATAATAATGTAAAAATAGAATAAATTATCGCCAAATCCGAAGTACACGAAGGAGGGAAAAACAAAAATCTAAGTAATAAAACCTTTGGTCTTCCACGTATTGGAAGACGCTTCGTTTGACCTTTTGTAGGAGACGTTTTCTCAGGGGCTTGGCAGGGATGCTAAACACAAAAAATAAACGTTTATTTATATTTCAAATTCAAAACCAAATTAATAATAATAAGGAAAAACTCGCACGAGACAAATGTCAATGGCCGATTAGCCCCCACCCCTCAGGAACAATATCAAGCCAAACTGCTGTCTTATGATACCCATAAAAATCAAGTATTTTGGAAATAATTTACCTGTAGAGGAGGATCAAGCCATAATTGATTTGTCACCAAAGATCTTCATAAAGCTCGATGACTTTTCTGCCACCTGTCCTGAAGTCTTAGATAATAGGAGGCCATAAACCATCACTTTTATTCGAACAATCTAATATTTTATAAAAAAATACACTGCCTCGGCTCTAGCGTTTCCGACGTTGGAGTACCATCTCTCGAACACAGTTCGGTTTGTTGCCATTGTTCAAAATCTGAAATCCAAATTCAAAAAGTTTAAATGTCAGGAAAGTTGCAAGTGGCTGCAGCTAAACTTTTTCTTATTTAAAAGTAGACATACTAAGGAAAATAACCACTCAAAAGATGCATTGGGGTTTTAGAGGATTTAAAAAAGTCTATTTAAGTTGAGCAAACTAATCAAATAAGAACTAGCGAGTGGCGATATTTTCAGTCATCATAACTCCCTAAGAAACAATCGGAAAAATAACTAAAAACAGAAACTATGTTAATATGTACCGTATAAAGCCGGAGATGATAATGCTCCGTGTTGATCAGGAGCCACATATGTTTATCAGCGGCGTAATGAGTTGAAACCTTCCATCTTGCGCAACATGTCAGCCATACATTGGCGCCAAATACAAAGAGGTGATCGGTCAAGATAATTACTTTTGCTCCTTATTCTCTTTGTGCCTTTCTGAAAATGCCTCCTTAAATGTGGTGCTGCTTATCCTAATGTGATCTTCGAATGCATTTTTATATTGTTTTAAGGAATGTTGTCGTAATTAAATATATAGTGCTAATTCGAAAGATATAAGATTGATTTAAAATTACTGGGTCAAAAACCTAAATCGCACAGATAGATCTCCATAAGAAATGCATGCAAACTTCCTTTTTATTGGTTGCAGGCTATATTTCTCTTATTTCTCTTAAAGAGTTTAATTAGAAGGAATAGTCGTGAAGAGTCGAAACAAGCACCAACAGAACAAGACTTGGAGAAAGTCTAATACCTTTGTCGTTGAATATTCTTTTTTGAATCGAAAATACAACAATTTAAAAAGTACACGAACAATTTCCAAAACCTTCCAGCGCGAATTCTACTCTTGGAATTAAAAGGCTTAAAGTCCGTTTTGATATCGATCCAAAACCAACTACAAATGAAAATGTCAGCGTTTATATCAATTTCCTTTGTGACAGGTTCTTTGTCACGTGAGAAATAGAAAACGTTTCAAGCGACACATAATTTGGGCTGCACAACCATGTTTCTCTGAGGCAACGCTCTACTTACACATTTTTTGCTACGTTTTGGTTTCTCTAAACTAAATAGTACGTGTTTTGTAATTGTGCAATAGATACAAAGCGAAACTGAGGAAAAAAACTAATTTTATATTGGGTTGGTACAAAGTATAAGCAATTTTAAAAATTGATAACTGGTGAAATATCGGAATAAGTGTTCTTATACTACAAGTATATATATTTATTACGTTTAATACATTACAAAAATACAAAAAATGTATATATGAATAGCAAAATTCTTTCTCAATTAAAATCAACTGGGACTTTGGCTAGATTTTACTCAAAATATTCAACATAATACAGCTATCGTATAGTATATTTTAAAAAATTCAACATTTGTATGTTTTCATTGAAACTCTTTAATAAATTTAATTGGCAGCGGCAATGTTCTCTGATAAGGGGGAAAAATATATTGATTAAAGAAATCAACTCGAGTGTTACTTGGTGGAACTTCATTTTAAACTTACAAAAGTAAAAAACACAAACACACTTGTACGAATTAAACAAATTTTAATAAAACTGTTGACCCGTTTTGATGTTTAAGCACCATCCTCAGAGCAGAAGTTATTTCAAGGAGCAAGAACATATATATGGGAAAAAAGGAAGGGGAGGGGTGAAAAGAATACAATGTTGCATCACGAGGGGGAGGGCAAATGGGGGAAAAGAGTCTTGAAGAGTGGGGACTGGCTGTTAGAAAACAAAAACTCGTTAGCTAGAGGAATGGAATAAAATTGGTGAAGGCGTATGTAAAACTCTTCTAACCGTTCTAATTTGGTACCTTTACGTCCATGGTTTAAAATACGGGGGGTGAAGTCGGAAAAATGATCGTTGCTAATCAGATGATCGGCGAAATGTGATGAATTAGAAAGATTGTTAAAAGATCTTTTGTGCTCATCCACCCTTATTCTAACATTGCGGGCCGTACGACCAACGTAAACAGTGTCACAATTGTTGCAGGCAAGTCTATATGTTCCTGATCTGGTCTGGGGATCAAAACGGTCTTTGGTGTTGCTAAGTAATGACCCGAGGATCTGACCGGTATAAAAAGCAGGACGTTTCTTATCATTTACGGTGCCCGTTCTTTCGAATCTCTTCCGCATTTATAATAAGCCCTTAAAAATTTATAAAATATTAATGCATTAATTAATGAATTAGAACGCGCAGTAATGTGCGCCTAACATAAGGCTAAGAATTCTCTTCTGAGCCACTATTTATGTATTTAAATTGGTCACGAATGTTCCTCTCCTACAAACAATTCCGCATTGTAGTCTCGAATTCACCAAAGCATACAGACAACAAAGATATCGGTCTACAATTATTTAAAACTAACTTATCAAATTTTCTGAATACTGGTTTTGCTTTAACAATAGCTTGAAATTGCTGTTTTTAAGTGATTAAGGAATGTCAGCATAGTAAGAATGGCATTAAAAGCGAATACTTGGGATATAACGGCTTTCAAATCCTTTATGAATAATGTCCCCAATTTGTCTACCCCATTCTTTATTTGTTGGGATAAAGACTTTCTCAGAATTGAAAACCTTGTATATCTAAATTACGCTGAAGCTTTAAGCCGCCGAGTTGTACATTAAAGGTAAAAAAAATGACTATTGAATTCGTTCACCTTCTTCTGTGTTTCCGCTAAGTAACTGCCATTACCTGTTCTAATTTGTCTATCCTGGAGTTTTTTCATCTATCACCAGTAATATCTAAAATTCTCCATCCATTTTTCGTAAAGCTTTCGAATTATTATCAAATACAAGCATGTTATACCATTCTTTACACCTCTGTATTTCTTTTACGATCAGTTGTTTGTAGCACTAATATTAACGTGACAATGTTTCAATACGAGGTTGTTTCCGATTTTATTATAAAATAAATTCCGCCTAGCAACTCTTAAGCATAAAAACCTCATCGTCCATGGTTTGAGTGGTTGGTATTAATTACCTTTTATAACTATAAAGGATGCTTAATTAATTGGTTGATTGAACAGGAATTCAATTTGTACAAAAACACGTAAGCCGAAGTTGGATTGCCCTGAAAATAAACATTTTCCCAAAGTATAATCTGACAGACGTTCTCTTGAAAGGTGGAGTGTGATAACAAATATAATATATAGATATATATTCTTTATTTTATAATGATATTTCTTTATAGTACTTATTGTAATTTATAGTATATACTACATTAGTTTATAAATTATATAATTATATTTTAATACAGTGTATGTATATATTTCACGTCATAAAAATATTTTTGAGATGGAGCTGCCAAGATTAAAACATCGCAAACTTAATATATAGTAAACTTTTAGTCAGGACTTGTTCATTTGAGTATCACTCAGTAAATCCTGGGATCTGATCGTTGGCAAAAAGAAATAATCGTCATTTCTGAATTGCATTTGCACACGAGAGATTTATGAATATCTTCAGTTTCTTCGATTCCGGGCATCTAATGGAAACAGCCATCTGGAACCTCATCACAGCAATTTCCTCGGCCACCTCAGTCCACCGATGCCTTTAATTCTCATACACGGCGACTTAATCTAAACGCGAGCCCTGGGGGTCCCGTTGTTTCCCCAAGACCTGAGTGGATTTTCGAATCCGGCACTCATCCCCTCGTGTTTCCCTTCGTTCGCCTGCTGGAGACACTCCCACTGCTCTCTCCTTAAGACTCTACTCTTAAGCGCTCTCTATTGAACGACGATTCCCCTTTGTATTTACTTGTATCATTCTCCTGCGCCCATTCTATTTATTCACAGTTTTTCTCCAAATTTGCATCCACACGCATTGTAAGCGGAATTCTATTTAGGACAATCAGCGCAAAATGCGGTTTTATTATAGAAACGATGTTTTTATTGAAATATCTTTATGTGAGTATTTAATTTCATATCTTTAACATCGAATACAGTCTGTTTTTCAACTTTTCCCATGAAAATAATAATAATAAACAAATTCTAACAATTGTATTCTAATCATTGCTTATTCATAAATATTATGTATATTATTTTATATTCATTGTAAGCTGATTTATGAATGGAGACCACCGATAAATCATCGACGATACTGTCAATGAAAGGAAAAATAATTATTTTTATACGTTCCGCCATCTTTGTCAATTAAACTATCTTCGTCAATAACTTAATTCCGCATCTTCGTTTTGAGATTGCGCAGCTGTTTGATTAAAGCGGAAAACCGCTTTCGGATAATTTTCGGAGGAAGTAATTACGGGTGGAATCGGGTTTGAATCGATTGGGCCCTAATCAGAGGGCCAAAATAAAACGAAGAGCGTCAACAAATCTCGGGAAGCGCAAACAGACAATTCACGGCGGATAAAAATGTTGATTAGCGAAAATTTTCATCGGGAGAGTCAACAAAAGATTTAATTATCAAAAGCGTCTCTCCGCGATCGGAAAATTATCCAATTTGGAGAATAAGTCGACGTTTCGGCGTAATTGAAGGAATTGTGGGAAAAATCCGATGATCTGGTTTATGATTTTCTTGAAATTGAATCTGTGGTACGCTTTGGGAAATGCATTTGCCGATTGTGGCCACGAATGCATTTATTTTCAGTTCTTGTACTCGCCGAAAAATTTAAAGAAATCTATTCCGGTTGGAATTAATAAGTAAAGTCCTGAAAAGCCTCCCTCTCCCACGTACCATTTGGACTAAACTCCATCCACTATCGGTTCCTTTTGAACTGCCGTAGGGTATCTTCGGAGAAAGGGTCTGAAGAATAAGAATTGTAGCCCAAGGGTTTCTTAGCTGAACACATTAAACGATCTCAAACTTCGCACTCCGAAAAAAGATGGCGTTGCAGACGACGAGATAAATTGTGCCACTGTGTCTGAGCTTAAATAATTTACTCGAGAACATTTAATTGTCTCCTCGAGCAAGCAAACTGATAAAGTTTTCCCTTATTCAGGATCCACGAATACACTCGAAAGTCAAACAAGTGAATAAATTTTCGCCCTATGAAATTCCCGGTCCAAATTAAGATGAACAGATATCGTAATTAATATTCATCAAGAATATGCCGACTAATCATTGGGTTCAATAACTTACCTCCAGTTTAATGAATGTATGTGGAAAAGTGATACCTTCACACATACGCATCGCCATTTTAAAAAATATTTGCTTTCAGCGCCTCATTTTCCTTTGTTTTGTATGTTGTTGCAAACCTTTGTTCGCATTAGAAATTCTTAATTAGACATGTATAGACAAAGCTTTTGCATTTTGTACGAGGATATATATTTAATTTGATTCGTAAAAATATATGATATACCTCGTAAATGTCTCCCTTCTAAGAACAGTAGCTTAAGTATCATCGAGGAATCCCAACAGAATGAGTGATTACAGACAGAGGGTTTTGTATCCTGTAATCATCAAGTTCAAGATATTAAATTCATTACGAGAGTAGTAAGTTCGTTGTGATTATCACTTTCTTTCTCACAGTTGATCGGTGCTAATGAGTTATCACTCCGAACCATAAAGAAACCTTATCTTCATGTGATATAAATGGATTTTAAGGAATCTTTACTTGGAATGTTTGCACGGATATCTTGCGAGAGAAGGAAAATTAATTGTTGAAAAACCGGATTTCAGTAGATTAAGATTTATTTGTTTATAATTTATTATGAGTTATAATTTAAAATTAAGTGTAAAAAAAACGAGAATCTTGGATTACGCAACGAATTTGAGGAACGTTTGAGGAAACCATTCACTGAAATGAGAAAATGGAATGAGTTCGTATTTATCATTGTATTCAACTCTGTTGGTTGAAAGTTGATTAAAGGTATTTAGTGCGGTTGATCAAAGTTTAGTCGATTCAATAGACATTAATGTACATGCAATACCGGTGCTTTGATATATTCTCGAATATTATGTTTTTCAGTAGGTACACTTCCATCTCTGCGAAAAATGTTATTGTGTCTAAAATAAAACGCTGATTCAATATTTTGACAAAGGTTCGCCTCCCTTTGCGAGCATCTTCTTCTCAGAGTTCCCTCTTATCCCTCCGCAACCGCTGGCTACCGTTCCCAGACTTATGCACAACTCGTGTCTAAGCAATGTACCGCGCGCCTCTTATCGATTCGCAAATCCTATTAACAGTGGCGAAGGCTTCAATCTCCCCTTCTCTCTCTAAGGTCGTGTATCTTCCCCGTATTACGTAAAGCTCGTAAAGATTAGTTTGTATTCCACTGAGAAGGTAATGTAGTCGTATAAATATTCAAACTAAATTCTCTGATTTGTCTCAGTAAAAAAGTAATTCATTCTTTATGAATGTGTTTAATGCTGTCGTTATGCGAGCCTACATAAAATATTCCCTGAAAAAGTATTAGTGATATATTTGAAATTATTAAGAAAATCATCTCTTTAACCCCAATATAACGGTCTTTCTTGAATTATTCATTCATACAACATATACATACACACACATATTGTATTAAAATCACTTACGTACTATTTCAAAAATTATATCTCAGGATTCAGCCAAATTGGTGTGCAATTTAGTTTCATTTTGCATGAGAAAAGCGCATGAATGGAATGAGAATCTATCGGTCGTCGGCAAATGGATGAAAGTATATTTGGTTCGATTTAAGAGTATTATTTATTTACATTAGAGTAGCTGTGTGTATAAACAGGGTCTTCAAATGTGTGCAGAGGAATTTGTCTCCGGTGAAGTTGTTTGTCTTGCGTGGTAGCTTCCTCGAGGGAAATTCCCATTACCGTGTTTATTTTAATCCCTAATGAAGGGAACGCTCTCCGCATAAACTAATGGCCCCAAATGAGATGTGTTGAGGAGGATACTGTTTAAGGAGGAAAGAGGATATTAAGACATTGTCAGACGGATAAAGGGGGCTTCTCGGAATTAACCGAATCGCTTAATTTAATGGCAATTTCGGGATTTTGTGCGATTAAAACCATCTGCGCTACCTCTGATCTAATTTTGGACGTAATCTTTCATACTTATTGTTTTGATGCTATATGTTATATGTTTTTTGATGGTTTTGGAGTTGTTGTTTATTTATTTCATTCTTACGTTTAATTTATCTCGAATAGTGAAACATTCAGAAATAAAACTCGTCGAAAATCAAATTGGAAAGGTTTATTAGAGAGTAGTAAGTAACATTTCCTGTAATTATTTTTCCATATTATTCTTAGTTTAATTAAAAGATATTGACTATAGCATTCTCAACCGTAATTTTTTAAGAATACTGATAGATTCCGTTTATCCTTTACGTTGATTTTGAGAAATGAATGACTGGGGATTATGAATTGACTCAAATCTGGTTCTCTTTTCCTTCTTTTGAAATAAATGCACTTACAGCAGGTCACGGCACCGTTTTGATATACTTTCGTATGCGTCTTTAGAACGAAACACTGCAATGTGTTGATGAGAAGGTCCTCAGTCTCTCTGATAGATTGCAATTTACTGCATTAAACATTACTAAAATATTTTTTCACCCTTATGCACTTACATTTTGATTGTTTTTCTATGATCTTGTTTGTAACAGTCTAACAACTGCTCTTAAATAAATATTGTTAAATTATTTGAAAAAACTCTCTTATCTACAGTCACTTTATATGATTAAAATTCTAAAAAATTACTAACCCTTAATTACTAATTAAGGAATCAGAATATCAGCAAACAGTTGAAGTTGGTGATAAATAATATACTATGGGAAAGCCTAGTTAGGTTTTTGGAAAGGATGCATATATATATATATATATATATATATGTACACTAATTCTAGGTTCTCCATTATGTCAAGGTTTTCGTTTCCGTGTCCTCGGTCCATTCGTACCAATATTATTCATTCTCATATAAATAAATATGAGAGCAAAAAAACTTTTAATTCATTTACCTATTTCACTTGGATATTTTTATGTTTTAAATGCTTGCATGTTGTATTGACGCCGTACGATCAGATATATTCGGATGATTCAGAAGTGAGATGAAGGACTAAAATAACTCATGGAAGCAGAGGCATGTTTAGCGTTTTAAATTACTTCGGTAAATGAAATAAGGGGGCGTAAAGGTATGTATGCATGTGGTGAACGAAAACGTCTTTCTCATGAAGTATTTCCCCAAGAACAAGATGGATGCGCCCAAAGGCAGTACTGGCGATGATATTTGTGGAGCAGTAATTGCGCATTCTATGATTCAGGATAATTTATTCCATTTGATGAGCAATATCAACTAACATTTTAGTGTTCTATTGTACGTTTTCATAAAAGTCATGGAAACGGCAATGGAGACAACAGAAGAGTTGTCGTGGTAATTCCGTGTTCTTCGCTCTTTCCGTTTTTGCTCGAATGACCTTCGAAAGAATCGCTTCCTCCAAATGCAAGAGTGCTCGACAGGAGTATATTATTTCGTTGGAATAAAAAGGTACACGTGAAGGCGGCAATCAAATACCTCTTTATATCAAATATCTAAAACATTTCCTCGTATTTTACGGCGCGTTTTCACCTTTTATTTGTCTTTCTTCGGGAAATTATTCTACTCCGCGAAAAATCTTCCCCTTTTTACATTTTCGATATTCTGTATTATCTCTTTCCCCAAAACGACAGACAGAGTGGGGAGGAGAAAACACTCTTTGCGTAGAAGGATCGATTTATCGGAATTTTATAGCACTCCTTCCTTTTGTTTTATTTCCGCCCTCTTTCGTCTTCGGATTCGCTTAAACCCTCCTCCCTCCCCCCCGATTACCCCTCCCCCGCCACTCACACGTTACTTGTTTTTATAATCTCCTTCGATATTCTCTCCTTTAAATCGCGAATGGATTTTCAGAGAGCTTTATTGTTTGTGTGGCGCTTATATTCCTCGCCTTCCAATGCCTTCGCAGGAAAAGTCTTAAAAGTAGAAATCTGCAGCTCTCCGTCACTGAGTTGCTCTCGACGCGTTGCTATTCGGATATCATTTTATTTTGGCAGTTTCCTTTAACGTTCCTCCCCCAATCGAATTAACTCGGTTTATTAGGCTTCTGATAATGTTGAACGTCAAGAAGAACTTTGCAAAAGATCATATTCTTAGCCTCTCGTCAGTTACCGATTTACTCAGCGATAGGCAACTTTATTCGTTTCAAAGCTTTCGAAGAGCATGAATATTTCGGCTCAGTTTCGATTCTAAACCCATTGAGTTATTTTGGAAATAACCCAAAGGCAACTTTATATAACGATTGAGAAATAGTAAATGGACAAAAATTTGATACTGCTTTACGTCAATATTTCCTTAAATGAAAAACGGACTTGAAAAAAGTCCGACGGGGCCGGGAATCGATTCCTGTCCTCGTCAGACTTGTTTTCAAGTCCGTTTTTCCTTGGGATTTATCCTGGGTGCACGCCTTTATGTGCAAAGTTCATTTAACCCTTCAATTTCCTTAAATGTATGAATAATTGCAAATTATGATCTTAAGGAACTGTATTTTACTCTAATTAATTTCTCCTATCCAGGTGAATATGAGCAGATAATGATTTTTTTATAGTTTGAAAATAACCTTCAAAATACGATTCATACCTAATAAATTAATGAGAATACGCAGTCAAGAGAAACGTTTACTGTAAAAAAGATGGCAATGTATGGAATATGTATAAAATTTTAAGTTCTAAACAAATCACAAATGTCGTTTCACTATGATTAAGGCTGCTGTAGCGGTCGCCCGAAACGGCCGATTCAAGCCTGTTTTATTTATCGTTTTTAAGACGTTGAAAATCATTGCAGAGATTTGCGGTTTTCAGCAATCGCAAGAAAAAAGATTGAAGATGTGTTGCTAGGTTTTTAAATTTAAAGTTAAGTCATAGGAATCCTTCCAAAGGCGTTTGATTTCATTAAAAATAGCTACTTTTTCAGCTAAATTTACTCGCTTATTTAAAGCATATTCGAAAAATTAAAAGCTGCAAGCACTTCTTCAAACTTTGTTCTTAAGGAATGTGTAAATATATAAGGGGGTCACAGATCAAAATCGGCTGTAAACTGGAGAATAAAACACCTCTGTTTTCGCCTATCGAGGTAGCAGATCGCGCGCCCTCTAAACGGCCGGGAAGTAGGGGAAGGGACTTGGAGGGGAGATTCTCCGCGAGACGACTGAATAAAAGCGATCATGGTGGTTACCCTGCTCTTATATTTTATCGCAGCCGGGCGTAGGGATTACTTGCATTGCAGAGGGAGGATTAGGTTACAAAGTGTTGCTGCCTTTGTGAGTGACCATGCGTAGATATACGAAAAGTGGACATCTTCGACCAAGTGCAAAAAAAATAAAGGGAAGAACCTGAAAGAATGGAGAATGAACAGGTCTTTGACAGAATGTGTAATAAGTTGTAATAAAGCAAAACTTTGATATTTTTAAGTTAAATATCCTCCTTGCTTAGTAAATTAATGTAAATGAAAATTTTAAGTTAGTCATAATAAATTTCTTTGCCGATTGATATTTCTTTAATACCATGGTTTCACACATGATTTCTCAAAATTAGGAAAGCTATTCTCGGTGAGAAATTTGTCTTAGGCACTCCTCGTGACGAAGGGTGTTCATCGAGAACTGATGATTATTTCTCCCATGAACCTCAAGATACGGATCATTCCTCGCAAAGAATGTCCTCTAGGTAAAATATCTTTACAAGACAAGTTCTTTTTTCGTATGTTTGTATTTATGCGTTTTCTTATGACTATACAATTTTCCGTAAAATATGAAACTTTTCTTCCGAGAAAACATGATATTTACTGAAAACTTGGCGTTTATTAACAGGCCTTCCTTCGGGGGTCTGTCATCAATCGAATGCCGTAGAATGATAATTAGTAAAGGACTGCAGTGATATTTGTTATGGGATTTCAAATAACTCTTGTTTGGTTTTGCATTCAGGTACACTCACCATTACCACTGTGTGAGAATCCGGGGAATGAGGAACATAGAATGTCTAAGGGTGAAACAGTAGTATCAGAGATCGATAAGGAACATTATGAGACATTTGCGTATGTCCCTAAAGGTCGACGAATTTTCGATATCAAGTTCCTTTCCGAACAACATACATAATGTATTTTTATAAATTATTGTATTAAAAGTAATTATATTGTATTAGACTCGCAAGGATATTTATCAAGAAACTTTTATTTAGAAGAATAATCATACAGTGCGTACAGAATTACAGACAGGTAGAATAATTCAACGATAAATTATTCTTAGATTCGAAAGCAGATATTTATTCAGAGAAAATAAATCTCTTCTTCTAAAAATTCTTCGATCGGATATCATTACGTGCAGGGAATCGAACGCGGGACTGCATTGATCAAAGTCGAGCGGACAATGTTGGGAATCTCATCAAAATTTCTAAATCTAATTGTGAGACAGCATTCCGATCTACCCGTTTTTGAGAACGGTGGCGGTAACTCGATGCCTAACATTATATCAATTTCTGGGAACTGCGATAAAAGAAGAAGCAAACCCAAAACGAACCGCCCCACCGGCCCCACCTAAGAGAGGTTCGACTCAGTGGCCAGTAAGTGCCAACAGCTCCAGCGAAATAGGCGAATGTTCTTCCCCACCTCTTCGTTAGTTCTGAAATTCACCACTTCGTATGCTCTAGGGTGCGACCGTTAAAATCGGAAATCCTCAAGCGCTACAGCAGCCTTAAATGCTTTAGTCGATGAAAAATTAAAGCTTACAATGAGTGGTTACAAATTAATACATTTTTACCTCATTTCATGACGCAAAATAATTTATAACTTAATTGAAAAAGCCGTAATGCCAAGTTGAAACTATATTGGGATTTATTTTTTTTTATAAAATCATATAAAACTGGAATTGTAATTTATGGTAAAAGAATTTAATTTTAGACTTTATTTAGATTTAAAAAATACAGTTAGGTTTATGAAAGTATCTTTTTGTAATCGTACGAACAGAAAATCATGGCACAAGAAAGAAAGGCAAATATGGAGAAATCACGAGAATGCTTTAAGTACGGAAAAAAGGAGAGAAGGAGCTCTGGAACAAAGGTCAAAAGAGGAAGAGCGATGAAAGGAAACAAAACGAGAGGCAATTGAATCGCGTTGTCGTTGGAAATCCCGTTTTGACGACGAAGGCACTCAAGAGACATTTTCCTGAGTCCCCCACCACTTCAACACCCTTCCGTTCTCACATGGCGGTCGAATTAGTGCCATTATCTGCCGTAAGAGGGCCTCGAAATTGAGGAGACTACGCTACCGCCGTTCGGAGGATTTTCGGCGCCCCTGTCTGCGGTCCCTTCCCCTCGCTTCCTTTATATCTTAAATTGTATACTTTCTAACGCTTGGAGGAATTAACCTTAGTTTCTGCAAAGTTTTTGTGGTTAATACTCTATATCTTTCAGAAATGGAAGATAGAGAATCTTGACAATGCATCATAATAAGAATTAATCTACTGTACCTGTAATATCTTACTACAAATTTAATTGGAATTTCTTTCTATCTATCAATTGAAACCCTCGATCGCAACAAAATCGCATTTAAATTAACATTATTGATTATAATTAGAATATCGCGGTCTAAAACATATGAAAAAATAGATAATGACTCATGAACGCTTTGTGATCAATGGGCGAGCAAGAGTTAGCTCAATTTCGGTTTAAAAGATTCATCGGAAGGTTCAAATTCGTGTTTATTTTCCACTAAGAAATTTGTTTTAAAAAATGGATTTTGTCTGAGCAATTGTTTTTTTCTTGAGGAATGAATGGTTTCACCAATTGCGCTAACGGTCAGTAACCGAAAAATAATTTAACTGCGAAATTAACTTAATTGAAGTAAACGTGATTAATACTTTAGAGCTAATTCGGCAAAGTAACTTTAAAGTTACTAGTTCGATTATCGTTACTATTCACTTATCTCTTTTTATTTATTTTTATCAATTTTAGTTACTCTTTGTTTAAGTTTTGATCATTCAATAGAGGTTCAAGTCAGACCTATGTTTAAGTATACATATTTGAAGCGTAATTTATATTCTTACTCACTCTCAAAGCCACGCCATATAATGTTCCTACTCCATAGAATATCAGCCAGAAAGATTCCATAGTATCGTGTTTTTATATTAATTTATTTTAGAAGAGCGATAAAATTTAAGGAGCGAAGGTTTTCTTAACCTACGAGTGTGTAGAACTAGAGCGATATGCGTTGTAATTGAAGTCTGTTAAATCCACATTTGCATTTCCAAAAATGCATTTCCAATGTCGTGATGAAAGGTACAAAAAATAGCATTTCTGCTCTTCTGAGAATCGTTAATTAATTGTAAATATGGTTACCCGCTCCTGTTTTAAATTTAAAACACCAGATAAACAATATTTCTATAATCAGTCCTCATCAAATGTTACTAACCAATATAAAACTAAAGCAGCGAATAGGAAATAGAAATCTTCAACCAGACTGTTGGGTTTGCACATGGCAAAGAGAGAACCACTTTTATAAAATTATTATGAGTGATTTTAATGCTCGAGAAGGTCAGCGGGAAGCTGATGACACTGTCGTGGGACAATACGGACTGGGCCAGAGAAATAAACGATGTCAATCATTTTGAGAAAGATTGCAGAATGCACCAACATATGTATAACAAGTACTTACTTTAAGTAGAATCCTTCAAGGAATTGAACGAAAAGAGGTCGCAATGGAAGAAAATAAAATAAACTACATATTGGTAAACAAACTCAACTCGTAGCAAAGTAGTTTTGTTAAGCATCAACACCGGAGGTGACCAAAGAATTGTAAGATAGAGAATGCGAATAAAGCGTAAGAAGTTGATTTGACGAAAGAAGCATCGGAAACACGAAGAAAACAAAAAGGTATTTTATTTGAGGAACTCAAGAGGAGAACCAAAAACGCCAAAATTCACAAGAATTGCCGTTAATTCTCCGAGGAGAAGTAATGGCGGCGATGAAAGAGATTTATAATGGAGGAGCTTTTTCGTGTTTTTTATTCATTTTCAAAGACGCATTATTATCCCATTTGTGTATTTCATGCATGGTATGACTGGTTTACTCTTTGATAGAACTTGTGGCCTCCCCCTGGGGGACCTAATTTTATTAGCAGGAAGAGAAGAAGGCGTATGTGCGGATTATTTGAAGAATAAATGGAGTATATTTGGGCTGGAGGATCAGGGATTTCACCCTTAGCAGTGCAATTATTCACTAACTATTGGTGATGAGAGTATCCCCTAATACCCTATTTTGAACAAGCAACAGATTAAGAGAGTCGTCAATACAAAATATTGGTAAGGCTGAACGTCAATTGTGAATCCTGCCCTTTGCATAGCCTAGAGAAAAAGCTGGATGCAGATGTGAAACTTGGGTGTTAAATTCTTCAGCTAATTCAGAAATCACAAGAAGTATGGAGCGCTGTGAGCTTGGAAAAGCAACACCTGTGTACGGGGTGTGACTGGAGTGGTCGCAATCATAGATAAGGCGAGATCACTGAAATGGCTGAAGCAAAAGTCTCATATCGCCGTAATAAAATTCGTTTGTAATTATGTAATGTATGTTTGTAAACCTGACTGGAAGGAGATTCGTAATAGACAGATTGGTCCAAATTTATTTGTAAAAACGACCATTCATGAAAATATACACTGAAACATATAAAAGAGATGTTGGTAAATTTTCATACGTAAACAGAACTGCAAAATAATGGAATGAATTACCTGAAGATGTTCTTAACCCCTTCCCAAGTACTGTAACGTTTCGACGAAGTAGAAAGGGACGGCACTTTGCGTCCTATATGTTATGCTGTGTTTCCTATACATGTATTTATATACATGTATAGGAAAGTGTATACATGTATTTATTACATGTATACACTTTCTAGGATATTTCCTATATATTTATTTATTTCAAATTACACTGCGATTAGGCCATATTATTTCACCTAGACTGACCTTGCCACCAGGTTTGTGGCCTACCTGCAAACGTAACTTATGCTAATAATAATAATAATAATAATTATTATTATTATTTAAAATATATTGATCAACGCTCTACATTTAACATGAAGTAACTCAAACGAACCGCGAGGGTCAGGTTAACATACTCGTATTTGACTTATTTGCTACTTCTCACCCACGCTTGATAGAAAGTGTAAGTAGACGGAATTTCAGACGACGATGCCAGAACTGCTTATACTTGTTACTGTATGTTTCTTTGTGGTGTGGGTGCCATTCACGTATAAGCGTGGCTACTTCAGTGGGGGTTGTGTCTTCTATTTGCAAAAGCGTGGTTTTGGACAATGAAGAAACGGCTGTGGTAACGATCCGGTCTTTGATTATGGTATGGTTCGGATCCGAATGATTTAGATTAAATGGATGAGGAAGAAGAGGACGACATTACTCGGCATTTCGATATCTTACCTCATTCTCGCCAAATTGAAAACTCGCCCGAGGATGCAAACATCAAGAAAAAAAATTCGTCCAAATTATTGGGGTATCTTTCCTTTTATTAAATATTATCTTACTAAGTTATAATTATTAAACGCTTAAATATTTTATTAATAAAATTATTTACTTGTAGGAATAAGAATATACTTTCCGGCATTATAATCGGTGTTTTGCTGGAAACCCGCATATAAGCGCTCCGCGTTCGAAGTCGTCTACTGAGCGTGCGAGCGTGTTTGGCGCTTCGTAGAAGCTATAATTTTTGGACTACGGAGATTATAATAAAACATTGAAGCCTACAACTTCTATTACGATATATTTTTGATTTAACCCTCCAAGGACGAGAATTATTTTTTCTTAAAAATTACCCTAATTTTAGTATATTGGTATTCAGATGACCTAAATTAACAACAGAAAATTGTTTAAAAAAGTTAACAATAATAGGTTCGTTGCAAATGCCCGTTCCCATATGGGCACGTCAGTCCTTCCCACTACTACTATTACGCGCGCCATGATAAAATTTAAAAAAAGCATTTTATTGAAAAAAATCATATTTATTTCAAAAAAATATTGTATGAAATGGTTTTTCTTGGAAGATATAAGTATTTGTTTTATAATTATTTTGTTAAGTACTTTGTAAAACATTTAACACAGAGCCCAACATCGCACTTGTTACGCATTGTTCTCCCACGACTCTCGCACTCTTCATATGCGCAGCGTTTTCCCTTGTTCTGCGGTATGTCACTGATTACACCGATTAATTGATCATACCATAACTCTTGCGTGGAGCCAGTTTTTGACGTGGAAGCCTTGCTGAGTCGTCCACCGGGTGGTTTTTATTCCGTCTTGTACTTGTACTGAGCAATCTCCCGTCTAAACTCTAATTTTCTCCTTGGATCTGAGGATTCCCTTTTATTATTATTATTATTATTCGATTGTCTGAGTTGTAAATAATTTATATAAATCATATCTTACCAATATACAGTGAATTTACATGAATTTGGTCAGTTCCACCCATATGCTTATTATACTGGGATATGAAGTAGGGTTATGGAAGCTGAATAATTTTCTTTTGTTTCCTATAAAATCTTTAGCTTTCATCAACGGCGTAACTCCATACGCTGTTGAAGCTGCCACAATTACCAAATTGTCCAGCCATTTAGTAATTCCTATTCCTTCACATGCAGAAATAGCTGTGATGCTCTTTCCACTCTCCTCCTTTTTTAGATCATTTTTTGGTGGTAGCGGACAATCTTTCGGAATCTGGTTCTTTCTGATTCGCCCAGTTCCATTGTAGCCACATCCCTTCAAATGTGGCAATAAATTCTTTCGTATAAATTATATATTGAGCTAAATAAATTAATGCTATTATATTATTTCACATACCACTTCAAATTACAATAACCGAATCTTATCGATTTACCTCTACTACATCGCTTGCAGCTGTGTCTTCTGTAGTATCTTATCATCTCTTCTTCACAATCTAAGAACTGGGAAGGCACCAAATGCTGCAAATATCTCTGTGTAATTCTTTTCATCGTAGGCCAGACTTTGTAGAACCCATCGCTTGACTGTCTAACTTAGCATTATCCGCTAAGTGTAAAAATTTCATTATTTGGATGAATCAGTCCCTCCTCATCGCTCTACTAACCACTTCAATATGGACATCCTTTTTTCGCGTCCCAGTAATATTTTTTTCCAGGAGAACGATGTAACCGGATACAATCAAAATGCCAATGACGGCTCGCATCTCCTCTGCTGTAATTTGTGGACTGGGGCAATTAAAAAATCGGGCGTAATTCTCACTTTGTTCCACTATGAATGCGACGAAATCGTCATCGATGAAGAGCTCTAGCAATTAGATGCAGCTAAGTTTAGAGTATGAAAAGTAATCTGCTTCAGAAAAACTTCCCGTACACTCAATGCTGCCCTTTATCCATTTTCTCCGCACAGATTTTTTTGTCCCATCGTCTTCTCCAGCACCGATACTTTCGTTGGTTGCCAACCGAATTTCGGCTTGTGCCCTCATTTGCTTGCCAGTAAAATTGTCAACCAATCTTTCCTCATCTTCATCAGCCAATGCTTCATCAGTTCGCTCATTTTCTTCTGTTGGAGAAATTAAGAAATCGGTAGAATCTACCTCACTCTCTTCATCCTCGTCAAGGATTCGGAGAGCCTCCTTCAGTGAAGTCGACTCATGAAAACTTACGTTTTTCCTGAATAGAAACTATAACACCTCTAACGATATCATTTTTATGTGAAGCTAATAAAATTTGAAAGGATTTGTATATCTAGTACAATAATCATTTGCTAATATTTGTTGTTGCCGCTTCTACTATATAATTTTAGGTTTTCCGAGATTTAGTTCATAAATATGCATAATATTTGCCATAGTCTTCTTGTCACAACTTAAAACTAAAATAGTTCTTAACTTAATTGCACCAAAAATAATGTATTATGTCGCAAAATATTCTTTTATATACTATATATAGCTTTCCTTGACAGCCATCGGCAAGGAAGTCGCGTAGTAGTGGGAAGGCCTGACGTGCCCATACGGGAACGCCGCAATAAACAACGTTATAACAACAACAAATAACCTCAAAATCTGCTCTATTTCATTTCTTTCGATGATTAGAACATCATACTAAAGGTATACAAGCAAAAGACTACTTTTAATTAAAAACAGTAAAACTTATAAAAATTAGTTGCCAGAAGGATCCATCTCAAAATTTCCCTGTTTTTCGAAAAATCACCACAAATATTTCCCTTGACTTAAATGCACCAAAACTCAAATGAAACTAAGCATTGGACTCTTAGCTCACAAAATATCGTTTACTGACCATTTTATGACACTCAAGATATTGTTTAGCTACCTAAAGAACCCAGCTGTAGTCCGTTCCCATACGGGAACGTCAGTCCTTAAGGGTTAATGATAATAAAAGGTCGAAAATCGACATTTAACGCTGATTTTCCAGTAAAGCTACCCTAAGACAAGTTGTTTTTCGTGTGTAGCTTTATATTTACTAATTTTTCTTTCAATATAAAGTGCCATGGGTTAGCTTACACTGTAGTAAGTAGTTTAAAGCAAACCGTGTTTCTTTATCACCATTAGATACGGAGATATACCGTTCAATATGATGCAAGGTCGAAAATCCAAGATGGCGACTTTTGTTTAAATATTTCGGCATCTTGCCCAATTGGGATCTTTTGGGATTTTTGGGATTTTGCTTTTGACTGTTTAAAGAACATCTCTACCAATTTTCAGCTTGATAAACCAAAAAGGATAAGTTGAGCCTTTTCTTGCCTAAAATGCCTCCACTATTAAAGCCGAAATAAAGAAATCTTTTACGCTATCTCGTCAGGTCTATATTAAACTTCATGAACCAAGATTTCCATATTTCAAGAATCATATGAATGAGCACACGGAAGATATATATCACTTTTTGAATGGCAATTGAGTGGAAGATGGATGGATAGAGTTCCTCCGTACGATAAAAGTACTAAATACAAACGCATAATACATACAATAGAACCGTAAGAGACGTTAGATGCCATTCCATAGAAGGCAGCTAATTCTACACTCACTTATGAAGATTTTTTTTATATATTTCGGGATCATTTTAGCATCTCAGAAGCAAAAATAGAGAGGTTTTCTGAGATTGATGAAAGAAGTAAAAGAAAAAGAGTTTCAGGAGTATAAATGTAGTCGTCATTTGGAACCACTGGAAGGCAACCAGAAATAATTTAGATGTGTTTCTCGAGGAGATCATTAATGAGAAAGTCTGCGAATCGGCGAATTCACACGAGAGTAATGCTTCGTTTGAGACGATGGTCGAATTTCCTGTCCGCGTTGAATCAAATATGAGGTCAATCGAGAGGAAGGAATTGCGGAGTTATTGTGACAGAAAAACAGTGTCCAAAGACATCCTTCACTCATACGAACTGGTTGATGAGTTTGCTTCATTTTTCTTTTGAACAAGGACATTGTACCAATAGGTAATAATAATAATAATAAAAAAAGGACTTTATTCAAGGCGAAATTGAGACTATCAAGTCTCTTCTTACACCTAACCCTTTGTCATGTTGGAACAGAAAGAAAGAGATAGATTGCAAAAGTACAGAGAAGAAAACTACTATGTGGATTAAAAACCTAAGCTAAGAGCATAGGAAAAAATTTCCACTGCAGGAAAACACCCTCAAAAGAAGGGGGTGTGAAAAAATTGCGAAACCTACATATAGAAAACTAAATTTAAATATGGTTGTAGATAAAAGAGCTATATAAGACAAGAGAAAAGGAAGTCATTAGAATGTACAAAAAAGAGCAAGTTATAACATATTAACATAAAATTCTGACACAAAAGGAATAACGTATAAGTAATAATGTATAACTAATTTAGAATTGAGTTATAGAGTTCAAACTATCTTAAACTTTTGTCAATTACATGTTAAATTATATGAACATAATAGTCGTACTGAACAAAAATACATTATGAACATGATTTCACTTGGTAAGAGCTCGTTGAGTATTTAGATTATAAATAAGTAAAAACGGTTCAAAAACACTGAAAAAAGACAAAGAAGAAAATACAATGAGAATTATAGAGTAATGAATAAAAGAACATATTGCAATAAAAAACATTCGTTTGGACGGTCGATAAGATAAGGAGGATAGATGTTCTGAAATTGAGGTGGGAAGGCCAAGAAATGTTGTGATCTCAATGAGTTGATGGAGTTGTGCGTTTCCGTGCGATTTAAGTTCTGCTTTGTATGTTTAAGATATGACTGTGGTATTTACTCTTGAAGCTGAAGACAGAAGATAGGTTTTTTATCTCTTGGGGAAGTGTGTTCCAGAGGTTGCTGTGACTGTAAACGATTTTTGGAACATTTCAGTTCTGTGCTGTGGAATCAAGAGTTTATTGCAACCTCTCGTTTTGCGGTCATGAATGGAATCCAAAGATGTGAATAAGGATTAATATATTTAGGTGATCTTGATGCTAAAAATCTATTGGTGCTTACAAAATGTGATGCTTCTGACGCAAATCTAGTTTTAGCAAAGATAGCTTGGAGTAATATTCCGAAACGTGATCGTACTTTTTTTAAGTTGAAAATAAACCTCACGGCAGAGTTTTGCATGCGCTGTAATTTGATGGCTGGTTCCCCTGACAGATCCAAATAAGACTATATTACATTAGTCGAAGTGAGGCATAACTAATGAGTTTACAAGTTGTAGTTTTACTGTGGGGGAGAGGGGATTTTTTGAACATCGAAGTGAATACAGCGAGTAATTAACTTTTTTAAATATTTGTATGGCATGATCAGACCACGTAAGGGTTTCGTTCATGTAGAGACCGAGGTTTTTCACTGAATTTTCGAGTTGAATTCTGGTACCATTTAGTTCCATCGCCGTCCAATTGTACGTCGTAACCGGACTACTATAGGCCATATCTTTAATGTCAATTTTTTGTAAAAGAAGAAAACATATGATGGTGAGTTCGATATCGCGTTTCGTAGTCGATGAGGATGAAATTAGTGAATGCCAGCGACGTTTCTCTCAAAGTAGGTGATGTGAGCCTTTTTTCTCAATGACGTAGTAAAAGCAGCTGATTAAGATATCAGAAGAGACGCCACGTTTCTAGATCGCGGGAATCCATTAGACAAAGTGATCTCATGCAAAAGTTGATCGACGATCGACAGTGAAATGATAGAATCTTTTCTCTGAATTTCAGCGGGTGGCTTTAGCCAGATAGATAGCCAGATCATGTTTTATTTCAAATTAACTTTAAAGATATAGTGGATAACGTTCAAACCAAGATTAGACTCTTCAAGTTGATTGGCAGATCCATTTGAATCTGAATTGAATATGAATTTAACTTTCACCTTTACCAAATCAAATTGCAGGATATCCTTTAGAGATTTGAAGTCACAATAAATCTCTAGGAATTTCCCTCAGTGATCGTTATTCCTTCGAGGAGCATATTTGTAATATAATGGGAGAGGCGGATGGGATGCAAAGAGTGGAATGTTCATCGAGAGTAAGAGGAGAAGCGTATTTTCCCTTCATTCGAATCCTCCTTGAATGTTGGGGCGCGATTTCGGATCCTTATGAAGTAGTCCTCGATCTGGTGATGGTTTAGCGTAGAGCAGATGTGTTTGTTGTAATTAGAGGTGTTTGAAAATGTTTTTGTTTTTCTGAAATTTTTTTATTAGAAAACCAAATTTGGTGTTACTAATTTTCACGGGGTCTCATTTAAGCAAAGGAATAATATTTGGTACACTTTAGAATAAACATTAAAATAATTGAAAATATTATCAACTGTAAATTATACAAAATATTAAATTAAATTGATTTAAAACTGTGCTGTTTACACCTTAGGAAAATACTATCACACCTGAAGATCGATAAAACATGATATTTTCAAGAAAAACATATTGACATAATAGATGTTAGGAAAAACAAAATATATTTCTTCACGGAATTAGGTGAGATTTTGTGATAATCCATAATGGAAAGAAGGTTTTGTAAATTTATTGCAAAAGATCCAAGCTGAATTCGAGTATGTCATGAGTGATCAAAAATATGACAATAAATACGTAAATAATACAATTATATATTGTACATTTATTTAAATCATACCAAAATTACATTTCCCTCTCTTACAAACGATGGAGCAAAAAATCACCAAAATCCGCGCTGCCTCTTAAAACTGTCTAAATTAGCGTTATTTCGCTAAATCGGCTAAAACTCGCGTTATTTGTAGGTTTTATCGCTTATTGCGAAAAACAAACACCTTTAGTTATAATTGATTTCAGGTTCGACAGCAGTGTTTCAACCAGGATCCTCGGATATGATTGGCCCAAAGAGAGGGGTTGACGGTAGCGAATCGAAAAGATGATAGATTCAGATATCGTCGACGAGGTTGTTGATTTTGTTACTCCAGTGAATGTGAGAGAAACCGGACAGCGTTATAAGGAAATAGTCGCAAGGTATGATAACTAACGGACAAAATGAAACGAAACGTATACCCGTGCCACAGAAAGTGTTATTGCGCATTTTGTGGTTCGGGTAAACGTTTTGATTTATTTTGTCTGTTCATTATGGCTTCCTACCACAAAGTCTTGGCAAAAATGACTGATATTCTGATAACTACTTACAGTCGTTCATCCCGAGTAGAACTAGGGAAATTAAATTTAGTAATTCGGATTAGGGATACAGGTGCTGCCACACTCTACTAGCGGCTTTCAGGGTCATTATGTAAGTGCGATTGTAACTTGAATACAAAAATTCCGCATGTCATTCTTATTCTGATGATGCGATTTCAAGAAATTGGTGAACGTATAATAGTACCGCTAAGTAAAGAGCCCTTTTCGGTACCAGTGGGCGGGGCATCGACTATCAACCCTACCTCCGAATACTTGCAGACCCTTCCCTTCCCCAATTCTCATGCCGTAAGTCTCTGCTATGCACACCAGTGTTGACTAATTCCCTCAATTCGTAAATTCCTTAGGCGTACGCATGACATGTTTTGAAGAAAATCAAGAGTACAATTTGCGATAGCTGGCAACTACGACGAAGTGAAGGTCGTTTCGTGGAGTACACGGGATAAGGTAGGGATTGTAAACGAAACACGTTGGTTAAATCAAGGTAACTCCCACGAAAATTAGGCAAATAAAGAAATATAGTGCTTACTTTCATCGCTGAGCTACAAACATCAACTTTCTAAATAGAAATGATAGTAATGTTTTTTCGTTCATTCTGGCTAAAGGTTGATTAGCTTGTTTTCTATTTCCAGCACAGCGTTTAGATGTTTCTTCTAAATCACCACTCAAAAGAGACAGCCATTCCTTGTTAGACAAATATTGCCAAATTTTCAAGCCTCCATTATTTTAATTTTCACGTTGGGAGCAATAATTTTTTCAAGCTAATATATCTTTTCTGTAAATGGTATGAATGGTTTACAGCGATATACACTTTAAGATTCTTGAAGATGCAAAATCGTTAGTTGAAAACAGGAGATTCATAATCTACTTTAAGAGAAATTTAAAGTAAAGACTCAGTTAAAGCAATTTTTAATTCATGGTACTCATTGTAGGTAAAATGATATAATCGAGATTTCAATGACGTACATGAGCACAAAGTTTATGAGAAGCTTTATATAGTTTACTCTTCTCAGTTATAGACAAATTAATTCTCAAATGAAACTTTCTGGATTGCTCTCATCTACTTTGTGAATCTTTTTTGGATTTTAGAAATTGCATCTAGTCATTGGGTAATTAATGTTTTTAATTTATGATAACACTCGATAAATTAAGTGTCGAAATCGTCATTGTCATCAATTCATACATGAAATATAATTTTGAAATTAATTGCAAATGATGCGTGAATTGTTTAAGGATGTTTGAAGACGAAAAGTAAACAGATTCTCTCTCACGTGTGTTGGGTTGCTCTGCTTAATTAATATAATTATTTCCTTGCATGGTGTTTTTATTCGTTCGAATCTTAATTTTGAATCAATTGGCGGAATAAATTTAACATGAGGGTTTCGTTTTGATAAGTGGTATTCGACATTGGTTTGTTTTTTTAGCTCAATTGGATTTAGATTACAATGTGATGAGTGATGAGTTTATAGTATCGTTGAATGTTCTTTCAGTTTCTTAATCCTTATGTAGTCGAGTATGACACGAGTAGAATTTTGATATTTTCACTAAAATTCAAATTTTTATATTCCAATTACAGATTTGAAATTTTCCAAATTAAATTCGATTTAACATTCTAACGACTTTTCACTTGATAACCGTGACTATACACGTGATTTCAGGAATTGGTCAGAATTGAGAGACATCTGCTTGAACAGTTTGTTCCGCCACCGGACGAGACATTTATATAAGTAATTGATGGTGAAACAGAATCGGTAGTATGCGTTTATATTCGAAAGTCTCGCATCCAATAAATTTCTATTTATCGGGAAGAAATCACTTTAGTCTCTCAAACAGCGTAGGAATTAAAAGTCAGATGATAGAGTCTTAATAGTAAGTCGAGAACTTTCCTTTTAATTGTCAGCGATTGCGGAAAAAAGCTCAGGTGTCCTTTGAGGCATACAATTTTTCCTTGCACTACTTTTCCTTTGGCATCAAAGCGAGCGTGGAAAATCAAACCTAAATAGCTGAGCGAAGGGGAAAGAAAGAGCCTAACCGGTTGTCTAATCGCGCATCAAACCAGCGGCTCCTGAAAACTCACCCCTTTCCTCCGAGTCATCTCGTCGGGATGAGCCACGCGTATCCCTCAGGCACCATTAAACCACGCTTATCTCGTATAATGCGAGACTGCGTCACCAGCGGCCCGACGATTTGCGTGGCTAATGCTCGCCATCTGCACCATCTGCCGCCGACTGAGTTAGGGTGCGTTTCATGCTTAGATTGGAGAACACGATGGAGAATTGATGCTCTGAAAAGGACTTGTTTGTTTAGTTATTCATTTATGTATTTATTTAAGTTGTGCGATGCGGAAGACCATATGTTTTAATCACAGCGAGAAGTATGGCTCCAGTTTCAATGAGATTGGCTTATGTAAGTAAAGCATTCTGAAGCTTCAGAAGTCAGCTTCTGAAAGCTTCATGATTATCAACATTTCATAGGGATGTATAGAAATATATATTCTGAAAGAAAAATTACGCCTATTTACTTTGAACAGTGTGAGCAATGATTTCTTAACCCTTTATTTTTTTACGTTGCAATTTGTAAAAAAAATCAATGACTCCCTATGCTTTACACATCAAAAGGATTC
Source organism: Sympetrum striolatum (assembly GCA_947579665.1). Lineage (NCBI taxonomy): Eukaryota > Metazoa > Arthropoda > Insecta > Odonata > Libellulidae > Sympetrum > Sympetrum striolatum. Next base: position 106,806,732 of record OX388343.1, on the reverse strand, counting down.
TCTAGAGGAAGTTGCAGACTTCTTCTCAAGACTTAGTTCTATGCAAGATTATTTGACTCGATTCTGGATGGATTGCCATTGATCTAGTCAATCTCCGAGTAACCGAATTATTTCTGAAAGATCTGCAATTTTGACGATTCAAATTTCCACTTGATGAAGTTCCCGTTGATCCATAATAGCTTGAGCAATAATTCAAAGTGTACTACGACGAAGCTTTGAAACTTGCTTTCTTCAAATTTAGAAGTCGCTTCAATTTACAGAAGTCAATTCTCTTCAGAAGGGTATAATTAAACTGCAGATATGTTCAGTAAGCTCACCTTTTTATTTCGCTTATTATTAATTCAGTAAGAAAGTGACCAATGATCCCTTACTTGTTAAATAGTGGAAAATCAACGGGAAAAGACATCGTTTTTAGAAAAATACGATATAATTTATTAATACCTTGCCTGATATACTTCTTATTTTGTTACAGTGAACTACAGCGCCCTTTTATCGCGTCAGTTCGCTCTCGTCGTGTGCTCAGTTTAGAATGGGAATAGCAGTTTGAACATCTTCCAGAGTGTGACAGGAGATTTTACTTTGAAAGAAAACTCTCAAATTGAGGGAAATAATTATGATTCGAGCCGGCGACTGGAGAAAAGTTTCTTCGGAGTAAATGAGAGGTGAATGAATGGAAGTGTCCAGCGGACGCGTTTGGAATGAACGGATATTAGATGGGGACGGAAAATATAGGAAAGACCTTTTCTGGGCGAAATTTACGAGAGGTATTATCACCTCAAAACATTCGTCATTTACGCGCAACAATGGCCCGTCAACGAGTGTCCTCTTGGGAAGCATTAAAGACCCCTCCCATATTTCTCCCTCCCACCCCTTCCACCCCGTCCCCTTCTCCCTTCCACCCCCTCCCATTCTCCCTCCCTCCCCTTCTCCCTTCCACCCCTTATCCCTTCCACCCCCTCCCCTTCTCCCTCCCACCCCTTCTCCCTTCCACCCTCATCCCCTTTACACACCCGCTTTTACTCGAAGTCAGTTAAGGCCTCATCTTATTCCTTTAAAAAACCTTCGATGAATTTTCACCACCCTTCCTTTTACAACAACTTAATATTTTTTTCATACTAAATATGATACATTTTTGAACTTTTGATTCGTATAAAACAATTTGAATTTTAGAGCGAAATTATCCATGTTAACATGGATATTAGATGTGATAAGAATTAAAACGGAATAATTTGGTAAAACGATCTCACTCCGACTAAACACTTCCTTAAATATCAATTTCTTCTTTGAATTTGAGAGAGTTGAGCGTTAAAAGCTTTATATATAGAACCAGTGATTATTCAGAGCTATATTTATTTAATCTACTATCTTTAGCCATTACATAGTAAACCGAGGAGAGTTCACATATTGCGGCCAAAGCCAACTGCAATACATGAAAGTTTTTAGCGATAAAGTGCTCCAGTATATTTGAGAGATATACATAGAATGAAACAGGATGATAGTGGACTACAACCAATGGCTTCGTAAATCCAATGGCAAATACTCTATCATTTAGTCGACGATACCATAGTTCCGCGATGTTGGCTATCCGACAGCTCTTGAAGGCGGCCATCAGGTGTTTCGTGGATGCTGGTGCGCATACATACATACTTCCGACTTTTACTCGCTCTCTTTAATGCAGTAACTGATCTAACCAAGTATTCCCTTTTTTAGTTGAGAGAGTACAAACTTTTACCACGGGCGTTAGTCGATTGAAGCTTAGTATAGTGTTAGTACTATTACTTGAATAAAAGAAGCAATACGTGAGGGTAAATGGTCCCCTGCCTTTTTTCTTATTCAGCCCTCCCTCACATCTTGTATCCAATGTTAAATGCCCAGTAATGTCCCCCTTTTCCCTCCCTCCCCTTTCACCACCACCGGACAGAATGCGGTCGTCCTCTCTGCAGGGGGCGGACCAGAAGGTTCCATTGTTGTGCTCTTCTCTTAGATTTGGCACATCTGTGAATGCGCTATTTACATGGCACTGATTATGCAATCAGTGAGATTAATGGCCTTCCGAATTATGTTTTTCCTCCATCTTTTCGTATTTGCGTGCTGTCAAAGGAAGGAAGCCACCACGGTCATATTGAGGCTTTATCGCTAGAGAGGACGGTCGTTCGGTTATAGAGATGTAATTTGATATTGGTAACATAGGGGAATGACTCTAAATAATAGTTGGTTGAAAATATAGATGATTTCCATGGAAAAATATCGATTCCGACTTTCTGGAATTACAATTTGCTGTGCCTTACCATACCTTGAATTCGAATGGTTTAATGTGTGTTTGTTAACTAAATTGCACAGTAATGTCTAATCTCAATACGAAGGCTTAACGGCCTCTAACTTCAATTGGGACAACACCTTCATCGACGTGAAAAATTCCTGCTCTTTCTACGATCTTCAACGGAGAAATATTCAGCGTAACAGAAAAGTGACCTCCATCTCTTCCTTAAGTTGACGACGGCGCAATGTCCTCCATTGCACTACATCCGCTCTCAGAAATGCATTTTAGTAATGTCCAAGTGTCTAGGAAATGTAATAGAAACTAAGTTAGTGGTGGATCACCGACTTCAGAGAAGAAATAAGCTATTTTCTGAATAAGCCGAAGCAAAGTTATTACTCGCATAGTAAAGGAGAGTAAATTAGTAATTTGGTCATAACAGTTGTTACATAATTTCACACTTTCTAAGCAATAATGTAGATAATTTCATGAATAGACATTGATAGATACATATATATTAGCAATCTTCGAATTTTTCCTTGCCATTTGTTGCTCATTGTGAGAAAATCTGAACCCCCGGTCCCATTCATCGATTCTTCGTGTCATTTACGTGGCCTTCATTGGTTATAGAAGGCAATCGCCTATTGCGCGAACTTGCTTGGACAATTTTATCCTTCTTGATCATTCGAGCGTCATATCCCGATGAATATCGTGCAGTTCTTGAACCAACAAGCAATCAGATATTCGGGGGGAGACCACTTCTCCCTTCACCCCCCTCCCAGAAGGGCTATCCTTCAGCCGAATCGCGTTACTAATAGTACTCTTTATGTCATTTCCCTCAATAGACGATGGAAAACGATTCCGACCCCCCGCATCTCCCTTGGTTAGCGCGCCCTGTCTCTTGGGACACAGAAGCGCTAAGTGACACATTGGATTGATAATGAAGGGCTCGTAAAGAGGGAGGAAAACGAGTTAGTTTTACACTCGAAAAATGTGTGGAAATTAGAATAAAGGTTCTTACCAATATCAGTCAAGGTACACCAAGAGACAAAAACCTGAGTTATCTAACTCTTCCCAAGATACAATTCGCACGCGTTTTTATTAACAGGAAGAAAAGGTTCCTGAAAGGTTAACTTTTTATCTGTGATAAGTGATTTATGTTTCACTTAGTAAATGATAGAAATGTGAGACGAATAATGCGGGGAAGCCAATCAAATACATGTCCATCCGAAGTCAATCAAAGAGGTCGAGAAGTTATTTCAGCTAATGCGTGAGCTTCGGAGAAACGAAGACTTAAGTGTTTATCAAGCTCTAATACAGAGATTGAGATAAAAATAGAATTTTTCATGAACTTATTGAGAAGGTATATTGAAATTTTGAAACAGCCATGTTAGTATGAAAGTACTAAGTTCCTCAAGTTAATATCAGAAGAAAATTAAATTTATATGCGATACCGTTTCAATCATGGAGCTTCACGACCTCTGGTTATTTGGATATGCGAGTTTCATGTTACTAAATTTTGCAATGCAGCTGGATTCTATTTTATATTTTAAACATTTTGAAAGTTCTTATAAATTAGTTTCCAGCCAAAGAAATTAAGAGGCAGGGTTAACAGACCTACCAGCTTACGGTTCTGTCGGTAGGAAAATTTAGATATAAAACATTTAAATTTATATAATAACCTGTTAGATACTATTAATGAAACCTCTACTGCTTTACCTGGAAAAGTCTTTCTATATGGGCGGTTTTCATCTACATTTTAAGTTTTCATGTTTAAATTTTTTAAAACGGTTTTTGATACGGCGATGTTGTTTCTAAAATGATGCCAATAGCCTTGGGAAGTGATTAATAATAAAAGTAATTTCTCACTGCTTCATGACTCTTTGATTATTTCTAATGAAAATACTTCGATTATAATAACACTTGTTTTCTGTATTTATAGATATTTTAAAAGAAACTGTAGTTGCATTATTGATTTTTTGAGAATATTCTGTAATGGCGAGTTTCTAGTCATTTTAGTTTACTTTGTACAATTGATTCAAGATTTAAATTCTTATTAGATAAATAAGAACACAATTACACAAGTTAGGAGTATTTTTTAATGGATTTATATTTGAGTGGATTCGAAATAAAAACTTAAATGGCCTATTATGAGTTTTATAGTTTATTGTGGCTTTGAAAAATCTTTTTAAATTTTGACTCCGTTTCCGGGACCTTATTTTGTAAATCTAAGTCACACCCGACTTGGAAAATACTTATTGATCGTGTTCGTTGATTAGCTGTTTCCCATTACCAATAAATAATGCTATTGAGCATTTTCATGCACTGGCCGACATTGGAATCTATTCATGTTAACACTACATTTATCAAAGAGGAAATGCTGTGCTTTTCTACTCGGAAACCTTATGTTGTGATTAGAACAGTTGACAATGCTCATTTGAGTGATTTTTTGAGCAATTTACTCATTCTTCACATATTGTTTTTTTTTGTTCTCACAAACGCTATATTGATGTTTAGCTTTAGTTTACCTCCTACCATACGGCTCGCAGGGTTTATATCTAAATCTAAACTTGAATCTTATGGCTAAGGAATAAAGATTGTACTTTAAGAGATTGCAAACATTTTCCATTTTCTGATGACTATCTCTAATTATAAACTAAATTAAACCATGATCGCGAACTTCTTTATTGAAATCATAATTTGCTCCAAACTATCGCCGGAGGAATAGAGATTTCCTTACTTTTCATGATAAAAATGCAAGAAAATAAATCTTCAACATTTATTTGCTTTACCGGTGAGTAAATCGATCTTTCCTATCAGACAACAGTGCATCCGACGTCGTCATCCCGAGCAGTTTAATGAATTGACGCCTCGGAAAGAAAAGCGGTGGAATTCCTCCCGTGGGAGAGCGATGTAAAAAGTGAAGAAAAACAAGGAAGAGACGGGAGAGGATGGAAGTCGTTGTAGGGGTTGCAAAGCAAGGTCTCCAGGGATGGATTCCAAACGGCAAGGTCAGGGTGTGTGTACGGCATTTTAGGGTAGAGGGGGAAAACGAATTGGAATAAGATGCGAGGGATCTATGATCATTGTTTGCGGGAATGGAAGAATCATGTGGGATTCTCTTGGGGAATTATTTGGGGTGAATAGCGCGAGGGCAACGAAGGGAGAACCTTTTATCAGACGTAACGAATAAAAATGTATGGGACCGAATATTGTTTTTCGCTTGGGAGTCGGAGTTTATAGCGACGGTCAATTGTCAATTCTTATCTCTCTTTTCCACAAATTCACGGGTTATGATACGAATGGAGATCGTCTCGAAGATTGCGGAATTTATTTTCTTTTTCTTGCGAGATTATTTACAGTAGAATGGGCTCGTTATTAGAGGGCGAATCGCTTTGACGAGTCGACAGTTATTGCTTCTGATTGCGCACAGAGAAGATTTTGTACTCTGCATGCAAGCATTCTATAAATTGATAGAGAATCGCAGCTGTCAGCGTAAAATATATATTGTCGTAGATTTCATGACATCTTTTCCTCTTTTCAACTTGTATATTGATATAAGGAAAATAAACTTAGTAGAAACTTAAGAAATATAGTGACTTAAAACAGCATAAATAGGACCAAAGATTTGGCAAGAATTTTTGATTTTATACTCCTACGTATCCTAAAAATTGGAAAATGCGATCAAATGCGAGAGTAAGATTACTTCGGACATTTACAAAGCTTAAGGTACAGCGTAAGGTACGAATCGATTTACAGACAAACAGTGAAATCATATTATTCCGGAGTAAATGGAGCACGTGAGGTTAAAGCTGTATTGCAAAGTCTGTCTACAAGTATCAGATGGCTGAGTGATGCTCTCTTTTGCCACGGACTGTAATTTGCATCGCATTTTGTCATTGGGTCCACCATGCATAGCTTAATCAGAAAAAGCTTTTAAGATACTATAGTGTAATAAATAATACCATGAGAATAGCATTAAATACATTTTGCTGGAACTTCCTTAATGGACAATTTAGACTCGGCTCGGTCACCGTCTTGTATCTGATGCAGCTCTGTGACTTTAATGTTTTATAGAATGAATAGCAAGATTTTGAACCCTCAGTTCTATGGGGAAATTCTCAAGCTCGCAAAAACAATCATCACTAACTCACCCAATTTACTTTCGAGTTTATGGAATAATAAATTAACTGATCCAATCGTAAATAACCAACTGACTCCCGAGCGTAGAGAAAATAATGAACGAGTACTCAATCTACGTATACGTAGCTTGCTGCAGAAATGCTATGTTGCATCATTTGTTGAATATATATAGGGTATTAATGACAATGTCCTCATCTAAACTCATAAATTGTGCATGCCGTGACTCAAGCGCTCCCCTCCCAATGGACGATTATTTCGAAAGATAACTCCCACTTGGATGTAAAGACATCTTTCATAGCCGCACATCTTTAATTCGGACGTAATCTTTTTCGAGTGTCCCTCGGGATCCCACTTGATGGCCCAAAGGGGTCGAAAGGCGTGGATCGCCCTTAAAACTGACAGCATTTGCTGACTATTAATTCTCCTGCGGTTAACGGTGGTTAATGATCCGCTGGGGGAGGGTCTTCGGTGTATATCCTTCTCTCTTGACTCCCTTAACACCCGGCACCTAGTCAAAAACTGCACTTAAAGAGCCAACGGGATAGGGTTAGGCCAATCTACGCACACAAACACCACCAAAATATCTTTTGCATGTAAAAAATAATGAAATACCAATTTAATTAGCATTTAAAAAAATACTATTGTCAGCGAATGTCGATATTTAATTTTGAAACACATGTATGCTACGCGACAGCCACGGATTGTGTGAATGGTATTGCACAAATCGAATTAAATGGCATGTGTAAAGTTGTAGTGTTGCTCAAAGGAAAGCAAATTTTAATCACTTGAAAAAATTTGAAACCTCAGGGAAAAATAGAACTGATTGTAATACTTTTATTAATGCTCCTGTACTTGCAATGCAAGAAACTGTAGCCGAGATAATTTTTGCGTATCCCCTTCTCCGAGGTATATACCCACACTCACGCGAACTCCTTACCCCGTGTACTCCAATAAACGACCTTCACTTCGTCGTGGTTGCCAGCCAATATTTCTTTTCTTTCCCTCGTTTTTCTTCGAATATGCCATACGTACGCTTAAGGAACATGTATGCTACGCTACAGTCACGGATTATGTGAATTGTGTTGCACATGTCGAATAACAGGGCATGTGTTAAGTTGTAGAGTTATAAGAGAAAATTCTTAAGCTCGCAAAAACAATCATCACTAACTCACCCAATTTACCTTATAGTTTATGGAATAATAAATTAACCACCACTACCAAAAACTAGGAAACAAGCACATCAACTTATTTCGGAGACAAGTTATATCCTTAACGAAGCGTATGTTTTCCTACCACACTCCATCATCATCGGATTGGATAACACACGACACTGTTTTTATATCGAATTCGTTAAAAATTAGATGTTTCAAATGCGAAACCACCTGACATTTAGTCAAACACTTCTCTAAAAGGAGAACCTTTAACGAAGACGCTAACTTCATCGTTGGAGTCTTCTTATCTTTTACTCCATCTGTTACGTTCTCAAGGATGGGAGGTCTGCTACACTTGCTAGCTCTGGAGCCCTTCCTGTCCATCCGTCGTCAGAAGCTTACAAATATTTTGATTCTTGGGGCGGCGAAGGATGATCGCTGATTCGGACGACCTCACTTTTTTTGTTGTGAGGGCGGAAGATTATCACGTGCTGAGACACCTGTCATCGGAATATACGAAGGAGTGACATTAAACAAAAAGAAATCAAGTGGCCTCTGGTTTGGATGCAGTGGAGTAGCCAAGTTCCTTGCGGTGTGGTTGGACGCAATCCAGGACGGGTAGAAGGAATTCAAGTGTTAGCAAAGTGATTGGAGAATGCAATATAGAAATGAGGTCAGCAAAATATCCATAAAAGACAAAGTCGCCAGTTTATGGCTACCCTGCAAACCAGTTTTTGGCTCCCCAGGATATGTGCTATGGACACAGAACAAGAAGTCCATATCACAAATGCAAAAACTCCTTATGGATTTTGTATGGGAAAATATCATTGGAGGAAAGCGCAACTTTTGTGTGCTCCGATCTAAGACGAAGGATTAAGACAGGTGAGCATAAAATAAAAGCCTTCCAAATATTAGTTGCCCTAACAGGGATCCTTGCAATCCCTGGAAAATGGCTGCTGATAACAACCTAAGTGAATTTAAAATCTTGGGCTATGCAAAAAGCCTGTTCCTGTAGAGCTGTGTGTTGTGGAAGGGTCCCCTTCTTCTATAGAGTTGAGATCTTGACAGGATATCGGAGTTAATTACACATAATGTCAGTTGAGGTCAGGTAGTCGAAGGGTGAGGACGTATGGTGAGTACAGGTCAAAAGGTGAAAGTAATTTTTGTCAAGATGGCTGCGGCGGTCAAGTGTGTTAAGTGCAACAAGAACTTAAAAAAGGGCACTATGCGCGGTATGTGTAGTTCGTGGTACCATTTTAAATGTTCGAAAGACAAATTAGAAGAGTGTATGTCTGAGGACTCTGTTTGTAAAACGTGTAGAGACACTGGGGGTTTGGAGAGCCTGAAGCAGATCCTAGCGGAGAGGAGAAGGAAATACAGAACCTGAAAGGAGAGCTAAGAAGGAGTGAAGAAAAAATCCAGGTGCTGGTGAAGTAGAAAGAGAGCCTGAAAGAAAAAGAGAGCACAGAGGGTGAGAAACAAGGATGTAAAATATAAAGTACGAGTAATGATGGATTCAATGATAAGATACAGTGGGCTAATTTGCAATGATGCTGATACCTCAGTGGAGTGATTTCCGGGGATTCGTGTAGATGAAATAGAGTCAAAAATGGAAAATAAGGTTACTGCTGGAGAAGTAGAGGTTGCGGTGGTCCATGTTGGGACGAACGATCTGAAGAGAGCAGAATCGACAGAGCATGTCATTGGGTATGTTTGGGATCTATGTGACACTGCTAAGAAGAAGTTTAGTCGGGCAAAAATTGTGATAAGTGGCGTGATCAGGAGGGATGTTCCATATGACTCTATAAGGTATATCAACTATGGATTGGACTGGGTGCGGAAGGATGTGATATTCGGGGATCCAAATTGTTGGTTGAAAGAAAGTGACTTGGGGAGACATGGTCTCCATTTAAATAGGAGAGGTTCTATGAAATTTGAAAGGTTATTGAAAAATGTGATTGGTTCTTGTATAAATCAGAGAAACTACATAATGGAGCGGTAGGTGTTATTGCTCACGATCTGAAAGATGACAAATGCATTGTGTCTGTATGTGAAAATAGGGAAGGGCTTCTAAGTTATTTACAAGTAAATTGTCGTAGCATTAATAATAAAATCCATAAATTCAATCTCTTATTAGATTAAAGTAAAGCAGATATAGTCATAGGTGCGGAGTCTTGACTAAAAGAGTAAGTCAGTTCGTAAAAAAGTGCAGATCTGGAATATTAGAATGCTGAGATTAGATTAACGAATTAAGTTTAGTCCTTACTACTAACAAGGGAAGACTCTTGTCTAATCTTGACAGATTAGTCAAGCGTATTATAGGCAGTAATTGGAATCTAACCGTAGATAATCGGTACACAAGTATTCCTATTGCGCCGTCATTATCGAGGAAGAATAACATGCTTCGGCACCCTGATAAAAAATAAAAAAGTATATTTTTTCCGAGTTCTTACCTAATCGGAATAAGGAAAAAGGGTCTACGACATTTGGTTTCCAAAAAGTATGACTTTATTTTCTTATTGAGCAAAAAAAATCAATGTTGCTTCTGTCCTCTTTATGATAACCCATCTATAGACCAAGCATCTGGTAAACCACAGATGATTTTGGAATACAATAAAACCTAAGGAGGAGTTGATACAGTTGATCAACTCTGTTCGAATTACCCGTAGACGGCCATTAGCAGTCTTCTATTCACTGGCAAATGCGGCTGAGATAAATTCACATGTGTTGTTCTTTGCCGTTTACATAGATACCTCAACTAAAAGAAGAATATTTTTGAAAAAACTTAGCTTATGTAGGAATCAGTTTCTCGTGAATTCTGCTAGAATTCAATCTCTTCCAAGAGATATTTTCGATTGTTTCTAAAGAATCTTTTACATATTGAAGACAAACTGCCAGAAAGCGAACCTTCGAAAAAAAGAGGTTGTTGTATAGCATAAGGTACGGCAAAAATATGTATAAAACCATAATATACTCCTAGTGCCACAGTTTCGTTTGCAAAAGCCATGCGCAAATAGTAGTGCAATGTTGCGATTGTGATGTAACTAAGGAAGGCATCTGAATGAATGCGAAGAAAGAGAATTTGACGAGCTCATCACAATATTTTGCTGCAAATAGGAGTAACAATTTTTGGATAATAATGCCATTGCTGTTTGATAATAAATGAATTTGAACTGTGAAGGTTTGTGCACAACTTTATGCATAAGTTATTTTCTTAAAGGTTTCAAGCATTTCATAAATGCAAGATAATGTTATTTGTAAGTTTATATAGTTATAAAATTCACGAAGGTGGACAAAAAACCCAAGATAGTAATATGTTTAAATTCCCAAGGAAAAACGGGCTTGAAAAAAGTCTGACTGGGCCGGGAATCAAACCCGTGATCTTCCTCTATCCGAAGGCTGCCTTAACCATCTACCCGGCTAAGGCAGCCTCCCGGATAGAGGAAGATCCCGGGTTCCATTCCCGGCCCTGTAAGACTTTTTTCAAGCCTGTTTTTCCTTGGGAGTTTTCCTGGGTGCACGCCTTAATGTGCAAAGTCACCTCAACCCTTTTCTTATGTAAAAAAATATGTTTAAAGTTGTTTGCGTGCCAGTTATTTTTTCCTGGTGTGATAAATATGCATAAAGCCAAAATTATACCAACTTAATTCTGTCAATGGGTTTTAATTTCAAATATTGCTCTTCAATTTGTTTTTTATTATATTGATTTAAGTTGTTATATTGGAAAAGGGGAAGTAAAACCTATATATATATACTAACCAGACGAAATTCTTTGTACATACATAGAATTTCATTTGGTTAGTTTCGAGGTAGAGTTTTCAAATGTTAAAGCGTGATTTATTCCCTTTATAATTAAAAATATATTTAATAACAAAATAATTCAATCGATTTTCAAAGCTTAAAATATTGTATGGTGACAAAATTTTTCTAACTTAATGGAAATTACTTGATTTGAAGAAAATATTAACAAAATAATAATTGGCGCACGGAGTGCGGCAGCGCGACCGCTCGTGTTACGCCGTGGGGCGCGATTGCTCCAAGGTTAATAGTAAGTTTACTTATGACTTCACTCCTGGAAATCGGTTCTAAGGCATTTTTCCAGATATTCCTTACTAGTATGTGTATTTGTTCATCTGTTTTGTACTACACACACTTTCCCTTTCGAGTTATGTCGTTTTTTCTCTAAGAGAACCCGAAAAAGTATATTCGTATTTACGAAGAGCTTGATGCCAATTCATATTTCGTTTTCCTTTTCAATTGCTCTCACTGCAATTTAATAAAACAGGGCCAGAAATATTTCGGACTTCGATTCTTTCCTTCGGTTTCCTAAGTTCAAAGCGGACTTTTTCTTGTTTTCTAAGCTGCTATTTTTTAGTACGGGTTTCTTTGGTATATTTATCACTCTTTGTTAGAAAAACGCTACTAAAATTTTATATTGGTTATTATTTTTTCTATTAATAATTGCGCTTTGTGGTTTTGATATTTAATGATAGTCGCGAATGACCTACTGGCCGAAGGTTTTGGATGGTGCCAGATTATAAAAAAACCTCATTTATGAGGGAACATTACGTACTTCGTCATTAACTTATAAATTTAGGTATTTGCCACACTATAAACATGTCTTAAATAAATATGATTAAATACTAACATATGCATGTTATTAATTGGAAAGAAGATATGAAGCGAAACAAGAGAGTAACGCTCGTATTCGTCAAGGATTCTTATTTTCGATACAGAAATGAAAGCGGTAGGATGGTGAATGAGTCGGAAGAAATATCTGAGCTCATAAAAATATCACAGTCAATCTTAATGTTCATGAAAAGAATAGTTGTTTTTCTTAAAAAACGTGCCGTGGTTAAAGAAGTGAAAAATTTTAACATGGTAATATTAACATAAACGACCACATACTATGGAGTAGGTATTGGATCTTTCAATAATACCGAAGCAAGACCAAATGCTTAATTCATAGATAAATGTGGAACTAATTTTAAGTAATCCGAAGTTCGACCCAGAATCAATACATCTGCTTTTGGGAATCCGTCACCGAATGTTAGGAGAATAAATGGTTACCCTAATTATTTTAGATATTACTGATTAGATACTAAGGCACTAACTAATGAGAAATTTTCCTGTAAATGTTTCGCCAATTTATATTTCTATGTATGTTCCTTTGTGAATTCTTGCAGAAATTGATATACTATTATATATTTATAATCTTGCGGACGTTTGGTTTTCAACTAGACAGTGAGTCCGCACAGTTTAGAGCTTAATTCACCTTTCTTCCTTTATCATTTCGACCGTCCTTAGTGTTGATAAAAGTTGCAACCTCAGATATTTCTTCAAGACTTGGGAGAATATGAGCAGCAATTCATTAGTTTTATATTTTGCTGCTTGGATTAATAGAGTCTTATAACTTTTGCTGAGTTTATTTATCTCTTACAGTGATCCGTAAACTACGATATGCTTGCCTGATTCGGCCCACAAAAGGTTTTAATGGAACTTCGCACATTCTAAGCAACCGTTATCAAATATAGAAAAGATGTTTTCGGAATTAAGTATTATGCGAGGAAGCTTTTGAATTGTCACGCTCAGTCTCATATAGAAAGAGAATCCTTTAAACGGGGAATGGGTATGAATTACGTTTTTGGCAACACTGAGAGTTAACATCTACATCTACATTAATACCCTACAAGCTGCCTTTCGGTGTGTGGCAGGGGGTGTAAACACCAATTGAATCTAAACTACATCCTTAATCGGTTATTGTCGCGTATCGTTCGCGGAAAGAATGAATTTTTAAAACTATTCGTCCTTGCATCTATTTCTCTTAACTTACGCTCATTATCGGATCGACCGAGGTAGCAGGAGGGGTTGCATGATACCGATTGTATCTTCCGAAAATGTAGTTTCCCTGAATTTATTAAGCAATCGCAGCCTAGCTTCCAATCTCCTTTCTTTCAAGGATTCCCAACCTACGTCTGAGAGCATTTTTGTAACGCTTGCTTTTTTATCGTAGCATTTCTTAACAAAACGAACCGCTTTACGCTGCACTTTCTCGAGTTCGCGAGTACACGTTTCATCCGCCGGATCCCATATACTTGCCGCATATTCCAGAAGGGGTCTGACCAAGGTAAAATAACATCGCTCTCTCACATTTTCATAGCATTTACCGACAATACGCTTTACAAAGCCAAGCCTTTTACTTGCTTTGCCGCAGATTTTTCGAATATGCGTGCTCCAATTTAAGTTATTAGTAATGTTGATCCCGAGATATTCAACTGTATCTTCTACTTTGATACAATTCCATTAATTTTGTACTGGTGATTTGGACGCATTTTTTTCTTTTCGAAAAAATTAACTACGGAGCATTTACCTACATTAATATCTAATTCCCATTTTCGCACCACCTATGGATGAGGACTAAATCGTTTGAGAGAGATGTTCGGTCTTCCTCGTTTGTTATTTCCCTATATATAACCGAGTCATTCGCAAATATCCTCGCATTGCTATCTATATCGTCACTCAAGTCATTGATTTAAATCAGGAAAAGATTAGGGATCGTTCTTTAAATTTCGAGTAAGGGTGCTTAGTTTGTTTGACTTTTGTAAAGAGAAAAATATATAATACTTTAGACATCTATTCTCCGAGATAAGGAATTCCTACGGTGAATTATGGAGTCCGTGCGCTATTTTCTACTGGAAAACCATTAGAGTGTTTACGCCAATTTAATAATGCGCGATAGCATAAGTAGGTGTCAAGTCCTCTCCCGAGGTATTCGATATCAACTTATGCATCCCTCTTTCGCGCTCCCCTTCAATCCGATCTCCACATTAATATCCTTCTGACCGTAATCCGCGACCGATGCTTTGCGACTGAGAGTTTCCACTCCACACCAGTTACTCATCTCGGCGTTTTTTCCCCGCGGTCTTAAAAAGCGGCGTCCGACTGTCCAGATGTTCAATGCGATCATCCCTTTTAGTCACCCCGGCTTCTTTTATCCGAACCTCGTCATCACCGTCCCCTTAGTCGACACAATGAGGACCTGAAATTACTGCCGCGACGCCCCATACAATGGATCTCGGAGGGGACTGCGTTTCCTACGGTTCACTTATTTTTCCAATTGCCCTAAGCCTCTCTCTCTTTGAGAAGGTGGCGATTTAAGTCGGGGGGTTAACCTATTCGTTTATTTATATAGGTTTCCGTGGTCCGGCTACTGGAAAGAGGGTTCGCATTCGTGTATTGAGGGCATTGGGTTGCTTTATATTTGAAAAGACTTTCAAAAGTAATTCGTGAGACGCAAGTAGTAGTGCGCCTGATGATCAAATCGCATGAAGACATTTTTGCGTTTGAAATGGTTCAAACGAATATGGAAATAAAAAATGTTTTTATGTAATTTAAATTGGGGTGGAATTTTCTATCCTGCCTCGATTTTGCGGTAGGCTTATGCATTATTCAATAGATTAGTGCTATTGCAGGTGCTTTTCTCGTCATTCTTTTTATTGCAGTATTGAATACGGTTTTTCATTATTCTATATTTTATTCTCTATGAAACTCTTTATCCATTGTAATTAAATGCATCTAAAAACACTTTGAAGCGTCACTTTTCTCTTTAGAAGGCGTCCTTTGGAGTAGTGCTTCAGCTGGAGATATTTTTTACGAAGACATCTTTTCCCAATATATTTTAAAATTGTGTTCCTCATCAAAGAGCAGTCTTAGACGCGCAGAAATTTTTAGTTTGAGAAGAAAGGTTCCTCCATATTTATTCCTCGTAGAATATTTTAGCTCCTTCAAATGCGTGTAATTTAAAATGTAGTATGGACCACAGTTAGTGAAATATCTTTGAGGCTATTGTGAATTTCGTAACCTTACTTCTATATTCATTGCACACAAACAGGCGTTCGATATTTCCTTTCGGCATGGGTCAATGGTTGCGAATACCAAGCGTTCAATATAAAAGGTAACTATTATAGAAATATATATTCGCATCTTTTTTTAAATATCTATCTTTGCTTCTCAAAAGCATTCAACTCTGTTGATCACACCCTCATTCTTTGTAAACTAGAACTCCGCTTTGGAATTAATGGTAACTTTCTAACTCTGATAAACAACTATCTTACACATCGCACTCAATCAGTTGTAATTGACAGGTTTAAATCCGAATGGTCTGTAAAATCTTCGGGAGTTCCTCAAGGCAGTGTGCTCGGTCCATATCTTTTTAAACTACACATATATGATCTATCTACACTCTTCCATTCTCCTAAAATTAATTCATTGTTCTTTGTGGATGACAGCAAATTATTAAGTAAAATTGATAGCATTGACGATTGCTACCATTTCCAGCAGGCATTACATGAAACAAATAAATGGTGTGAAAAGTGGAGACTACATCTGAATCCCCAGAAATACTCTGTAATATGTATTTCTCTACGTAAGTCCCGTCTAGATATTGTTTATACCTTAAACTCTACTCCTCTGAAAAGAGTCAGCTCCCAAAAAGACTTAGGAATATTAGTTGATTCTAAGTTAAACTTTATTGACCATATTCACTCTGTCAGAAGAAAGGCACTTTCCCTATTAGAGATTTCATATCGTAATACCGATATGAAGCACCCAAACGTTCTTAGATTGTATTTCACTACCATCGTAATCCCGGTCGTTTCATGTTGCTCCCCAATCTGGTCCATGTCAAATAATACTAATATTGTCTCCGTCAATCAAATCTTCAATTTTTTTTGCTTTTATTGTTGAATATCGCGTTCCCTATACCACCAAAGTGGAAATACCACTACAGAAACTGTCTTAAAATACCTTTCCCTAAGATCCCTAAAACAAAATTTAATCAGGGCCGATATTTCATTAATATTTAATATAATTAACTTCCACATCGATTCCCCTAAAATAGTTTCCTTATTTAGTTACCATGTTCCACCTAGAGCAACAAGACTAACTACTCTTCTCCATGTTCCTTCATTTAGATTGTCCCCTTTTCCCTACTTGATAGACTTCCGAACCTTCTGAATTCCCTCCGTAGACCCCTTCAGAATGGCGTTTGACGCGTTCTGAAATGAATGTCTCTAAATTCTTGTAAATATTTTTCTGCTTGGATCGTATTCTGTATATTTGTTAATTTTAGTTTTTTTGTTTCTATTCTTATTTCGCATTCGGATTTTCGGCTTTCAGATTTTTTTCCGGTTAGGGAAAGTGTTAGTCCTATGTTACCGTAAACGTCGACCACTGTAATAGTCCATTAATGGATGTTTGTGGGCACTATCCAATAAATAAATAAACGAGATCGTGTGTGACCTCCTTATGTTTTTTTTTCATTTACTTCTCTTTTCGTTTTGTGCTTTTCCTAAACATTCTCCTTAAATGATTAGTTACGATGAAGTACTGAACAGGTTAAAAAGACGTCTTCCAATGGAAAATTTTACATAATCATTTACGCATCTTTGATTGATCTTCTATTAGCCGAACAAATTACGTAACTCGGAATTATATGGAAGTCGTTTTGTGTCTAATAAATGGATTTGTTTTTATTATGTAAGACAGTAAAACGTTGCAAATTGGGATTGGCCCTTTTATCGAGGAGTGCGACTTAAGGAGCTCTCGGTGCTTAAGATGGCGCCCGAGGAAGAAAGGGCAATTGGAGCAAAGGAAGCGTGGCGGAGTACAGTTAAGGGTCGAGTTGGAAATGGTTCGAGATTAGACCAAAAGAGGGCATTCAAGAAAGAGAAAAAAAGCAGATACGATTCCTTCCTTACATCTTAAGGTTTCATAAGTAGAAAAAGGAAAGAGTCAATTTTAAAGGTGACATAAAGAAAAATATCGTGTTGGGGCTTTAAAATGTTATGTGAGAAATATATGTGGAATTTAAAAATTGATCTACTCGCTCTCATTGCACCCAAGTTTCAATTGAATCGAGATGTTTTGTTTTCAACATTGATTCCGCTGGTAAATTTCTGTTTATTGAGATACCATTTTGTCGGGAAATTATTATAATTGTGATAATTGTTGTTATAATGTGTAAATACCCAGGAGATATTTTTATGTCAGCTTACGGATTCCTTTCTCAATTTCATACAATTTTTCGTCGAGTTTCCAGGAAAGGGTTTTTATTATATTATCTTCTATATATATAAAGCAGAAATTCTGTGGGTTTGTTTGTGGGTTTGTGGGTTTGTTTGTTTGTCTTGGATTGGAGTCCACACCGTTTGCCCGATTTGTCTCAAACTTTGCATACGTGTCCTCTGATATCAGGAAGGAAGTACTGTCGTACATTTTTATTCAAGGATTTTGCTGGGTTCGAACCAAGATCGCTCAGATAGATTTTCATAAGGAACTCACGTAAGATTCACTTTTATCGGTTGCAGGCTTTATTTCTTTTGAAGAATTAAATTAGAAAAAATAGTTGCACAGAGTCGAGACAAACACCGAAAGAAAGTAAATCAAATGAAAATTCTTATTTTGGTCGTGGAATCTTACATTTGATTAGAATTTGCAAGAATATCCGTAAAATATACAAAAATTTTGTGAAAATTTGAGGCTATAAACAACTCATCCCCCTGACGACCGATCCCATTGTTGAATCCGAGCTCATGTCTTACCCCGTAAACATACTTGAGGACTTTAGGCCCATAAAGCTGATGATTGAAGAGGCCGATATATTACATGGATAACGAGAAATTCTCTGTAAGAAGGTAACCAACAATCGTAGGTACGTGATTACAGTCAGGAGATTACCAGCTCATGGATGAGGGAAGTTAGATGTCTTGTATGATATAAAGCAAAATTTCTGTGGGTTTGTACGTTCGTTTGAATGTTGTGTGTCTTCGATTTTAGTACAAACCGTTCGCCAGATTCGCGTCAAACTTTGCGTACGTGTTTTCTGGGACCAGGAAGGACGTACTGTCTCAATTTTATTCCATAATTTTGCTGGGTTTGAACCAAGATCGCTCAGATGGGTTTCCGTAAAGAATAAATCTAATCTTTACTTTTATCGGTAGCAGGCTATATTTCTTTTGAAGAATTAAAATAGAACAAAAGTCGTGCAGAGTCGAGACAAGAAGCAAAAGAACGAAAATTAAATGAGTATTCTAATTTTGACCATGGAATATTGTTTCCGAATCGAAATTTCGAGAATTTCGACAAAATACGCGTGAATTTTCAAAATTGTTGAGGTTTGAAACAGCCAATCCTCCTGACAATCAATGCGATTGTTGAGCCGAGCTCATGAATTTTACTGTGTAGTAAGAATAGCTTGGGATTTTAGACTGTATTCTAAAGGGAATTTACGCATTGCACGACCGGCAACTTGAATTTAATCTACTTCTATTTTCCTCGTTGAGAATCAACGGGCGCTTCAGCTAGTTATTTATAAATAATTGTATAATAATTTTTAGGATATTGAAAACATAATAGTAGTGATTTGGTCTTCTATACACCATCATGGTGGTAAATTTTCTTCAGCGTATCATTAATTTAAAGCACAAAGGTTATTAATATTATGGATATTTCTTATACATTATTTTTTTCGCAATTCATTGCTTCCGTTGTTTGTTTCGATGTATCAACCACAACCTTGATAACAATCAAAACTACGTTCTTGGACTTGGGTTAAAAGCATCCTGAAATGAGGTTCGGAAAATTGATAGAGATAAAATAAAATCGATTTGGAAGAGTCTATATCCTTGAAGAACGTATTCAAAGTGAACCACCATGATAAAAATCATTCATTACGGTTTTCAGTTTAGACATTTAATATCAGTGATATTTCTCCCAATAGCTTCGTAATTTGACGGCTCGATATGAGGATTTTTAGAGATAGATATATTAATTTCGTATAAATCCACATGTTTATTCTTGGATTTGATTGAATTATATTCAAAGATTCCCTAACAAAACCATAAAACTTTCTTCAGCTAAACACTTTTGTAGTAAGAAAAACTCACTGTGTGCTCATACGGATAATGTTGAAACTTAAGATTAGGTAGAGTTAAATTAAATTACTTGGAAAATCGTTGATACTTCTAGTGATTAGACATTGTCAAAATATTCTCCCACAGCAAATTCAGGAGTCACGTCAACCAGAATGTCTGAAATTATATTAAATAAATATAATTATTATTTAATTATTCCATGATTTGATTAGTTTATGTTCAATGTTTGATATCGAAAATCTTGAAGGTTATGTGTCGATCGAGCCTGAAACGAGGAGAAAATATCAGAAATAGAAATAAATTTGAAGCAGAAGGACCTAAAATATAAACATGTATGGAACTAAAACCTCTCATTCCCATCTGAACATGCACATGGGCAAGAGAGGCTTACATCCTTTGGATCAAGAATCGACGAAATGGAGACTAAATGCAAAGCAGTTGTCGAAAGAACTAAATTCGCTTTCTAAACTAAAACAACTCGGTCCTCTGAAAGACTCTCTAAATGAGGTGATGTTTGTCTAAGTGAAGCCTTCTTGAGTCCAATAAGTGGCTTAGCAGAAGGCCCTTCGAAAGGGGAGAAGGAAATGGAATAATACAGCCATCTCAGCCGTTTAAATTATTTGAGCGGGATTGGAATTTAACATACACGATAATGAGATCTGCTGTTTTGAGCATATTTTATTATTCTGGCACAATAAATAAACTGTGTTCCTTGATAGAATAAAAGGATACGTAATTCAGAATTGTAATAAGATATGGAGATTAATAGCCTACAGATGCTATTACGATAGTTTCAGAAAGTTATAATATTTATCAGAATAATAATCGTTTGCAGATCACTCAATTTCACTTCAAATAACAAATCCTTAATTTAATGGAAATTTTCTTTCTTCCACGCTTGTAAATAATCAGCAAATCTCTTTCGGATATAGGAAACGCTTCTTAAGTGTAAAATATAACAAAAGCTAACGTTTTACCTTAATTAAATTAATTATCTTAGATTGGTGTACCCAGTTATACAAATTCATTCCATATTCGGTTATTATGAACTAAATAAATCCATGAATGAATCAGCGAATAAAATATTATCCATATAGGAATGGCTATTTAAAATATTACGACTGTTGGGAATATTACAGTTATCCACAAAAACGACTAATAAAACGATGGCGTTTTTTTACTGCCTCACCTCATCTTTGCCTGGATTCATATTAATCTCCAACGAATATCTCAACCTGTGATGTAGGAAGAGTCATCATGGAAACTAGTACATTATATTAACGCCTTTTCTGCTAATGTATTTAGTGCGAAAGGTTCAATGAAATGTATTTAGAAACAGTTTATCAGTTTCATTATGGAATATTCATAAGCTATCAGTCTTTAGAGAATGAAATGAAATGAAAATTATAGAAACATGAAGCAATACGATAATCATCTAAAAGTTAAAACAATCGTGCATCAATTGAAAAGTGACTGTGGCAATAAATCTAGAATATCTTAGATGGTCATCAAATAATGTAAATCAATTTTGACTGAAAGAAATTTTTTGAGGTAATACTTTACTATACACTTGAATACCAAACAGAGCGAAGAATATTTCTTATTGTAGAGCCTTATGAGTAAAAATATAAATGGCAAATTTACTGACATCACCGGTTACTAGATAATTGATAAAAGTCGCAGATCGAGTAAACTCTTTACCTTTTACTGAGGTCATGCAAATAGTGCTTGAAGTTAAAGCAAACTATCTTTATAACGCGATATATCTTAAATTTCTTATATCCATTGAGCAGGTTTCAGAAAACTGTACCCCCATAAATTATCATAAGAGCCTAATGATCCGAAGAAGAGTAAGCTTCAATTTCATGTCCATATAGAAACTGAATAAATTCCAATTTTAACAAACTTGTGCAAATAGGTAGGAATGATCTGGAAATAGTACTTGTGCAAAGGACTCAAAAATCTATTTTATGTTACTCGTAAATTCTATATTTCTCTTCCATTAAGTATTATCAGCGTGGTTAAATAGAAAAAATCCTTCAGCCAATCCTTGACGAAACAAAAATCACCCAGGTTAATCAGTATTCCGTCTTAGTGTACACCAAGAATTCTATAAATATGTAGGCAATTAAAGGGTAAATATTAATCATCGTTCTTAGCCTTTTATTAGAAACATCATCAATTATCCTCCGAGGTATATATAAATACGCCATTCCTCATGTTTTAGTTTTGATTCTGGTAACGGAGAAGAGAATCACTCCAGCAATTAAAATTCATCATATAATTACCGCACGAAATATAACGCAAAATAGTTGTGAAAGAATATCGAAAAAGGATAATATTCGGCAATTCGAGATCTAAATGCAGAGAATCCTCGCGATACGATGGACTGAGGAATTTCAGCAGTCATTCTCAGACGCCAAAGAAATCGCTTTCAACTTTACCTCATATATATATTTTCCACCCAACTCGGATTATTAAGTGTTTAAGACAATAATGAGCTTGATTTAACTTAAAACGCTGTTCCTTGAGCCCAATCTCAGAGACTAATATCGTCAAACGCACCCTTTGCGTTATAACTGTGAGGCGCGTGCTGGGGTTTACGGGCAATCCCAGGAGCCGTCGTTTGAAATCGTTCTTCCGAATCCTATTATACATCTTCTTTTGTTTTTGAGCCGCGTGCGCCGCAGACATCTCTTTCAACCTCCGTTTGTTGTCACGTGCATCCCCGCCCCCCAATACTCCCCCGACCCCCTCCCTGACCTCCCCTGACACCCCCAGACCCCCCGCTGACTTTACGCCAATCCGAGCGTCAACAAACGCAAGCGGTCGTAACAAGCGCACGCGTCGACCTGATTGGCCAATCCGACGGTTATTCTCAAATCTGCGACTTTGGCGGATAGCGTAGTGCTTCTCGATGTTTCCCTGATTTCGTTGCTCTGCCGTGACATCGGACAGCATCGAAGCTGTGCTCGAATGAATCGTGAGCTGATTTCTGATATTATAAAAAAAATGTGAAAAGTCATTCGCTGGAATATGGGGAATAGAAATGTGTTGCATCGCCATTCGGGTTTAAGGATCTCTACTCAGTTTGTGTTTTCGTTTTATTTGAAATGCAAAGTACTAAAATGAATATCCTTAAAACAGTCCTTGGACCGAATCAGGAAAACATTCCTTAAAATTATCTAATATTCGTCTCATCGGTTGAACCCAAATCGATTCATCCTGAGACTGCAAGGAATATGACCACGAAAAAACTCTTGCGCGCAGAAAAAATCTCTCCCATCCTCCGCCTAATCCCATTTCACGCACCCAGCACCCTCCATAATGATTTCATCCTCCCCTTGCGCTTGCATAATGCATTATGCATTCGGTTGTGATGTGCTTTGGGTGTGGGAAAAGAGGGTTTGCCGAAGGAACACTCTATGATGAGGTGGCGAACTAGATGACGTCGGCCCAGAAATTGGAGAAGCCCTCGCCAAGAAGATCTGAACGCGTGCCATGATTGACGCAATGATGATGGTAATTTAAAGGTGAATATCTCTGCATTAGAGTAAATGATGAAAACATTAAAGAATTTTTTGTAGACTTTTTGGGAAGATATCACTTACAGATTTTAATTATTTCCATAGCTCTGAGATGTGCAGTAAACTATATATGATGTTATTAAGTTATGCTTGCATTGATTCGATATAAAGACTCGGCCTTGAGATTCTGGGCTCCAATACTTATTTTCAAATACACTACATCCCTCCCTTATGCATATATCTATGGAAGTAACTGAAATATTAAATTTCATGGATTCATATAGAGGAAATAGGCATTATTCACCTTTGGAATGCTTTGAAATATTCATTATACATACTGTCACTCAACTGAGGTACTTTCTAAGTCAAGATTGTGCATTTTATTCCATAAAAGTGACAATGAATGTGCCATAAAAAACTGTCGTCTAATAATCTGCTTTACGAAAAGTGTTTGAAAGTATAGTATGCGATCAAATGAAGCCCAACTTCATGATAAATGTATCGCTCCACTTAAACAAACCTGCTTCAGTTACCAAGCTTTATCGGTAGAGCTTTTCGAAGCAGGTAGATGTCATCTACGCAGAGTTTTAAAAAGAGGCTTTCACAAAATCAACCGCAGCCTCTTGATTTTCGAGGCCTATGAAAACAATTATCGGATGCTCAGTTGACCTCATCGTTATCTTTATGGACTCATCGGAGGCTCATTAGAAACACTTCTTTGCCCTCTTCTTTATTGCCGTTATCGATGTTGACTCACTCTTAAGAAACACTAAATTTTGTTGTGGGCGGATAACTTAGAGATTTTTCACTTAATTAGATCTAGATGTGACTGCAAGAGAGACTCTGTTAGAGCTTGGTGAAAAGTGCTAAAGATGGAACTGAATATCGAGGAATGTGGCAGCAGCAACAATTCAGTCGTCATGGACGGTCATTTTAAAATCACTCACTCGCTAAGCTAAATAAAATTTCAAATTTCTTAATTAAACATCATTTCACACAAAGTTGTATTTTTAGATACACATGAATGATTTTTAGATACACTCTTATAACTCGCAAGACCTTAGGTCTCAATATAATTGTGGATTTGAGGAAGTTCAACTGCATCAAAATTCAACCCTGATTCGACTTATATTTCTGATTAATTACAGCAAGCGTATTCTCAACATTGAAATGATTCAAAGTAAATATCTGCGATCTTTACTCAAATTTTAGAGAACAACTGCTTTGAAAAGTAAATATGATGGTTACATGAAATCGAGACAAGCACCTAAGGAATGGAAACTAGATAACGATTCTTATTTTGGTCGTGGAATATTATTTTCGAGTCGTATTTCGAAGAATTTTGACAAAATAAACGAAACTTTTTAATATTTGGTGGTTGCAAACTACTCATCTTTGATGACGAATTTGATTGTTATATCCGTGCTCATACATTTTCCTGTAAAAATACACTGTGAATATAGGCTTTTTTAAAAGTAATAGTATGACGTGAGCAGTAATAATAAGCAGAGAGTGGATTTTCACTTGACTCGTGTGTACGACAAGCAACTGTTGCCCAACTTATGTTCTTCAGATTGTCGCAGATCATGCTCGCCGGAGTAAAGAGTAACAAAATGTGTGAGTTAGTCGAGATAATCTCGACTTTAATCGACTTAATTCATTTCATTAGTTAACAGACACTCCTTTTCGCGTTAATTTTTAACGGAATTCGTTATTTAAATGCAATTTATTTTAGAAACAAACATTTACCCTTTGCATCCGCTTCGGTACGATGAAGCTACTCAACATTCCCATAAGAATTTTACGTTACGTTGATCGTTTGCAGGCTCTATTTCAAATGAAAATCCAATTATAAATAACCATTGTACAAGCTTCTTGCAGGTGTGGTAGAAAATATTTTATGAAAATTCATATTATCGAAGGAATAGATGTCAGCAATAAATTATGGAAGCGTAAGAAAATGGGATTTTCACGGAAAATAAATTTTCTTTTACGATAACCTGTCCCATTGAATTAACAAAAGAAGAGCGATGTTAGATTACTTTCCGTAAAAATACGGCTAATATATTTATTCTACTTCTATTTTTTCCATTGAGAATGATAATAATAATAATAAAACTCTTCATTTGGCGAGGTTAGGCCCATTAGGACCTCAAATACACCTAACCATTATGGGTAACTAATATTAATTACAAAAAAGGTGAAAAAATACAAATATATATGTATAATGAAAATAAAAAGAAGAGGCTGAAGGCTTTCGGAGAAAACCCCACTGTGCGGGAAAACGCTCACACAAGAAGGGGAGCGAAAAAAACCCGCGAAAACACAGATGGAAATAAATACAAGCAGGTATATCACTAGTAGCATAATTGTTGTCCAATAATGTCGCGTAAATTACTTGGTGGTTGACCACGGATGTCATTTACCTGAAAAGACAGAAGAAGAAGAGTAGACGGGAAATAAAGAGCTTTCGGAAATGCAATTTAAGTAATGGAGGCCTTAAAGATTGAGATTAATAAACTACTATAATGTATCCACACTTAAATATTATATTAAAAATTAAAATGGTAAGGATAACTAAAGTTATATTGATAGATAAAGCATGATTTCCCCGCTGTAAAAATATTAATGAATCTAATAATAATATTAATACTAAAAAGAAATAGTAATAATAATAATTATTATAATAAAACAAGTTATGTTACAAACGACGGTCACTTCAGCTAGTCTTGTTACGTTTGTTTATTGTGTTAAGTTTGTGTGTGTGTGCGAGTATGTCCGTTAAAAAAAACAAATCGTCTAACTTACTAATCAACCACGGTTCGGTACTCGGACCACAAAAATCCTTCCCATATCAAATACATGTAAAGTACATTTTATCCATTGAAGGCTGTTTTCTATCCTTGATTATTTTTGCTAAACCATATTACACAGATTTTAGAATTTCCAGACTCGATAAACAAATCGCTGGGTCGCAAACGGCCATGTGTTTATCAATCTTCCTTAGATTGGCGATGGAAATATTTTTTTTGCGATGAAGGAGTCGAAAAACAAGATATTTGTCGGGGCAAGGACAGAAAAGGGATTACTTTTAGGAAAATTCGAGAGTTTTTGAGCAAAAATGAAGTGTTTTTAACGCTTAGGGTACTGTTTGGAGTTATGTATTCTTCTTTAGGTCTTTCCTTAGAAAATAACCGATCGTCGCTTAGATACAGGTTAGGTTAGGTGTTGATTTTATGGTGCATCGACGGCTAAGGTCATTTATCACCTTCGGTAAAATTAATTTTTTCCTGATTAGATATTTTCAAACAAAATTGCAGTAGGTACGAAGGTTAACAAATATTTAAATGTAAGAGAGCTGTCATGTTAATCATATTTAGATTTTGCTTATGGGTTTTCAGATTAGAGGAAATAACTTGGCTTCCCTAAGGAAAGATAGATACAATTGTGTGGAAAATGTACCAAGTTTTTCTCTCTCAAAGTAATATATCATTAATATGCAAATTTTACTTGTATATAATAGATATATAAACAACGTATTCATTCGATGAATCTTTTGTGAAATTCAAGGCGAAAAACAAATGAAGGAAAATGATGGAGTAACCAAACGTAAGTTGCACGGGAAGAAACATTTTCATTTGCGGCCAATTTCAAGATATTGTAAACTCAGGCAAAAGAGACGCAACTAATAAAATTATTATATACGGAGAAGAAGTTTGATTTTATTTATTTGTTTTATGTTTGTTGAAGAAGAAAGTTATTTTTATCTGCTCTCCTTTTCCGATCTATCCTTTAAACGATTTTATATATGGTTATAATTCTTTTCTGATCAGAAAAGTTAGTTTCTTTGATTCCCTAATTCCAGCCGCAGTAATTTGTTTACGTGCTCACCTAGCAACGCTCATTTACCGGGTTCCAGATTAGGACATGACGTGCTTTTGAAACGGATTGACTGTGATTGGCTGATTTTTTAAAGTTCTCACAGTATTCCCGCGATTTTTCCTCTTGAGTCAATATTTTTCTGTCATCTGTTAACGTCCCATGGGCAGAGTAAAAGAGATATAGAAATGAATAGTAATAATAATATAGTGATATAGTAATAGTGAAAATACATAGGTTGTAACGAAAGAAAATATACAGGATTTACATATGATGTCTAGGAAGATATCGAGTAAAGAGAGTGAATGGCTCATGAATAACGCAAATGCAATGCAGACGCGATTTTTAATGGATTGTTTGACGGATCGCTTCCCACTCGGTGCCGCCAAATCAACTAAAGCCTGCAAACAACGGTCATCATTTTCACACGTGGACTCCAAACGGGATGAGGTTCCAACAACTCTTTCACCTTTCTCCTCTTCTGCGACGGATTACGGCCGCGGATTAGATTTTTCCCCTTCCGCGAAAACATTTGATGGCTCGAAGAATATTTGCTCGGCTTTGTTGCGGTCCCCTTCATCTCCCTATCACTTTCCTGGAATTTCCATCTTTTGTTCAGGATTTTAATATTAATATCACCGACGTGTGTCGAAGACAGTGAATCGAATTGAAGAGAGTTTGGGTATTTTGAGATAGAACGTGCATTTTGAAGTGCGCAGATGTTCATCGTTGTAAAAAAGTAGATGTTACAGTAGATGCAAACTCGTTTCCCAGAATTGGAGCATAAATCATAGTTTGAGTCTTTGCTCAGGTGTATCATCATTCTGGCATTTCAAGAACTTCATAGGACATGTTAAATATAACGTGAGACCAAATTCATCACTCGATCTTCACGTAACGCTCTCGGATGTAAATTAAATCAATGCAAAGAATAAACTTCACGTGGGTTCAATAAACTGCATCTTTGAGTGTGTGATGCAAATGTGTATGAAAAGGTTGAGGAGAACAGGAGGTAATGCAACTCAGTTCATAGTAGGTTTCTCATTCTGTAGGAGAAAACCGGGAGAAGTAAAGCAAATGGTAGATAGCGTGGATGGAACATGTTTTCATTTACTATTTTTTCGGGAAGATGAGAACGGCCTTTCAGTAGTTAGAGCTGAATTTGTGGATCTCTGCAAATACCAACGACTGCTTGATTTGAAGTAATCACTTGCGAAAACGAGTGATTCTGTGAATTTTACTATTTCGATTTATCCTGAAGTTAAAATTCGCCAAGAACTCTGTCTTACGTTTCTACGCATCACCGATACTGAATACGAAATTCTTTTACAGTTCTTTCAATATTTTTCCTTTTAATCCGACTTATCACCCGATTTGGTTTCAATTCTTCATTCAAAATCCATTCAACGCTTCCTCGCGTAATCGACACACGCTATTTTCGCATCCCCGCAAGAACGCGTCCACGTTTCACAGTCCTTTTCTCATAATCAAAGATTCTCACCCTCGAGAAAGACATCGACAATGCCACAAACATTACAATACCACGGTAGTCCACTAACTGATTTATTAGTATTTAATTCATTATTATTAGCATTTTATTAACTCTGTGAAGGAGAATCTAAAAAAACCATTAAATTAGACGAAGAGAAGCTGTTTTGACTCTTAGGTCATTGAATAATATGGCTTTATTAATTTTAAATCAATCCGTTATAATTTAGACCACCGAGTTGCATTTCTAACTCCACATATTATTACCAAAAGTTTCAATTGTCCCGGTGATTCATGTTGAAAAAGATTCGTGAATTTTCCAAAGTACTGAGACGTCAATACTAGCGATTCTGGAATTCGGTGGGAATAAAAGCGAATTCGAACGCGACTGAGGTCAGCTTTGGGTCGTCGTTAATGACAGCAGACGAGATTTGGTGGGCCCACCGAAGGGGGAGAGCGATTCTGATTGATTTATTTGCATTTTGACTAATTGATGGATCACGAGGGACTGTCTCCCGCTTTATAACTCTTCGTCTCCGGGAACAATGGAGCGAACGCCCTCGGCGTTTGATCGAATCCGGCATTTAATGCGCACGTGATCAAATGACTCCTCTCTGTTTTCGTGCACTTGATTTCGCGGCGGGAATCGATCATATTTATAATTTAACAGATGAACTTGGGATCGGAAAGGCGCTTTTTGATTCGCGGACGAATTATTTACGGATAGCGCTACGAAACTCGCGTTCATCATTATTTGATACGTTTTGCAGATTTGTCGAAGACGGGAAAGCCGTTTGAAATCTTTCAGCAAAATTTGTCAGCGCCAGAGTGGCGTATATTTTTGCCAATATTCTTTGCCATTTAACAATAATTATTCCTTGATGAACTTGGTCGAGGTTTGGCTTATCGTCAATTATTATATTGAGACATGGCGAGGCGTTGTTTGAATCTATAATTCGTAGAGAATTGTAAGAGGAAAGAAACTTGTAGAAATAATAAGTAATAGGTACGAAAACTTGACATGCTTTAATCTAAATTCAAATGAGAACATCTTTCCTAACTCAATTATCTTACAGTTATAAAACGGTGCAAAGATAAATGAAGTTGTAGAATATCTGGAGAATAGAAAGAAGAGAATGACTGAGCTGAAGAATATTAAAGAGATTTTGCATCGCGCAACGGAGGACATATTGGGATATGTGTAAGATGAATTCAAGGGTCTAACGTAAAATATAACACTAATGATCATAAATATTTTTTATTGCGTTTCAGTTGAATTCAGTGTAAAATTATAAAAAAACTTCAAGGAATCTGTACTTAAAGATTTAATTTAGATAATTTTTGCTATAATTTTTCGCTTAGATGCTAATTGCAATCCAACGACGGAAGACAGAAGTTTTGCCAAGTATCGTAGTCGAATGAATCATTTCTTCCAGCCACTCTGGGGCTGAAAAGAAGTAATTGAACTGCAAATACGGTATAAATATAGTTATGTACATATTTTGCAACGAGAATACGTGCTTTCTTTCACTGAAAACTATTCGGCTCCAAATTGAGTCACTGCTGTTTCGGTGGAATATGTTTGGGAAACCACAGCGACTCGGAAAGCGTGATTCAATTTTCAAACATCCACAATAACTTCAGAACATCTTTTTGTTAATAAATCTCCTTTCTCTCTAATCCGCGAACCCCGTTGTATAGAACTGCGTCCTCTTTTAGTAAACATTTGCGAAAAGAATCGAATAACATTCTCGCATTATTCCCTCTTCCATCGCATAAGCATCGTGCTTCGATCCAAACAGCCGTTGCGCAGCTTTATTTATTAAGTCACGCGAATTAAAAAACGTAAAAAGCGCAGGGAAAGAGAGAGAGCCCGGAACGAAATTAAAGGTACTCATTTTTATTTCAGCCGAGTAAAAAACGCGATATTCTGCATACGCGGATTATATCGTCTGTGGGCGAGGCGAATGAGAGATTGGGCGAAAAGTCTGGCCATAGAGAGGATGAAAAGAGTCATGCGAAATGCATGAGGAAGGGGAAGTTGGGTGTCATCTGCACACGTTCCTTCGCAACCCGTTTTTCCACGCGAATGGAGGCGGTTTTGGGAGGTCGAAATTGAGGGGAGGGTAGAAAAGGAATAGGGGAAGGGGAGATGGATAATTATTGTTGTGGATTAAATTATGAGAGGAAATGACGAGGATTACGTCTGAATAAGCAGGAGAGACGATTCCATCCCTGGCAGAAAGATTGAGGAGGGGAATCAATGTATTTGGGAATAAGTAGGAGCTGTGAACAAGAAATAAGGCTGGAAAAAAAGATAACTTGACGGAATTGAAATATCAAGCGGATGGGTAAAAGTCTCTTAGTTAGGGAAATTTATTTCGCTATAAATTAAGGAAGTACTTTATAGAATGTACGCTTTCATTAATATAAAAGAGGTAAATGCAAAGAGAACGATCAGTCGTATGATCTGAAATGAACCCAAAATCTCGAATGCGGTTTCCACTACAACTCATGATGAAATAATTCACAATCTTTAATGTGCATAAATGAAACATATCACAGTGCGGCCTTTCTTTGCTGTAAAATATTTTTGTATGAATATGAAGACAAATGGCGTCCATCTTGCCAGAAGCGATTCAGAATAGGTGATTGCATTTAGGTGGAGCCGCGAAAATAGATCGAGAGTTGAATATCATTGGACGGAAGAGAAGAAGAGTCCTCCAATTATAATTGGAGGACTCCAATAATAATTATTGACGGATTAATTGACACTTCGCTTGTGTCTGATGTTGCAAAGCAGCTTTATTATTTCATATCTGACTACGTTGAAAGTAAGAGTGAAGATACTTATTTATACATTTTTAAATATTTTTTGTTCATTTTCTCTTGTTGTCTTTTAAAAATTTCCTATATAACTATGTTTTTGATAATTTTCAGTGAACTAGACCTTTTAATCTTTCATTTGTATGTATTTCTTAATGTAATTTCATTTTCTTAATTTCTTTGAGATTTATCTCCCTTTGTTCAACGTTTTAATTTAACTCATCTATAATTAATTTCAGTTTAGTGGAAGGGATTTATTTTATCTGATTGTTTGTAGTGTCAGTTATATTTTTCCCCCTTTCCTTTTGTACAATTTCTATATTTTCACTGCCTGTCTATCATATCTCTTTTCTTTCTCCTTCATCAAAAATATAGTTTTCTATCTTTAGGTTTCGTAGGTTTTCCACACTCCCCTTCCTGTGATTGTTTTCCTGTAGTTGGATTTTTTGCCTGAGCCCTCAGCTTAGGTTTTTTCAATCATTACTTTTCTTCGTGTACTTTTGCTAACTATCTCTTTCTTTCTGTCCCTCATCAGACGATGGGTTGGATGTTTTTGAAGAGATTCCCTAGTCTCAATCTCGCCCAAATAAAGACCTATTATTATTATTATTATTATTATTAATATTATTATTAAGATTAGGATGAATTTAAAAATACATAAATTCCGTTTCTCGCCCCAACAGCGCTGCGATTTAATGTGCAGTAGTTATACTGACTACGTGGATAGGAGTAGAGATCGTTTTGAGACAACTGTCTAATGTCTACACTTCTTTCTGAATCTGACAAACAACGCTGGAAATCTCGTCAATTGTGAGAACTGATTTCAAATTCTTTTCGTGCTGATGCGTCCCTAGGTGAAACAACAGACGCCATTGTTTACTGTGTGAAAACTGCGCAATACAGAGAAATAGTCGAGGAATACTCACCAATTTATTTTACTATACCAGTTGTGGAATTTATAAACGATTTCCCCGTGGCCTTTGTGAATTTACTGACGACTTTCATTGAAACGTATTGTTATTGTCTTTGCATCAAATTAAAGATGATTCAATGCTCCTTTATGGAGATTGGAATACTGGATCGGATGGTCTAATGGTAATGGGCAGGGGCTGTGACATGTAGCCATCAACGAATTTCTTTGCTTTTAATTGATCAATGGTCTCACAACGACATTCGAGACAAAAATGGTAAACCTACTTCATGTATTTAATTCCGCGAATTCTGTGAGTGACCTCCGTAGGTTTGAGATGAAAGAGCGAGAATCAAGGTGTAGGAAAATAACAAATTGAAAACAAGCTAATGCGTTTCAGATATTTGATTCATTTAAACTCCTTTTAATATATGTGGCAAAAAATGCAGCATTTATAACTATTAAGTACGAATTTTCATTCTGCAAGCATGATGATAATACAAATTTCACGTCAACATAATATCGAGAGGGTTCTCAAAAGTAGAAAAAGTATAGAAAATATTCTTAAAATTTGCTGCAATTTCTCCGTCCAGCATTGAACCCGGATCTTCATAGTGATAATTACTATGCAGAACATCAGAAGACACCGGCTCTAACTATGTGTGAAAACTCAAGCAGTAATATTGGCTGCAACTGCCTCAAACGACGTCCTACCTTTCACATATATTCCTTATGTGAGAATTTGTAATGTGCTCTGGCATCGAACCCAGGAACAGTCTTATTTAATTTTGTTTCTTAAACCGAGTCTTAATATGCATCTTCTATCTAAGCAAGAACTTCCTATCATCTCGATAAGTGCATGAATAAAATAATGAAAAACTACCTCAATGTGTGTTAAATGGTAGATATATTTACAACCTGGCTTCGAAACCGGGTCTTCCTGGCAATAATTTCTATGCAGCACAACAGAAGATCACCATTTCTAACTATGTATGAAAATTATAGCAGAAATATTTGCTGCAACTGCCTCAAACGACGTCTTACTTTTCCCTTATATTCCTTATGTGTGAAATTGTAATGTGCTCTGACATCGAACCCAGGAAGAGTACGGTCTTATCTAAATAGTTTTCTTAAACTAATTCTTAACATACATATTCCAGCCAAGCATGAACTTCCTATCCTTTCGATAAGTGTATTTAAAAAATTATGAAAAACTACTTCAATGTATTTTAAAGGGCAGACTTTTGCATCATCCTAGCATCGAGCCCAGGAAATCCACTGTAAAAGTCATTTACGTTTTCGCTAGACAATGACCATATATATAGGCTCCTTGAGTTTTGATTCTCTACCTATCCGGGGAGTATTTTTTTCAAATCCTGAAAATCAAAGCAATGCTTTTAAACGGGAAAAATCGGGACTTTGGGGCCCTCTGGAATCGAACCCATGACACTGAGGTTCAAAATCGCAATTTTTCTGGGGGTAACACTTTATGGCCAATACGTCGTAAAAAATTCAAGTCAATGACACTTGTGGTTTAGCCTGTGATTTAGTATCCTATCTATATATATATATAGTTGGATACATGAATGAATCCGAAGCATCTATATATAATAGATTATTTCTAACAAATGATCGTATATTATCGGATAATCTGTACTTTTTGGTATAATCCTTGTTGAGTAGTGGGATACCGTAGCAATTAAAGACAAAGATGGAACTGGTTCGAACTCTATTCCGCTAGAAGTCCATATAAATTGGCTCAAAACAGAATATCAATAAAATGATGGAAAGAAAGAGTTGACTTTGCACATGAAAGTGTGCGGCTTAGCCCAAAGTTATACAGTGGTGACTTCACTATTTTTCACCTTTAACTTTAGAATATCAATCAATTTATAGTCGCATTAATTCATAGTATCTTCAGCCGACACTATAAATACGAGAAGGGTAGTAAAAGTTATATTGCATTTTCAAATCTTAAATTATGCAATTTACGAATTTTATCTCTCCAAACTAAACTAGATTTGTTGATTCGCTATCTCCACTGGCACAGAAAATACCCCGTTCATAGATAGAGTTAGAAATGAGGATATTTCGGTAACAACGTTAGGCGAGTCCTTGCCAACCCGATGGGAATATTGAGTGAAATGTGAAATATAAATATATATGAGTAGAAGCAGTTGTGACTCCTTACACGATAGGCATTAAATACTAGAGCAGTTGACAATTTTAAATGTTTCTGAGCTGGAAATATTAGGCTTAGTTTTAATAATTTTATATATAACAACTTACTGTTCAACAGGATGGAAATTATTATTATCGTGGGTGTTGTAGGTTATTGGAGAATAAATGAAGGCATGAAATAAGCAGCAAGTAAGGAAAGAAGCGAAGAAAAGAAACCGTGGACGAAGCAATAGAAAAAATGGGAAGGAAAAGTAAGGATGGAATGAACATGAAGGGGACGTAAAGAGAAAAGTAGGATGCCTTTAAAAAGGGATACTAGGGAAATGAAGGAATGGATGTATGAAAGAGGAAATGCGATGAGAGTTCAATCCGGGGATTTACGCTCTCCACCGAATCACCCCGGATCATGAAAGAGGATAATTACTGTGTGCAGGGAGCGAGAACATCAACAAGCAATCCACTCGTCCCTCCTATTTCATTCCAACGTTTTGTGTTCCTCGAGGGACAATGGAGAGCGTGACTGGGATAAACTTTTGCGTGCGTGCGGACGATTGCGAAGACTCGTTAATGAGTCGGCGGGATTCGGCTTTGTGACAATTGTAACAATGTGTTGCCTCTAATTTCGACAACGAGCGGGTTTTATTTTTCGATCATATTTTCGGAACGAAGTCGGGAGAGGCCCTAAATAATTTTTACCTTTGCTATTGTCCGATGGGCTTTTTTAAAAATCGGATGTTCAAATTGTTTCACCTCTCGGGATTACTCGGAAATTCGCTTTCGTTGATTTATGGAATCCGCACAAAAGGAGAGCATCGATTTAAATTCGCTCGAACGCGAGAACGCGTCCGGCCATATTTACCGACATTTTTTTCGAAAAAGGCAGACACGAGGGAATAAAAGATCTGGATTAGTATTCGATATCGATAATATGGTGATTAGTTGTACGAGCAAAATTGAGACGAGGTTTTACTCACTTGAAAAATTTTCTCGATGAATTGCAGTTGGTGAATTTTGCATTTCGTCGATACTTTTTAAGGGTAGTAGTATTTTACTATAATAAAGTTCGTTAATTTTAAAAACTTTTAAGTGATTTTGTGATATATATGTAGTATGTTTAATACAATATTGTGGTTGATTTTGAAAAGTCCATCCATCTAGTGGAGAGTATGCAGAAAATCCTCGTGATCTTCTATTACTTTCGAACCCACCGCAATTCTATTTCAGAAGTATATATAGCTATTTCATCCGTGATCTTTCTATTTCAGTACATCCAGATGTAAGAAAATGCACTTTTATAATTGATTATATGACATAGCACGAGCATGATATGACCTTTAAAACGTTATGAAGGTACATAGAAAATTAAAGAGTGATAAGAACTACATGAAATCATGGCTAGTTTCTAATTTGATAGTAGAACACATCACAAATGAAATTATTATTACTATTATTTATTGTCAAGTTCCTATAACGAATTCCGTTTTACAGACCCTTAATGGAATTAGCAGAGCAAAAACGAATTCATTTCAATGTTGGGTCCTTTGGATCCACAATAACAGAAAAATTTAAAATTTATTTTTTGAATATAATTACGATATATATCGTGTTAATGTGAAAAAAAGAACTGAAATTTTGGTCTCCAATAAGCAACATCGCGAATATCTTTGTATTCATAATATATAAATTCTGATATTTATGGATATTTTTTATATCGTTATATACCGTGATATAACGTTACCGTTTTCATATAACAATAATGCAAAATGATATATCCTTGATTATTTTGATTTTGAATTATGTTACCTGTCACATGATTACTATTGCACCCATTTAGAAACCTAGAGGCGCATCAACTGTTATTTATCAAATCTTTTACTGTTAACAATTGCTCGATAAAATTAAGTCCCAGAATTAATACAATTTTTAATCATTAACCTTTAAAATTCATGACTCAATTGGAAGACAATTTATGAAATTATAGGGGAAAATTCATAATAATTGTGGTATTTTGGGAATTTTTAACATGCAAAATGAAAACCAAGAGAATATTATATCCCTGTATTTTCGTTCAGGAATAAACGGGCCATTTTATAATGGACGATTTTTACAACAATTTTATCAAATTCATTAACACACATTGGTGGTGATCACAATAGTTTTGTTTCTTGGTTAGAATTCCACGTTCTCCCCAAGACCATTCCTTCTTACGTTTAACTTTCCACGAAACAGAAATGAGGAATATCAAATTCTATACATATATTTACAAGGAATCTCTGTCCATACAGACACAGTTCACTGTGAACGATTCTTATCAAATCAGTTTCTTTCGAAGGTCCATTCACAGTTACATTTCATCCCCTAGTGTCAGATTCGGAAGGAGTAACACGACCACCATCACTCATTCTCACTCCTAATTCAGCAGACATTCTCAGACACTTCTGGAGATGCGTCGCTAAGCAACCTAAACTGTACCCACGTTAGCGACGTCAGAAAAACAATAAATTAGGAAGCCTCTCCAGAGAATCACTTTTCCAGGTCTTCGTTTGGTCTGTCCTTGCTCGAGACCAAGAGAGGCCGCATCGCGAAGGCTTTTCCCGTCTTATGCAATATCGGCTGGACCGTCTTCAACTGGATCAGCTATCGTTTCTCAATGCATTGCGCAGTTTGGCTTTCGATCGGCTATTTGTCGGCAATAAAATGACTTAAATGAGTCTCTAGCGCGAATCAACTCCCGGACATCCTCCGCCGACCCCCTCACGACGAATGCCCGATGGGATGGTGGTGATGGTGGTGGTGCGGATGGTTCAGGTGGTGGAAATAAGGATAGGCCGCCGCTTGGGAGTACGCCGCACCGCCGCCTCCTCCGGCGGCTGCCGTCAGGTAGTGTGGCGCGGGCCCCACGTGGTGGTGGTGGTGGTGCGGATGGTGCGGGGGCGGGTGGTGTATGGAGTACAGGAGACCATAGGAGGACGCCGGAAACCCTCCGGCTCCTCCCGGACCTCCTCCGGCACCTCCTCCTCCGGGGGGTTGTCCGTGTGGAGGGGGAGGCGGGGGAGGTGGTACCGTGGGGCTGTTCACATCCATCCCCGGATTCTGTTTCTTCCACTTGGTCCTCCTGTTCTGGAACCAGATCTTCACCTGCGTCTCCGTGAGCGAGAGAGAGAGGGCCAAGTTGAGCCTCTCGCACACCGACAGGTACCTCGTCGTCTTGAACTTGTTCTCGAGGGCCACCAGTTGTTCGTACGTGAACGCCGTCCTCGCCCGCCGTGGCTTCCCGGCCTTGGAGTCGCTCCCTCCCCCGAGCACTCCTCCGCTCCCTTTGCTCTTCTTCTTCATCCCTTTGCCGCCTTCCTCGTCGCTCTCCTCCTCCTTCCGCGCGGCGCCGTCCTCGTCGTCGTCCTCATCCTCGTCGTCGCCGTCTCTGTGTCCTCGGCCTTCGGAGAAAGGGAAACGTGAGTCATCGCATCAAATGAGTTCTTTAAGACGTACTTCAGATACGCCAGAAATATTAATCAATGCTTATTTTGGATATTTATTTCTCTTGATTCGTCACTAAGAGTGCAATCTAATATCGTTTTCAGGGCTCAAATATTATACGTTAATTGACGTAAGATTTAAGATCAGACCACTAAATTTAAGACCATTCAACTTTGTGGTTAAAAACCATATCATCTCAGAAAATTAAATGCTGCCCAGCAGTGAAAACTGATCGTTGACAGTGATTGAATGAATCACTAAAATCCATAACCGTAAAGTGTAATATTAATCTCTTCAAATCCATCTCAAAGCTTATCTGAAAATTTTCATGCCAAATTAAGATGCTACAAAGTAAACTGATTTACGGGGATAAACAATTTCTTACAAGTATTCTGCAAAAATCTAGCGGATAGGTTTCTATGTTTTTCATTTTACGAATTAAACAAGGCTCGAGATATTAAGGCATGATTTTTGTGTTTAGTCAATATATCATTGCAATATTTGTTTTAATATCGTTTTTGTTTTACAAAATGAATTAACACTCGATTTGAAGAAATCTGCGTCAATATTCATAACACAATGACTCTTCAAATGCGTACTTTGTTTGAATTTGCGTAATTGATCGAAGTACATATTTTTGCGGGTCATAATGTTTTTTTCCTACGGCTGCCGTATGTAATCGTCAAAACAGTACAAGTTCATCACTAGATACTGCACATTTGAGGATAACCATTTGAAGATCTCCCAACATCCTTTTCAATCAGCAATCCCGTTAACAGAATATAATCGAATCCTCATAAATATTGATAACAAACATGGGCGCTTCAGTCTCGGAAAAGCTTTGGTACAAGCTCTGGGGATTGTGCCTTAAGAGTACATGTCATTGAGGATTGAAGGGATCAAGTCTGGATGGCCCCTGCGAAAGAGGGTTGTGGTGCGAAAGGATAGTTAAGGGAACGAGAGGGTTATAAGGGGAAGGGTTGCTTTTAAAGGGCTGAGAAATGAGGTCCCCGCCGTCGGCGGAGGATTAATTTCTGTCCCATTCCCTCCTACACAGCCCATCAAATCCTCCTCTCACCCCATCCTCCCTCTCTTGAGTGTTTTAATTTCCATTCACGGCACAAACCCTCGTCGTTAGCGGAAGAAATCCTTGCGGCGAATTTGCATGATCCCATGTCTCTCTCCTCGCTTCTTCTCCCATAACATCGCTTTGCCTCGAGACGAGTGTTTTGGTCCCTCCTAATCTTTTAAGTGAGAGGAAGTAATTAAAACGCCTTGCTAATTACGGTGCACGGGTTGGAGAAGGAGGTGGGGGATTGCAGATTCCATTACATCGCCGAGAAATGCTTGATGGTGCGCTAAACGTCTTGTCGGTTTAAAGTTTCTCTCGCACTCCTCTCGAATCTCATCTATTCCGCAACCTCTTTTTTTTCATCCCGTCACTTTTAGGGTCGGGAACAATTCTATCCTTTCCGTAATGGAAAAGTTTCTTTCGACTATCCTTGATTTTATTGGAAAGATGGGTCACGGAAGTTACCCCTAAATTCCGTCAGAGATTTATGAAACATGATTATAACCGAATTGACCTGTTCTAATTCAGGATGGATCCAATTTATAAGAACATCGTTCAGTTTTTGTCTCATTTGGTAACAGAAAGAAGTATTCCGTTATATTACACTATTATCATATGATGTTAGCTTACTGTGATTTGCTGACCAGGTTACAAGTTTTGTAATTTATATGATTGCACATTAAAATATTTGCTCATTAACTCACTAATTTTTATGTTGACATGAAATATGTATTCATCATAAGCATCAAATCGTTAAGAAAATTGAAGCAAAGAAGTAAGAGGCGAATACAAATGGAAGCGTAGATGTTATCTTCATCTCCTTTTTCTGCGATTAATATATTTACTTCCAGTCTCATCTTTTTTAACAGACCTTTTCTTCCCTTCCTTATTCATATTCCTTCCAGCTATTTTTATTTTCTCTTTGAATTTTTTCCTTTTCAAAAAGTTTCTATTATGGTTATGTAAAATCAGACATTTTTGGTTTTCTTCAAATAGAGACGGAGCTAATTAGATGAATATGTTAATATTTATTTATTTATTTGAGAAATTATTTAAAAGAAATGCATTTGTATTCTTCTCTTCAGCTGGTTCATATTCGAAGTAGTTTCAAGGCACTGAACGACCATTAATTCTTTCGAAAACGCATGCCGATAAATACACAATTTTAATATATTTTAATCGAGAAGCAAATAATTTACTATGTAACTAAGAAAACTCCTAGGAAATGATAATAAGTGATAATGTAGACGCATATATTGAAAATTCCTTTTAAATTGAAATAACTCTGTAAGTACCTCTTAGATTTCTGAGAATGAATTCTGGGAAAAACAAACTATGCATCGGTAGGCTTCGTAAGAGCTTTTTGAAATATTTAACTTACATAAATTATTACTAGAATTACACTTTAATAATGTAATAAATTTTACCCTTGATATGTTACCAGAAAACCATATTCTTAAGGGATGAGCATTTCAACCTAATATGAAAGATATGAATGAAACTGATATAAAAGAACAAACCAAAATATGTAACTATCAAGTGAAGGCGAATATATCGTGTGAA
The DNA here is from genome assembly GCA_947579665.1 of Sympetrum striolatum. Classification (NCBI taxonomy): domain Eukaryota; kingdom Metazoa; phylum Arthropoda; class Insecta; order Odonata; family Libellulidae; genus Sympetrum; species Sympetrum striolatum. The sequence goes on along the minus strand of OX388343.1, from coordinate 106,766,325 downwards.
TGCTCAATGTGGTTTTTTCTTCATTTCTGAGGGAGTTTCTTAGAATTTTAAATTAGACCCTAATAGGCTATATTGGTAGATGCATTTCCTTCTATTCACTCAGAAGGCAATTAATTAATTCACAAGGCTTCCGGAGACAGCCTTTTTTTCCGAAGTACTAGCGCAAGATTTCCTTTCATTCGGATATTCCCCTCCCTGTTAACATTTCTTTCCTCTCTCCCACACAGGGAAGTGTGTTTACTCTCGGCTGTTAGAGAGGCTAAGAGCACTTGCTCGTTACGGAAAAAGGGGTTCCGAGAGACGCATTAATAAAGAGGTTGTCTCATGCTCGCTTGAGTCGCAAGAACATCTGGGCAATCGGGAGGCGTACATTAGATTACTGCTGATTCCTCTAAATCATCGATCTCTTTGCCCCGTCTTCTCTTGACTGTCATTTTTCCACATTTTCTTTCATCCAGTCTTTCTCTGCGTGCTGTAATTTAAATCACTTTTGTTATTCCTAGGTTTTCGAGTAAAGATGAACTTTTCTAAGGTCCTTTTCTTTGAATCTCTGTTGCAATCTAAGCCTAATCTTCCTTCGCTGCATTTGATCTGAATAATTCTTTCAATTTAAATGCATATTTAATCTAGGACTTGTTTAGATCCCCCGATGAAAAGAGTACTACTTAGAGAACTATCTGACTGTTTCATTTATTGTTATTTCGATATTTTATTTCGCATCATTGCAGAATGTTATGCCTTTTTATGATAAATACAAAGGATAATGTCCCCTAAACACTGTCTCAAAGCCAATCCACCAATATGTTATAGATCTACTTACAAATGATTTAGATTGTTAATAGAATATCAAAAACACACAAAAAATGTCACAGAACAGATATGTAATGAAGAATAATAGAAGGTGAAATTCCCAATGGCAACGATCCATAATCATCCTCATTATAAATACGATAAATACTTACAATCGTACAAGTGTATCTCAAAGCATCTTTTATATCTCTTTCTTTTCCGTTTTTTCTCAAATAAGTAAAAGCTCTGAGCCATATGCTGGCTCGCCGTATTCCAGTACATTAGCTTTTCTTCTTCTTCTTGCCATATTTTAAATTACCAAGTCGCATTGTTAGTTTCTCTCATACCTTCAATTTTGCCGTTTTATCTGATTTCGACCTTAGCTGATGTACGCTAAACCGTATGCACAAACAATAATTTATCAATCGAGTTATTAATCGAAACGGTTTATCAATCGAGTACGTAGATTTCTCATCTATTAGTGGTTTACGTTTCCTTCGCATTGACTCTGTATTCAAGAATTATCTGCAATGAAAATGAATTGAGCAACTCTCCTGGTAGAATCGGTTTACTTCATAATATAACTTCCTATGGAAATAAAGGAAATAGAAACAACTGATTAGCGAGGGAGGGGCAAAGGAACGAATAATGCATAGACTAAAGCACGAGTAGAAGTATGTACTCTTGACATTAATCTCATAAGGCAAGAGAAAATATATCTATATATTATAAGAGAAATAGAGAAAGGAAAAATGCTTTGAAACGGAGGGCGGATTCACACTGAGGGGCAGCTTCTCGATTGGGGGACGCAACGCCCGCCTCTTCGCTCCGCCCCACCAATTGTTTCCCTTGATTGATTTCACGAGGAAAATCATTTTATCCAGAATATCACTTATTGAATTATGAGGCTTATTGGAATGCGAGGCACCTTTAAGAGGGCAACAACAGTTCATTATCTCGCACCAATCTCATAAAGCGGTATCGTTGTTTGGAATTATTAAAATTATGCTGGATTAAAGAATTGTGGTAATTAGATTATCAATAGGTAAGCTCAGACGATTCTGAATTTCCAAGCAATGTTGCAAATTTCCGTAATACTCTATTGTTTTAGATTGTGTACAATTGAAATTGAGTAAGTTACTCATTGATTATTGAAGATTCTTTAATACATTAGTTCTTATCGATTCTTGTTGAAATGAGCAATTTCTTTGTTTATCGTTGAAATGGCATATTGGCGTATATGCGTTGGTGATCCATTGATGCGTATGATCCATTGTGATGTACCAATTAAATTGCTATACTGAATGCGTCCTATAAGTATTGTACCGTATAACTTTAAAAATTAGAATAAAATAATACGCATCGCTCAGGATGGATATGTTTGCAACTACTGCTTTCCGGAATTGGAGGGAAAACTGACTCGAAGCCTAACCTGTATCAGAAAATATTAATAATGAATTTTTTTGGAAGGATCACTGTTTTAAGAGACCATAAATCTTATATTTTAAGTCGTGCCCTCAAAAAACCGTAACCTGATCAGGATTCAAACCCAGAACCTCAGAGTGGGTAGGTAAGCATGCTAATACCCGCACTATCCAGTCCTGCAAAACAATTCGTTAACTTGTACAAGACGATGTTTGTTCAAGTTAATTCGAGGAAGAGTCTGTGTAAATTGTAAAGCTTCAATCACGTTGAACTTGTTCGAAACCAGCAGGATATTTTGGGGGCAATATTTAAGGCAATCAAAATTAACCTGAAATAGAGCAAGAACCCTAGAGTAATAATTATTTAAGAAGAAAAAGAGGCTTTGAGTTAGTTACATTCATGAAATCAGCCGTGACTTGCTAAAATTCTTTTATAAACTTTTAATTATTTTAAATCTGATATCCAATTCGAATAAATCGAACGTTTCTTTTTAAAAATCATAAGTCATTCACATGCGTAATCATTTACAAGACTACCGAATATGGTGTAGTAGCGAAACCAAATTCTTTTTGAACACTATGTTTTACTTGAAAGAAATTTTTTTCATTTAACGCGGAAATTTATAATTTAATTTCTCACTAGAAATTTCCACTTACTATCTATAACTACTATATTTACTCTACAATATTTTAATCTATTTTCCTTCAATTTTTTTAGCTGTGCTACATCCATTTTAATTTACCATTACATTTATTACGGCAGTAAATCAGATCATAATGCGCGTGAGTAGTTAGGCTAGTTTAGTTAGTTACTTTATCCCGTTAAGCAATTTTCCTCGAGAAATTCAAAACAGCCATATATTGTCCAATATGGAATAAAATGGCTGCCGAAGGTTTCGGTTTAGCTATATCATATTTTCACCCAATTACAGCTTAAATAAATAATTTCGTATCGGATCAAAAATATCTGATTTGTCGGATATGTGAACCGAAAGCGAGAAAATTTGCGCTCAAAATTTGGTGGCATTCCCTAGGGAACCCAAAAATTAGAGAACCGTATTTTTTTCTAGTAATTCCTCTTTTCGAGGCAAACGTAGTCATCCGCGACGGATCGACAAAGCTTTCATGTCACCGTCAATTAGCCCTCGCCACGCTAGGCACAGATTCCGTGCACGAAAAGAATCGACAAAATATTTTCCATTCGTTTACGAAGTCACTTCTGAAAGTGACATCTCGACACGGTTCATCGGCCCTTCGCCCGGCGTCCGCAAATCGGAAAACGCGTCTTTGGGGGTGAGGAATTAATACCTGGCTTCGGTGTGATGTCGAAACCATCCCCGCAGAGCACCCCATTCCAATTCCCATGGGAAAAACCTGTCGTTTCATCGCTCTCTGTACCTTATTGACTGCGATTTTCCACTCACCATTCCGCTATTGAATATTGCACTTTTAAGGCTGCATTATCTATTTATCTAATTATCTATCATTCTATATCCATTACTTTACTGTTCGTACAAATTATCTATTATTATTCGTCCAAATCTCTAAAAATTTAACCATTTATCGTTAAAGGAAAGTTTGAATCATTTACTTTGATAATTTCTTTAAATACGGTTGTTTGGACTCTTTTTTATCGTTCCAGAATTTGTGATCTGATGCATTTCTTAAGAATGCATCTTCAATTGCTTATTATCTGTGTCACTTCGACATCTTAAGAAGGCCTCGCGCATACTTTCAATGAATCGCAACCTCCACGTACGTTTAAAAGTTATAAAAGTTAAGATGGGAAAAGAATTATAAAAACATTCTTCTTACTTAAAGAATCATGGTTAGGTTCTAATCGATAAAAGAAATTACAGGCAATAATGTAGAAATTCCAAAAAATAAAATATAATTGATATTAGAATTCAGCTTGAGTTCTGTAGTAAAATAAATAGATACCAATTGGACAGGAGGAAAGACATTGCAGACATCTAAGTTACGGAAATACATATATTAGGTTATTTATTTTAACTTATGAAATATAGAGCGATTGAATATTGATGAGTAATACATGATTTTAACTGAAGACTAAGAAATGAGGGAAAGTTGTAGTAGAGCTCAGTAACTGACTACTTAAGCGTAATTACGATAACTAATGATGTTGTTTGATCTGTGATTATTGTTGATATTCGTTTGAACTACTTCTTCATATCCTTTCCTTGTACATACTTAATGTTTTCTGATGCGAGCATTCGCTTAATACGGAACTTAGTGTGGTCACCAAAAAGAGGATTTCAACTATCCCGCAGTTATTAATCGTTTATAAATTTATCGAACGCCTTACATAGCCGCCCATTCAAGTTATCTAGCTTTGCCATTAACTTCAGTAGAATACTAGACCTTTTATCTTTAATACTAGATAGTATTTTTAATATATTCGCATGAGCGGTTCTGAGGACGATCCTGGAAATTCTTAATGTAAATGAACTGATTTTTACGAGTAGTTGCGCTCTTGCATTCTATATTATAGCAAATCCTGTTTTTCTCGAGTTCGCTCCGATCCACAATCCTCTCGGCGTTGTTTGTTTGCCCCCCACATTCGATGCCTCCCGCCATTCCACTTGCCTTCCTCCTAAATCCAATCCTGATGTTAATTAACGATCGTTTGATCCAATTAACCGAATGGCAGAGCCGCAAATCGAAATAATTGTTGACCGATTCAATTTTTATTTCTCCCGTCGCTTCGAAAGTGCCGTTCAATCCCAAAATACTCTCATTTCCAATCCTCTCGTCTTTTATTCTTTTTCCGTGCTATGGACGTGTGGATGACAATGGATAATTTACATAAGCCTTATATCGCTCATTGAATTTTGCGCAATATTTGCTTCTATTTCGTCTAACTGCGAATCGAGTATTGCGTAGACATCGTTATTGTAAATTTCATTTCGCAGGCGAAAGATGAAATCCCTTGACCACTGGAATAAAGTACTTGCTTCCGTGCCCTTAACCAGTGTCTTCCAAACAGAGTTCCGTTGGGTCGCATCTGAGTTTGCGAAGATACGAAAACGGCGTAAAAGATATTTCGGTTTAAGAATTTAAAATATCACCTGGAATTGAATGATTCATTCCGAAAGAAATCGATTTAGATGATAGAGACCTGGTGCTCGTATCCCCTGCCACACGCCAAAAAGCGGCTTGCAGGGGTCATATACAGGCAGAGAGAGATTTTACTTTTTTCAATCCTTTGATAAATCGTTTGTACTTAATTTTAAATCTTTCCAACCTAAAACTATGAAAAAATTAAACATAATGGATGACATAAATACTCTGCCCAAATATCTTTGTTAAAACTTCAGAACGAGGCCGTTATAACCGCCTCGTAGGGCTTCCCACAAGGATAAACCATATTTCCTCTTATTTAACAAACAAACAGCGATCTCCTTAGTTAACAGAAGTGGTACAAAATGGGAGCTTGAAATAGTATTTCTCAAACCCGTTTTGCTCTCTCTCGATGGCTCTCTTCACCTCATCCTTAGGGCGGTTATCATTCACACAAAGAAGAGCGACTCCAACTTTGAAGAGGCTAAATAAGCCCTTCTTTTCCTGAATCCACAATGCTTCGCCGAAGAAGTAATGGAAACATCGCCAACACGCATTTCCCGCAAACACTCTCTCACCGCCGGAGGAAGCGCTTGTCAAAGAAAGACTCCTTTAAACCAACGGGTTTTAAAAAGTACGAATTTTAAAGTCTAGGAATGAATCTTGCGTTTTAATTATCTCTTTCGTAAATAACGTTTCCTCGAAGGTTTCAGAGAGTTAATGAATTTTTCTGCTTTTTTCCATTGCGTTGGAGCCTTGAATCAGCCTTTGAAACTCGCTTTATTCTTCCCCTGAAACTCGACTGTATGCCATCATTGCACCTTAACTACTTAAAACTCTCGTGAAATACGAAAAATTACGGAATAAATGTGGCATTTTGAGTTCTCCATCGTAGCTTGAGTGACAATGTCTTCTAAGTAAATGTTAACATTTTTTCAGTTAAGATATTCTGAAGCCGTTTTGGGAACTTTTGTAGGCAACGTGAGGCAATTTCCAAGTCAGTTTTTCCTTGGAATTCTTCCTGGGTGCACGCCCTTATGTGCAAATATGTGCCCTAAGCCTGTTCCGTGAAATATGGCTGACTGAGTTCAACACACTTCTAAGCTACCTTCCGTATGATAAATAAAAGAATCAGCAGTAAATGTAATGTTTCCAAGTAATGAAGAAGATTCCGTTGATCAGGTATGAGTTGGGATAAATAAGCGTTCATGACCTATGTATATTATTCTCCTCTTGTTAAATATAATGCATGCTCGGGGTTGTGTCTTACAGCACTCAGTTTTAGATGTACATATTCTGATTAGTACTCAAACGGTAGAGATCGGGTGTTTTGGGTCCCACTCTTTTCAGATATTTTCAATTTAATCCTCAATATTTTCTTTCTTAATTCTAGTTATTCTTCTATTAGGATTTTTTGAGACAGAAATTGTCAAATTCCTCGTGATTTTCTGGGATATTAAAATTAATTCGATTCCATTTAGCTTAAGGTCGGTAAATGCAGTTACAGCGAGATGGAAATTCTCTGCAGATGAAGTCTCACCAAACAGAACATCGCAGTGGAGCCCTCTTTTGGGCGAAAGCGTATTCGGAATGGCCTTCGACATCCGACTCATACGATGTTTAATTTAATATCTTAGCAATTAATTTTATACTATTACTAAGAAAAAAGAGTTTTTATTATTTTAAAATTTGTTTTTATGGATAATAGAATCTGAATAGGAAAAATAAAAAAAATGAGTTTGTCAAAAGTGACATGATGTCCGCCGTTTGAGTGTTGATCCGTAATCCTATAATAAACAATTTTAATCCATTTGAATTTTACATGATCTGCTTGTTACTTTCAAGGGGAAAGACATAGCCTCATAGAAGGATGTGCAAGTTCTATCGAGTCAGCTTGTTATGCCTTCGAAATTCAACGAACACATTTTCGGTCAACAATAAGAAATTCTATCCATTGATCAGGTCCAAAAATATTTACAACGATGGTATACGATCCTGGGCTCTAAATTCGTCGAAAACCTAACTAAAAACCAAGCAACAAGAAACACAGACTAAACTGTAAAGATGTGAGAGACTCTATTATCATAATCAGTCATTTTCAATCCCACGTCGGATCTAGTCCTCCCCAAGTACTTTCAGCTTTTTTTCCTAAATTCTCGTTACGCTTAAGTACCTGACGAAGTCTCTATTCTATCTGTCCTTTGAATTTCTTCTTGGTCTCTCTAAATCCCTTGGCAACCCTGTTTCATACGCCGAAAGACAGCTTGCGTAACTCAATCACAACGACCATGGATTCAATCTGAATGATTCCTCTTAAGTTTTGTGTAATCATTTATGATATAAGTATTTCTAGTGGTTCCCAATGAATCACCAACGTGACTTCTTTTCACCACTTGAATGACTCCGCCTTCCTTTTATCCCTTTAATAGAAAAGCATATCTCAGGGAAGCATATAGCGCCGCATTTTCCTTCTCATCCATTGCTTCGTTTTTGAGTTACTTTGCATTCTTTTAGGACAATTTTCAATGTAGTGAGACAAATTCACGGCATCATGAATGGTATAGAGGCATATCGTTGATTTGTCATATTTGTCAAGTTATGTCATACATTCTCATATTGTTCTGTGTGTAGCAAATGGTACAGCAGAAAATTATGGCACTGTAATGCAAAATGGAGCTGAATAGAACGTACATTTAATGATTTTATTTCTTGATGGTTTTGGATTTGACGTTGTTTAAAGTAGCACTAATCATTAGAGAAAGACGAGGCAGATAGAGGTAATTAGAGTTGGTGGGCGGGAGCATTGATTTCCGAGGCGCCAATGGGAGGTCGAGGAGGGGAGTGTTTGCAAATTGGGTGCTTCCATTTTTCCTGATAAGGTTCGTTATCATTTCCAATTTTCATCAGGATTCAGAAAGAACAACGTTTCCGTTTGTTTGACAACTGACAATTTTTTAAATTTTAACTAGACCTAGCGGTGGTTTTAAACTTATGCACTTTGTTAACATATTTTTTGCTAAAGATACATAGTTTTTAGGACGTACTATTGTAAGGTTCAGGTAATTACCCGTACGAGAAATAATTTAACAATATAAAAGCGATAGAAATCGATTAAGAGAAGATGAAATTACAAAACGATAATCCCAACGTGGACTAACTCCTTTTGAAATCACAATTGTTCCGTAATAAATATTGTAGTTCGTTTATCTTTTCTTCGTTCCTTCACAGATTCACATATTATGTACTCAATCAAACATATTATTTATTTTTGATTACTCTGTAAGAGAACACAGTTTTTTATCCTCTTATAGCATCTTTTAAAACGGCATCATCTCAAGGTAAGAGAATGACAATGTAGTCGCTATTTGCTATCTGTCTAAGGTTTAATGGCGGCAAATCGATCAGAATTTGTGGCTTCACAAGATCAACTCACCGTAAGTTGGAAGGAACGGAGATTAAGATTCCCACTCTCAGTAAGAAGCCGCAGCGTCTTCGTTACCGCTCCAGCCGAGCGTCCCTTTTATAAAGCGAGGGTTGTGTTTTGCTAAGATACAAGGGCAATTCCGTTTTCTCGCCAGGGCAATTAATTCGAGCGTGAGGGAGCAATCTCTCCTTCCACTCAAAGAACGATTATCCTGACAATTTGAAGTGCGCGCTTTCGCTTCGCCCCTTTTTCCGTGGTTTTTGTACGGGTGAATGCGACAATAAGGCGCAAATATGTCCAAAGACCGGTTGGTGGTTTGAACGTATATAAAGTAGAATTTAAAAAGAGGTATAGGATTTGCATAGGATATAATAATACTGTAATAGAAACCAACAATATAGGTCGGATGCTATAACAAAAACTGCAACTATTTAGTGATTGCAGCGGTCTGACTTCACTTTAATTTATTTTGTTGTGACCGTAAGCTTAATGTCTCACGATCGCCTTAATGAGATCGTATAGTTGCTACGTACTTATGCCAAATATATTAACAAAATTAAATCATCAAGTTATTGTTTTTCTTTCAGTTGTTACTCTCGCATTTTGAGGATATAAAAGCACAAAGTATTTCATGAGAAAATTTGATCCCAAATATCTCAAATACTATGAAAATAAAAATTAGTTCAAAGAAAGCCAAATTTGAGAACGTCTGCAAGGTAAAATTTCAACGAGAAGTGAAGAATAACGACGAACCCAAGTTGTGGTAAGTTGTCCGTTTCCGGACAACCGATAATCGGTTAGAATTCCATTCTGGAAAGTGGGAGACCTGTGTTCGAATCCCAGTCACAGTCTTCACTTCTCGTTTACTTTTGGGTTTAAGGGGTACGTTAACTCGTGAAAATTTAAAACTTGAATTTCGAAGATCTTACTAATCGAAGTAAGTTGTATGTGGTACTTATCTGAATGCTGCTAATACTTATATTCTGAAGTCCGTCTAAAGAGCAGATAAAACGTACCGTTGTAATGCTTCTATAAATGCTTTCGCGATACCAAAAGTATGAGTTTTTCCAGAGTCAAACGATCTTTTAGGGGGAAAAGAAACTCGATTTTGACTTCCTCCAAAGAGAACGAGATGCTATCATTTCCCACTCACGGGTTTTCATCTCGGATTATCTCCTCTTCTGTGGGAGACACCCGCGTCAATATTTTCGCCCTTCTCCTCTTTTGCAGAGAAAGTCATCGACAAAAAGGGACGATAGGAATGAAAAACGAGAAAAATATCACCGTTCCCTCGTCTATTTCGCTTTCCCTCCAATTAGTCTCGGCATTTATCTCGCATGGCCAAGCTTCCGATTGTGTGCTAAAGGCGAGTGCGAGCGAGCGTGTTCTTCATATCGGCGGATTCCAGCCGACGCCTCGAGAATTTACGAAGCCTTTTTTATGTTTCGGATGGGACTATTCACTCGTGAATTTTTCGAATCGGAGGCGTATTAGGAGGATCTACCGACGGAGAGATATAATGAATCTTGTTGTGGGGATATAGAGCGGAAGTTAAAAATAGAGTGATTTTGCTGTAGATCCTGTTGAGGTTCGAGAGTCAGTGACGCTTTCAATGGAGATTCGTCCTTGAAAATTGAAGGAAAAGGTATGAATAGTTAGTTATGCATGGCGAATGCACTGGTCCGATGATGTCTTTTGCGATACGCAGCCGAAACAAAGTGTAATGCATCGTATTTAAAACGACTAACTTGTGAAAGTGACTAAATCTTTTATTTCCCAAGGGTTAAAAGTTAGAGAAATATAAATCTGACATGGGTAAATTTGGAGCGTTAGAGTTAAAATTTGCATGTTGAACTAATATTTATAAATCAACATAAGTAGTAGAAAACAGGGAATTCATTTCTCGACAATTTGATAATAGCAGCAATATTTATTTGAAGCAAACTGACAAGGGAATAATTTATTTATACATTTAGTCAGCTTGCTTCTTTTGTCATGGAATACAGCCATGTAAAGGCTTAGACAGTCGGTTTTATTTTTTAAATATTTATTTGGTCAATAACTCATAATAGTATTACTGTGAAATGCCTTTCATGATATTATATTACTATAAAGCTTTGCCTTCCCATCAACGATTTCCCGGAGAAACATTCAAGCTCGCTTTTATGTTGTACTTTTGAAAGAAACTGTTGGAAAAAATGAAGATCTGGTGATCTAAATAGTACATTCAATTATTTTTCAATCTGCTGCAGTTAATTTCCTTAAAGGTGTCAAATTTAAGGTTGCTATCATATGAAATTTTGTAGTACTTCTTAAATATCATTTACTCGCGATGTGTACACACATATATATCTATATACTATACTTATTTTGATGAATTCGTAATCCATATTAGGCCGTTAGGGTTGGCTTAAGTTTCCAATTTACGGATTTCTCTAGTTTAATTCTGTGTACCATATTTTCGACCTATGAAGAGGATGAAAACATCGCAATGTGTTTTATAGTAAAAATTAAACCCAATCCATTTCACTCCTAAGTTATATGTTTTCACTTATTATGAATTGTATGAATCGAATTACTCCCGTTCATGCGTGTTTTCCCAAACGATTACATGCCTCGTGATTTACGAAGAAACCAAGGAATTGATAAGAAATTGATAACTTGGTGTTGGGTATATGGGAATAGATGGGAAATGGGATAGATATGGGAAGACGGATAGCGTCACTGCAAAGGTTGAAGAACTTGGCTGGGAAAAATTAGAATATATACATCAAGTAAAAAGTTTAGGTAATATAAACAAAACTATTACTGGAAAGCCTTCGTTGAAAGAATTAAACAATAGAATCAAGAAACCAGATTACCTCGGGAGAAACGACCACAATCATAAAGTCGCTGTCTTTAAACAGAGAACACTTGTTTGTAAATATTCATTTCTAAATCAGAGAAAAGTAGAATGGAACAATTTATCGAGAAAAGTTTTAGAACCTTTTCCCTCTTCCTACAATGTATTCATGAATAAAATTAAAAGGGTTACATGATTTTGTTGTTTTTTAAATATTGTAGTAAATTTTGAAATTTATGTATGATTGTTGTAAATTTTGTAATTATATGTATTACATACTGCCTTCGGGAGGTTTATCTCCCGACTAGGGTGAATTGCAGGCAGATTATATAATTTTTCCCTCCTCCCACGATGTTTCTCCGGAAAATCCCCTGACTGCCCTTTTCTGTGAAAATTGTTCATGTTTGTCCCCTTTATCATTTCGACGGGTATAATATCGAAGAACGACAAGCGGAAACATGAAATTCAATCACTTTCTGATAAGTAATATATAATTTTCAGGTTCCGTACTGAAAAAACCATTTTGATCAGGTTTTTTTGATTCTAGCCCACTTTGCAGCTGTAGTTAGAATAAGTATCCGATGAAGTTCAGAGGTTTGTCAGAATAAACATCGAAAAACAAGAATAACTGAACGTTTGAGGTAGTAATGATCACTACCTACATTATCTGACATAATCTGAATCGGTAAACAAGTAAAATAACAAAAGTGGAATCGACACTTTTCCGTTTCGAAGTTAGGTCTAAGTATTACCGATTCAAGGATCTTTTAATACAGTAATCTGACGTTTTCAAAGAGTGACAATCATTCGATTATGTATTAAATTGCGTTATTTTGATACATCACATTTATTAGTATAAACGGAATATATTTCAGTTTAACCTTGCTGTCCGTTGCTTTCTTTTGCAGAATCTATGAACCGGATAAATTCCATTGAGTCTTTCATCTGCATGTACGTAAATCAACAGACACCTTCAGGAGTGTGGCAGAGGGTGCCAAATGCTTCATCAAATTTCTTAATATTTCAAGGTATGTTTTCTTCTACGCTACAATTTTGTTTGTCTCTGCTGTCTAAGGCGCAGCATTACTCTTTTTACTGTAAGCGAAGTCATTCATTGAGCCTCGGAGAATATTTTTCAAGATCTGGTCGGCATATACCATAGTTTAGATAACTGCACAAGTTATTATACATTTGTTTCACTGTTTTCTTAATATTTTCATCGAATAAGACTAATTTATTCTCCTCGGCCCGTGTATAAATTAATCACTATTCTGCTGCTTTAGCTGTAAATGTCTTCCGTGGATGCTACATCGCATGCTTTATCACAAGCCGTTTTAAGCTTCTTCTTAGAACCCCGTTCCACGAATCCATCATAATTAAAGTAAAAACTCACGAACGCCATTAATTTCCCGCCCATTGTCTAGCAGAACGAGGACGGATTCTTAACAATGGAGAATCTCATTTGGGATAAATTAGTTTAATTGGGCATTCAGTGACACAGGTCGGGAGATAAGTGACTCCATATTGGGATGTGCTCGTCTCAAGTGAGAGGGAGTGTCTGCGTGGTTAACGAGCCCTCCGGGATGCTGCGCACGCCACCGCAGAGCCCCATTAGCCGGGTCGATATGCGAGATCTGAAGCCGCATTCGACTAAATCCTTGCATGAAGGAAAGGGCGAGATTAGCAATTGCCTCTTTCAACTCGCAGCCCATTTTTTGCAAATGCTCGGGATTTGAGGTCAAAGAGAAGCGTCTTATCGCGAGGGTATACTTTTCAACGAATTGCGTGTTAGTAAAGAATGAAAATTCCATGTTTCCGCAGTGGTTTTTGAACAATGTACCAAGAAATCAACTTAAAGATGAGAATATTTGAGTGATTTCGCTCAACGAACGAAGGATTTGAATGGAACAGATGCAATGCTTTGGTGATAAGGGTCGTAACTTAATTAAATGCAGCGTATGAGTAATCGTGCAAATATTCTGGAAGTGAAGTAAGCAAAGGCAAATAAGCAGTTTGAAAACAATATACAACAGAAAATATGTTTCATACTGGAATAAATATCGCGAAAATTCTTTTCCAAGCGTTCTTCCCTATAATTAGACTAAAGCATAGGATATAGAGGTTCGCTTATATTTTTATACGACAAGTCATCGCTTAAGTTGTTACGTTATTGCATGTTTCGTAGTGCGAAGATCTGTATCAAATTTTATATACATATTTATATAATGCATAGAGTTTACAGTGGTGTAGATTATGAATCCATTACTTTTCAAGTTCTACTCTAGAAATAATATCTGATACTCTATAATTTCCAAAATATTTGCAGTTTTGACCGTTTATATCTACAACTCAATCATATGCAGGTGTCTATGCAGTGAACTGAGTAATAAACGGATTTCCTACAGTAGAAATATGCAAAATAATGGTGACTGCATGCAACGGTTATCACGTTAAGCGGATGCAATTTTGTAAATTGTTCTGTTACTCGTAAGAAAGTGTAATAATTCATTGTAAACCGGCAGAAGAAACCTTTCATTATACTCTAAAATAATAAATATCTTTAAAGGTTTGTCAAATTTAACTCGTGCTAATTCTTCATTCATTTGATTCTTAAAATACATCGAGAGTGCATCCTAGCATCGTTTATCCATGCTAAATTATCAATTCAATTTCTGAGGCATCAAAATTGCTGCGTTAGCTTTGATACGAGGAGAATATTTTGCCCTTAACCCTACGTTGTACGTAATCTGCGATTTTTAAATCCGCATTAAAAATTTCGCATCATTGTCGATTCTCCACAACTCAATAACTCTCTCGGTACTACGTTTCCGAGCAAACGTGTGGAAATCTCTTCTTCCGGTTTCGAAGCGATTTCGCTCGTCAGTTTCGGATCGGAAAGATCATTCCTCTCCACTAAACACGCAATTGGTGTTCACGCGCTCCGAAAAACGTTAACTTTCCGCTCATGTAATGCGGGCGCCCCTTTTAGAGTCAAACCGCAAACGGCCTATGTCTGCCCAGGTCTGCAAAAACAACACTGGCTCGTTTGTAATCTCGCCCACGCTGCGCCCCTCCCTTCCGCACCCTACTTGCCGAAACCCCTATCAAACTTCCTCCCTCCCGCACTCCATCTCTTTTGGTCGTCTGTGTCAACACGGGAGGACCTGATAGCCCCGTTGCCTTAGCAACCACAGCAGGCTCCTCCTCCTCCCCATTCCCTCCCCCTTCAATTCCCTCCTCCCCATTCCCTCCCCCTTCAACTCCCTCCCCCCACTCCTCCCCATTTCCACTCTTTCTGTCGTAGCCTCTGCTTAGAGTGGCGGCCGCAAAATGAAGAGTTTTCGGCCTGTGGGATAGGAGTGCTAAATTAGCCGCGAATACGCCTCTATAAAAGGACGCCGTCTAATCGATACGTGTGCTTTTTTTGCGACGGTAATATCAGCCGCCTTTGGTTTAAACAATTATCTTTCACTCGATGAACTGAATTCCGATTTTGGAGTTGGAGACGACGTTTTGAGTTCCTTTGTCGGTTGATCACGCGTTATCTACGAAGATACTTGAAGAATGCGATCGCGGCGTAATTATTTTTGCTATTCCTTGCGTGCGAATTCAGCCTTTGCGTTTATGATTCATTACATTTCCAACCGACTCTCTCCAAGAACATTCTTTGGAGTTATCGATTGATACTATTCTGGATTATTTAATTTTGAATTTGTTTCGTTATTTATTGCAGCTAAGGAAAGTTTCTTTGAACCGCGGAAGATAAATCAATTGCTTAAAATCGCAGATAATTAATAATTCTGAAATGATTGAAGCTGTACTCCTATCTTATGGTAACGTTGATTTTTACCTTTTATGAGCCACGCAATAAATTATTTGTTACCTCAAAGTGGGATTCAAACATTTAATTCTATGGAAAATCGAATCCCTATTGATGATCACAAAACGCCAACCATCATGTGGTACAATGAACAAAATTCTACTCTTTTAAAAAACTATCTTTCTTTTGCCACAGCTCAAATTAATCATTGCTACGGTGAGATTTCCCGCACATTTTATTAGTTTTACTCTAGTGAAAATGAATAAAATTTGGAGACGGAAAGATAAACTGCTAACTATTAGTTGAACACCATGTTTTGGAATATTTTCAAGCAGATATTTATATATCTGGACACATTGGGCTGGACGAATCAAAATTTTCAATGGAATCTGTTGTTCACTACTTGATCCACTTTTGTACATAGCAGTAGTACTTCTGAACAGATAGTGCTTAATTTTCTTCTTTTACTAATAATGTACGCTTGGCTTTGAGCATTTCCTGTGAACATGCATTTACAATGAAAACTATCAAATCAGCTTCTAATAAAGCTGATCAAATACGCTATGAACTACTTCACTCTAGCAAACAACATCAAATATAAGAGCCCATGAGTGGTTCTTCGTGCATTTCAGTAGCTTTGAAACCCATCAGTTTGCCCCTGATGCATTTATGAATCGGAGTATCTGTTTCAAATGGTTTATTGGATAAATATCGATGATCCCGTATTATCAGTCTCCATAGTAATTAATTAAGTTGCCTTCGATTCTTCAATGTTTACGTGAAGATCTTATAAAGACATGGATAGAGGAGTTACTGACTTCCCGTTGGGCTTCAGGACCCAAGGGAAATCGCTCCACGGATTTATTAATTCACATCATATCATCATTGCATCGCTTGCCAATGAGTGTTGTAGCTCTTTGAAAGTTAGTGAAGACTCATTTTGGGCCTTTCCTAAATCTATGAAGTTTCTTTGCTTCGGGACGAAGGAGTAGCACGTTTTAGTGAGCGACTGAAAACGACAATTCGCATCGGCCGAGTCACAACATCCGCGTTAAAATAAATAAGTGTTTCAGAGCGAAGTTGCAATAAAAAGAAAATGATGCGACGAGGAATAAGGGCGAAACAAACAAACTTTTGATATTTCTTTTCCATCGCCTAAATTACTTAACCTTCCTAAAAGTAAAGAGCCAGCGGGTCTCCTTTACTACTAGTACTTGCTTCTAATGGTCTTTTAGTTTATTATTAGGGTCCCAAAAAGTGAGCTCCTCCTTTTTTGTTTCTCTCCTCCTCGGAATGACTTGCCTCCTTCCGCGTCCTTTTGAAATATGTTATGGCCAAACCGCGTACCACATCAAGGTGAAAATGTTAGAGAGGAACCGCTGGCCGCTGATTTAATTTTCCAAGTAAAGCAAAAAATATTCGTGTATTTTAAAACTCTTACAGTCATTTGTACCCTCAAGCAGGATGAACTGCTGCATGACGCGCGCCTTCCAGCCGTGTAGTATAATTATATTCACCAATAGAATTATATTTTTAGATAATATACTTTATAGAAGCTCATTCGTTGCATCTATATATACATTACTACTGCACTTCTGCTTTCTTTGCATGATTGATCACCCTCTGAGGATGATCAAAATCACGTATAATCACTGATACGGATACTGTCATCACATTGGAATTGATCAGGAGGGAAGACACAATACTACGGTGATCCCAAAATTTTTAGTCTTTATCGGATTAAAACAGAAAAATGTTGACTTCAATCTTACGTACAAAATTTTCATAATGCAAATTCATTCAGATTTTATATTTTCCTAAATCATCTAGATCTTTGATATTTCAGATGTGAAGTTTCTAATACGTTAATCATTCTTACGAATGATAATTTCGATGATAATTCAGAACTTTGGATATCAAATTTAAGCGTTTCTAACTAATTGGAAGCAGTAATCCCATACCAGATCAAACATCATAATAAACTAATGTAAATCTTAAAATATGAACATTTTTGAAAACATTATATAGTAATTATCTTTCAAATTAATGTGTAATGCGAATGTGGATATCGTATTTTATCGTATTTATAGTATATTTTGATTGGCCAAATTATATTCCTTCATTTCTTAAGTCATTGACCGTTCACATTAAGCATAAGCTCTTCAAATTATCGTGTAATCCAAGTATTCCCAAGCCCTTACAATTATATTTCAGAAGCACTTCGAGGGCTGCGGGTAATTTACCTTTTTGTAATTTGAATTATGAATATCTCGTCGAAAAGTTTATTTTGTACTTTATTACAATTGTATCTAAAGTAAGTTTATTGGTTGATTTTTTTCGGTAACCTCTAAACAGAGTTTCCATTCCCGACTCTAGTTATCATAGTCCAGCATAGAATATAGTGCGAAACCTTCAAGAAAGGATAATTTACAGCAAAAAATTGGCCAAAGGTTTGGCAGCCGCGTGTTGTGCACCTGTTATATGAAAACGAGACTGATGCTCGTCGTTGTGCTTCAATATTCCTGATGCAACTTACTTTCCCATTCTGACAGTGAAAAACATCTTTGATATTAATACGGGCCTTCGGTGCCTATGATTTTACTATAATTTTAGAAATGCGATGCGTGTGTGTCTTTTATATCCGAGATTCAATATCATACATTTCTTGGTCTCCGAAAAAAACGAATCGTATAACTCAATCATACATAATTTAAATGTCTACAGAGTTTCATTGCTGTGAGATTCAACTCTGCAACTTTCGTGATTATTTTATTTATAGAAAAAAAGACTCGATGGCTCCGCAGCAGTCCCTACAGAATTAAACGAGGCGACTTTCAGTCACATCGCTTTTAAACGAATATAATCCTACAGCACTAAATCTTTCAATATAATCCTATGTTTACGCACCAAATTATATGAGGCAATACGTTCGCAATGCGTCCTAGTAAATCCTTCAATAATCGTCGGTTTGTCTTCTCCACCCCGTCCCTCCGATCACCCCTCCGATTAATTAACTGATTGATTGATTGATCGGCATCCGTTTTGGAAGGGTGAGGCATTCCCACAAGCACAAAGTGTTAATAAAAAAATCGCCCCTCGCCACTTCCTCTCGGTAACCCATACGCATCCGCCGACACCCTGTGGCTGCCCGCAGAGGATGTGTAGCAACACAACAATCGGAAATACAATTGAGAATCGAAATTATTTTAAATCTCCGCCGAGACTCCGGTGGAGAGTGTTCGACGCCTCAATTTGGGAATTGAGAGAGAATGGATTGATTTGGCAGGGGGTATACGAAAGGGAGGGGTATACGAAGGGGAGGGGGGTATACGAATGTGGGGGGAGTGTGGAAATGGAGGAAAAAAGACTTTTCGAGATAACTGTATCCGGTCCATAGATTCCATTTGTGTACGGAAACTACTTTAATTCCCTCTCTGAGAATTACCTGAAAAGCTGACTCATAACAATAACAATAAATGAACCACTAGTGAAACTGAAATTAAAGAGTTCCAATTTACTGAGCCTCATTTTGTTATTATTATTTTTCCTTATTTATTTATGCAATACCTCTTATTTACTAATATAAATTATTAATTTAGGAATAAGACATTTGATGTATTCCGAAGTCATCTTCTCCTGAAGTTTCGTGTGGGAATTACAATTATTAAATGTTCTATTTAAAGATCCATGTGAGTACTAAATCAACTCTTCGATTCACTGAGGGAATGCTGAAGGACGAATGAAGCAACAGGCAATGGAAGAGGTGGTTCCGTGCAACTATTAGCTGTTTCGTATGTGCCTTTACTTAACCATTAAAAGATTTTTCGACGCATAAAACCCAATATCAATTTCATGATCCCGAGGTGTGTAAAACAAACAAAATTAAAATATCTTAGTTTTTCGTTTCTATACAAACTTCGGATGAGATGTGCATTCAGGCGCATGCAACCACTTAGAGCTTAAAAGTCATTCAAAGGATGCTAATTTTATTGAATATCAATGTTTGCGTTTTTTCAAAATCAGACTTGAATATTCTTAGAGAAATCGATGCATTCTGCATGTTCCTCACATCCGAGGTCGCTCATACCCCTCGAGTAATCGTTTTCTACCACGAGGGTATACCATTGGGGCTCAGGTCCGGAAAAAGGTGAATGTAGATTAGTTGCGGCACTCCAATTATTCCCTCTTTACAGTTGGTTGACATCGTGATGGCTTCGAACTTATTTCACGTCAATGAGAATTAGGGCATTAAGTAGCTGCATATCTAACTACATCGATCAAACATATTTAATAAAAATTATAGATCCAGTGAGATGAAGCGCGAGTGGGGCACACATGTGAAACAAAGAAACATCGCTAATTTATGATTGAAAGCACCTTAAGAACAAAACAGATTTATCCAAACACTGACGGCCGTTGCATCGCCCGGACAGCCCTCGGTTATTTCCGAGCGCTCTTCGGACGTCCTCTTCCGACTTCAAAGGGGAAACACTCGAAGAGGATGGATCGTCGAAGAAATATTTCCTCTCATCTCGTTCTACGAAGAAAATAATCGAGGAGAGACGCGTCTCCTTTTTGCTCAAAGGCCGCTCGTGGAAGGCGACGAAGGGCAAGTGTTTGAATGGAGGGATGAATGGAGACATCTTTTTATGGCTTCCTTTTACTGCTCCGTTTTAATTCTCGCCTCCGATGGATATCCTATTTTTATCCATCAGGAGGCGCACTGTTTCCATTCCTGAGTTATTTGATCCGCTAGTCATAGAAAGTCACTTAGCTTCGATGTCGTGTTCTTACCCTGTAATAGAACTGAGTAATGATAAAGGATCTTCACGCTTTTCTTTTTCACAGTTTATCTTTAATGATCTTCAGTTCCACTCCATTCTTCGGGACACCTAATGCAACAAATTCATTATCTTAATCTTATATATAAAAATTCAGCCTGCGTATGTTTGTGACCGCAAAACTCGAAAAATACTCGGTCGATGAACTTGAAAATTTAATACAACGTTGCATTCAAATATGAGAGTGTTTCTATTTAAAATAATGTTGACTTTTCGCTCTCTATTCGATCCCAGATGAGTCAAAGCATTTCTATAAGAAATGCACGTAAAGTCCATCCTTGCCGCAGTAGGCTTTATTTCTTTTGCAAAATTAAATTTAAAAAAATAGTCATACAAAATTGAGACAAGCACCAAAAGAAGGGGAAATAAATAATCTTATTATGGTCATGTATTACTGTTTTCGTATTAAGTTATCGAGTTTTTACACGAAATACACGAAATTTTTGTGAACTTTTGAGGGTGTAAACAACCGGTCCCCCTGACGACAAATGCCATTGTTGAATCCGAGTTCCGGCGTTTTAGCCTATTTAAAGCTAAGATGAATTTTAGTTTTGCTTGTTTGATATCATTCACATTAAGGTGCATATTTAATCGTTGTAGGTGATTTAAATTATCTGTTTTTGAAAATCGATGCGTGAGTTGCTTTGTATTTGGTAATTGCATTCAGTTCAATTCATTTCTTCCGTTATTTTCCACTTGATATTCCCTGAATACGCGTTTTATGGGTTGAATCGAAAAGAGCAACTCGATCATCTCAAAAACGCCAAGAACTATTTGATCTACAGCTAAGAGTATGCAGTTGCAATATCTAAATGATCGAGATTCATATCCTTAAGTCATAAGAAGAGTCTTTGTCATAGTGCGGCAGCCAATATTTTCAATGAAACACTTCTTTTTTCTTCCTTTCCGTTCATTCCACAACATAGCCACAGCAACGCAAGGCAGGGTATTGTATCGAATGATGTATTTTCTCGGTGAGTCTATTTTCGCTAGAATACCTTTATTTACATTCTTATTCATTTCACACCTGACTGAGCCACAGCAAAACGTGGCCGGGTTTAGCTAGTTTCTAATAAACTGCTATTTGTTTAGTTTTATTAGTTCTCATTTATTGAGTTATACCGGGAAGTCGGAAGGACAACGGAACATAGGAGGTTGAATGCTTTCTGAAATTTAGGTAGTGCTGTAAGTGTTTATATTTTTGCGATTTTCTTGTGAACTTTATGGAAACGATTCTTCGGTAGAAGCCAATGAAATTCATTATTCGTACATTTTTCTCTCTGTTAATGTTTACTTCTACTGCTATTGATCTCCACCATAAACAAGGGAAAACATTGATTGTATTTGATCTCTTCGTGAATATTAAGGATATTTAAACTTACATATCAGATGAACACGGATAGATTGACTCACACACACTTAAGTTGCTGAATACACTTGTAAAAAAATACATTTGTGTTAAAAAGTTCATAAGAACACCTAATTAGCATGTTAGATATTTTGCAGAAATTTCATTTGTTGTTTATCTGTTAGCTTGAGATATAGATTTACTATAGAAATATTTATATTTTTCATAATAATGATACAAATTCCCAGAGCCAGTTTAAGAAATATACAAATTAGTCGCTTTGAACAGACCTCGTCAGAAGAGCTACAGTAATTGAGTACAGTACTACTGTACATTGCTTTTAATGTTTATGCTTCATTAAATCTTTTATTTTATATCAGGGTACAACATAAAAATATGAAAGTACACCTGAATCGTATCGATAGTTATCATGTTCTCTGTAAAGAAAGAAATATCGGAATACGGCTGTTGATGAATTGGAGGTTTAAAATATTTTTACGACCCCTGAAGACTAGTAGGTAGCATTGCTATTTAAAAGACTTTGGGTACCATTATAGTGCGGCATTCCTTCCTTGCTTTATCCGACTACCGGGAAGTAAGAGGAGGAACGCCGACAAAGACGGCTTTTGGAGAATTTAAACCTCTAAATCATGTTCTCTGCTAAAAAAAAACTCTTTCACCCTTCGCCACGATAAAAGTTCGGATATTTACTTTTTATTACTGATTTTAATTTTCGTTAGTAAATAATAGACATTTTTCATATCACCTAGAGTTGCTATTTTCTCGGTTATCTGTTCTTTGTTCTACCGCTTTGATCATAGGAATATCTATGTAATATTCAGACCTTCTCATTGATACTAGTTTGCCACCAGGAAAACAGGCTTTGATTAAAATCTCCTGCTCATGTCGCATAAGTTTCAGACGGTGTATGAAATATGGCTGCGAATGAATGGGTCGTGGTAAAGCAATTTCCAATCGGTCAAATTAAAGTGCGCGCGGTGATTATGAATTTGTGTGAAATGACATCCGGTTCCAATAACGCGGGAATTAAAGAAGACTGTGTCGGATTCGCCAACAAAATGAGAAAATAATAACCACTCGGTCGGATACACTAACGGATCTTTTAAAAAGAACAAAAAAAGTCCCTCTCTGAAAACGAATCGTTTTTAGATAATAACTTTTTATTTTCCATATTGGGGCTTATACGAATCCGTATTGGATTCTCGTCGATCGCTTTTAACGATATCATCGGATTTTATAAATTCTTCGCTTTTCCTTTGAGCGCCGCTTTCATGCTCATTAGCGGCATCTGCTAATCTGCAGAAATGACCGAGTATTTCGTTAATAATCAAATGAACGTCGGGATGCTCTTTGGTAACAAATTTTCTCGTTTAATCTCCTTTGAGTCGCTTAGCAACCTCGATTTAATGCTGGCTTAGTTTATTTCACTCCGTCATCACGAGTATATTAAAGCTTTAAAGTTTTCGGACGGATAAATTGAACTGTGTCATTTCCACTTCCGATGCTGTTCGAAAATCATCCTTATTTATGGGTGCGATGACTACAAGTCTTTGTATTGCAATATCTGTCTACAGTTTACGATTGTTTTATCTTCTAAGTTGACGGAGACTGTAATACAAGGATACTGAGAAGTGAATTTTAATCTTAAATTGTTTGACATAAATTATTCGACGATTCTGTGATAACTTTTAACCATAATTTTATTACAACTCAATGCTATGTATCAAAACAGAAAATCGCAGTGGTTGTATTATCCTAAAAGGCATAAATACGGTGTCTTTGATATGAAAACCCCTTTATTATTCGTTCAAATCCTTTGTTTTATATCTGAATATGTTTTTTCTGAAGATTCAAATAATTATTTCTGTAATTTATAATCATGGAATGTATGTAATTAATTGTCCTTGATTTATGGAAAGGAAATGGGCAAATAACTATACACAGTGGTTGAATTGGTTGTGAAGTCAATTTATAATTGTGTTTTTGCTCGCATCATACAAATGCCTTCTTGACTAGTTTTAACAATACAGGATGCACTTTAAACTTTGTATATATGTATAATTGAATTTTACTGCGGTTAATTGGCTATGATAGCGAACTTTTTCTTTGCTTTAATGACCAATGCACTCAAATATTGTTAACATACTTAAATGCGATTCAGTCTACTAATGACCATCAATAATCTTCAATTTTCACTGTAGGTTGCGTAGTTATGACTAATTACGTTTAATTACGTATATCTTCAATCGCATATTATTAACTAGTGAGATATGAACTTTATATTTTGCCTGTGGTGATGATTCTATGCCTATAGACAAAATTGTTGCATTAAATGTCTTAAGTAACCAGAATATCTCTAGATAGAATAGTTATACTTACACATATTAATGTGATAAGTATAACATTGATAAATACCTCGTATGGCATTAGCAAGGATTTGCAGAAGTTGATTTTCACGAAATACTTTTGGAGGCTAAGGAAAACGTGAAGTTTTAAACATTATGAAATTATTTTTCTGAGTATGACTCGGTGAATAATTTACACGGATAAATCCAATCGATTGTTGATTAAGTGGGAGTGAGTATATTTATGGACGGATTTCCATTTAATTCACTCTGAAATAGTTAATTAATAACTCGCTAATAGTTGCAGTGAAGCAGATATTTAAGAAGTTATCGGTTTTCGTAATTGAAGTTCGACATTATTCGTAAAAATTACGTCAGTTTGCATTATTTAGCGAAATCAGTAATTATGGAAGGCGGTTCTAAAGCACTGCGGATATCTCGTGACTAACGAGACACTCTGTCACAATGAATTATATATCTCCTCCTGACTTATAAATCTGTTATTTCATTGCCCTTTCAGCACCCGAGGGAAATACGGCGCTCCACTTTTTAATTGGAATACTTTTCCAATTCCGACGCGTCTAATTGAGGGACCTCTCGAATGCACGGCAAATTATCATAATGAAAAATAGAGGTAATCGATGTGTTTACGGAGGTAACATTAAACGTATGAATTACGTAATTTGGTATTTTTTCCATGAGGACGATTTGGAAAGGATTTTGAAGTACTCGAGATATTTTCGAGGCATAAAACCGTTACATATTGTGAAATACATAGTATAATAGAATGGGGGATTCGTGAGAAAGCCCTTTAACCCTCAACGAGTTGCATTTCAGAGTGGCAAGTTGTTACATATGGTGGTTTTGGTAGCTAGGTAATTAAGTTACTTAGTTTGAAGTAGTTTCTGCTACCATACTATGATGAATGGACTATTTTCATTTTTCATGTGGTACAGGATAGAGAAAGATGTATCTCTCATTTTCTTTTGTCCCAGTCTTGATTATGGCTGTGATGAAATGAAAGCTACCGTGGTATGAATGCACTGATCAAGGTCTCTCCTTACGGAATGCCAAGAAATGTGTTACACATAGAGTCATTGTGCTTCACTTACATGTTCCGCTTATAGCATTCTGGCTCAGTGAGAAGAGCAATGACAAACTACCTCACTCCTCATCCTGCCTAGTATACCTCATTCCTCTCTGCAAGCTCTTAGTAGCTTATGGCAGAGGGGATGAAGTACCAACCAGCCTTTGGGCTGAATACCTTACAGACAGTTTGAAGTAATTTTGAATGTGCTTTACGCAAACATTATTATAAAAACTAAGAGATTTAATCCAGAATCGCATCAACTGATTTAGATAATACAGTTATTGCAAAAACCAAAGCGACCAAAAACTTGCTGCATGCGAAATAATCCATGTAAAATTTTAATGACCATAATAAATTTTGAATAAAATGGTGTTTATGTTTCAGCAATAGAGGAAGAATAGTTTTTTTGCTGAGTTACTGTTGCCCTTCACCGGTGAAGTCCCCCTAAGCTCTCATGAACTTGTCAGGATGTGCTTCACCGAGGCAACAGCAACAGCGAACACAAACAACCATTATCTGATCGGAAAAGTCCTACCAGCCGGGATTCGAACCCGGGACCTCGGGAGAAGAAGATAGCGATAGCGTAACTGGAATTTTATCCACTCGGCCACCAAGATCGGTCAATTGATAGTTGAAAAATCAAGAGATGTTGGGAGAAAGAATTTATTTCAGCGGTAATCCACCCGTCTTTCGGTAACCATTAGTAACCATTGCTACGAGTGATAACATAAAGTTTTTGACAGCAAATTTCAAATCAAAGGATGGAAATGCCCATCGTTGTAAGAAAATGACATCTAAGAAATACATATTTTCTTGGCCTTCGTTAAAGAAATGCAGGGTAGATGTATTGATAACATTAATGTGCACAATTCCAGAACTCCAGAAATAAGTTGAAAAGCCTAATAAAAATTTGGTCACTTGGCACCAGAAAGTGCGGAGTCCGACAGCAAGGATTATCGGCAATTTCGTGCCTCTTTGCCGAGAGAAGTTTCGGCGGAAGTGCGGCGGAATGGCTCTTCAAAAGTAACTCCACAATTCCTCTAAGTTATATTTGGTTTCTAATACAGTTCAGAAGCTGTTTGTCGATGTAGAAAGGTGGAAATATAATTAATACATCGAAAAGAAAATATTCAGTCGTGCTTACGTTGGAAATATTCTTTCTATTATTTACGTATTCGATGATTTGATAAATGATATAAACAGTAAAAATTTCAAGTTCTATATTCTCTAGATGAAGGAAACGCTAATAAAGTGTAACTTACTTTTTGTTTCATTATCTGATTGAAATTATCCTTGACTGACCTTTGAGTTGTAAAGCTAATCAGCTCACGAGTTAGATAAATATTTTTATGTATTTGATGAATTCATTTACAAGATGTAGTCATGTAAAGAATCCTAAGAACACGTGTCTCTCATGAGACCCTTAGAATATTGGAAAGACATAAGCTTGCTTATTAATGCATTGCGATGGATTTGTGATTCAACCAAACCACATTTCTCCCATCACCTAGCGGTACTGTTCAAACAAAATCACCCGTCTAATGCATTATTTCCTACTTTATGTCCTTCATTGAAAATGAGTGTATAATTTCCTCAAAAGGCAGTGATGGCTCATTCAATTATTTAATAATTTCCTAGCTTAACATCTGTGTTATGGAATTACTGTAAACAAATATGTATACAAGGAAATTTTGGATTGATGATAAAATGGAACGGAAAATGTATCAAGCTTGCTCACTTAACCTTTATGAAAATACTGTTGTGATCGCATTTTCGTTACCTGAAAACTACGTATGTTTCTACAAAATGTGTATAAATAAAAAATACGCTGAACTTGGCAACTTTAATATTTAGGAATTTTAATCTTGAATTTTCTTATCTCGGATACTCCATCGCAATATATTTCCTTGATATTTTAAAATATGACTAAAAATACCTTTTTGTGTAAGATAATGTAATTCGAAATTTGTTGCATACTTCCATAAATATACTAAACATCCGTAGAAATGAGAGGTTCGTTGAATTACATTAAAAAATTGCCTCTTTAATTTTGCCTTTCGTCGGTCTTCTCAATATTCGTATATCTTTGATTCTATCGGATACGAAAGGACTTAATATATACACCATTAGGGATTGTTAACGAGTAAAGCACTTTACTATGCTAAGTAGAAAAACTATACTTATATACACTATATATTTATATATACTATAATAGAAAAACGATATTTTCTACGCCTTATAAAGAAAAGCTAATATTGTCTACTTTTGCTTGTAGCAGTTAAAATGTTCGTCATGTTTTAGATAATCGAATCATCCGTAATAGAAAAAACATCATTTTGCGTGAAAACTTCATATTTCTAATATTCATTACTTTGTCGTGTAACATTGATTAAGTAACTGATTTCTTCTTTCCTAGTTTTTCTCACGAGATTGTCTCTGTGAATAACAGCTAAATACATCTGCAAAGAGCGCACGTCAAGTGTGGGCACAATCACAAACATTTGAAACGTATTCTAATTGAATACTCTTAGGTAAGCGAACAAGTGATTACATTCTTCAAATAAAACTTTCTTTAACTTCTTCTTTCTCTCGATTTTTAAAGACCCGTTAATACTCACACAGTCTTACAGAATATGTAAAAAACAACTAAACCATGTTCTACTATAAAAGTATGGCTGTTAATTAAATCGTTTTTCTAAAATCTTCTATAGATGGCAATCCGAACTATTTCTATTGTTCTTAAGGGAACATTAGCCATAGTTCGGGGATGCATAGAGGTACCGCAACCAAATTGAATACGTAATTAGCTGGAATTGGATTCAAATTAATGGAACACTCGGATGTTCAAGTTTCTCTAAGAAACACCTTGATCAGTCACCAAAAAAGGATATCCTTGTTTGAGATGGTTTTTGAGAAGTAAATTACAGATCGACGGCAGGTCAACTTTGTCATCTACCTCTACCATTGAGTTTTTCGTCGTAAATTATTAATTTTCTCGCTCTATGAAACCAAAGATTCCGAATTTGTAATTCGCTCTCGATATCGAAAGTATTACTACAGCTTGCTCACCGTTATCAGAACTGGACAGATCGTCTTCATCCGGGGACGGTATGTCCAGAGGCCTCCAGCAGGGCTGCGGGTGGTGGTGCTGCGGCCTCGGGGTCGTCACCGTGGGAATAAATCCCGTCCCCCCCCTTCCGGTGAACTTGTTCGGGTCCAATATGTTCTCCACCGAGAAGGCCAACCTCCTCGCCGGTTGGGGGGCTTGCTGCGGTGCGGGAGCGATCGGTGGAGACGGAGGAGGCAGGATCAGAAGCCCTCCCGCCTCCGCTTCCTCCGAGAGATGCCTGCTCAGGTCCACTGGAGATACAGGCTCCTCTTCGACCTCCTCCGCGGCCATCCCACTCTCTTCTTCTTCCTCTTCTTTGCTTGGCTCTGTCGGGGGGACCACAGGCCTCGTCGGCGTCGGCCTCCTCAAGTGGACTCCGCCGTGGAACGAGAGAAGTCTTGGCGTGGCTGCGTCTTCGGCCTCGAGGCGCGGTACGGTCGAGCAGGCCATGAGGCGCTGCATGCGGCGGCCGGCGGGATTAAGGGCTCAGCACATCCGCGAAGGAGCTGGAATATCGCTCACGCTTCGTGAGACTGAATTCATCTAGCCTCGCGGCGATATCTGCCTCTGCATGTGGAGCTATTATTTAATCTATGGTCTTGTTCGTTCTTCACGACACCAATTAGATGCTCGTAAAATTTTGATGCATTCAGATAGGTTTATGAACTGAGAGAGGATTCGTTGGCTACTTGCGTTGTTTCGAGCTGCCGAAAAGTCTGGAAATTTATGGAAAGAATATACTCCGTTTGCGAGTACTTGGTTAGAAGTTCCTCACGTTATTTTTTAACTAAACTACTTTCGTAATTCTTCGAAGTTTCAGAACTGGAATTAGGAAAATTCAGTGCGAGTGCACGCGTCTCTCGTAGATAAATAACACTGGTGAGATCCCGATATGACTTTAGCTTTGCGTTTATCTGGAATGGGAGGAAATTCTCTGACGTAGTCCACTGTAGTCCCAATGATTTCAGAGGTCACTCTGCGAGTCACGAAACAGTTCTTTCACTTCTCATTCATACACAAACATCGCCGATGACATCGTCCATCCCTCTCGGGTCACAGACATCATCTGCCATCCAATCAAGGATAATAAAGGAACACAGCCTCTTCCTGTGTGCTCCACAGCAGTTTCCGGAAGTCCACGTGCTCGGTCTCCCTCGGGCCTCCACATCGACACCCCGACTGAAAACACTCTTTTCACGCCTCCCAAACAACCCCTCGTTAACCCCCACTCTCCACAGCATCCGACCCTCTGTACCCCCTCTCAAAGATGGCGATGCAGGGGGCGGGGTGAAGTCGGGACAGGCCATTGGCCCTGCGTGGGGTCTCATCCTTGATTGGCTAATGCGAAGCGCCGGGGGAATGAAGGGTGGAGTCGCGCTGTTACAGGGGGTAAAAGGATGTTAAGATACCCACTCATTCTCTGGGTCTTCGAGTCTGGTCCATTTGGTGCGATTTGGCTCAAGTTGGAAGCGAAATGAGGAATACGCCTTTTAGGGGAGTTTATTTCGTGAAGAAGAGGCTGTTGTGCGTATTATGTGTTTCGCGAAGAAAATCGCCTCTCAAGTTTGATAACGATGAAAATCGGCCGCTTCTTTCTCATTTGAAATTTAAGTGCAAGATCTTAATTGAAATAACTGTTAAATATCTTTGTTTACGAAATAGTTATATATCGGTTACTTAAAATAGTTTTCTCGCTTTTTATTATTTCGACGGTATCCTTGGATTAAACAAAAATTGAAGGGATATTAGAATTGTTGTCTCTTGAAGATGATTTATAACGGGATAAAGAAACATCCATTTGCCATTGCTTGAGCAGTGATTAAGAATTCCATTTTTTATACTCGCACTCCAATAACAATTCAGTTATCTGTTAGTTTCAAAGTTATTACATCTTTGAAAGTTATATTTTTGGTTGATTTAAATTCCCCGGGTTATTTGTAGGGATTTTTTATATCAATTTTTTATTTATTTCTACGAGTTACAAAAAATGAGGGGCATTTCGATCATGTGCAGAAAATCCCTCCAGTGAACGTCCTCCTCTTTCGGAGATAAGTAATAATTCGCATTTCACACTTATCGGAGTCTCTGCTTTTATTTCATATATTGAATATCTGAATAGGATTCTAGTCAATTTGAATTTTAAAATACCTAGAGTAGCAACTTCGCTGGCAGCTTTCCCCTGAATTGTCCAATTTTCATCTATCAAATATAAAAATAGCGTATTACCGTACAAGTTCATCCTGATTATTGATCGAGACGTAACTATCGAGTATCTTTTCTTGAGTAGTAAATTCCTTGGAAGGTAATTTAATGTTGGGATGATAGATATAACATTCAAAATAGACACTTATTCCAAATTTAGTAGCAAAGAGACTGTAGATTAAAGCGCGATTATCGCACTGACTGTCCTAACCTCATTTCGAAATACTCTTAATTTATTGTCTTCTTCAGAGGACACTCGAGAGATGATTTCGGGTACGAGTGGGGTTGCAATTTATTTAAAGAGCGTCACTTTAATGCCTTTCCTAAAAGACGCCGTTTTTCCCTTCGCTCCGACGGGGGCGCCAAATATGCATCCGTAATTAAGTCCGGGTTTTACGAGGCAAATGAATTACAGCCGGAAACTTCTTCTGCTCGGTACTACGCACAGATGATTGAAGAATTGCAGGAAGAGAGGTGTTTAAGTTTAAAGAGCCGTGATGGTGTTGTTGATCTATTTTCCCCCGATGAACCGAAATCGAGCCTATAATAATAGTTGAGAGTGGTCGTATATTTGCAAGTTCATTTAATTTGAGGAAATTGCGATTTGAATTGCATCTTACCCAACAGTTTTAGGGTGAAACTCTCGTTCTTGAAAAAGTATTATGGATATTCTATTTTTATTCAGACGGATCAACTCAAGATTATTTTGAGTCAATCTTATTGCCATTCTATTGACAGCATTTCCTCCTTTTCGCTTAAGAGCCATTTTCTGATCGTGGATTCCGTCTGAGCAGTGACAATTGAGTGACGTCTGCATTTTGGAACTTTAGCATTTTATTGCATTAATTGTGTCACAACAAACTAATATTATTTTCTGTGGTTCTATATCTTAAAATATATTTTTTCTTGTTACAAAACATCACCTTCTCTTGAAATGCAGGTTCTGATCTGAGGGCTTAAATTTTGCAGTAATATCAATGCCCTAATGGTATAATAAAACCTTGATTATCTACATTTTTATTGACGTATTGTTTTGAAAATTTTCAATCTCCTAAAGAGTAATTTGGTTTTTTCTTAAGCTCACTACTTTGTTTTTAATCGGTCACGATCTATTTCAAAGCGGTATTTTACACCTCTAATGAATGGAATATCACTGGGGGAGAAGTGGTGAATAATCCTATAGTGAGGATATAAATTGAGAAAGTAAATTTGGACTGAGAAAATAATTTTACGTATTTACTTTTAATGATACAATTTCTTACGAGATAATAATACACCTCATACTCAATCTAAGACAAGAGAATGGCTTGGGTATAAAATTAGAAAATTTGTAATTATAATTAGAAAAGAGTACGTTTTCTGCAATTGCGGATCGCGTGATTTACGTACGCTATCCTTACTCTTCGCCTCCTTCTCTTTCAATACCTCCGTAAACCGTATTTCTCTCTCCACCTTTCCCTTCCCCCGGTCCCTTAATTAATGGCTCTCCGACGCTGGAATTACGCGACTCGACCATAATGCCCACGGCTCTTTAATTTAAACGGCCGATCAGTGTCAACGTGGCGTGCAAATGGGCGGATGTATATATAAATATATATATGAACGGCTGGTTATGAAGGGAAGTGGTTGCATTATGGCATCCTCGAGGGACTCACACTTGCTAACCGTTGTGATCCCTCGACGAGTAACATGGAGGGTGGTCTTCCCTTCTGCAAGAGATTTTCCTTCGATGTGTTTTATTTTTCATCGCTGTCGAGATATATAGAGAGCGGGGGGTCGACACAAATATTTTACTGCCTCGTCTTCTCTTACCGTAGCGTTAATGCCGATTCGTCGGAGGGCTCTGATCGAATGGCTGTTCGAAGACCTCATTCGTGGAAGATGGACTAATATATAATGTCATTCGGGTTGATGTGTATGGGAGGCCTAAAAAGGGAAGGACGGCGAGCCTGGCTTACTTTTGGCTTTTAAATCGCCGAGAAGGAAAGGAAACGAGGAGGTTGACGGTTCTGAACTGAATATTTAGAGCATTACTTAAATAAAAACTGATGAATATCGAGGCTCTAAGAATTTAATATTTATAGTATCTTTTTAATCCCTTTTATCTTCAAACTTTTGTTCTCAAATTAATTATAACTCGAGGAAAAACGGACTGGAAAAAAGTCTGACAGGGCCGGGACTTTTTTCAAGTCCGTTTTTCCTTGGGATTTTTCCTGGGTGCACACCTTCATGTGCACAGTACCTTTATCCCTTTCCTAATTATAACTCATTTGTACTTACATATATGTAAAACTCAGACGTTTCACCCAAGAGACTGTTTCTCTAAGGGCATTTCGCCCAACCACACTCAGTGGACGTCCATTTCAAATATAATACTTGGATGTACAGTCCTGGCCAAAATTAACGCAGCACCGGCCGTAAGGATCGCTAGGAAGGTGCTGCGTTAATTTTGGCCAGGAGTGAACCTTCATTGCACCTTGATTTTAAAAACTCATAATCCTTCAGATATTGCTTTACCACCATACAAACGGTACATTGACTACACCATTTTCAGAAAATCAGTGTAAAGGTCATCGGAAACGATTGCTTCTGAAATAATAAGTAGTGACTGCGCAACCCGATTGAGTAGTATCACTTGAAGCGTCATTGGGCTAAATATCAGTTTGGTTAATTCTTCGGGTGAATAGGGTATAAATTCATCGTGTGGAATATCTAGGGTGTAATATAAAATGGAAATATACACTTGCACAGTATTAACCGTTGAAAAATTTTATACTATTTTATAAAAGTATTTAATATTGTACTACTATTATATAAAAATAACTATTATAATAACGTGGAAAAGTACGTATCCTTATTTTATTATGAATTCCTGCAAAATCTCGGCTGCCTCAGTAGATTTATTCTTGGGCGTAAGTTCTTTCTGTTCGTAAAGATCCCGAAGGAACTGTCCTTAAGCAAACTGTCTCTTGAATCATCCGATTGTCGTATAGAACTTTTCCATATTAATTCCGTTCTGCATTAAATCCTACTTAGTATAGAATTCGATGTGTCGATTGTTCATTGTTTAATTATTGATCCTCTGTCATACACAGATACTAATAAACACGTATTTATGCACCGCTAAAATGTCACAAATCAATGCATTGTTTCAACAAAACAGTGCGATCACCGTGATCAATTCTGAGGCCACATTATGCTAAAAATATCCTCAAATTCACATTTATATTGGGAAGTAAAATACTATTCACAATGAGTATAAATTGTAAACTCATTAGTTTCAATATATTTTCATTAATGAGTTCTTGTAATAAATCCATCTTATGACGATACCTGTATGATGTCGACATTTAAATTATTAGACCAAACTATAAATAGTTACGAAAGCAACGGCTTGAGTTTCAATAGTCCCTATCCTCTGAGTTTGCGAAGTGGTCTCTGGAAAATATAAGCGATGAGGGAGCGAAAGAAAGGGAATTAGCGGGCGAAAAACTGTAGTCTTCCACGAAATAGGGCGGCTCCCCCTCCTCGAAGAGGGTGTGAGAGGTCCGCGCAGAAGGGACATTAATAATTCCCATCCACTCTTGGATTCGAGATTCAGCTCCTGGGAATACACGCAGTTGGCCATTCCTGCAGGAAAAGGCTTCTGGACCACTACCCCAACCTCTACTTCATCGGTCAGCCTTCGAAACACCTTTGGGATTCCTCACTCTTTCCTCTCTTTTTCTCTTCAGATTCTCCTTAGCGTGATTCTTCGCTACCTTTTCACATCTTCTTCTCACAACGTAAAGGAAATGACGACTCTCCTAGATAGTACTCTTTCTCGAGAATTCTTGCATTTTCTAAAATATGAACGACCTCTTTCTCCTGATGAGAAGCCTTGATATGCTCATTTTGGCTCTGTTCATTCCGTATCCTTCATTTTTATTCTGTATTTAAGGTACGATTCTTTTTACCGATGTTTTAGGGACATTCCTCAAGGTTCATTCTTAGGCCCGACCGTTTCGAAGTTTTATCTCCCGCAGTCTTCCTCCTTCGAATCCTCCCTTCTTAATCTCCATACATTTTGCACTCTCTTTCGCCTCTCAGAAGTCCATCGGGTCGTCGCTTTTCAATATTTCATACGAGAGCGAGCTCAGCTCCAAGCAATCCGACGAGAGAAGGGCGTCTTATATTTTATTGCAGCTGCGACACTCGTAACAAGTCCAATAACTTACATCTCCGTGTTCTTCTTGCGCAATATTTTGCTCCATCGCCCTGTCAACTTGTCGTCGTCATCCTCGAATGAATCCCCACGCTCTCCGTCTTCTTCTCCACCTGAGAAGTGCTTTTCATTTTTATGTGCTAAATACATCCGCCTTTGAGTTGAAGAATTTGGCAAGGAATACAGTTGGACCATCAATCCTTCTCCTTTCAGAGACGCTAATTACGGAAGCGAAGGTAATGTTCCTTAATATCGTCTAAGCGCTTCGCGTTTGAGCTTTTTGGAAGATTCTAAATGCGATTAGAAACGCTATTTTCCATCATTTTACTGTAACTCTACGTTTACCAGCTGGCTTGTGTTACAGCAGCTCAAGTTTCTTTTTTTCCAAAACTACGTTACACGTAAGAAAGATTTTCAGAGAATTTTCTTAAGAATAAATTTCGCATCGTAATTATTTATTTAAACCAATTCCTATGAAGGATGAGTAGTTTAACGTTTGTTATTGCTGATTACTTTAGTGAATTGATTATTTAATTTGAAAATACTTTTAATAACACCATTTTATTGTTCTATCAGCCTATAAATTTTAATTTGAAATTGAATCTTATTTCAAGAAGAATTCAAGTAAAGATTAAAATTTGTTTAAGAATATATCTTATATTGAGAGTGGTATTTAAACTTGAATTAGTGAAAACCAATCAGGGAACGAATTATATTTGTCAGCCAATTTTGTTTCCCCTCACGGTTTCACGAAAATATGAGTCGTTAGTGTATATGAGAGTTTCTGGTTTTTACTTCCCTCGGATTCCGATGTTTTACTTCTCATTCCACATAATCAAGCATTTCTTCAAAATCTTACTAATAAGTGATATTATGTTTTACCTCCGTGATACTGCTTTTCAGATAAACTAACGAAGGTTAAAAAGGCCTGCCTTACAAATGACAAGTTGTTTCCTCTCTCTTTGAATAGACGATTCATTTGTGAGATTTCCTTTCTTATCCTGAAATTAGGTAACTAAAATTCACAAAAAAATATCTACTTGTCAATCATTTTCTCATATATTTTTTTCTATTTCATCCGTATTTTTCTTCTGAATGTCTGTTTCTTTATTATGCTGTTTACTAAAGTCGAATATTCAATTCACCAGACGTTAAAAGGAAATTATACGATTGAAACGAACTCCTAGGGAATGACCAATTCTCCAGAAACCATTATGGTGCATTAATTTCCGTAAAAATATGAAAGAGGAAATTTTTCTTCTTACGATGGATGATCATGATATTCTTTCTCTTCTTTTTTCATTGTGGATTATTTCAGTGTGAAAGACAAAGATACATATCTGCAGATCTCAAAGATAATCTCTCACCAAATGGAACATACTTAAGTATTATATATACTTAATTATTGCTTACATATTATCGAGTTTCAAAATTATAAATAATGAAGCCCTTCCAATATTGAAAAAATAATCGATACGATAAAAGTATTAATTTATTTCCATTTCTTTACTTCATTAATTTTTCTCCTAAAAACGGATTTTTTATATCGACAGCTGCATCACTGAAAAATATTTTTCCAACCTTTAATGTATTGTTACAACTTTTTGAAATCCTAAATTTGAATTAACATCATATTCAATATCAGTATTTCGGTAAAAGATAAGTTACTATTACGTTGTGAATAATTAAATTACTTACATCAATCAGTTTTACTCACTAACAAATCAATTTTGAGTTATGTTCACGTTCGATGTCTTAATTTGTCTCTCTGAATATCTTTGGATCTTCTCAAATTAGGATAAACATATCAGCTACTTATTGTCATTGTTTCCGTTGATTTATCATAGAGTGGACCTCATATCCATACTCATTCCCTCCCCGATGTTATTTCTCCTGCCGCATTAATCGAGCATCTTCGCATAATTTGCATATCCTCAGCAAAGAATGTGTTCCGAAGACGGAGGAAACCAAACGGTTTCATACATTGAAATGGAAAAAGAAACATTTTCCAAAAACCTTTAACGTATCACGTAAATAAGTAATATAGAGTAATTGAGGCACAGATTCTCAATGGATATGTTACAAGGATATCCCGACACTGCTACATCTACTATCATTTGATACATGAGCTTCTCATTTCGAGACATTTTCTCAGCTCGTAATATGAAATAAAAACGAAAAAGAATCTTATCAAAAGAGAAACAATTCTCTTAAAAAAAATTATCTCGAATTTAAATCAATGAACAGAAAAAAAAAGAACCTTGTATACTAGATGGTGACCCGATGATGAGTTGAAACCGGTCGCAAAATATAGTCAGAGTAGAAATCTATGAAGTTATTTTTCTTTCCGTTTAGAATGTCGTTCCACGAAGGCTGAACACGTTAGAATTCGCTGATTTAATTAATTATATAAATAAAAGGAAAGAGATGCGTGTGTTATCTTTTGGTGGGGATGCCCGGACTCTATAAAAGACCTTTTTTATATTGTTATCGATATAGGTTGTTTTCCGATCATTGGGAAAACTCAGTGTAGTAAGTTGTGGAAAGCATTTAATGAATAGTGTTTTTCATTTTAGGGAAATTATGGAAACAAGAAAAAAGAATACTTTTATATGTTTTCCTTCCCAAAAAGTATATTTCTAGGAATAGAAATAAAAAACACTGTGTCGAAAATTCCACTTAAGTTTTTAATGTACGACCGGTTTCAGACAATTCTGTCCATCATCTAGGCCTGATGATGGACAGAATTGTCTGAAACCGGTCGTACATTAAAAACTTAAGTGGAATTTTGGACACAGTGTTTTTTATTTCTATTCCTAGTATGGAATTCCACATTGTTAAGGCTTCTTCAATTGATTTTAATTGATTTTAAGTAAATTTCTAAAATTTATCCGGGTTGATTGATTTTCTAAGTTGAGTTTTCCATCAGCACGGGTTGAATTTGAAGCGGGTCGGCCAAGTTATTCCCCCCTCTATAAAGGCATGTGCACGAGAGTGAATAATGTTAAGCAAAAATAGTATTTTGAGCACCGAAGAAAACGATTATGGTGTAAATTATGAGATAGTAAGACTTCGAATAATATTAGGGGGTGAAAGAGAAACAGAAGAGAGAAATTTAGAGAAATTCGGAGCAAAAAACTCATTGTTCACCCTCCTCCTTTTCACCCTATCAAACTCCTCCAGTGTCGGCATTCTCACGGGGATTACTCTTGCTACTGGGGAGAGAACCACCCTTTCCACTTCACCCTCTTCCATCTCTACTTTTCATTTCCCTCATCTCGTCGGCGACCGAAATGGCAACTACAGAAAACCCCTCCCCCTCAATGCTCTTCATTTTTCGAATCACCCCTGGTAAATTATGGACCAGCGGGAGAAAGACCATCGCGTTGGGGCAGGCGCGTGCCCGGGAAAGTAGATGCGGTCAGTGGAAGAAGATGGAAAGATAGGTCGTACATAAGGTACAGGTGGAAAATTATAGCTATATGCGAGAAATTCGGTGAGAACACTGTTGCATAGAAATGGAAAGAGAGAGAAATGGGATGATAAGAATGAAGTTTAAGAGATGAAAATTTAAAGGAAAAACTGAAACAAGAAACTCTGTTGCATTGAGTAAACCGGGAAAAGCGTCTTTAGTTGGTTGGCAGAGTGCTTTGGGAGTCCATAGGAAAATAGTACTTCTGTCATGATGCAATGAGGATATCTACAATGCAAGGGATACCAAAAGGATTGTTAAATCGAAAATTCGGAACTCTAGACGAGCTCATGTTGAAGGCCAGTCGAAAACTATAAAATGGTCTTTTCAATTTGTGCTCAGTAATAAAAAAAGTAGTCGCCGATTAGTAAATCAGTCATCTTTCGGTGATTATGTTCCAATGAGTTATTTAATCCCCTTAGAAAATTCTTAGGTGAAACTGCGGAGTTTTTCCGCTATTTTATAGCAATCATCGTTAAAAGGTACGAATCTAAAGAATATAGATGAGCCGAACTCGTGGATTCTTTTGTTACTGATGCGTGCTTCGAATATATGCTTAAATCACACGCCATTGACGTTTCTCTTTTGTGAAATATTAATTATTAATTATTAATCTATTGCATAGTTTAGTGCCAGACAAGTTGTTAATATAGGAGTGATTAGAATTTAGGGACACTTAAAATGACGAGATAGATAATAAATATTGTCATAAAATTTGCTAATAATTCTTAATTTAACGTGAATAGAGCATGGCTTATGAAAACAAAGAAAAAATTATTTATAGTTTGAGTTGCTACAAAAAGTCGATAAAATATCTAGAATTGAAATTAAAAGCTGTACCATACTATGACAGACCTATAGTATATTTACGAGACTAACATATACTGTAAATTGGAAGAGCAAGCAATTACTGGAATTAGTAAATTCATTTCCGAAACTTCTCCTAAATCAGACACTTTCATTCCGAAAATCTTAAATACCGGAAATAACTGCAATATACATTGTATGCTGTTTGTATAATCGCCAAAATAAATAAGTACTTGATATTGGTGATTGAATAAGCATAGATAAAAATTTTCAGATAAGATCAACATTTTCACCGCCATATCGTGAATCGCGAAATTCGTGTAAACTGGCAAGGATTCGCAAAATTTCAAAAGGACAATTATGTATTTAAAAAATCTTGAAATTGCAGAGGCATTAACGGGCCAATACATTTTAGCTGTAAAGTTGTCCTCACCTGATTGCCTTTTGTCTCTAATGCTATCAACAGAATCTATGTTTCGGTTCGACACACATTATTCAACGGCGAGGGGCACCAGTCGATGAGGGTCTTTAGAGTCAGCGAAAGCATTGTCATACCGCAGTTAGTCACGCAAGTTGATATTAAATGGGATATTCAAATGAGGGCCATCTGATGAGCAACGTACGAACCTGTTCACATTAATTCTCTGCCTTGCCCTTTGTAAAGGCACCGAATATTACGTTTTTAAGGTTTCTATTGCCTCAATTCATTTTACAAAGTGGATGTCCGATCATGGTCTAAGAAAATTTAGGAAAGTCCGGAAATGTCAATGAAAAGAGGCTCAATGTATAAGGTGGTGATCACCTCTCGAAGCGTCTTATAAAGGATACCAATACAAAGAATAATACAAATTTCTCAAAATAATCTCCTGTTATTTTCAGTCTGTGTGTGAAAGTTCTAGCAATACATTTGAGAATATCGGATGAGTATTCTTATATCGGGCAGAATTGTTGTCCCAATGAATCGTGTACGTTCGGCCCTTGTTTATTCCTAAATTCTGAGACTCGATAGACCCCTTTAACAGAGTAATCGACATTTACAGACTTGAAAATAAATTGAAAAATTATTATTCTGCACTATTAATTTCTATTTACTTTTATCGATTATATTTTAGTAGAGATTGAGTATCTAATTTCTTCACGTTACAATTGACGTCAGATACAGTTCTATTTTTACTTCCAAGCATTGTTTCTGACATCTGAGTATATTCTTTCAGAATCAGAAACGGAAATTATGGTCGCGAAAACAATTCACGACTCTAATGTGACAGTTTAAAAGGAAACCGAGCAACATTTTATGCAATCTTTTAGACATGGATTTCAGTAAACATATTACGGATATTTTTTCAGCCCGAATTTAATGAATTGCCATATTCTGGTTAATCTGTGTATCGCCACCAGAGCCCTCCCAACCTTGCGCAAATCCATCAAACCGTCCCCCACGCTCCAGACACGCACCCAGCGCCGCTCCGCCACGTGCACCAGAAGACTTTTTGATTGGTTCGGCCGCTGCTCGTTATATCAGGATGGAAAATGCGCTTACATGGTGATTCCATTGAAAGGGAAACCTGTGGGAAACTTGCAATGAAGATTGGCCACTTATCAGTCAAGTGGAGTTTATCTGATGTTTAACTGTTTGCCTTGGAGGGGAGCGAAGGGACTGCGGTCTATAACGGAAAGGACTTTTTGTATCCTTTCCGCGGCCGTTTTCATAAAGGATTAAGTCTTTCGTCTGCAATATGTAAGGGATGCCGTTCCATTTACTCCTCCTAATTGAATCCAAATAAAGTGTACGTAGAAATCTCTTTTTCATTATCTTTCCGCTGCTCGGTTCTAATGTTCCGTTCGCCTTAAACTCGCAGCCGTTCCGTGTGCATTCGATCTCCGCGTCGGGTTGTTTTCCTAAGTGCCGCTGCAATTTGGCCGGAGAAAGGGAATGACTTAAAAGGGAAGGCGTTGAAAAATCATTCGATTAGGCGAAGGGATTGGCTCTATGATTTACGGAAAGCACAGCTAAATGCTCTTGAATTGAATGCTTCCATTTCTTCATGTTTGGGAGAGATAAAGGAACAATTAACTGTTTTCTATTTGATGAGACGTTAACTAAATATCGGTAAAATATGATGAATCGTCTTTAAATCACAGTCTTCTTCCTCTGATGGACCCTTCCTACATCGAAAGTGTACCGACCATTTGCATAATGCAAGAGATATGGAATCACAAATAACGATTGTGTATAAGAATCAATTTCACGAGGTTACACTTTGATATCTTAAATCTGTTTGGCGAAATTTCCATCTCCTTCGCCGTTTCCATGACTGCGATCTGCCAATTAATCAAGAGAGCTTCCGGTAACGATGCTTGGCTATCCCAAGGGAACTCCGGGAATCAAATCCGGGACCTTTCTACAAATGCGATCTCGCTACCCGTATACAGGTAATTAGATGAAACTATTTTAAATTTATTTATTTTTCTCTTTGGCTAACATCATCTCTCTAAATATTATCCCTTTGGGATAGTTCGTAAGTGTATTTATACGGATAATTTTCTCTGAGAAGTATTTGTGGCAACGATTTGTATTGCCGAAACTCTAGAAAATTCATAGCTTAGGTTTACATGGTATAAAAAAGTCTACTACGAGATATTGAGACACTCATATCTTAGTATTTTCAATAATACTAAAAAATTATAAATCAGTAATGATGATTTCAATTCACTTGCTGATTTGGCATAAAAATGAGCACTTTAACTGGTAGAGCCATCCAAGTTATGCACAATATCTTAGAGGCCATTTAGAACAACAAATTAGTTGTTATTGGCAAAAAACTATGCATCTGAATTTGAGACTATCGAACGGATAAGTATGCGTGAGAGATGGTACGTGCATTACTTTGACCACCTCTTCGTGGAAAACTAGAATTCTCGAATTGAGGATATATAAAAGTCAGTTCGAGGAGCGATAACAGCTCTCAATTTTGACGAAATAAAACGAAGGCCCGCTTCTTTTCGGGCCAGGAACGGCTTTTGTTTAAGGGCGAGTGTGGGTCTCGCCGGGGCAAGGAGTAAAGGGCTAATA
Organism: Sympetrum striolatum; assembly: GCA_947579665.1. NCBI lineage: Eukaryota > Metazoa > Arthropoda > Insecta > Odonata > Libellulidae > Sympetrum > Sympetrum striolatum. Next base: position 106,724,433 of record OX388343.1, on the reverse strand, counting down.
CGCGTGAAATTCGAAAAAAACGGCAGAAAGGAATAGAGTTCTTTTTCGGCGGTGGGATGGGAAGATTTGGTGTGTGGAATTGGAAAAGGGTGAGGCTGCAGGAAAGCGTTCAATTTCCCGCTAATTTTCTAGAGGGGCCATTGTGTTGCGAGACGAATCTCTCTCCCCTTTGCAACCCTTTCCCTCAGGGTGGGTTCCCTCCATCCCCGCGCATATCCCTATGGCCCCCACTTCCTATTTCAATTCCACCTTTTCTCCGATCTCTTTCCGTTCGCCCAACAGTTGGATGATCAGAAGACCCGTTTTTGTTTTGTTCGATTCATACAAGTCCTCGAGTTAATGGGTGAGTCGGATGTCAGCTTGCGCTTTTGGGACGATGTCTGCGGCCTCTTTATTTAGCTGTTTTATTTCGAATGTCGCTCTTCTTTAAAGGACTATGAAGAATACTAAATTTAGGCTTGTGTGTCTGTATTTAGGTGATTTCATTGTACGAACATGTGCATTTATATTTGTCTCATAATATGAATCTTTAATATTTTCGATTGACGGAATTGGTATTGATTTTAGGGTTTAAAACCGAAAACAAAATTTGTTTACTTAACGGAAACTTAAAATTGCACGAGACAGTGAGTGACTTACCCAAGGTTAAACAAGAAGTGAAAAATAGCATCATGACTGGGATTCGAACTCTAGTCTCCCACTTTCTGGGCAGGTATTCTAACCATTTAAACTACTGTGTCACGTCCTTCTTTCTTCCGTAATTGGGAGCTAACCATTCTTACAAAGTGGGGGACGTGTGTTCGAGTCCCAGTCATGTCACTGTTTTTCAGTTATCGTACAACCCAAATTTTGTTTGATTAAAACAAAATACTTCTTCGCTAAATTATAAATGTGTGAATAAGTACTTCTGTCCGTATGAAATACCTTTTCCTTTACCCAAAGTGTCTTTTACATGACTGAAAACAGTTTTGACAGTAAATTACTTTGAGGATTGTCTTTAACTTAGGTGCAGTGATCCGGTATCTATCTGGGTAATAAGATAAATATTCCTAAGTTTCTTTTCGCCAAAAAAGCAAATTGATTGAAGAATCCTCTTTGCTTGAACAGGATCACTATAAACCAACGTGTATTCTGGAATGGATTCTTGCTTCGATCCCCTTTTACCTAGCGAAGGTTCCTTCTTAATTATTCGATACCAATCAGTGCACTGTTATGGATTATAACTACAACTTTCCATAATGTTTTTATTAAATTCTATTCTGCCTTCTTCCTTTTCTTATTCGATTGATTTTTCATAAAGTGGCTCTCTTTCAACGATTTACTCACCAAACTTTCTTAAATCTAATCGATTCGGTCCACCAATTCAGATCCTAATGCAACTCTAGGACGTGCAAACGTCCTGAGCTCTTAGTATAGAATAAAATCCGTTTCACCAGGCTGATGACGTCAACACATGTTCATTGAGTACACAGAGTGGCTCATATTCTAAATCGCAAAAGTCGCCAATTGTTATTCAATGATATTTTACCAGTAAAAATCTGAGCACGGGTAATTTCACCTTTTCCATATTACATTATCTGGCTACCGTACTGTTCTGATGTAATGTTTCGGATGATTTTCAGTTGAATAAAGCTATCGCATTTGGTGGGAATGGTGCCGTTAAGAATGTGGACATCTCGTGATTGAAATTCTCTTCACGCCCACAAATAGATCTCATCACGCTCTCCGGCACATTCCACCGAAAACATCCACTCCGTGTAAGATGAAAAATAAAAGCGTTTCACTATAGAAGGAAGCCTCCTTTACGAGGGCGAGCTTTGGCGTTTAGCGTAACTGCCCCGAGTTAAAAAGGAACCCATTTCGCTCCGAGCATTATTTTTCGCTTCTGCGTGACACTCCAGTTGCAGCATCTGATAAGCGCGTCGAATTCCGGTGGCATTGAAAAAGGCTCAATGGGGGAGAGGCGAAAGGGAAGATGAGTTCTCTGTATTATTAGAGAAGGCCACGATGAGTTGCAAAAGCGCTGTAAGTGGGAAACCACTTAATTGACCTACTAATGTATCACCCACAGAATATTCAGTTTAGTCTCAACGCTGGGGAAAATTCTAGTATCATTAAACTACATAAATGAAGTATATACGTATACTTTTAAACCTTGGAAAAATCATTGAAATAAACTGGAATGGCTCTAACTTAGATTAGCATTAACTCTTCCGCTAAATTGTTAACTTTGCTGTTCTAATTGTTGACACAAAAATATTTCGAGATAATTGAATATAATGCATATTTAAATATAATATATACTTATATATAATAGAAGAAAGGACACGAAAAAGGTCTGACAAGACTGGACTTGTAACTCGTGTTGTTGTTGCAACGTCGAATGTGCGAGATGAAATCTTTCGTATAATTTAGTTTCCCTCGTTCCTCATAATTTCTACATCTTTGGGCTGAAAGAAATTTACGAGAGCGCTTATTTCATCGAGGTGTGCTACTTAGGAAGAATTTGTAATTAAATAATATCCAGGTTTCCTTCATTTAAAAATTGAAGTTAACTATATAATCTTAATATACGATTCTTAACGTGCAACACCGTTAATAGCTTTCCGAAAATGACAGCCAAAGCTTTCGACAAACAGAGGCTGCTCGATCGAAAAACTTTGAGGTGAGCAGAGAGAGCCAGTGATAATCCACTGAGACACAAGTGTTGATTGGAACTCTTCCCACACACATAAAGTAGTGTTAATAAGTTTATTGAGCCACATTTACTTCTTCAACTTTTATCATCGTAGAGCAAAATACCCCTCAAATGACTCATTCCCTCGCTCTGGCTACCAACACACGATTTCGATCTGGACACTTACAATACGAATATTATTAAAGATTCTAAGAAATATTTCTACATTGTATTTATTAAAATATTCCTATCGAAGCCCAAGTTACGAGTGTGGAGGTATGAGTTTCCATTTAACCTTGGTAATTGAAGGACCTATGCATACATAGAAATTAGGAAGAAAGAGGTGAAATTTGGTCGTTCGTAATGTGGGAAGGACATCAGTTGGAGTTATGCATCGTTATGTTTTCTTTTCCTCTTTTGCTTCAAAACATTTTCCTCGAGTTCATTACAAACTTTGATTGATTTTAGCTATCAGTATCTTGAAGGATCGTAATCTTTCGTTTGATGCATGCTTTAATATATTATTCTTTTTAATATCACATATTGATTATTAATTTATCCTTCTAACATAACAATTTATTGTTTATTTTGTAAATTGGACGCATTTTGACTTTCAACGAACTAAATAGAGGATTGGGAAATTTCTCTCAAAAATTGAAGTTCGATCTCCAAAAAAAAAAATTGCCGGTTGATCGTGGAGATTAGACCGCTCTCTCTCTTTGGTTAGGAAACTTTAGCTTTATGTTCACAGATTTGCGAGAAATGTTTTAAAATTTTTTGAAGCCTAGTCTTTATGTTTCGTTTTCTATTTGTTTTCTGTGATTGAGTCTACTAGTCCATCCTCTTGCCACTGTTTCAATTCGATCGATAAGGAAATTCGAAGAACTTGATTGTATAATGCGCAATAGGTTTTCCTTTTATATGCTTTTATCAGCTCATTTTAGCCTAGAAAATATTACAGCGAAGTACTGGGAGAAACCAAATAAAAAGCCTCGCGAGAAAGAAATCCGTAATGAAAACGGAAATCAAATCAAGCGTTTCCTCCGTCAACATCGCCTGTTTTTTCTGCGGAAAGGGTAAGGGACCCAAAGTTGTGTTTTTTTCGGACTGCGGTCGCGATAATCCCCCTCTGCCGCAAATGAAATCTGCCATAGGGAGCAATTAAATTCCGGTGAATGGGAGCCCTCTTTTAGTTAGGGCCAGAGAAAGGGCGAAGATATATATATACGCGTGAAAACTCCCTTTTATTTTCACGGACCGTCCCGTGTTATTTTCCTTCCTGAGAACTATGGCTGAGAGATTGCGTTCAAGTTGGGATTGCTCTCGGGGGATGCGATTGATCCAGGATTGGCATAAAAGTGAGAAGGAAATTCGAGATGAGGATCGAGCGATAATCCCGTTCTATCTTTTTATCCGTCGATGATGAAAAGGACCTTTTTTGCGGTGGGCATACGTGATAGGGAGGGATCGTTCGTTTTATAAATTGAGAAGGATATTCTGGAAACTTCTGGATATTCTGACTCGGACCCTCGATTTCGAATGCAAGCGATTTATATTTAAATATATAAATTAGCGTAGGATCGAAATATATCTGTACATACCTACAAGAAATTAGCTGGTTGGATTAATGATTTTCTTATCTTATTATTATTATTATTATTAGGGTCTTTATTAGCCGAGATTGAGACTAAAAAGTCTCCTCTTCCATCTAACCTGTAGTTAAGCTGTTACATTATTATAAGTATATTACATGTATCAATGAAACTTAGAGGAAAATAGAAGAAAATGTGAGAGGGGTTTGCGGATGTAAAAAAACCAAAGAAAAGCTTAGGAAAAAATATCCACTGCAGGAAAACACCCACAAAGAAGGGGGGCGTGAAAAACCTGCACAAACCTACCGATAGCTAAAACTAAAAGACATTAAAAAAAACAATGTACATATAACCTGGAAAATTACAAGAAGTGTTAGAGACATATTATCAAGACAAATGATGAGAGTTAATAAAAAATGAAATGCAGAAAATACAGTAAGTAGATACATACACTTGTGATAAAAAATATGACCGATCTAGAAAAAAGGAAAATAAAACACGATCAATCCAAAAATAACGCTCTACAATAATTACATAAGAGAGTTAACATCATGATTTAGACATAAACAATAATCTAAAGTAAGTTAATATTATGGAAATACAATATAGTAAAAAAAGAAAAGATTATACTAGATGCAAACTGTAGTACCAATAACGAACCAAATATTCCAAAGTAAAGAAAGAAGTTTGAAGTGTTGTTCCGTGCAGCATGAAACAAATCAGGAAAAAACGAACTTTCTTATCTTATGGATCTTATGGTTCATATTAAATAAGGGCAAGTATGCCCTTATTTAATAAGAACCATATTAGGAGATCAAAGAACGCGAACAAAAAGCAGACATTGCAAAGTATTCATTCGTCAATAGGGAAGTAGAGAGTGGAACGTATTACCTGGAGAAGTCCTCTTTTCAATGCAAAAAAATGTAAAAACTTGTAAAAATAAGCTTAAATCTGTTTGTAATTTTTAAATTTTTGTAATGCTGATAATTGTAATATTAATGTTATGTAATCTATTTTGTAAATAGTTGTAATATTAATGTTGTATATATAGGCTCCCGAATAGTCATGTGGACAGCGCATTTGCCTTTGGTGAAAGTAGTCCCGGGTTCGAATCCTGGTGGGAGCCAATGTGCGAAATGACCTAAGCTGTCGAAGCACTTTTAACAATACTACTACTACTAATGTTGTATAATTATCTATTGGGTATTCACTGTAATATTAATGTTATATTATTTATTGAGCATGTATATATAAAAGTAATTCATTGCCTGCGGGAAGTTTTTGGAGTCCCGTCTTTGGGCGAATGCCAGGCAATCCTTTGTATATCCTTTTAGTATTTCCCCCTACACCGCTTCCGCCAGGCCTGATGGCCTAATCGCAGAGTAATTTGAATAAATAAATAAATATATATATGTGTGATAAATATGCATATATTTATTTATGTATTCATTCGATGTCGGTAACCCTCCGTTGGAATTACATGGAAGCATTTTGAAAATTGAATCCATGCACGGATATCAATTAAAAATTCAACGATTTATTAGAGCAACAATTGTTAAAAGTATCACTGGTATGGCCTCGGTCGACTTAAAAAAAGTTTGCATTTCTAATTTCTAATGCCGAATCCGAGCTCCTTTATTTTTCTGTTAGACTAGGATATTTATAATCCATAGAATACTGCATATAAGGTAACACTTAGAATAGACCTACGGAGATGTTTATTAGCGTATGAAGTGAAACTGGTAATACTTCTGGGAGATGAGCCAAGTACTTGCGCACACAAAGTTCTCATGCACTGCATTATTTTCAATAATTGTATTTTTTGACGTTTCGTTATATTTATAGCTTCAGTTTCTATCGTAAAGGAATATTTGAAAAAGGAGACGGATTATTATTGGTCATTCGAATGATCAGCGAAATACAATGATAACAGTTAATTTTGAATAAGCTGAATTTGGTTCCGTTATTTTTGAGGGAAAAATTTGTTAGTATGTACCAACTGAAAAAATGAGTTAATATTCTAAAGTTCTGTGTTAGTTATGGTTTCTTAGCACGAATAGCATTTCCAGGCATATTCTCGAGGAGGAGCAACTTCTAAAATGTGAATTAACCTCGATGAGAAAATGTCGAAAAATTGTCCTTCTTCATAACACGAATCGATCAGAGGATTTGTCCTTTTGCAATTTGAACCTATCGAGGCAGTAAGAAACAAAGCTCCGATTTTACCGGCGTTTTGTTTTGAGTTTATAAGTATAAACTCATGTGATAAATGAACTTCATGCGGAAAATATTATCTATAGAAGAATATTAACGATCAGACAACAACTGGCAAAAGTAGGAATAAATTACATCTTTTTTTATGAATCGCATCTGCTTGCGATCATTTGCTTTTGACCTAAAAAAGAAAATAATCCAATATATTCAATACTCTCGGGATCCAATATATTCCGCTTGAGCAATGGGCGTTTTAGAACTAATATCGAAGGAGCCGATGAGAGACGTTAATGGATCTCCTCTCGAGGGGAAAATACTTTCAGAGTCTTCTGCGAAAGAAGGAGAAAAGAAACGGAGTGTAAGGAAAGGGCCAATAAGAGAGATTGAATGAGTGTGAAATCCAGCGACAGAAAGGAAATACCGAACGATGGGATGAAGGAGAGATAAGTTAACGAAGAGATGGGGCAAAAGGAACCAATAAAAGAATAAATAGGGTATAAGGAGATAAATGTTGAATGTATCAGGGCTATTATTAAAGAAGAGTGCATATCACCTTGGTGGCAGAGTGGTTAGCGGTACACGTTATCGCTCCAACTCCACGGTCCCGGGTTCATATCCCTGATAGTCGGATTTTTCCGGTTAGGGAATGGTCTTGTGTGTTTTTTATTGCTGATATGACTGTAAAAGTCCTGAAAATGGATGTTTGTGGGGTATATGAAATAAATAAAAAAATAATAAAAATTTAAAAAAAGATTGCAATATATCATTGGAAAAGGTGAAGAAATTTAGCTGAAGAATTTTTAAGACAATAATACGGACGATAATTTTAGATAATAATTTCTTTGAATAGTTACAAGGACCTTCTCTCTGTTCAAACCATTTTCTGGTATGTTATTATTGAATTTGAATATTGCCTCAAAAATCGAAAATTTAAAGATTTATGGAGACTTTCAGGTTTTTGATCAACGTTTATGTCAATAAATGAAATCAAAATGCAGATTCGTCGCAATTTCACGAAATTAAAATACGTCCAATAGACTGCGCATTGTGTGTGTCTATATCTTTCTTCTAATAATGAAAGTACTTTATATAGACATTCCTTCCTATCCGTTGACATTCTAAGATGCTAGGATGATAATTTCCTGTGTCGTTCAAAATTGAAAACATTGAAATCCCTCAGAGATAAGTAAATCTAATATTAATATACTAAATATGTGAATAATATTCAGATGCATGAAAAAAGAAGTGGAAATTTAAAAGTTTTTCTGTTTTACCATTAAATCGTGTTGTATATAGAGTGACATAAAATTAGGAGATTCCACTCAGGTAAAGGTAATGCATAGCATCTTCCTAGTCGTATTACGAGAATATTTTGTGCCCAAAGATGAAGAATAAATGTCAATAAGGGCTAAGTAAGGCTAGGACACTTAATGTCTTCTGCCATTTGTTGTCCGAAGACTCGGTCTCATCATCGATAGTGGAAATCTTCAGAGGAAACACGATTCATGCAATTTTGAATCTCTTCACGTTCACGAATTCGTGATTATCGTTTTCTTGCCTTTCTCCATTTTTGTTTTCTCTTTCTAACTGTAAGCAGGGTCGTTTAAATGCCTTTTCATCTTCGTATGCATTTAAATTAATAAAGCCTGAATTATTCCTGTATTGTTAATTCATTAAAGATTGTCCAGTAGTAAGATAAAGTGCCACCAAATTGAAGATTGTGTTCGTATGGAGTCAAACAGTAGGGTTAGGGCAGCAGATGTGGGTCAAGCGACGGTCTTCTGAGTTCAGAAGGAAAGAGATCCGGTCGAGGAAAGCTCTGGAGAGGGGAAATTCCGCAAAACGTTTTCAAAGAGGCTTATCTCCCCACCCCCGGGCGCACACCAATTAATTTCCTTCATTCCTTACGGACGAGGTAAGGATGGACTCCATTGGGAAAAGTTTTGTGAGGACACCCTCCATGGGATGGAGTCCATTGAAAGCCTCTTAGCCTTTCATCGGCTCCTACAGATTCCCTCGCATCGCCCAGTGATTAGACGTCCAGAACTTGAATGCCTCGGGGAATGGGGCGATGCAGATACGTTAATGAGACAATGCTTGTAATTTCCCCGGGGACAGGTGAGGCAGGAGAAGAGTTTTGAGGAATCGAGATTAGGTATAAAGGAAACGGCTGCTACGTGGAATCCAACCCATTATCCGTAGTTACCTTGGAGCTCTTCTTTTGAATGGACTCGGGTTTGATCTCCGAATGTAATTCGGTTTTCTCCGCGGAAGGATTAAATGAGTTTGGGAGGAAAGTGTTTAGTATCTGAATGGCGATGACTCCGCGCTTTCCTTCTTTCCCCGCATTTACGTTTTCTTTTCCGGCGATCACGAATCTAATGGATTTCCGGACCTCGAATGAATCACGTTGGCGTGATGAATGCATTCAAATGATTCCATCGGGGGAACTTTGATCCCTGCAAATTAATGTTTTTTAGAATTAAGATCGAAATCATTCTAATCAATTCTTTAAAATTAAGGATTCAAGATTATTTTACTTTAGAAGATACAAATTTTATGAAATCTTATGCCTCAATGAACTGAAAACTCAGATATTTTTATTATCAAATAATAAATGAATAATTTTGAAGACTGAACTTTCCGCCACACGAAACCTCAACATTTTAAAAATACGTTGTTGTCTACTCCACTAAACGGATATTCACTCCCAAACGAATTAAAGACCGTTGTTAACCTTAACAATTATAATGTTAAGCTGCTTTAGTTTTGCTTTTAAGAATTTAACCCATCCCATACTTACGTTAATATATTCTCATCTATGATATGTATGCAATGTATGCATTTAAGCATTACCTATCATTTATTTTACTTTACAGTCTTAATTTTTACTTTATATTCTAACCTATTCGGTTAAATAACATTTCCATTCTATTTTAAATATGTTTTCTACTTCTGATGTTACATAAATCTTTTGTGTACGTCATAAATAGATTATTTTTGAATTTAGATATTAGTGTACCTAGAATATCATAGTAAAGTTTATTGTTGATACCTTTTATTTGTTTATTTGTGATACCATTTATCCAAATAAATATTCTACATATATTTGAGTTGGAGTTGTACAAGAATTAATTAATTTATCGCTCATAAAATATAATTCTTTTTAAAGGAATACTTTTTTCTCTAGAATTCTCTAGAAGGTCAATTAACGCAGAAAATAACTAATGGATGCTATCGAATTTAAGAGTAATTGAAATAATAAATCAATATGTACGAGGTGATGAAATTCTGTTTCTATCTTTATTTTGATATGAATATGTCACCTTAAATTTGTTATACTTTTTCGTTATTGAATGAAATTTCTCTTATGTTCTCCTCATCAATTGGATTATAAAGTTTTGAAGTAAAATTGACATCCAATGCTTAAAGATACTAAACTCAAGAAATAAACTGCATTTTTTTGTAATTAGTGATCCACCGTAGAACATGCCAAAACATAATTCAAATTGAATTGCACGACTACAATAACTGTACGCCTTCGGTTTCATAGTAACAATATTAGTAATTTGATTTCGTAAGAGTAATGAAACCCAAATAAATGAAAACGAATTTAACATACATTTATAATGCACGCTATATTTCGAAAAGTAGAAATTGACACTGATAAGCATATAAAACCTGAATAGCCTTATTTTTCGTGTTGTACTGGTCAAGTCAAACTGCCAAATTTGGTTCCAATCAATAGTGTGATCAACGAGGTATAAATACATAAGTATTAATTTGGATAGGAACATAATAATAAAGTTGGCAAATAGAGAAGCTATGAAAACTATCTGTATGATATAAGTTGCTAAAAGCAATTTGTTCGTTCGTATGTGCGAGTTTTACCTTTTCTAAGGTAGCTCTACATCACATTTAAGTAAAGTACTTCTACATCACATTCGTATATTTCTCAAGTTTACGAAACCGCTCAATTAACTCCGTAGAAACGTAAGCGGACCTGCCCTTGGCAAATCGCAGCCTCGAGATTCTAATAACCACTTCGCATTTTCTCATAAATAGACTAATGACTCGGTTGAGCCAAAGTGAGAGTGGGAAATTTCTTTGCTTCCGGAAACTGCTTCGGGCTCCGCGGCTAATTTCGAAGGACATTTAAATCGTTTGCACAGCTCGGCTACTCACAATTAACGTATTAAATGATTCAACCTCCTTTCTAACTCAATTCGCGAAGGAATTCTCTTTCCTTTTCCTCGTCAAAGAAAACGTGAATCGTAAGACAAGGAAATGAAATAACAGAAAAATATAAAGAAACTTCGATGGAAGAAGTGGAGATGAAGAAAAAATGAAGGAGAAAAGAGGATTCGAAAAGATGAAATCGAAGTAAACCAATGTCTCGTTAATTACCAATCGGACTAAAAGATTATTTGGGACGCTTCAAGATGATATTTTATCGGAAGAATTGGCGATGAAAGTGGAAATTTACTGAAGCAATGAACTATTAGAATAATTGAAAAAGAATCAGTGATTTGAAAATACTTCCAATACTAATGAGTATTATGCAGCAAAAGTTAAAGGTGTTTTATAGAAAAAGAAGTTTGTTTTGTTATTATTCCTCTATCATCACCAATTTGCGGACAAAACTATGGATTTGTATAATTTGGAAATAATCCATTCCAAAGAGAAAATGAAACAATTGAACGCTGTTAGGCTTGATTTATTGAGTTTTAATTTAGAAAGATAGTTTCAGAATACATATATAATTCTGAAGGGAACATCTCTGAACAGAGTCCAGCTCGGACACCGTTTCGAACATCATTCCGTTTACCGCTAGCTGGAATAAGGGAGGATATGCCCAACACGCGCTAAGTAAATACCAAATATGCCTGTAGATAATTTTAAATTTCACAATAGAACACTCTTGTTCAGATTATAACAATTGAAATTTTTGAAGTTAACTTGAAAGATTAATCCACAAGAAATAGATGGAATTTGCTATAATTATCGTGAGGAAATGGTTAAAGGTACTTTGCACATAAGGGCGTGCACCCAGGAAAAATCACAAGGTAAAACGTTCTTGAAAATATTCTGACAGGGCCGGGAATCGAACCCGGGATCTTCCTCTAACCGGGAGGCTGCCATAACCATCTAGGCTACCCGGCCAGAACATTTTAACATGCCGTTTTAGGGAACTAGGTGGGTTCCCCCCTTTACACCACTTTGTGTTGCCGGTGCCTCGATGAGGACATGGCAGTAGACGATGCCGCTCAGTCGGACGAAACTACACCTGCCCTTGCGCACAAAGTCTCCGAAACGGCTTGTTAAAATGTTCCTGCCTGGGTAGCCTAGATTGTCAAGGCAGACTCCCGGATAGAGGAAGATCACGGGTTCGATTCCAGGCCCCGTCAGACTTTTTTCAGTTTTTCCTTGCGATAATTATTGTGGAGAAAGCGCCAATGACATCAAACCATTGATGATTACTAAAATTTGAAATACATATTTAAGGTATTGATGATATGGTGAAAATTAGAGAGGCTAATACAGGGATAAAATTAGAAGTGGAATGCAGCGAAAAAAGGAGAGATGCTCAGGTTGTCAGTCGAGTGGTGGGAAAAGAGCCAAGGATGAGAAGAGGCAGCCCTAAAACCACTTCAAGGAGAAATCTTCCAGAATTCGTACATATTATTCATAAATACTCCCTGAAAACGAACAGTTTTTATTGAGAAAACGAAGTTTAATTATGTACGGAATCTCTTTTAAACCAAACCAGTTTTACAGAAGTTAGAAGTATCGAATAACCGAAAAATCTTGGAAGAGCAATTTAGCTTAATAACTAATTAGGCTGTTATCATAGGATAAGATGAATTTTAGCAACCTTCGGAGAGCAAGGAAAAGTGAAGGTTTTCCACGGGAGCACCCAACGGCGGTACAAAAGTTTGACCGGGATTCGAAACTGGACCTTTCGCGGCGGATGCTCTTCCTTGTGCCCGGAAAATGGGACAATTGGGAGCGATTCCCGATCTTGTCTTTTTTCACCAAAAAATAGCATAAATGTAGAGTATGAAAATGGTTACAAAAACAAGTCATAAAATGAATTAGTTAAATAAAGAATGTCTCTTATAAATGGCTTATGTCACATTATTTGTTTCTTATTACTGTCCAATGATAGTGCCAGTGAGCTGATCTTTTTCGGTCTTTCTCTGTAACGACTATAATCATATCGATAAAGGAAGAGGTGACTTCCTGGGAAGATATATCCGAAATAACAATAAACTTAGTATTTTTCCACATCTGTTTTAATCAGCGACTACTTTCGTAAGCGTGCTTACTTATTCAGGAAGACCATCGTGAAGATGTAAGCACGCTTATGAAACCGGTTGCGAATTAATATCCTTCGAGGGAAAGTAATAAACGCATTGTGATTTCGTCAACGATAATAAGTTAAAGTTTGGTCGTATTTCTAGAAAAGGTCCTATGGTTTATTTATATGTTTTTAAAATTGTAAAGTGTTAGGCTTCCATGTGGAAATATCCCCATATAATTGAATGATCTAAATTATTGAATTTATTTTACCGAAGAGGTTCAAATGAAATAAACCAAGGTGTCTTTTGAGGGCTATTAGGTATTGTAAAAGTATCTCAAAGGTCGTTAGAATGCTAATTAAAAGAGTTAACTAATGAGTCAGGTTAGAAACTTCTGTAAAGAAGCTTATGATCAACGTTGTAAATGTTTACGATTAACCACAAAGAAATCAATCGTTTCGAATTATTATGAGTAGTTTTCAATAAATAATAAAAATTAGTGTTTTGAGTGAATAGGGTCTTTTAAATGGAATAGTACTGTAGAAAAATTTGGAGATACAAAATGCAGTTGATCGCCGTGGAAATGCCGTAGCCATTTTCATAAAACCTCTTTCAAGCGGCTAACAAGAAGAGGAGGGAAACAGACTTGGAACAGATTACAGGGGCGAGTGAGCACTGGGGATGTGTGATTGGGGGAGATAAGACCCGTAGAGGGATGGATGAAAGAGAGGTCCCTTAGAAGGGGGAGGAAACTGATAGGGGTCCAAGTGAATCTCCGATCTGTTCGGACCCACACCTCTTCAATTTGTACCACTTCTTCTCTCGCGAAACTCTAATTATCCCCTTCATTTCTCAAACGACCCATTTCCCTCCCCTTCACCCTCTCTCTCCTTTCCCATCTCTCCTCTTTCCCATCTCTCCTCTTTCCCGCCCTTTATCTCTTCTCCCAGATTATCCCCATTGTCCCTCGACTTCCGCTAAACCTCGCGCGTTATTTTAACTTACTTAATTCGGAGTGATCGTCGTTTTCTTTATTTTATAATCCGATTCCGATTTGAAAGTTCATTATGTGGGGTCTCGGGATATTGAAGAGGAAATGAGTCGATTTAAAGTTTAATTAAAGGGTGTTGTGTCAGGCGATTTGGAACGAAAGATTTTTTTCCCTTTCGTGAGGAGAAGATGAGAGTGATATTTATATTTCATTTAGCGGAGTGCGAAGGATTTCATCGAGGTGCAGTTTACATTTTCGGTACCTTCATTTTGGGGCGGCTTTTCCTCGGATGTTTAACTATTCCTCCGATTTTGATTTAATTCGTGCAATGATAAATATAAGTTCATGGATGATTCAATTTTTAATTTAAACAACTACTGAGAAGATGTTAATTACTTTGATTCCTGTATCTCTGATAAGATTAAAGTTGTAATTGGTCTCTAATTTGTGTTTCCCGTGTTTTGCGTATCAACTAATTTTATGCTCGTTTGAAATGTTCGAAATCGACCTTTTATGATTTATTAATATTCGATAATACTGGTTTATTTTATTTGTTCTCTTTCCAACTTCACGCACTTTGCTGAGTATTGCACTTGAATCCGCTCATGTAAATACTATTGCATGTTTATTCCGTTATATTTTATGGCGAGATGAAATAAAAAATACCAAAAATTTCAAATCAGTTAAATTTAATACTTTACAAATGTCTCCAAAAGTGCAGTGGTAATAGGATTTTAACGAATTTAGTGACATCGTTCATTCATTATTTCTGGTGTTTTATATGATAAAACATTTACTCTAAAAAATTAGTTGGAAAAGGAAGTTCGTAAACATAGTAATTTTTGGAACCGTAATTTTATTTCTTACATAAGTGAAATCTAAGGATGTTTTTATGAATTCGTCTAATGATAATAGTCATCCGGCTAATCATTCGATGGAATAAATCATAATTTCCAATTTCCACTGCCTCAATATTTCATCGAATATATGTTTTTTTTATACGTAGAGTGAAAATCTAAATCAGGGTTGCAATGGAAGACGAATGGATGAATGTGCTAATGAATTCGAGAATATTGCGATGTTGGATGAATTGTGACATTCGTGTTTCATTCTCCTAAGGCGTTGGATTATTCAAGGCATGGAATGGAATTCATCGTGAATCACTTCAACCTGATCATTCATACACATAATTATCGGCTTAGCCATTTGGGTTAATTGCAGATATCTGGGGGTTTCACCATTACTTTTTTCAGGTAGAAATTTGGAGGGTCTCCGTCCTAATCCGGACCCTTAGCTCATCTAAGGTACTGAGCGCCCGACCCTCCCATTAGTGGGGACCATAAATAAACTGACCTCATAGAATACGATTTAAAAAGTTATAAACGATTCAAATGAGCAAGAATTTATTATCTTCGTCGTCTCACTCGTCCAAGGAGATATACAAGCGCCTTTTGATCGACGTTCTACGATGAAATTTAAGATTTTTCGTGATTTTGCTAGAAATGACCCGTTTACACACGGCAACGTTGCCCCGGGGATGGGTTGGGTTAGGTTGAGGGGAAGGATTTCTAGCAAAAATCTAATAATCCTTTCCCCCCAACGCAACCCAACCCCCGTTGAGATATTTAAAATGCCCGCCTATCTGACTGAGCAACGTTGCCGTGCGTCAACGGGTCATTTCTAGCAAAATCACGAAAAATTTTAATTTTCATCGTAGAATGCCGATCGAAAGACGCTTGCATATCTATTTGGACTAGTGAGACGACGAAGATAATAAATTCTTGCTTATTTGAATTGTTTATAACTTTTTAAATCGTATTCCACGAGGTCAGTTTTTTTATGGTCCCCTTTGATGGGAGGGTCGGGCGCTAATTACCTGCGAAGGCGAGCAAGCCTCCGGATTAGGACGGAGACCCTCCAAATTTCTAACTGAAAAAAAGTAATGGTAAAATCCCAAGATATCTATCATTAACCGCCATTTGTTCTCCATTTTTTATTTTTTATAATATAGGATGCAAAATATAAAAAAATACTTTATTTTTATGCAATAATATGTTTAGCGCCATAATGAAAACGGGCCAGACATATTTATGGGATTGATTTGCTTATACGCTCTTTTCTAAGAAGTGAGTATTAACGCTCTTAAGGCCAGCATTATTTACTCCCTCCAAGTATAATCAAGTCCGAAGCAATACGGTGAAAAGGCTCAAAAGGAAAGATGGCCACGAGGTCCGCTCTAATCCAAAAATCCCTTACGCTTTGCCGTAAATATTTGAAATGTGTCTATTTGATATGTATTTGATGAACTAAAGGTCGGAGTTATTAAATAACAGGCATGAGCCAACGTCGCAATACTCTCCTCGATAATTATTCCTCGTATTTATTGGTCCTTCTTCACTCCCGAGTCGGGGCATTAAAATTCATTCTGCCGCAGAAACGGTCGGAACACTCTCGCTGAGCATGGGCCATTAATTTAAACACAAGGACCTGACACAAAATTGAGCTTATTTCTAGAGAGCGGGAATTGCTCTCCACTCGGGCTCTCTGTTAAATGAGTCATTATATAGCCGCGGATGGAGCCAATTAAAGTCCCTTTGAAGCGTCCGCCGAAGTCTCGGTTGGGTGAGACGCAATCCGTCCGGACAGAGTTCGACTGGATTAAGGGGTTTTGCACGAGACTGACTTTTAGGCGTGCATTCAGTTTACAGTATTAGATGTTATCAAAAATGTATCCTAAAACATCGTGAAAAGAATGGCGTAAGTATTGAGATTAATAGCAAGTCGAGGGTATTTGCGGAAGACGCAGTGATGTTAAAGAAATATCGAATGAGGAAGATGGCGTATCTCTATCGAAGTAATTGCCTATTAAGCATACTTGAGATCAGTGAAATTATATTTTTAAAAATCGATTGCGCCGTGGTCACATTATTCGAAATGAAATAATTAGATTCCATCGAATGTCGACAACAACTTAAAACAAGAAATCAGAAAAATCTGCGAAAAATAAACTGAAAACTCGGACTTGAAAAGTGTACATTTGGCATATGTGATAAAAGGATGAAAGAATTATGCTTCTTCCTTTTCGTAGTATATGCGAGTCAATTCTGACCCTGCTAACTAAATAAGGTGCAGAGAAATAATTTCGTTATAATGCAATTTGAAAACAGCAAGGAGTACAAATATCCGATTAGGAGGTTGTGAAATATTGAAAATTAGAAGGTACGCTGAGATTTGATAAATTCAAAGTCAGTGAACCCAAAAAGCATTCGGTTTACAGCTCCGAATAGCGGAAAGAGATGAAAATAACGTTCGTAGAAATGGAGATCTTTCGGATGACGGACGATAAATAATGGGGTTACTCCAGTTTTCTGTAATCGTGTCCCAAAGGTTCTCATACGTAAGTGACTTCAGACGCATCAAAAAAATAAATAAGGAATTTCCTTTATATGTTGCATTCGCCAGAGTAAATACTGCAGTTAAGCAATGTAGTTAGGCAATATTGTACATTATCTATCCTAGTAAGAGTAAAATTTCTGTATGAGAAACTGATTTGCATATTATGTAGCAATTTCTCACTAGAAATCATCGTAAAAAAGTAGTTGAATCATAAAGCATCTCTACCTCTCTTCCCAAAACATGCTTAAGTGTTAAATTATGACAAACTCTCGTTCGATCGATGACGTCAGTGATATTTATTTGAATGGTTAGCCATTCTCACCGAAGTGTGTGAGTATTATTAGGAATATTTATTTAAATTAGGTGGCGATATACATTCTAATGAAGTTCAGTCACTTTTAGTAGCATTCAGAAGTAATCAATTACATTGTTGTGACTCATTATAAAATAAAAAAGCGATGAAAAAATCTTAAATTCGTTTTAATACGATAAATCAAATTTTGAGGATTGACCAAATCTTAAATTGATCATGAGAAATTATAAAGATTTATTAACTGAAAATACATATTTTAGTGAAAATGGAGCTTGTTACAGTTTGGTCTAGAAGCCAGATTCGCAAAAGTAATATGCAAATTAACAAATTTTAACAAGAAATATTGCAGTAACTCTCTTAAGTTTTTGGAAACATTCCAGTGTCTGCATAGTTAGGAAGGATTGCATTATAAAGGAAAACAGTCATCCAAGAGGAATGTCTTTATTTCTACTTAGTGGTTGCCTCAGAGACGAGGAAGGCTTTAAAGCGCGTTGGGTGGGCGACACGACGAAAATGTCATCCAATCGTAGCTGACGTCATTCTGAGATCAGAAAGTCTTTTCAATATTTCGCCGAAGATTTCTTCCGGCAAAAACGTAGAAAATGGCTGAGCCTAATTTAGAAATTTGCCGCTTAATAGAACGTTAATGGTTCCAGGGAGGATGAAGAGAGGTCATTGTACAGGGAATTTCTTTGAAGAGCGTTATGTGATGTGCTAAGCCTTATTAACTTAGATCAAACAAATGCTAATATTAGGCTTGTGGAGTAAAATTCAGATGTGTTATTTGGCCTCTCGCTTCTATCCATTCCTCTCTCTCATTCAACTCATAATAATGTTCAGCCTATTTTTCATAAATCGAGCACATTTTAATTTATAAACAAACCTTTGATATTTTACCCTTTCGAATGCGAGCTAGATTTTATTTTGAAACTGATAAGACGAATAACTCAAGATCCAACTGCTATGTACTAAAAAACTACCAGCAACCTTAAATGATAAAATA
Organism: Sympetrum striolatum; assembly: GCA_947579665.1. Lineage (NCBI taxonomy): Eukaryota > Metazoa > Arthropoda > Insecta > Odonata > Libellulidae > Sympetrum > Sympetrum striolatum. Next base: position 106,705,945 of record OX388343.1, on the reverse strand, counting down.
AAAATATTCGTTATAAACATATGTTTAATTTACATGGACCAATTTTACTGAGGATATCAGAATAAAATTAAATTAAATTAAACTATGAATGAGCTCTTATTTAAAATGAACACTAAAATTTCTAAGTAATACAGTCATTCAGTAGATGAAACTCTGATTATTCAGTTTTAATTTCATTAGGTTGCTTCAAAGTATAGGCATCATCTTATGCTCATACATATCTCCCATATCACGCATAGTATTAGTGCGTTTCCGGAATGATTACGAATATGATTAAAGAGAAAACCACGCGTGGTCTTGAACCCGCTAGAAGAGATTATTTGCGGGAGATACGGCTTCTATTTAAGACGCCGACGACGAGGCCAAGAATTTTCCACGGCAAAAGGGGTTCCGATTTGCCGTGTAAAAGGACCCGAAGAACGGAAGCCAAGTGGGAGCCGCCTAATTAGTGTGAGGCCGACAACAAATAACGTTATTAGTGGTGCCTACGAGTTGGATGGATGGGTGGAAAGAGAGACACATTGAGGATCTCATCTTATTTCCATCCCCTGTCGTCCCCTTCCACGTGCAGAGGAGATGCGTGTGGGAGAACGAATTCCCGACGAGGCCCACCCAAGTGAGAGGGAGGAAATTAAAAAGAACGAAAGGGGCGTCGAGTTATTTATAAGCAGATGAATGAACCTGTTTATCTCGCAGATGTGGAACACGATATGCCAGATAGTGCGGTAATTTATAAAATGCGTAGATGGATTCTTTAGTTAGTGAAACTGTCGCCTACGTCGGAATTTTGACGCTTTTCTGATGGAATATCGAGAGATCTTCCTTTTCAGCGCCATTAGCTCTAGCAGAACCTCTAATGCATGCAACTGTCGAGCAGTTGATAGGATCGACCCTAGATACCATGCGAACGTAGTTGTTGAGTAAAACCAATGCGGTTCAATAAAGCTTTTCTGTATCAAAGTGCGTATCATTCAATCTATTTCCTTAATATTCTCGCAGTATTGGAACGCAACCAGGATGACACATCCACGCAAGAAATATCTCTGAATTTATTGAATAAATTTGTTTAAAACCTCCTAAGAATTCCCATCGTGCGTCCTGAAGCATTAACGATAACTGATTTCGTGTTGTTTCTTTATAAAGCGATTTCAATTCGCAGCGCTTTTTCTAACTCTTTTCGGTCCCATACAATAAATGCATACCCATCCTTAACTTATGGCACGTGACTTTTTCTGCCGTCTATTATTTTGTCGTCCGCATATATCACAGATAACGTTCGTTAATTACTCGGAGATATTCATCCGATTCTGACGTTACTATTAATTCATGAACCCTTATTTATCGTAAGATTTTATTCTTTTATCAAATATTCTTTTAGCTGATAATATCTCGTAATGTTTCTTTTATTTCTGTGGCGATAATCAATGGAATGCTTCTTTATGAATGATTTGCGGCTCCGCAAGCCATATTCTATAAATTTACATAAATATCATTAGCATTAACGTCTCAGTCTACTCGCAGAAATTAAGCTAACTCGAAATGTTTGATTACAAGCAGATCTACTTTTTCACTCTTTGTTAACATTTATAAAGTGTTTTACAGAACTAACTAATGCTTATACATCGTGGCAGCACCGAATTCTCATTAGCTCACATATTCCATATTTTAGTGGGCTTTGCATGCCAAGGATGATATTTATATTAACCTTAGACCTAATGGTTTCCATTTCAAATATCAATAAAATTTACACGATATTTAGAATAAAATAGAAGAATACTAAATTAGAAAATACTGATCCAAAAAGTTACTCCACTCCACTATTTGAAAATATTCTTCAATCTTTTAGCGGTCAGAAAAAGCGTCAATGATTTTTTATAAGAATAATCATGTATTGCAAAGCTAAGTTAAGTTAAAAATGGCAAAGAAACTGAAAAATGTGAGTTAGTTGCGCCAACGATAGCGCTTTAAGAACTTTTTTTTGAATTCCGGAGTCATTACGCAACTATTCCTCAAACGTTTTACTCTCCGAGAGTGCCATAATTACCATTTCAGAGTCGATTTTCTATTTTAAATCGCTGTTAAGAGGCACAGTTAGCATGACAAATTGACTTAAGGAGGGAACGCTCTCTAAATCAAATTACCGGGGATAACGAAAGACGCTTGGGCACTGAGAGAAATGATTATAAATAATTTGAAGGAGGAGACGGATTTTGGAGGCGTGGAAAAATCTTTCAAAGATAATGATGAGAGTAAATAGAGCTGACGATTGAAGTTAATTTTGAAGGATTATTCTTCCTCGCCAATTAGACATTTGATTAATGACATCTGCCTGTTCGAGCGGCTATGCTTTTAGAAGTTGTTTAGTTACTAATGCCAATTCACTTTGATGCATTGTCTCATAAAGAACTTGCTCTCGTGAATATCAATGCTGTATTCGATCGGTTGATCTTCTGTCCATTTTACACCTTTTAGTAAGTGAGCACTTAATTGGTTTACACCAAAACTAACTGTGTATTTCATGTTCTTTTCTAAGAGAAAATCGTATTTCATTTTTGTAGATACAAAAGTTTCGTATTTACCCTTTTTGGAAAACTGTTGCCATGAGAAAATGTGCAGCTACAACTGATTAAAGTCACTTGGAAAGACAGTGATATAAACCAAATGGTAATTAATGAGATGGATAATTTTAGCCTTCTTTATTTTAAGCTATTGTATTAGTTGAGAGGTAGATGTTTCTAAATTCCAGCGTCTCTAATTCCTTCCGTAAAAACTCTAGCCAAATGGAATTCCTCATTATACTAAATGCGTTTGACGTCCCTGCTTAAGATAATTCACCAAAACTTCACCGAATGAATCACTGTGATTGCTCACGGACGTTATTCACGCCTCGGAAATAATTCACCTTCTGCTAAATTTCTCTTACGTCCGTGGAGATGATCGCATCCAAAGAGAACTCTTTTCGATGTTAAAAATAACTCTGCGCTGGATAAACAAATGAAGGCGGAACAAAAGGGACTGAAATGCACGACGTTGAGAGAAACCACCGCAACATTGGCAGTTTCTCCTCCTTTGTCAATTAAGAGAGGCTCTTTTCGAAAAATTGGATACGAATAAATGGAACAAAGATACGGATGGAGATTAACTGGAGATAAGATTGAGATTAAGATAAGGGAAAGTTAGGATCAGAAAAGATGCAAATCTGCACTAAAATGCAACCAAAGTTGGTGAAGTGATTGTCCATTCTTCACCACTGCCCACCTCTTCATCTTTTCTAAAACCTTATTGATTAGTGTTAATGGATTTCTAATCGATTCGGAATTATGCAAAGAAAATATTCGTATCATTTAAAAAAATGTAAAATTCTTTCAATTCGCACTCGAGTACTCTCAAACAATTGTTAACTTGGAAAATATCCTTTACTAGCGGAGTCCCCGTTGATTCTCAACGGAAAAATGAATGGAATGTAAATCGAAAGAAGTCATGAAATTAAGATATGAAAAGTCTTAAATTTATGAATAAATAATACTTCTCTTCATAATTCGTACTTCAAACTAAAAATTCAGTAAACAATTTCGTTGCTGTAAATAAAATTTGGTTGCTACTAACGTTTAAACAAAATTGTAAAAATTTAAAATTTAAATGTTTGTACTTTTTTCCGTACGATTCTTCACAGGATACTGTTCGTAGCAACAAATGTTAAAATCTCATGCAATTTTTTCTTCTTCGTAAAGTGTCTCTCTTATTATCAGGATTAATTATAATTTGGCTTATATTCTTAATGCATTTTGATGGATAAATACACGAACTTGGAATCGGCAATCGCCTTCATTGTCAACGGGGATGGGTTGTTTACAACCTCGAAATTTTGATTAAATATTCACCCTTTTATCAAAATTCTCAAAATTTCGATTCCTTATCGATATTTCACGACCAAAGTAAGAATTTTTATTCTATTCCCCTTACTTTGGTGCTTGATTCGACTTTGTACGACTATTATAGCTAATTTAAATTTTCAAATGAAATAAAGCCTGCAGCGAGAGAAATGAACTTTACGTGCATTTCTTATGGAAATGCTTTTTCAATTTTTCGGCTCTTCCTTTTGGGTTTTTCCTAATTTTCGTTTTTCTTAAACTACCTCCGTACCCTGGCGAACAAAACAAAAAAAATCTGATGTGGCCATCACATGACTTTCTCCGTACATAAGATGTAAATATTTATCAACGACAGTAATTTCGAACTCTATATTCTATCTAAACTTGGAAGATGAGTGATGAATTTATATATTATTATCTTTTACGTCACAAACGTTATAAATAATGTTTTTCGGGACATGCTCGATGAAAAACGATGAATTTGGCCTTTCGCCCATAGAGCCCAGAGCTCCCGCAAAGTACATAATCAGCAACTTCCAGTTTATCAGTATTTCATGAATAACTCCTAAAAAATCAATGATACAAAAATATGTTTCATACAAAAGTGATTTTTAATTACATTTTCTAAAACATTTATAAATAGTAGTATATACCTAAATATCATATTTATAGAGATATTTTGAAAACCGGAAATTAGCTTTGAAGAATGAAGCTCAACTTCCGGTTAGCCGATTCACTCCAAAAACTAATCAACTCTAAGCACTGTAATGTAATAAAAGTACTATATTTGAAATTTAATGTTGATCCGACAAATAGTTTTTATGTTAGAGCGCCCACAAAGTACATAATCATCTTCTTCCGGTTTATCAGTATTTCACGAATAACTACTAATCAACCGGTGATACAAAAATATATTAAATACAAAAGTTATAGTAAAACAGATTATATCTAAAACTTTTATAATGTATACAATATACCTATATATCATATTTATGGAGATATTTTGAAAACCGGAAATGAGCTTTAATGAATAAAGCTCAACTTCCGGTTGATCGATTTACTCCAAAAACTAATCAACTCTGACAGCACACACCACAGTGCTATATATGAAGTTTGGTATTGATACGACTAATAGTTTTCACGTTAGGGCGCCCACTATCACACACACACACACACACACACACACACACACACACACACACACACATACACACAGACATCATTCCGAAAATGGTCAAAACGTTTTCTAGGGACCCCAAAACATGTATTTCCGTTGAAATCTCGAAGTCGATTTTTTTCATGAAAACAATACTTTCTCTATACTTCGTATATGGAGAAAGTAAAAATATTCAAACCAGTCGAGCCGTTTTCGAGTTTTAGACGACGTCACGAATATCATTTCATTTTTACTTTCTCCCTATACGTAGTATAGAGAAAGTATTGTATTTGCAAAAATTTTCGACCTCCAGATTTCGACGGAGATAGATGTTTTGTGGCCCATAGAGCTCGTTTTCGCTATTTTCCCGAACATGTCTGTCTGTGTGTCTGTCTGTGGTAAAAATGTTTGTGTACGCTCTATCTTAAAAAGTATTTATCCGATCATTCCCAAACTTCATATTTAGTATTTTCATAACAATGCCAAAAGTTGATTAGTTGTTGATGAATATCGCTTAACCAGAAGTTCTGGTTTAACCGGAACAAAATTTTGTTTCTTTAATATCTCTGTCAGAATACAATATAGTATATACAATTATGGACAAAAGTTATAGATAATGTACTTTACTACAACTTTTGTACCAAACATTTTTTCGTCACACTGATTGTTTAGGAGTTATTCTTGAATAATGGTTAACCGGAATTTGTTGTTTATCCGGAAATGGATGTTTTTCTAACATATCTTTGTCAGAATGCAATATAGGTACTATATACAATTATGGACAAAAGTTATAGATAATGTACTTTACTACAACTTTTGTATGAAACGTTTTCCTGTAACATTAATTGCTTTGGAGTTATTTATATATTACCGGCATAGGCTTCTGTTTTCAATATATATGAAGAAAGTTATGTGTTGGCCACATCAGATTTTTTACTTTCTCCATATACGAAGTATAGAGAAAGTATTGTTTTCATGAAAAAATTCGACTTCGAGATTTCAACGGAAATACATGTTTTGGGGTCCCTAGAACACGTTTTGACTATTTTCGGAATGATGTCTGTGTGTATGTGTGTGTGTGTGTGTGTGTGTGTGTGTGTGTGTCTGTATGTGTGTGTGTGTTAGTGGGCGCTCTATCGTAAAAACTATTGGTCGTATTAATACCAAACTTCGTATATAGTACTGTGGTGTGTGCTGTCAGAGTTGATTAGTTTTTGGAGTAAATCGGTTGACCGGAAGTCGAGCTTCATTCATTATAGCTCATTTCCGGTTTTCAAAATATTTCCATAAATATGATATATACGTGCAATGTATTACTTATAAAAGTTTTAGATAATGTAATTTACTATAACTTTTGTATTTAACATATTTTTGTATCACCGGTTGATTAGGAGTTATTCGTGAAATACCGATAAACCGGAAGTAGCCGTTATGTACTTTGTGGGCGCTCTAACTTAAAAACGATGCATTATATCAACACCAAATTTCATATATAGTACTTTATTTAGTTTCTTAAGAGTTGATTGGTTTTTGGAGGAAATAGGTTTATCGGAAGTCGAGCTGTATTCTTCAAAGCTCATTTCCGGTTTTCAAAATATCTCCATAAATATGATATTTAGGTATATACTATTATTTATAAAAGTTTTAGAAAATAAAATTTACTATAACTTTTGATTGAAACATATTTTTGTATCACTAATTGTGTAGGAGTTATTCATGAAATACTGATAAACCGGAAGTTGCTGATTATGTACTTTGTGGGCGCTCTGGGCTCTATGGGCGAAATGCCAATTTCATCGTTTTTCATCGATCATGTCCCGTAAAACATTATTATTCATGTTTTTGGCGTCAAAGATAATAATATATATATATATATATATATATATATATATATATATATATATTAATCACTCATATTCCTAGTTTAGATGGAATATAGAGTTCGAAATTACTGCGGTAGATAAATATTTACATCTTATATATATGGAGAAAGTCATGTGCTGGCCACATCAGATTTTTTATATAAGATTAGGTCGAGTATATGGTGGTCAGCAATTGTTCATTAACTCTTTATTGTGATTATTAAGCCAAAACTGGATATTTTTAGCTCATGGGCTTAATAAAATGCAATAGACATTCTATTTTAAATGATCTAGCCGATCATTAGACTTCTTATCGTAAGTGACTGGCGCATTAATTCCTACTCCTTTACCTATTAATGCTTTCTCTCTACGCATGTGATTGTCTTGTAACCATTTTTCATTTATTTGAGTGTATAAATTGATTTTTACGCTTATTCCAAGCTTTTAGCTTAAAACGTCGATATTATAGGTACGGACAGATTTATTTTCTTGTAAAATGACAGGGATCGAGAGATTTCTCATAATCCTGAACGAAAAATATTGCAGAGCGAGCCAGGGTTCGTCAAACATAGAGCATCGAAAGTAATTAATTTTAGTGCAATTAAGAATTTAACTGCCATCTTGAAAATAAAGTAAATTGTTGGTATTTGTGTGTGTACAAAAACCTCGATATCCATAACTTGGATTGCTAAATGCTGTTATTTCAGATCAAGGGCTTCTCTTTATTTTTCTAGCCGTCCCCGTTTTTGCCCGAACGAGGAAAAATACTTCTCATAATAATTGCATGCAAAGCTCATTTTTATTGATTGCATGATTTTTTTATTTTGTAAATTTAAATCGCAAATATTAGAAGTTCGAAATACTGACAAATTCCAAAAGAAGGGATTAAATATAGTGTATTCTTTCGGTCATAGTTTTATTTCGATTAGAAATTGAGAGGATATTCATAAAAATTTCATGAATGTTCATGATTGCAAACAACCTACTCTTTTGATGGCAAGCGTGGTTGTTACAAGATTACATTTTTTTCTACAATAATTGGAAGTACAGGCCCTTAGAAAAAATGTAAAAAAATGCTAAACTACATGAAGGAAAGTTAATAAGGGGAGGTTGCCCATATTGGACAGTTGCCTAGATTGGACCGTTGCCTAAATTGAATTGCCTGAATTGGACCGCATTAGTATTCCCCCCTACGAGTATCTCAAGCATTTGAATTGGCTGTACTTATGTGGTGATACCATCTAGGGCACGTGACTAGTCGGTCAGAGAGTGATAGTAATTTTTCCTGTGTTCATGGCTGCTGACGTGATTTGATTGTCTGTGCTATAATGATTTACCCTCAGTACGTAAGCGGCTGTCTCTAGAAAAAAGTAATCACTCTCTCTGTGGAACACTTTTAAGCCGAATTATATTAGCTACTAACGAAATAATGCATTTTTGTGTGAAACCTCGTGTGTTTTTCTGGTGCCAATATTATTTTGATGGGAACCTGTTGCCTATGTTTTAATACACAGCATTTTTAAGGGTACGACTAGTTTCGACTAGGTTAACCAGCACTTTTTTTATCAATTTTCTAAATATTCTCCGCTTTTAGCATAACAAAATGTTCACTCACAGTGCCTTTTAACTTGTAAAAATAATCCTTCACGATCACGTGACTTAAATTTCATTGCTCTATCTTGGTTAATTATCTGAACCTTCGACACATCCTTATGTCTGCTTAAAATAACTTCATCCGCTTTCCACCGATTAATCCTGCGTTTTCAACGAAACTGTATTTAATTTCATTAACTTCACAGTGGTAATAATTACTTCTTCTTATCAATTCTTAGTTTTGATGAATAAAATATCCTGCAGGATTTACAAAAGTTATTTCAATACTCCATGAACATTTTTATGTGAGGAAACAGCTAATCATAAAATTAATAAAAACCACAGTAGCTGAGTTTGTAAGTTAATTAAACGATCTACGGCACTCTGAAATACAGGTTAAACAAGAAGTAAGAGCAGCTATAAATCTTATACCGACACCTGGCGGAATTAGGGACACTTCGATCTTTCTAATCAATTCTTCAAATGCTCATCCCTATCAATTATTTCTCAACACCATTTCTGTTGCGCTACGCAATACTAATTACTCTTTAAAAGAATATGTACAACTTTATAAAAGTTTACTAGCGAATATCGGTTAAAAAGACATTTACCTCAAAACCCACGCCTTCCTCCTTGTCCTCTTTCAGTTAATCGTAGTCTTGCCAAGTCATTTTCTTGAGCTTTCTTTGATTACTTCTTTCCTCACTCTCCAAATTACGCTTTGGTCTTGTCCTCTTCTTTTCGACGATGATGAGGACCAGTAAAAGAGGGAAATAGAAAGAGAGAGGGAAATAGAAAGAGAGAGGGGGGTAGAAAGAGTTACCGTCGTGTTTTCCCCTCGAAAGAAGGGAATCCCTCTGACGGAGGAAGTCAAAACAACATCTCCTGCACTCAAAAAAACTTCTTACGTCCTTTTTATGGCTAGTTTTTTCTTCACTTCTTCCTCCAGAAGAATTACTAAGAGGGGATGTTTCCCTTTAAATCTCTTCATTTGACTGATATATGTTGTTATATGGGCGACTCTTTAAATATTGTGTGAGCAGTACCACATTTGTCGGAAGGTGCTAATCTATTTCTATTGGTTTTGCTCTTTCTTGCAGTCAGTCTATGATGCATCGACATGGTCTCATTGCATGGAAATCCCCATTTTACCTTCTTCGTATGCGTTACTCGAGGTATTTTCAACATCACATTTAGTATATCCTTACGAAAAATTTCGTACCACAGTTTTGTTTCCTATTTTCACGTATTTACGTACTGATTTTCCAAGTAATGATCGAATCATTTTATAAATTTAGACCTTTAGCCATATCCATTTTTGTTCGCTGCTATTCTACCCTTTTCTGCTATTTAATAATACGATTTTTTTCATAAGCGCAGTAATAAAATAAATTTTTCAAAATTTGGTACACCAACTTTCCTGTGTTTTCCGCATTTTTGTGGAATAATATTAGAAAAGTATTTTTGGAATTTAAATTAAATTATTTTAGTCGATCACTGACTATTTTTCATCGATTACAGAGTGAACTTTCGCTATAAAAATGCAGAACGTAAGGACAATCGATTTTTCTTTCGAACCCACTTACTGGAAGCTCTCGTCGGCAAAGACGCGCTGCATTCACTTGCTCACGTTTAAGAATGTCACGGGAATGAGCTTCGGCTGTACTCGACATTTGAAAAATTTTCCATAATAAAATCTGACTGGTATTTAGAGGACTGATATTGAAGGAGTGTTTGAGATAGTTCCTTTTGGTTCGATATTCAAGACCATCTAAGACTATTTTTACATAAAACTTTGACGAATTTATGTATTATAGTTCCTTTTCTCGAGGCATCACATGGCCTGTCTAGAAATGTCTATGCTACTAACGGATCTTTTGAAAGAGAAATTTCAAATAGGAGAATCAGCCCCATCTGGAGATTCTTCGTTTTAGATGTCATCTAAATACGAACTCTTTAAGACGACATCCGAGCGGATCTGCCGCGGAAGATGTTGTGCAGAAATGCTTTCGGTTCACGATTCAATCTAAATTTTTCCGTCCTTCATAAAGATCTTGGCTTTGATGACTTTCGCACGACATTTGAAACGAGCGTTCAAATGCCAAAATCTGTCAGTTTCTTGTGCCAAGTTAAACCTTGAATTATGGAAAGGATTCGTGGAAATGAAGATATAAGTGGAAGCACTTTTCTGACCCTTTTCATATTTCTCAAGCCGATTATGGATCCCAAGATACAATCTTTTTCTCGAACGACTTTGGAAGAGTTAACTCGGAGCAGAACCTTTCATTTGACATTAAAATTACTGTTCGCTGTAACCGATTCAATTGTTCTTTACCGCACGATACTGATTAATCGCGATGAAAACTGCTATTTCCGCACGATTTTACTTTTTCAACCATTTGGATAGCCTTTTTGTAAAAAATAGCTAAGGTTATTTTCATTAGTGTGATAATCATATTCTAGCAAATTAGATATAACTTTTCTCCCCAGACCTCCGAGTGAGCACTTCTACAGCATCGTTTTGCAAATTAAGTAAGCGTTTTGGAAAAGCCGTTTGATGGATATATTATTTCTCGACAGTTTCAGCACACAAAAAATACAATTTGTTTACTTTTCATCAGCTTATAAATAATTGGGAAAATTAAATAAACGGAAATTTTTCTGCTAGATTTCATCTATTTTTTTTTAGAAAATGCAAGTTGTTCATGTTGACCTACGTTTCAGCTCTAATTACTGATACTCGTCAAAACAATGGTTTAAACCCGAGGATGCGTGCCTCAAATTTTATACGTCAGTGATAAACATACTTACACCTATTTGTAAACCTTTCGTTGCATCGATACAACTTGTAACTTTTGAAAGATAGCTTGAATTGTATTATATGCTATTCTCAAGCCAATATCTGTTTGAGGCTAACATTCCCACAATTCTACTGAAGGTAAAATTATAATTCTCATATCTGGTATTCTTTCAAATTTTGCTTTTATAGACATATTGTGGACTACCTCACTACAAAACCAGGAGATTATACACAGAAATACAATGGTTTATGAATTATTGAAAAAGAAGATTTAGGTAGTCTTTGGGTAGTGGGAATGGAAAGGGGAGGAAGTTTTTCGTAAAAAAACTAAATAAAGTATAGAAAATGCAGCTACGGATTAGACTAAGAAGGATATTTATACCTTTTTTACGCTTAATGATTTGTTACATTGGAATATAATTGAAGACACAAGAAGTATGATTATAGGTGTTTAATTCAAATCATATTAATGGTTAGTCAATTAGAATACCTTTCACCTCGGGTACTACTATCCTAATTTCGTGTAATAATTATTCAGCAAAGATGAACTATGAGATAAAGGGTAATAATTTGGATAAATTAAATTAAAAATAATGAGATAACGTGATTTAATAATTATAAACAGCTCATATGAACAATTACCATTCCATCTGGTGAAACTATTCTGTTGACTTGATTGGGAGATCGTTTGAATTTCCCGGCATTATTCTTTCTGGGCTTAGCTGTTAAAAAAAACTCCGTAAAAATTCGCTAACAGGAACAAAATCTGAATTAGCTCGCATCTGATCCAATGTATCGTATATAACGTAATAAGAACCGGAATTGGTGGCGGAGTGGATAGCATTCCATCCACGCTATCATTCCAAACTCCTAGGCTCGATTCCCGGCTGATCGAATTTTTACTTTCTCCCTATACGCAGATTAGAGAAAGTATTGTATTCGCAAAAAAATTCGACCTCCAGATTTCGACGGAAATAGATGTTTGGGGCACATAGAGCTTTCGCTATTTTCCCGAACATGTCAGTCTGTGTGTGTGTGTGTGTCTGTCTGTCTGTGGTAAAAAAGTTTGTGGGCGCTCTATCTTAAAAAGTAATTATTCTATCATTTCAAAAATTCATATTTAGTATTTTCCTAACAATGCCAAGAGTTGAATAGTTTTTGATGAATATTGCTCAACCGGAAGTTGCGGTTTACCCGGAACAAGATTTTGTTTCTTAAATATCTCTGTCAAAATGCAATGTAGGTATATACAATTACATACAAAAGTTATAGATAATGTACTTAACTACAACTTTTGTTTGAAACATTTTTTTTGTAACACTGATTGTTCAGGAGTTTATTTAGAATAATGGTTAACCGGAAGTTGTTGTTTATCTATAAATGGAAATTTTTCATATATATCTCTGTCAGAATGCAATTTAGGTATATATAGTTACATACAAAAGTTATGCATAATGTACATTGCTACATTTTGTACGAAACATTTTTCTGTAACACTCATTGTTTTGGAGTTATTTATATATTACCGGCATAGGCTTCTTTTTTCAATAAATATGGAGAAAGTCATGTGTTGGTCACATCAGATTTTTTCTATCAGGGAATGGTTGTGTGTGTTCGTTGTTGCATCGGTGAAGCACCCCCTGGCATGTTCGTGAGAGGGGGACTTCACCGATTAAGGGCAACAGTGGCTAAGCATAAAAAAAGAAGAAACGATCACAACTTGAATGGGTTAAACGCGTAGTTCCAGCAGGAACAATTGTATGTATAGGTATTTAAAACAGACTGTAATTCGCATTAGAGATAATGAAATATTTTTTTTAATCCGAAAGACCAGATGGATGCTTAAACACAAGAATCAAACCTTTCCCCAAAAAAAATAATTTACTCATAAGAATAGATTGGAACGATGTAAATTTTCTGCTATAAATGTAAATTTTTCACATTTTTATCTGGTAAGTGACACCTAACAATATAATGTTTTATTATAACTCTCCAATCATTTTGAAGTATAATAACTAAGTTCTTCACATTCTTCTCTAAATGTTGATTAATATATTTAGATGAAGTCTTTTCAACAAATGTAATGTATTAATCGAATTAATTTTTTGCTGAATAAAATGAATACTTTATGTTATCAAAACTAAGCATTTCGAAATAATTCTCGTGAAATGGGATCTGTCATTCCACATCTTGCGGTATTCATTAAACAAAAAGTATTTTTTATATTATAGAATCGTTGAAAAATTACCTAGGGCGCTGTGAGTGCTTGGGAATGAGAAATCACTTAATCCTAATTAAGCTGTCTGATAAAGGGTCTGCCTTTGGGTTATTTCATTTTTAACTCGAGTTTCGTATCAGCGGTGACTTTCAGCATTGTACTTCGTGCAGCGCTCGAATCGTGACGGTCGTTCACAAAAAAGGTCTATGCAATAATAGGCTCTCTCTTTTCCCGTTTAAAACGAACCGTAAAAACTGGGAGCCTTATCTTTCTTTTTAATGGAGAGGCCTGCTTTGATTAAACTCCCTCTGTTCCTTCCCCTCCTGCGTTTTTTATTTCATTTCCTCGTCAACATTTTCATTCGAATGTAGGAGAAATAAAATCATACGGGGTGCATTCGCTGTCATCCGCTCCCACTCACGTCTTTTGTTCTGCGAAATATTTCTCCAAAACGCTCTCCGAATTCCGTTTCGTCTGTGTCTCAGTGCTCTAACACAAGTACAAACAACCTCTCTTATCAATAGAAATATTATTTCAATGTGTGCATTTATCTAAATTATCCAATATGATGGCGTCGCAAATATGTCCCTCGATGTAAACCGATTACAAAAGTAAAATATAGTTAGTTAGGAAGTACTTTTGGAACATCAACCGCGGTACAATTTAGGGCTCATATTATTAATATTATTAAAATAATATTCGTCTTACTTCTAAAATATATTATTTATTCATTTGGACTGCCATATACTTTCTTTTATTTATCTCCTCTTAATGTCTGCGATTTTTTCTTTGCTTGTTTAATTTTGGTTATCTTGATATTTTTCTTTTTTCCGTATCTTTCTTTCGTCATTTTCCCTTTTGAATAATTCTCTAATCAACTTCATTATATTTTGTTTTTCCTTTAAAACTTCTTCCTCGAGCTAATTTTATTTTGTGTCTTCTCCATTCATTTGCCTGAATCAGTTTCTTCTCTTCGAGGAAAGCAATTTAGTGAATTTGATCTTCTCTTACGTTAAACTAGTTTACTGTTTCGTGAATTGCGTTATCCCCAAGCGATGGATTTTCAGTGAATCTGCACGATCAATCGCGCAAATAGTTCTCCTCCGAGAAATTAGTTCTGATCGACACTTCAATTATTTAATCCGACGTTTGGTACGTAGGAGATCTGGCTTCGAGTCCCGGCATCGTAAGGCTTTTTCAAGCCCGTTATCCACTGGAATTTTTACCCTTTCATCATGGCATCATTTTCGCGAATTGAAAATGTCTCATATTACTGATTACTGTTTTCTATCGTTTCACCACTTTTTCAAATTCTTTTCCTATTTTCATTTCCTCCGTGTCCATCTCTATTTCCGCATCTCCCTTTCCCCCTTCCCCCCCCACCCGTCATCAAGCAGGCAATGCATATCGCTCGCCGCGCAAGTGCGCGTCGTTACCGACGCAATTCCGGCTGTGGAGGGGAGATTGTGGATGAAACATTCAGGGGCAGAGGAAAAGAGGCTGAAGTTATACTGTGGGTGGTTATACTGTGGCTCTCCTCTGGGAACTATACTCTTCCGCTCCAGCGATGATTACATTCTTCATTTTTCATTCGTCCCTCGCGGAAAAGGGCCAAATCACACACACATGTCGCTTGCTTCGTCTCTAGACTTGCCTCGCTGTCGAGCACCACCGCCTCGTTATATATGAGATTCTCTGTTTTCGCGAGATTGCACGCGATATCCGCCGTTCCGAGCAAACACGACGGCTTACATCGTTCAATTATTTTATTATGGAAAAATAAAAATAGAATCTTGTATTGGAAAGAATCTAAGAGAGATTTGCACTTTAAAACCAAATTTATTTTTTACAAATAACAGTAACACGACCGGTTTCGACGATTAATCGTCATCATTAATCGTCGAAACCGGTCGTGTTACTGTTATTTGTAAACATAAATTTATGTTAAAAGTACAAATCTTTCTTGAATTCTTTCCATTATGGATTACCGCAACACCTCGCCTGATTCAGTGAAGTTTATTAGAATCTTGTATATTCCTTATCGCAGTTGAATATTTACTTAATCTTTCTGGTTCTGGATTTCAGGATTTTATTATCACACTCCTTCTCAAGTAATTTGAATTCTTAGGTTGAATGTGTTATTTTCTTTTAACCCCCTTAAGAAATTATTATAAATTAAATTATTAGTGTCTTTATCGAAATTATCTCTTCCAAGTGACTCCATTTTTATATTTATTTTATAGATGCGACAATTAATTACGGAACTAACGCGAAGAATGATATTGCAATGAAATGCTGTAGTTAGCATACATGTTTCCTTACGTATCGTGCGGTTTGAGGTGGTTGAATCTAATAACGCTACCTCGGAGGCATATAATTTCCACTCAGATATTCATCGATGGTGCTTTGTCGTATATATCGCACTATTTATGAATCGGCAAAATAAAAATCACTAGTCGCAATGCGCATTGACATATTGGAAGAGATTAAATTTCTTTTTCAGCGGAAAGTCTCAATATTATGCGATCCCTCTCGATGGTATCGATGAATTAATTTTTTAGTTTAATGTTCGTATGACAGTGATTTGTTCTTGCTTCTCCTCGATCCTTTTATTAACTTGGAATACCGTTTTAAACTTACCTGTAGTAATGAATTCTCTTTATCTTCTGACGAAACAATGGTTTCATATTACGAAAGCGACAACGTCATCTGGACCCATCGCGACAACTAAATTAAACATTTGTCACGAATTAATTTTTCGCCTGGCAAGATATGAATTAGCGTAAACCCTTTCAAGTTTCATAGGATAACATTTCTGTGTTCTAGGAAAAACTCCACGAATCCTGAAATTCCCTATTTCACCTCCATCGATCCGACACATAAATATGAAAGGAAACGTCGAACCCAATTTCGAATTTCGTTTTTAGGAGATGAAGTTTTTCTCTTAAAAAAAGAATCGAATTTGGCGATACTTTTATGTACATATCGATCCTCTGCGGCGGGAGACAAGTATTTGTGTTTTGGAATCATCCTTCAGCTCATAAATGATTCAGGGGTTTAACTCTATGTGTCGCCTGCTCTGGAAGCCCTGCTTTACATACGTTCCCTTATGCGCCAAACCCTTTTAGTTATGAAGGCGTCCGAAAAAAACGCATTCGATTATCGGGCGTTTTTTTCGCGCCGGCGCCAACTGAGCAGAAATCTGACTTTTTTTAGGTCAACTTTTTTCGCCTTTTTTAAAAGAAATAGACTGCGGAAGGATGGCAAGAACTTATTACACGAGACACCCTCGTTTTTTCTTCCCCCTTTCCTGGAGATACGTAATGTTTTGCATATTCTCTCCAGAGACGAGGACATATCCTTCCCTCTTGGATGATGGCGTCCGCAATATCTTTCTGCGGATTCTTTTGCACAGTTGGCAAAAAGCGCGATTCGGTTCGAATATTTATTGCTTTTCACATAAATATTGCGTGATTGTTGAGGGTCGCTCGGTTAACATGCAAATCAAAGTTTTTAGAAAATAATAAAGAATAAAAAATTGTACTTATAGAATTTTGCTTCCACTTAAGTTTCTGCCAACGTTCCTTTTCCTTGATTCCATTTTACGGTTCTCAGTTTAAGTTATATTAAGATCGAATTTTAGAAGAGCCATGAGTATCATCTAAAACATTTCACTTACATTATTTTACAATATTTAGCCAGTATTTCTACTGTTCTCATTCCCATTAATTAAACGCGATAGTTTTTGACCTTCGTGACCAAATCCAATGTTGACCATGGACCATGTTGAAGGGCGAATACATGTAAAATACACGTTATAATGATGAAAAAGATATAAACTTAAAAAACTACGAATTCTTTGTCCTTCCTTCAATCAGCATCTTCTTAGCATATAAGTTGACCACATTAAGAAGGGTATTCTCTAAGGAAAATTAAGATTTATATCTGAACCAATTGAACTCCCTGTCGAAACCAAATGCAGACTGCTCCGAGTTCTGATTATTCTATTCAGCCAAAATTCTTATTAACTCAAATGCCAATACTATATTATAATTATACCACTTCATTATACATTTTCCTGCTACTATATCTTGATGAATATAATAGCAGGTAATATTTTTATTTGTCATTTGGTACAGGATAGAGAAAAAATGTATCTTTAATTTACTTTTGTCACAGTGTTGATAAAATGAACGCTACTGAGGTATTAGTGGCCAATTGCGCTGATCAAAGTCTGGCCTTATGGACTGAGAAGAAAAGTGTTACTCGAAGTCATCTTATAGTATTCTGGCTCAGAGAGAAAAGCAAACTACCTCACTCCTCATCCTGGCTAGTAAACCTCATTCCTCCCTACAAGCTCTTAGTAGCTTATGTCAGAGAGGGCACCAACCGGCCTTTGGGCTGAATGCTTTTCAGACAGTCATTATAAATATGCTTCGAGGCGGTTACCACAAACACGCATTCAGAGGATTCGTATTTTCATATCGATCACCCATCTAGCCGCACTGTTCGGCTATTTCCAATTCTATTGAAAGATCTATTTTGTGTACCTCTTTTGAGGAAGGAATGAAGATGGTGAGAAAATAAACGTCAGACTGAAATTAAAGAATAATGATTTTCATGTGTCAATTTGATGGGAGGTTCTCTCGGTTGCAGATTTTGCTTCTGAAATATCACCTTATGGTTCGTTATTATTTAAAGATGCAACATTTTGGTAAGAGCGTATTTTTTAGAGTATGTTAATTATTTTAAGTGTTTATTTATTTTTTTATCTTCGAAGAGTTCCATGGCATGGAAAACTCCGAGTAATAAAGTTTTCTTTTTTTATTATCAACTCTGAAGTTGGTGATTTGCCATTGGGAGAGTTGTCGTTTAAAATCGAGAGCTTCGGAAATAAATTCATACGGAGACAAATTAAATTAAATTCCAAAATTAACCGGAGTATTCTAGTTATTACTTGTCTCCAATAACCTTTTCAAGTCAGTTTTTCCCTGGGATTTTTCCTGTGGGGACGCCCTTATGTGGAAATAACCTTCTCCTCTTTTCTTTGATCAGAAACAGTTAAATAATACTGGCATTACTTTTGCACCGCAATTTGTTTGCATCTCAATATTCTAACAAGAGTTATTCGAAGAGACGATTATATGATTTGGATAGGGAATGTACTGAAAACGGCCAGCTTATAGATTGCATAGATTTGGAATGATTCTGCAATTGAGAGACATCGCAACATAAGCGAGTTCCCTCTTGAGCGGGTGCCGCACCCTCGTGGCCGCATCCGATGCCATAAAAATGGAAGGCCGATTTTTTACCTCTTCCCACATTTATTGCGCTCTTTAATGCATAAAGGAGGGGAAGCCATCCTGGGAAAGACTCCCGACCATTTGCTTTGCGGTAGCGCGAAAAAATTGCGCCGGATTTCTTTTTTTGCTTTCCTTCGGCGGTTGAACAACGGCTTCCCGCGATCACGTCGAGAACTGTTGGAAATTCAGAGGCGGAAAAAGGAACAAATGCTTCCAAAGTTTGAGAGTACGTGTTGCGAAAAACGTGTACATTCGGTCGTGCTTTGTTTTCTTTTATTTCTTTCGGCATGCGCCAATTTTCCGCGTTCCACGGATTGTTCCCATCCTTTTGCTTGTTTATTAGGATACCTTTTACTAATTGCGCTTCGGTTAGTTGTGATTCATCGATTTTTAGCCGTTCCTTCTCGGCGTGTGGCGATCGCAGAGCCGGATTTTTGGAAAAGGCGGATTCGAAACGCATTTTATATTTAGCTTGTCCACTATCAATCTTTCGCTCGATCTGATTGGATGTCGTGTTTCAAACGTAGCCGATTCATTCGTTCCGTTCTGAAATTTACATTTCCACTTAAGGGAAAAATACGTAGTTTCCAAAGATAAAACAGATAGATAAGTTGTGTGTTGCCTATTAAAAAAGGACGTTCTAAATCGATAAAAGCTTCCCTAAATTTCTGGATCAGATAGAAAATCGTGCCATTAAAATCTAAATAGGGCTTTAGGTATTTTTTTGGTAATTGACTCCATTTCAGTGTTTTTCCGATTTACCATTCGCTCTCATTTCCTTAAATTTAATTATCTCCGCGACACATTCCCGCGCGAAACAGTCGCAGGGCTTCGGAAATCTGCGGGAGAAGCTAATTGAATGTTTATTTTATTCATAAAGGTGAATAGGATAATGGTTTTATTTCAATAATTGATAATCAAATTAACCGCGCCGGCGAGCGCGCCCAATCTGGCGTTAAATTGATAATTAAACGAAAATAAAATGGAACTGGACGTTTAAAATATTTCGCCAATTATATTTATTCATATTTTAATGGATTTTCGAATTCCGCGTGCTCGAGAGTGGCTGTAAATTTTGGATTGCATTTCGATTTCCCGCCGATGAAAACGCCCATTTCCCTCCCGTCATGACTTGACCTAAATTTTGCACGAAATTCATCCAGACGAGGAACCCCTTTTCAAACTCAATCAAAAACGGGAAAAAATGAACTGTTTTTTTACGCGCGTTTTCATCTTCATTTTTTTTCGTGACGCGAATGCTCGCCCATTATATTTTTCACCGCGGTAATTTGCGAAATCCCGTCGGTCGCCTTTTCAATATGGATCAATGCATCTCCTCGTAATTACCACAATTAAAGTCTCCTTCCCACTGACAGAGGGTTCTCTGGAGTAATTCCTATTCCTTAGCAAATGCATGCCACTCTCCGACCCCAGTTTCCTTCTGTGGTGTGTAACTGCTTTTCTTTCGTTGGAGGTAACTCTTCCTTGAGATAATCAACCTCGTCCAGACTTAAATTAGCTTAAATAGAAGCACAGACCCTCACACAATATAAATCTCTAAAATTAGAGAACATTGGGGATGACGGAATTCAATAAGAAAGAAAATTTGGAACACATATGGAAGACATTTGGATTTCGGTTTAAATTTGGAGTTTAAACACTGTTAATTAATTAGCAGTTTAAATCTGCAATGCCTGACAAAGACGGCTATTGGAGATTTTAATCCTCTAATGAAATTAAATATGTCATAAATTCGCCATTATTTACGTCATATGTGGACATAATGGCGTCAGAATTAGAGATTGTGTAATAAATCACACTTCTACTCGTGTTCTGTGGGCTTTTAGCTTTTTAGGATTTACTAAATTAATTTCTCAAGGAAACGTTTCGGTACCAAATCAACTGCAGAAGAGAATTAGTAAGTTGTGAAACTTACAGTTGATGAATTTCATACGTTTCACATCGAAAAATCAATTGAGCAGCAATTAGTGGGCCTTTCTAATTTTGAGATTGTATTCTACTTCTTAACAGCGAGATTTCTAGTCGATAATTAGCCAAATGAAAGCGCTTTTCTATTAAAAAGAGGAATGGGTTATTGTAATATTCAATTTCATAATATTACCTCCCGAAAAGTGGAACCCTTTTTCTTGAAAGGTAATGAAATTGCATAAATAACTCCTTCCCTATATATTTTTCCTCTCGAAACTTTTTAAAATAGAAGAAAAAACAAACATCTCCAGCAAAAGAGATCCTGATCTGTGGATCCGTGGTTTGAATCTAGGTCTCCGCAGATCTTCCGTTTATCTTTTATAAGTATCTTTTCACTCAATAAATTCATATCATAAACTGATTGATGGCTCTTACATGCTGATGGCGGAATATATTTTTTTTCGTAATTTAATATTACTATATTACGATTGGTAATTTTTCATTACTTGTGAAGTTAATAATCAAGATGTATTATAGGTGGTGAATTATTTAATATAATCAATCGAGGTAGCTGTAACTTTGTGGAGCTCCATGAACGAGAGGATAAAAAAATATATTAAAAATATAAAAAGTATCCATGACTCTCAGTATTAGAGGATTTCTCACAAATGTAAGAAATCTTTTTCTTCATTCCTTTTCAAGGCTAATATTGCATATTAAACAATTTGATGGAATGAAAACAGTAATCACAGTGAACAGCTTTGAAATCGTTCGGTTGCCTTAATTTGAGTGTAGAGGGCGTTGAAAACTATATATTGTAATTTTAAGATCTTTCTGAAAAACATAACATCAATGCTGGATTTTGCAATAATTATGGCGTGATAAATATGGCAATTGTGTAATTTTTCCTTTGTCCTCATTTCAAATTATTGGTAATTAAAACTGTTCACCTTCGAATAGCACAAAACCACATCATCATAAAGTTACATACTACTAAGTGTTCTATACATTAATTTCTATTATCCGTCATGTAATAATAAAGTTTGTTTTGAGCAAACTATGAATTTCGACCAAACGGATTCTTAAATTGGTCCTCTTTGAATTGCTGAATACCCGAAAAACTCTGTTCGTACAACAGTGGGACAGACCTAATGCTCTCTGTTGAGATTTCCTGTTGTATTGATTCTCTATTTGTAAGAACAACCGCACTCAACTCGGACTTGCCAACATTAGGAGCATCCGTGGCGATACTGTAAATTTGGCTCGAAGTTCCTCGGGAAATCACGTGAGGGAGCTGCTATCCATTATGCTTAAATGCCGCCATTAATTCCTTCCCTCCTAATTAAAGTGGCGTCGCAATATCACACCAGTGGTGTCGTCAATCATTCCCCAAAACCCTACAACTCCACCTCCGTTCAACCCACATTATTATCCGAGTGCTTCGTCTCCTTCCCGCAGGGCGGAGCTGTAATCATCACCCTTCTCTTGTTTCCGCCCCCCTCAACTCCTCCTTCTGGTCCATTGATACCGCCGTTTAGTATTAATTCACTTTGTCGTTCCTTATAATCAGTGCAGTTCTGTTAATGAAGTTCAAGAGACGACATCTTCATTTTTTGCGATCGAAGTATTGAATCAGAACGAATGAGATGAAATGGCGGATGCGTAATGAGAAAAGAATATCAACTTTCGAACATGCCTCACTAATAAATAGATCCTTCTCCATACAAAATAACATTTTCCGCCATGGTAGAAATTATTATGATCTTAGTTCGGTTATCATCTTCTGCTAATTCGATTAAATATCCTATAAATGAGCTATTAAATACAATAGTTTCGATGGCAAAAACAATATGTTGGTTTCTATTATTTTATTACAATGTTGATAGTATGAATCATTGCAAATATTACAAAAAGCATAACTTTAATGTTCTTCACAATGTGATTCTTAATGAGAATGAAACTTGAATCCATTTTAGTAAAAGGTGTATTTTTTGATCGGTTTTACTCACTTTGATTGCCATTTTCCCTATTTTACTTACCTAAGTTTTTATTCAAATTATCACATACATAAAAATATTAAAGCACAAAATATCTTTTAACTTGAAATATTTTAAGATCTGCTCAAGAAGAAACTGCTTTTAAGCGAGAAAATATTTTAAAATTAAGTTTTTCCTCTATATTTCTCAGAATACACGATTTTTCTCCAATGAAAACACCATGTGGAATTGAGGTCGATCCAACTATGAAGATACGAAGGTATTGCTATAATAGCGGAATATATCTAACAAAAGAATTTATGTTGTTACTCGGATCGACCTGGAGTTCGAAAACAAAACTTTGCCTTAATTTTACAAATAATGAATGACTTTACCGGTGTCGACCAGTCCTCGTTATTTTCAGGTATTTGAGAAAAGAGGGGACTGTGAGAGATAGGAAGTTATTGGGAGAGGAAGGAAACGAATTTACTAAACAATTTTACGTTAGAGCGCCCACTAGCACACACACACATACACACACACACACACACACACACACACACACACATACACACATACACACACACACACACACACACACACACACACAGACATCATTCCGAAAATGGTCAAAACGTGTTCTAGGGACCCCAAAACATGTATTTCCGTTGAAATCTCGAAGTCGAATTTTTTCATGAAAACAATACTTTCTCTATACTTCGTATATGGAGAAAGTAAAAAAGGATGCTGGAGTTGTCAAACTTATCTTAACCTGATGAATAATTAAAGATAGAAATCGGTGAATACTTAGATTATAAATGTTTACAGCTATGAATTCCCTACTAGTTGATTCATTTTGCAATTAGAAATATATGTTTTGGGGCACATAGAGATCGTTTTCGCTATTTTCCCGAACATGTCTGTCTGTGTGTCTGTGTGTGTGTCTGTGTGTGTCTGTCTGTCTGCGGTGTAAAAGTTCGTGGGCGCTCTATCTTAAAAAGAAATTATCCGATCATTTCCAAAATTCATATTTAGTATTTTCCTAACAATGCCAAGAGTTGAATAGTTTTTGGTGAATATCGCTTTACCGGAAGTTGCGGTTTATTCGAAACAAAATTCTGTTTCTTAAATATCTCTGTCAGAATACAATGTAGGTAGATACAATTATTTACAAAAGTTATAGATAATGTACTTTACTACAACTTTTGTTTGAAACATGTTTTCATAACACTGATTGTTTAGGAGTTATTCTTGAATAATGGTTAGCCGGAGTTTGTTGTTTATCATTGAATTATTGTTGTATGAAACATTTTCCTGTAACACTCATTGTTTTGGAGTTATTTATATATTACCGGCATAAGCTTCCGATTTCAATAAATATGGAGAAAGTCACGTGTTGGCCACATCAGATTTTTTTTTAAAATTTGACTAAAAAGCACAGCCTTAAGATATAATCCGATCGTGTTGAATTTTTTATATGATAAGGACAGCAAAATTTAAGCATTTGCCGCAGACTTATTTCGATAGAAACGTTATTTTGATCCACCCCAGCCTCCATACTAAATTTGGCGTCCTCTTAATATCCTGGAAATTAAAATTCTTTATTTCGGATGATTATAATTTTGCTACTCATGCATTATAAATATAACAAAGACATGTATGTGCTCTACCCGTATCCAGTAAAAAAAAACTTACTTATTGAACAAAAATTTTAATCTATGTCGCGTAAAATAGAATAAAGTTTTTCTTTTCACCTAAGCTTTACGTATTATGTGATGTAATAATAACAACCCTCGTAATTATGTATCTTGTAATGTTTAATTTCAGCGTTTCCCATCTACGGTTGAGCTAGGCTTCCTAATTCAATGCCATTTTTTCCTTCAAGATATCGATTTCTTGTTTCACCTATACTCTTGTAGAATCTCATACAAATTTTCTGTAACTCGTCAGATTCATTAAACTGCACCTTTATTTTAAGTCAATGAAATAACATGACTTTCAAGTTCCGTAATCTCTTTCAATGCTTAATAGGAGATAGATCTCAGGAATATTCTCCAATATGGGAACTCAAACATAAGTACCTCTACCAGTGAATTGAATTGAAAGTGAATGAAAATCAATATAAAATATCGTGTCTCAGTTAGAATAACCAAGCTTTATCATCCCATCCCACAAATACCATAGGATGCCAATAAAAACCAATATTTGTAGAACGAAACCAACAAGAACACATATAGGAACGAAGAGATATTTTCAACAGGGAGAATCTTCTTTCTAGATTTCCTATTTTTCGAAGGAGTTTTCGAACGTTTTCTTCAGAATCCAGGACATTGCAGGAAAAGCATTATTTCAGTATCCTCGTAGCTCCTTATATTAGATTCCGGTAAGCAAGGTAACTCGAAGTGAAGCACTTCAATCTTCCGATGTAGATACTCGCCTCCCTAATTATTTGAATTTTGAAGGAACGAAGTTAGTAGACTCAGAAATAAGCATTTCGAGCGAAAACAGCATCTAAGACTCCAATTCGAATGCATGCTTGAACCAATCGACGCCGACGCACCGAGACGACCCCTTTCTCGCGTGATGTGTACGCGTGTTTGCGCGCCACGCCATCTTTGGTTTCCTCCAGCCCGCCAATGCATGCCGGGAAGGGTGCGCCACAGACCCATTTCAGTTGATCGAATAATCCTCCCTTTTCTCTCCCTCTTCTCGAGGGCGTACACATCGCTTCGGTGATGCTGCGGTAATCTTGTTGAGTTGAACTTAATGCGGGGAGAGAATATTAGCCGGAGGAGATACCTTTCACCATTTATACCATTAATCTGCTCCCTTATATTCAATTGGACGTTTTCAGTCTGTTACCGAACTATTTAATAGATCTTGCATTAAGTTTTTGACATGGCCCAATGTTCCCCCGTTTGAACTGGAATGATTTAGCTGTAGTAATTATTTATTTCCATTATGTAGCTCCACGAGCTACATAAGGATCAAGTTAATACATCCTCTATAGATTTAGCTCTATTTAATTCTTTTATACATTTTTTGAGGAATCATCGGTGAGGTTCTAACTAAACTTTTACGATTTTATTTTTAGAATTACAGTTCATTCCGTAAAACGATGGTAAATATATTCAGTGAAGGACTTGCTCCTGTCGCAGCCACAGGAATTTTGGGAAAAGGGAATCCTTCATCAAACAGTGAAATAGTTATGTTCAGGCCTCTGGTGCTTAATTTGGATAAAGACTTCAATTTTACCCACTGTGTCATTCCGTACCTTTTCGTTTGAACATCCTAATAATATGCGTGGACTGAGCGTGAGCAGGTCGCTTGCATGCGTGAAAGTGCCACGTGAAAGATTAGCCTTGGATTCATTTTTAGCTTTTATGGATCATTAGTACATATTAGCAGGATTTTAACTGACAAAAATTTAAGATTACGGTCCTTTAAAAAGAAAGGTACTTTAATTCTCCTCGATAAGCGAAGAATAAAAATATTATGTAAATATTGCTGATATTTAAAATGCAAGTATTACTAACTAGAACACTTTTCTGAGTCTTGTTTGCACATGCGGGTGTAAGATTTAATTTAGTATATATCTCGATAGTTTTAGACAAGCCATTACCTTTGGTCACTAAATTAAATTCGGGATATAAGGCCGTATAAGACCATTATATTGAACCTTTTTCGGTTAGTTAGTCCAAATGGAATGACATCGCTTCTTTATTCTAGCTTCCATTCGTATAGCCCACTTCATTTCGGCTTAAAGGCTGTATTTTATAATTCCAGCAGCAGGTTTCATGACTAGCAAGTTAGTTCAAGAACTACAAGTTCAAGACTAGTTCAAGAAAAATTATTATCTTCAGCTTTAGATGGAGATTGCTGTGCTCATGCTCGCGAGATGTCGTTAGTAGTGTTTACACTATTGGAAAACTGACTTTAAGTGGAATGTTCTCACTTATTAAATTTTATTAAAAATCTTTCAGTAAAGTTAAACTTTGTATGGTTATGGTTTTCAGTAGTCGTCCGGAAAAATGTATAACATTTTCAAAATAACAAAACTTTTGGAATCATGCCAGGAAAGTTTGTTCTTATTACGTTTGAGCGAATTTAAGGTTTTCTACTCATGCAGAACACCTGCAAAGATCTTTCAGTAGGTAAAATAAATTTCTTTGCTTCTTTTTCAAATTTGGACTGGAAAGGGTTAACAATACTACTACTACTACAATTATATAACGTAATTATCACATCCTTAGATTTCCTGTTTCCAAAACTGTATTTACTTTTAATGTAACTAAGATTTAGAAAAATACACTTTGCCCTTTATTCACCCTTATGTAGATAATATACTTACTTAGAATGATAGTGCTCCCGGATATTCAACTGTCTATGCACTTGGTGAAAGCGGCCGAGGGTTCCCGGTGGAAGTAAATTGGAATCTATCTGAGGCCAAAATACACGCTCTAAGTAAATGCGGACTATGTCATATCCCTCAATGGAATTGACTTCCCTGTACTTTCAAGTTTTACTTATAATAAAGTAATTACATACGTGGTCATCCGCAATATGCAAATATACAGCCACTAATTTGAATAACTAAGTCCTGATGCCTCGAAATGTTCACTGAAGCTACAATTTCAGGGTTTACCGTAACGTAACACAAAATTATATCGATCTTAATTTCATTACGCAGGTATAAATGAAATTCTGAATCTCGTCAGTGACCACTTCGCATGAATTGCTACTTTGACAGTTCACAATCTCGTTTCGAAAATTCAAACCATAGGGACAGCCGATTTCCATTGTCCTTTAATTTATTCGAATCGATGGGACGCTGGTTTTATTTCTCCTTTTTCCCTCCGAGTAAACACAAATGATTACGTGGCTTAACAGTATGAAAATTTGCAAGCGATATCTAACAAATATTTGCTGAGTATTGCTGTTCCAGGCTTACTTCAATCAACTAGTGAAAGATTCCAACTCATAAAATGTACGGATTACATCCAGGATTAGGCCGTAGAATAAAACGCAATTAATTAACAGAGTGTTCGACTTCTTATTTGTTTTGCAAATTAGAATCGCCCGCTGCGAATTGATTCGCGGCTTTCTTTTATCGAAAACAAAAAGCCAATGTGACATCGTCCAAAGAGTTTAGGTTTAATTTGCGATATTACATTTTCTGTTAATTAAGTAATCTCTATTTCTGAGAATAAAATTAAACAAACGGTAGAATTTAATATACAGATGCAACTGAATGCATCGTATGTCCCCAAAAAAAGTTTTACAAAATATTTACATCACATTCTAAGAAGTAAGTAGGAAGTTAAAATAATTTAATTTACTTTAATATGGTGGAAAGTTAAGAAACAAATCTATTCTCCATAATTTTATAAGTTATTATCATTATTTTGTTGGTTTTTATGTTGAAATTCACAGAAGAGAGAGAGAGAGGCATTTCATAAATGAGTACATAATTTAATAAAAAATAAACATAAAATTTGTTGATCAGTTACTAAATAAGTTGTTCTAAATCTTATATTAAGAATGAAAAGTTCCGATGGCTTCCGTCATGAAATTTAATTGAAATAACTCCTTTTCCTCCACATCCTCTAGGGGTAAAGGATATATAATAAATGTAGTATTTTGAAAGATTTCATCAATTGACAATGGAAAGATCACAAACTCTTGAAAACTTTAACGATTCAGAAAAAATATTAGGTTTCGAAAATATATCACAAGAAGAATATTTTTATCGGATTGCACATGACAATAGGCGATTCAGGAAAGATTATTGGCAGCGGTTTTATTTTGAAGGCATGTTTATTTTAATATTCGCAGTTTCATCTTTAGTCCATCTAATGGAAAACTGGTAAGCATATTGGTTCCGATATCTAAAGTGGCATGTTTTTTTATTTAGGTGTACTTGCAAAAGTCAATATAAAATGCTTTCAAGGGGTGTGACACGTATGAGAAGAGGTCCATGAGAGCGGAAAATGAAGCTTCCGGAAGTTATGAATTGTTTTCTTATCGAGAAAGTCCAACATTCGACTTTGTTAATTAAACTTAATGCATAAAAACACGATTCATTATTCCTTACGCAGGGTAAAAATCTCGGAATTGCGTCTGCAATGGAAATCAAAGTTGTTGAAATGTGACAGCAACAGAATCGCAGAAGACAGAAATCAGAATCTCTGCGATGTTAGGCCGAAAGTTTTTCTTACTTCTCATTACCTCAGAATCTCGATTCGTTCCCAAAGCTGACATGAAGATTACGATCTCATAAACGCAGCGACTATGAAAGTTGGCGCCACTAAGAGGAACGGCCTCTCATGCAACTTCTCACAAACAACTTTTCTCATCCCCACCAACATCTCCTGAGAACTTGCAGATTATCCGCGTAAAACGGAGGGAGGAAATTCGTTATTTATTAAAAAGGCGCACGTAAAAGAAGAGGGTGGTATTTTCATTCTGTGTAGCGTCAATGAGGGTTGGCGTCAGAGAGTGGCTCCCTATGTCATTCCACGGTTTCTTCTTTTCGCCGCAAGGGTGAATAACGGCGCTTGAGTAGAGTTGAAGTTGGAGAGCTCCCTGGTGGTTGAAAAGTGTCGAGACGAGAGTTTTAATGGAAGCGAAGACACGCCCCCCGAACGGCATTGGTCGATACGGTGCAACTTGTAAGATAAACGGTCCAAGATGCATGACATAAACAGATCGATTCATCGCACTGGCTGTAGAAGGAATTATGGGTGATTCATCTTTCAGCAATTTCTAGGTTTGCTTCTCTAGTGAAATATAGTTGACTTCTTGACACAGATTCAACAAATGAAGAAAAACTGATCTTATACACAGGCAAAATCAGCTGGGAAACATTCCCACAAAAGAATTAAGTAAACGTGCATTTGGCGATTTAAAGAACATTCGACCAAAAAGAAAAACGGAATTTTCTTTAATGATATTGATTTAAATAAAAATGTAACTTTCTCATCTAGAGGCGAGTAAAAAATTTCAGTAGGAAAGGGAAATTTTTAATTTAAAATTTTGAATTTTGTCCTCTTTGAATTCATATAATTTAATATTTTCTACTGGAAAGTAAGTCGAAATTTTGATTCTAGAAAGCTCTTGAATTTCTTTGTTTTTAAATTTTAACGTCACATCTTATAACTGGATAATCAGGAATATGTAAGGATAGCCTCTGTACCTTATACTTCTTTATATTAGCAGCTTTCATTAGTCGCTTTGGAAAGCTTTTCATTTTTAAACGCTTTCAGATTTATAACCAGTGAATGCTCCATAAAAATTCTCCTTCATCTAAAACATGAGAAAACAGAAAATAGTGAGAGGAAATTTTATACAGTTGGGAACTTTCCGCCTGCGTTTTAATAAATTTAACCATGAAAGACCAGATTTTCTTCGTAATAGCTCAATTGCTTACATTTTCGATGTTAAATATTTTGTCTCGGAATAAAATATTATTTCATACTGTTTAAAAAGCACTTAATTTTGTAATACGAAGCATGAGGGTAAGTCAATAAGTAAGTCGCAATACTATATAGGAAACAATAATGAAAGTAACTTCATAAAATTAATTTTGTACGCATTCTCTCTGTAAATTCAGACACCTATGATATCTCTATACAAGTCCTCGATAAGCAGTAGCAATGAAGTCTTCGGGATTATGTTGCAGCCACCGAGGACTCTTGCACTAAATAAGATCATTTTGAAAACGTCGACCACACAAATGATTTTTTGAGGTCCGAACTGGTGAAAATCACTGGGGGCTGAGTTGTTAGGGTTCCACTCTTCCACTTGCGTGTGGATGTTCCAACCGTTCCAATAGAAATGTTCGTAACAACTCCTGCTTTCGTCTTGCTGTTGAGGGCATCCAGAAGAATTCCTCCCTTGTTCAGGTTCATCTTCAGGTTTAGAATGAGGGACGCATTTCGCGATTCACTTCTTCTGTGGAAAATCCTTTGACCCACAAAAGAGTTCGCACAACCGCGTTCTTCCCGTGTACATACCTGCATCACACCCGCCTCTTGACTGGTTAACCGCGAAATGTCACGAAGCCTGTGCTGGCAAAATATGCTGCCTTAATTTAAAAATGGCATAAGGTAAACTGAAGTTCGCGACTTATTCTAGTATTTTCGAAAATTTTCCGAATCGTCAAATCCAGATTTTAGAAAATTAACATTTTGTTAGTACAAAATTAGACTTTTTTCATCTGAATATAACAAATATTAATATTTTAAAATTCAAAACTTATTTAGATACGTATATCTTTTTGTTTTTTGTCTGGCTTAAAACTTTTCCATATGTAGATATGTTCAGGAGGAGCTGTTAAAACTTCCACATATTTATATCTTCTGATGGATTTTAACAAAATACCTCATAAATTTTAGCGGAACCAACGAAGTTTAACTTTTACCACGACCAGTTATTTTGATTTATTGTTATTGTTTTTATATACCGGCCTTGATGGTGGAGTGGATAACATTCCATGTATGCAATCACTCCATACCCCAAGGTCTTAACTACCAAAAGTTGCGTGTGTTCGTTGTTGCTCTTGCCTCGGTTCAACTGACAAGTTCATGAGAGCTTAATGGAGCTTCACCGATAAAGGGAAACAGTAATTAAGCATGAAAAAATATACAAGATTTATCCAAGATAGATTTTAATGTGCCCGCGAGGAGGTCAAGGCATTCTGCTCTTTTCCTTTTGGGAGAGTGAATGCGTGCAAATATGAACCACTCACCAGGATCATGCGGTCCACAAATGACAACCTAGTGAGGGACAAATTTATCGACCTCTTCCATGACTCTCCCAGAATTTTAAGACATAAATTATATACAACTTTGTCCTCTTGATTTGTTTTATTACTTTCTTCACTATTCTGTCAATTCCATTTTTATGTTATTTTTTAAATTCTGTTTATATATTTGTTTTTCTCTTCTTTTTTCTAATGTTTTTTTTTCGGTGATATTAATTTATTTAATTTATTTCCTTTTTGTATATTATATCACATGCAATAGGGTAGTATTACCTGTTTGTGATGAATAAATTATTATTATTATCATTATTATTACAAATATATGCACAGAAACAAAAAGAATGAGCGAAAAAATGTCAACCAACCCATTTTATCTCCATGACATTGTGAAAACTTCATGGAACAAACTAAAAACTAATGTCAGCGACCCAACTTCTGAAGCCCTAAGTAAAAGGAAAGCAAATATGAATGGAGGGAAAATTAAAAAACCATGGTTCTGCAGAGAAATTTAGATAATTCAGAGTGAAAAACGGCAAAGCTATCCGTATTATAGGTGCAACTTAACAACCTAAGAATGCAGGAAATGCAAGGTGGTACGAAACAGGATCAACAACATAATAAAAAAGGAGTTCCGGATCAAGTATACAAAGGACATGGATCTGAATGGAGCCTAGAGAAAGATATGGAAAATGCTGAGGAACCAAAAGGAAAATGCTTCGACGATAAATACAGTGGGGAGACTCATTATGGATATCAACCTATTGAATCAACCAAATCTGAGAATTTTACTATGCAAGAAACCATCACAGCAGTGAAGAACCTAAAACACCGCAAAACATCTGGTTTAGACGACATTTCAAATGAAATGATGAAGTATGCAGGAGATAATTTAACCTCAAAATCTCTTAAATAAAATCTTCGAAACAAGAAGATCCCAGAAGAATAGCACACAAGTAAAACAATACCATTACTTAGTCGCGTCAAAATAATCACGTGATTAGTTGCGTCAAAATAAGTCACGTAATTAGTCGCGTGGGGTGAATGAGACCCCAAAATTCTCTGAATTTTTTAGACCCCTTTCAATGGTAAATCAATTAATTTAATTAATCATAACTCATAAATGATCTTTAAAAATAATATAGCTTTTTAATGTATTGTCATTTTCCATTGATTATTAATTAAATAACATGCTTAAATATGAACCAATTTTGCAGTTTCTTATATAATAGATACTTATTCCTATTACAAATTAACGTTGGAGTTTAAAACTTTTTGAATATGTAGAAGAAGATTTATAACTTTGATTTCTTTCAGCAAAATCACACTATGTTTTAAATGCCATCTGTAGGAAATTAATAAAAATTGAGATCTCTCCTTTAGAAAAACGTCAACATATAGGGCGAAAATAAATTTGCGAATTTTCTTATGAAACCCTTAATTTCAGGGGTTTTAAAACATGACAAATAGATTATGAACGTATTAAAAATCCGAAAATTAATCTCTATTAGTGTTACCAACCCATTAAAGTGTTATTAAAAAAATTGTATCAGACTAAATTTGCGGCGTATAAATTTCATTAGGGTGTTCAAATGAATAGGTACGAAATGACGCTGAATATACTCCCTAATATTTTAAACTAGTTGATATTGATAAACCTATGTTCAGCCCACCGTTTTCAAAAGGCAGGGGTACCAACTCTTAAAAACAAATTATTCAAAAATTCTTAGCGTAGCTCTTTCTTACTGCATTGGAATTTTATGAACAAGGATTTGCTTAGTAAGACTTAATCAAGTGATCCCTAAGAGCATTTTTAGCACTATGCATACAAGGTAGCCACATCATCGAGGAAAAAACTCGAGCAAAATAACAAACAGGGGAGAAAAACAGGGATTTGGGAAGAATTGATCTACAACGGATGCCCTATTCACTGCGAGACAGAGGGAAAAATATCATAAGTACTTAATGGACCAGTTTACGCAATTTTAAATAATCAGACGAAAGCATTTCATAGAGTATTGCTGATGATGAAAACGTGATAAAAATTAAACAGGACTTGAACGCGAATGGGAAAATTAGAATTAAAGAAGATGGGGAGCTCTCCAAACAGATACTAACAGCAACAGGAATCAGACAAGGAGACATTCTTAGTCCCTTCCTGTTAAATTCGATTATAGACAAAGTTATTGAGGAAGTAACATCTCTCGGTCTCGGATACGGAAAATGAGGACGAACCGCAACGAATGTTGTACAGATTCCACTTAGCATTAAAAATTATTGTTTGCAATATCAATTGAAACAGCAAAATGCCTTAAAATATCCAAACAACCTTGTTGGTGTAAGCTGGTCATTGATGATAGGCTAATAGAATAAATTTAGAAATTTAAATATCTGGGTGTAGAGATATGAGGCTGCAGTGATCTTTAAGATGAAGTTAAAGGGCAAACAAACAGAGCAGCAGATATCTCTGGATACCTGAGAGATACTGTCTAGAATAATAAAAACATGCTGATGGAAAGCAAAGTTAGAACATGCATCCGACCCACTATGACGAAATCGAAACGATAGCAGAGACCACCCGAACTATGAACTTTCTCAGAACTAATGAAATGAAGACACTGCGACCATTGGTAGAAAAATACGACACGACAGAATACGGAAGAGGTCCTTCATTAGAGAAGATATTGTAAGTTTGGACGAGAAGAAGCTTCTGGATAGAACAAAGAATAGATGACTCAAGGATTCCAGGGATTGTAACGGAATTCCAAAGGCACACCGTAGAGGGACTTTTCTAGCTAAGGACCAGAAGTAGGAGAAAGTATTTATGAAAGAATAAATCCAAGATCTAATAAGAAGAAGTTATTTTTTATGAGCTGTGAAGTACACAAAGCTAACCCATACTTCCGAGACCAAAGAAATATTTGATATAGGAAATATTTCCGTTGTCAATTAATTTTATATTCTTTGCTTATATAGACACAATTCTTGGAGCTAATGGAAATATTGCTAGTTACATTTTTTGACGTCCTTCTATCCTAGATACGATAAATGCTTTGGAATGAATGGTTAGGAAGGAACTTCTAGAATGGTTTTAGCTTTTGGATTACTATTCGCCTTGTAATAATGAAGGCACCCATTTTCCAGAGTTCCTATTTTATCTGTAGATAATTTGAAAATCATGCTAGCATCAATCCGTATTATTCTTAAAAATGGTATATGTTCAAATTTAAATCAAAAGCCGAATTAAAGTATTTATTCGGGAAACATAAGTTATCAACCGCCATTTTTATATCCACAGGATATTAATATACTGCGCATTTTGATGCTCACATGTTTTTCAAAAAGGAAGTAGCTTAATTAGCAGATTCACTTGAAACCCCTTAAGTATTTTTGATGGATATTATAAAACGATTTGCTACGAACGATTAATGGTTGTGGTTGTTTTCATCTCCTCAAAATCCAAAGAAGGATATTTATTAATTTATTTACTGCTGCTCCTTTGGATGAAAGGAAGGGCCCCCCTCCGAGCAAATGCAGTCGTCCAAAAACCGCTATCTCTTCGCAACAGTCAGTCAAGCGCAAATCGGGCAAACGAAGGTCTCCGGAAAAATAAATAAATGGGGAGAGAAGCGAGGGTTAGAATACACACGTTCGTTTTCCGGACCCTTAATGTTTCTCTTGTTCCGGAAAAGTTCTTTCCTCATTTCGTCACATCAGCGCTCTCTTATTTGCTCCCTCTTATTCCTCATTTCTTATGTGACGCAACTTTGAATTCCGGTTAATTTTCAAATAATAGAGTAACTTAATTAACGCTCCGGTTAGAAATTTTAAAATTTTGGGGGTTGTTACATATTTTCTTTAAAATGTGGCTTCCTTAAATAATATCTTATTCTCAATTTTTCAGGACCCTCCTCGTTCATATACCTTTTCTTCTTTCTACTTCATGCAATCTTAGCAGCGTGTTATATGCAAAATTAACAAGATTTAGACAAACACCCAAACACTTATACAGACTATAAGACGTTTGGAGGACACCGGAAAAGCTGTTGAAGAAAAGAAATCTCAGCTGCAGAAATGGCTCCTTCCGCCATATTTGATGATCAGTGTTGATAATAAATACTTCCGTCAAGCAGCTTGAAATCAACTACCAGAGAACTTGCCATTTCTTAAAGTTAACTTAAAGAATGCTTTCTAAGGAGTGAAACCGATCGTCTATTCAATAAATTCAAGAACCTTTGTATTTCTTAGACTATTATTGCTTTCCACGTAGTCACTCCTTCTACGATCCATCTTGGCTTCACATAGAATCATAGAAAAGCAATTTAAAACACCGCAAGTATCTATCCTTTTATCCTAGATTATTATAGGCAAAACGTTTCCTGCTAATAAGATATTAAACCATTTTACTCTAAGTAATTGTAAATATTTAACTGGCGAACTATTAACGAACGATTATGTGAATAGATTTTTCTTCTTTTTTACTCTTACAATTAGTCAAAATGGTATTTTGCTAAATCGTAAATTGATTCCTCCAGAAAACTGATAAATTTAGATCGTAATTAGAACTTGTTGAACTTGTAAACCCACACAAGTAGTCCAGATTTTTCCTTGCTTATCTCTAATCTTAATATGATTAATAGAATTGTTTATAGATTAAACTGTGGTAAATCCGAATATTATGTGTAGAGAAGACTATATTTAAAAAAACACTTTCAGACGAAATAACTATCTGCCATTCAGTTCGTGAAAGGGAATCTTTGATAGATTCTACCTTTCCTTAAATATTAAGTCCAACTTTAAATTAAATGTGACTGTCAATTGGTAGTTTAATCTCTTTATTTTTATTTATGTGGCAGGTTCTAAAATGGCAGAGTGTATTGCGTGTACATGGATTATCGTATGCAAAATGTGCTTCTGTTAATAACAGGCTTAGTGATAAGCAAAATCGTTTTAACGGCAAATTTGTCAATCTCTCTCTTCCTTTGCTTTGATTTCTGTCTCCACTCCTGTCTCTTCACATTCGGTACAGTAAAATGGCGCCGTTAACTCTTTATCTTCCATTCCTGAGCTCAGCCACATAAAGCACGAAGTGAAATTGCTACGTAAATATTTGAAGGGTCAAATGTGGGCTCCTGGAGTCACCCGATATAAAGCAACTGGGGGAGGAACTGAGAGACGTAAACGGCGAAATGAAGCAAATGGATGAAATAAAAAGCGCATCTGAGGAGGGAATGAGGTT
Organism: Sympetrum striolatum; assembly: GCA_947579665.1. Classification (NCBI taxonomy): domain Eukaryota; kingdom Metazoa; phylum Arthropoda; class Insecta; order Odonata; family Libellulidae; genus Sympetrum; species Sympetrum striolatum. The sequence continues at coordinate 106,669,236 of OX388343.1, read as the reverse complement.
AATTCGACGGCACACCTAATTATAGATGCGTACACTCGCAGAGCTGCGTTTTTGGGAATGCACGGACAAATGCGTGCACAATCTCTCAAATCATAGCTTTATGAATTAACTGTGAATGATTCCGAAGATGCTATTTGAATACAAAATATATAAATCAGGCATGCGTGTAAATTGTACATGCGTACTTATTACGCATGTGTATAGAAATGAAATTAATCATTTTAAATACATAATCAGCTAAGGCTATTTAGTTTCTCACTACCAGATTGAAATCTTTTACGTTATCTTCAGTTGCATTTTTAGTATTCAAATCTTCGTGAAAATCCATCTAAGTACACTTTGCGTTTGCTATTTGGAAGGAAGAATAAACGAAAGGAAATAATTGTAATTATTAGCATAACGTAAGAAGCTGCAATCTAAGTCCTGGTTCAGGTGAAAGTTGTACACATAAATTAATGCAATGCAATTAAACTACTAAAATATCTCAATCTAAAAAAATATAATACCACCCATAATATTACGAAAGCGTGGTAGGTCATCGTCTCAATTTGGGAGAAAAACTCCTTTGAAAGGTACAAAATGTAGGGAGAACAATGTCTCAATTATCATATAAAAAAGCATCGGTAGTAATTACTAACAGTTATTTTCCAATATCTCGACTGATCTCTAATTACTCTTCATTACAACCGTTTTAATTCGTAAGCATTATCTCTAAATAAACATTCTATCAGCCCAGTTATGATTTTCGAAGGATAAGACACGACCAAAAGAAGAAACATAGCTTCTTTCGGTACTCGTCTCCATTTTTTAAGATTATTATTTATAATTTAATAATGTTAATTTAATGAAGCGAATTAAATGAAACGAAAACTGCAAAAAAAATGACCGGCATTTCTTAGTTTCAAGCTGTCCGGAGTCAATCTCAAGACTTTTGCGGAAAATAATATATATTGTTTTAAGGTCTACTTTTAGATTAGCTCTTTTGCGCAGAACTCGTCAATCGCCCTTGTTCCTTTTTCTAAAAAAGAATTCCATAAATTTCTTCAATCGCTAGCTCAATAATCATGTCCGTCAACAAAATATGCACACGCGGAATTTTTCACAGAATCTTCAAATAAAATTAGATGGAAAGTTTAATTTCCTTCATTATACGTATTGTGTGATAATATCATGTTCCCACTTCGACTCTTTTTAATATATTGAATGCTTACGTACTTACTTCTCTTATTTTCTAGTGTGATATATTTAATTAACTATAATCTATTTGGAGAAAATTATTGTTGTTCTTATTGGCCCTGTGATAAATCCCTGAGTTTATAATCATAAATGTGAGAAATTAATTTTCGAAAATTGCTTTTCTCGCGGAGAGTCACTGATATCGGATGAAAACATAAATCTATCGGCGATTGTAAGTGCGTAATGGTGGAACTAACCTTTAGCATATTTAATAGATACTACTGTTATAGTATACATCGGATCATTTGAATGACCAACAGGAATAGTGATCCCTGTCTTATTTTAAGCATCCAGAATGATAAAAACTAAAGATAGAAATACAAACAACGCCAAAGAAATAGGGTGATAAAGTTTTAAAAACCAAGAATGTGAAATACAAAATGACCTTTCTTATTTTCAATTTCAATAAAGAACGATGATTTTTTCGGAGTATTAAACTTAATCCATATCAATTTTTATATGCAAATTATTGTTTTTTGTGAAACATTGCATTAAAATACCATCGCAGCCTTCGATTGCATAAATTCTCTGCCATTCAATGAATACCTTAACTGTCTTTTTTGACTGTTCCTTTCTGATATTTTTCAGCCACGCTATAGTTTCATATTCAGTTTTTCTCTTTGGTAATTCTGAGCAATTCATCAGTAGAATAAAGTAAAAAAATTGTCGGAATTTTGAATCGTCATTTTGGGAGGGTGTATTTAACAGGTCAAATGAGAAGGAAACAAAATATAATGTAAAATTTTCAGTATAGAAATAAAACGTATGTATCAAGTACCGCTCCATCTGATTTCTTATTTGAAACAATCAAGACTTAAGACAAACATTTGAACTAAATATTCGATTCGAAGAAAAATTCGCGACGTGACGAAGCTGACCTATTTACTAAATTCTGCTTTACAACTGTATTTTAAATACAAATAATACTAAAATTTTATCCAATTGGATGATCTGTAATCAAGTAAGCTAATTTGTTGACTAAGAGTTAACTAATCTGCTAACTATACCCTCTTATTTATCCTCTCTAATTGTTATTGGACATTCTTAATGCTCTCTCCGAAATGTTATCAAATGTAGCTTTTTTATACTTGATAATTGAAGAATCATCGACTAATAGCAGCAAGTTAATAAAATTTGAAGAGCAGGAAATTTTTCCAAAATTTTGTGAAATCTATACTTATTTCTTTCTGAAAAGTCTATCAAAATATCAGTTTTATTTCTTGGATGAATGTCCTTAATTGTTTCCAGTTTCCGATGTATCAGACTTACGTCACTTTTAAAGATTTTTAATAAAAGAAGATGGCTCTCTTGCGTCAAAAGAATCTCATTAGGGACATTTGTCTCCGATCCCTTCAAAAGCATCTTCATTATGGTCATAAGAAGTCGGATGTTTTTAATTGGGGATGATGCGACACTTTAATTAATATTCCAGAATCAACAATTCCGCTCTATCTTTTCTTTTGGAAGAGGCTATTCGTAAGATAGCTTTCAAGGGAAATTGATTGAGCAATATCCGAATTTCATTATCACCTTCAAAGAAATCTGCTGATAGAGACAAAGAAGAGGATATTTTTCATTTTTTCCTTTCCAAACTTTTCTTCAAAAAAAGAAAGAGGTGTCAAATTTCGACGCCTTAATTATGATGATGTGTTCGTATCTGCGGTCTGTTGCGTCATTGGAGGAAATCGATGCACCTTCTTCGAGCAAATGTTTAAATTAATCATAATTACCACTGAAACCACATCGCACCCATTTCCGGGAATCGAACCCTTATTTGCCTCTCCGAGAGCCCGTCGAACAAAATTTAATTCATAATTGAATGAATCATACTTGCGAAGCCTTTTATAATTAATCGTGATGTTCCATTCCTCACGCACTGGGATGGAGCGGTTATCACAAAGGGGCCGTACACAAATTACGTAAAACAATTTGGGGGGAGTTCCTGGGGTCCGGCCAGGCGTCACGGTTCTGGTACGTGGGGGGAGGGGGGTCAAGGTTTGCGTTACGTCATGTTTTTAGAACTGCAAAAAATAGCAAAATTTCTGCATGTTTAAAGTTTGAATATAAAACTCTCGCGAAATTTACCGGGGAAAATTGGCAACTCTGATCCGAGCGAGTGTCGAACGGAAGTGGTCAGAGTGCGAGTGTGGTGGGCTGCACGGGTATGTGCGATGCTAATTATCAACGGGTCATGGCATCGAATCTAGGTGAAATATATGAATGGCCTTTAAAATTGAATTGTTTATTAAATAGTGAATTATTATTGGGAACTTAAAATCTTTCTTTCCTGAATAGCGCAAAACCTTTCACAAAGCACTTGCTACGTAAGGGTCGAAATTTGGACAATTTTGCGTTACGTAATTTGTGTACGACCCCAAACTAATCACTGAAATCAGTTCGTATTTCGTGCATATTAAAGTTGTATCTCTCGGAATGTTGGACTGTTGGGCCGGTCCCAATTTGGTTCATTCCTCTTTTCCTCCACAAGAACAAAACGCCTGCGTCCACGGAAATAACAGGCGCGTGAAAAAGAAAGAAAATTAGAGAACGCAAAAAAGGGGGTTGACGACTCGTTTGGAGGAGAGCAAATTAATTTTCTTTCTACCTTAACGAGCAAGCCAAGCGTTAACTCCATCCGTGTCTTTTGCCCATTTGCCCCCTCTGGGGGGAAGAATAATAACGAAAGCAGTCGGCTCTTTGCATTGCGTTAATTAGGAGAAGACGGCATCGGTTTAGAGCCTCCGATAGTTGGATCAATTTTTTGTTATTACAACGGAAGTTGGATATCTGGGCTCAGTCGATAGGTGTGATAATTGGAAGAGACGAGGCTTAGGGACGAGGTCAATTGCCCCGGAGTTTTAACTGATGACAAAACGTTGAGAAAATTTTAAATTTTTCTTTAAATGTTACGAAGCCGCTCCAGTCTTACTACACGAGACAGCCCGTGTGACTCATGCCGGGGATAACCGATAAAACTTAGAAAAAAAATGTTCCAATGATTATAATAACAATATTTGAACTTTCTTAATGCCAAAAATTTGTATTTAGATAAATAATGAAACTGAAGAACTGATAGTAACAGTAAATGAGTAAACGAGGAATATATCAATCTAGACATGCATCTTCAGAGTGAAATCCAACATTGTAGCAGCCTGGTCTAAGAAATATAAGATTTGCAGATGACATGGTAATCTTGGCTGATGACATGTATTTCAAAGATAACTAAAGGTTCTGGAAGAAGGAATTCTGGATGAAGATAAACATAGAAAAAACTAAGGTAATGCCAGTAAACTGTGAAGATCATACAAATGCGAGAATAAATGAAGGCATAGTAGAAAAAGTTAAATGCTATACGAACCTAGGAACTATGATAACAGATGATTTGAGAAGTGTTGCAGAAATAAAAGCAAGAATGGCGATGGCAAAAGAGGCCTTCAGCCAAAAGAGAAACTTGCCGTGCTGTAAGAACCTAGATCTTTAGCTGAGAAAAAGGATAACTAAGTGTTATGTATGGAGCATAGCAATGTATGGATGTGAGGCATGGACGTTAAGGAAGGGGGAAAGGATGAGAATTGAGGCGTTTGAAATGTGGGAGTGGAGAAGGATGGAGAAGGTGAGATGGGTGGATATGGTGAGGAACGAGGAGATCTTAAATAAAGTAAAAGAAGGAAAAATGATGAAAGATAAAAGAAAAAGGAAAGCTAACTGGTAAGGCCATATATGGTGATTAGAGGGAATAGCATATTAAAAGTGGCATTAGAAGGTTCAGTGGAGGGAAATATTTGGAGAGGAAGAATTAAGATAGTGGATGAGGTAAAAACAGCAATTATAGAGAGACTAAAGTGAAAACTATGGACGGAATGGAGACGGCATTGGTGTATGGGACAGAATACCACATGATGACGATGAGCAGCTTGATACCCATACAATCATTATTAGACAGTGAAGGTGTTCAAAAACCATACAGAACAAGAATTATCTTTCTAATTAATTGTATAATATATTAATATAATATAGTTATTTAATAATTAGGGTAAATTTTTGAAGTTTGATGATTTAAATAACTATGTAACTCTTTAAAAAAATCAAGCAAATGTAGGTGCAGCCCCTTCTTCTATCCATCGAATAAGTTCTGCAGTTGTCCAGAACTAAAACACCCGGAAGATTATCATAACGCAATACCCTGAGTTCTGTTGAAATTAAGTGAAAGAAATAACAGCAAATCAGAAGATTAATACAAAAAAGATATATGGAGGAAAAAGCCTGTCCTCTGAATTGATCTTTCCACCATCGCAGGGACTACGAAGAAGGGGACTTTGATTTTAGGGATATGATACATGTTTTAACGTATATACTATAAATTCTATATATTTTGAAATTTTAACAATAGTACTTAGTTTAATAACTTCTAAATGTAAATATAATCAGTTTGTTAAGTTAGATTCTGAATCCTCCTAAAATCAGAAAAGCTTCAAGTTTTAGATACAGGTGAGGGGAGTGTGGGAATAACTTAAAGTCTAAGATTAATGTTTCGTATCACTCGAGATTAATTTTATGATTCTCTTTAACATTAGAATTGAAGCTTCTTTTTTACAAAGAAATCTGTTTCGATTTTATTAAAAAAGAAAACTTTGAAAAATGAAACAAAAGGACCAAACACAGGATAAACGTGATCTTCAAGTGACGAGATTTACCTGACGATTTTTTAATACTCATAATACAAATTTTGCGGTTTCAATAACCTTATACGTTTGATAGAAGCATAAAAGCAACAGATGCACAAAATAAATATTACTGCCATGATAAGTTATACTTTCATATTCCATACGTCTATTTAACAATATTCTGATTAAAATAAAATCGGTTAATAATTTTTCCTCGTAGTAATGCAAGTAAATATTTTTATACAGTTTCTATTGTAATATATATGGATGAATGAACCTCATCATTTGATTTATCGTTTATTTCTGCATCAGGAATTATTTTTTAAATAACTAATTAAATTTTTCCTGCATTTGGCTACGTCAAACGTACTGTCAACGCAATGCGAAAGGCTCATTAGACATTGATAATTAAATTCTAAAGAACTCCAAGCTTGTAGGTGTGCTGCATGAAATTGACATTTACAGTGCCAAAGGGTGAACCCCTTTAACGCCTGCACGTCCCCCCCTTTTATTTAATATATTAGAAATGCTTACAAAGAAAAGAAAATAACGAATTAAATTTTCCTCGTAAACTCAAACAGAACGGTAATTTAAAATAACGGCTCGATTCCATACAATGAAAACTTATTCTTTTGATGAAGGTCCACGAAAAATCTCTCTTTTTCCGAAGAACAGTAAGATCGGAGCTTCACTTCAAAGCTAATGAAAAAGACATGGCGGATGGGCGCTGACTTTTCCAAAGTGCCATCTCTTGAAAAAAGTCCGGTGGGTTACATCAATCAAGGCAGTTGGCCAATTAGATGTTGAAAATATAGTTCCACTTCTTCCTTGAATCTCAATTAACGGTCCTCATTTCGAAATTGCCAATAATTCCCGACAATTTTTGGATATCATAATTGGATGTCACAGAAATTAGACAAATTAACGATACATTATTTCCACAGCATTTCGTAGAATCGAATGAAGGGATTATCAGTCTTTTAGAAAAAGTCATTTGACATTCGGGAGAAGTCTTTTAAGAAGCTGAAGTTTCAGACTATATTTACCATACAATAGTTCCTCGATTTTCCTACCTCACATTTAAAAGTCAATTAAATTGATTTTCAGAATTAAAATTCAAAATCAGCTGTTAATATATTCAAAAATTATCGTAAGAAAGCGGAAAAGATAACGTGGATGGATGTGAGAATCTCTTTTGTTAAAACAGAATTAAAATGTTCCTGTTGTTTCTTAAAAGTGCTTCGAAATTTTAGGTCGTTTCGCACATTGGATCAGATACCCTTTTGAATACATTTCTCACTCATCCTTTAAGAGTCCGCAGCATTCGGCATTTGCATTGACTTCGAACATTGTGTTAATAATCTCACTCTGTGCTCAAGTATCGCTCACGATCCAGTTTTATTTCAATTTTCGATGCACTCACAGAATCGTTACGCCCAGAAGACCAAGGAAGTATGAAATGGGTTTAACGTTTGAGATGAGCGTCGAGGGAGAACGTCGTGTGATGGAGAAACCCTCAAAAGGGATTGACAAAATGATTAAGTGCCCCGTCAATTGCGTAATTAGTCTGTCAGTCGGGTGCCGAGGGGTCGAGTATGGTGGCTATTTTCGTAACTAGCATTGACTGCGTTTGCTACACCTTGGTTGGCCCACACTCTGCTACGGAATACAGCGGTGTCCTCGGATATAAAAAGAAGATGAAATTTATGATTTGGTATTATTGGTTTTGTTCAGGATCATTATTTGTGAACCTATTACGGTTAAGGACCCTCAGATCTCAATGAGGTGATTTCTAGATGCAGGTCGTCTGTAAAGATTTCTGAGATATGGAGATGATGAACACCATGGAGATTGAACACAAGTGTTCAATTGATGAACACTTGTGCCTTATCCAGGGCCAAGTAAAAAAATCAACTAATCAATTCTATGACTTAAGAATTATTCGGAAAATGGATTATGATTTGGCTGTATTATTTTTATAAGATCACTAGCAGAAGAGCCCGTTGATTCTCAACGGGGATATTAAACTTCATAAATACCAGTGTAACAACCTTGAACGTGTAACACATATTTCATAAATGTAGGTAGATAGCTAATGCCAGGCAATAATAATTTCCAAAGCAATAAACCAAAAAAATATATAATGTCTACAAGTTATAATAATGTCTACAAGGCCACTTCAACTCAATATTATATTTCATATCTTTTGAATGAATAATTCCTTTAATTAAGACAAAATTTGTTTAAAAGATATAAAAATGTATTCGAAGATCACTTTAGGATAAGCACCACCATATTTACAGATATTTTCAGAAAGACACACAGGGAAACAGAAAATTACGATTAAAACTTAGATAGCAGAAATATATTGTATATCACTCTGAACACCATCGATGAATATTCTTTTTGAAAGTAATTTTAATATGAATCTGACTTGTATCCAAATACTAAAATGCATAACATAAAGACGGAGCTCGATCAAATAATTAAACATTTAAGAAAACCAATAATAAATTATTTTTAAGATTCCGCATATAGCAAAACCTTTAAAAAATTACCGCTTTACCTTTTTGGTCCGTTATACGATGTTGATCTGCTACGTTTTGACAACTCCGTGAAAATTAAAAACACAAAATCAAGGGAAATCTTTACGATCTGTACTGACTTCATATTCGTCAATCGCTGATCATATCTCCATGCTAATAGATTTAATTTAATACTTAATTCAGAATTTTATATTAAAACATCTGCAATTTACTTACCAGGTTATTTATTCGCATTCAGTTGATTTGATAGAGAGAAAGTAATTTAAAGTAACATACTTCTATCAAACACTTTTATTTCACGGAAATGTCGGTAAACAATTATAATGATATCAATAAAACTTGGTTGCTAAAGACGCTTAAATTCGAAAACATTTCTTAAATATTCGTGTTCGTTTGTATGTACACGAGTTCTTCACAGGAAATCGCTGCAATCAGCTGCAATCGCTGCTTCACAGGAAATAGCTGCAAATACTAATATCCCCTTAAATTTCTCCCTCTTTTTATAAAATATCACTTATTCTTAACATTGATTTGAAGTAGGCAAACATTCTAAATGTATTTTTATGGATAGACACATGAGCTCGGATTCAAGAATCGCCTTCATTGTTAAGGGGATGGATTGTTTACTACATTGAAATTTTGACAAAAGTTTCGTATAATTTATCAAAATTCTTGCGATTCCGAATAGTAAACGATATTCCACGACAAAATTGAGAAAGTTTATTCTAGTTTCCTTCTTTTGGTGCTTCATTCGATATCCTACGGCTATTATTTTAAATTCAGTTTTGCAAAAGAAATGAACACTCTAACGAAAAAATGAACTTTACGTGTATTCCTTATGCAAACTATTTTATCCGTCTGGGTTCGAGCCGTAGACTTGAGACGAATTTAAATAACCGCTTGATCATTGCCGAGAAGACAGTTGATTCTGTTAAAAGTTTGAACATTATGCAACGTCTAGTTTTCAAGATTATCTGAAACATACACACATACATACATACGTCCATTTTTATAGATATACTAACAAAGTGCCCGTTGATCCTCAACGAGGATATTTAAAAAATCATAAATACCAGTATAACAACCTTAATCGTAGCACATGCTTCATAATTGCAGATAGACAGCAAGTCTCAAATTTTAAAATCCAATATACCAAGAAATTTATGTTACAATGAAGTCTATAAAGCCGCATCTACTCAATATTCAATCCAATATACTTTGAATGAAACATACCTTCAACTAATATTTCAATTTTAAGATCACATTAAGATAAGCAGTACCAAGTTTGAAGAGACATTTTGAGCCGGGTACAAGGGGACAAAGGAATCAAATATTAAACATAAATGACAGAAATAAGTTATATATCACTCCAATAACCACCGATGAATATTATTTGCGGAAAGTAGGTATATTACGGAGCTGACTCTTATCTCAATCTTAAAATGTGTAACATAAACACGGAACACAACACAAAAGCAAAGCCAGAATAGAAACAGAGATTAAACACCAATAACAGAAGATAGGAAAAGAGTGTGAAGTGGGAGCACTTAAAAAACAAATGAATAAATCAATTTTTGGTAAGTTAAACTGTTGGATATTTGCTACAACTTTACAACTCGCCGTTCGGCTACTCAAACAGTACATACACCGAATCTGGGAAATCTGTTCGTTCTTCGCTAACTTCATTTCCGTTAATCGTTAAATATACATCAATGGAAATAGATTAGATACCTATAATACTTAATTCAGAAATCTCTATTCAATACATTCGCCACTTACCAGAATATTTATACGCAACCAGTTAAATTGGTCGAGAGAAATCAATTTTTAGTAAACCACAGGTATTAAACTCATTTATTTTACGAAAAATACGGTAAAAAATTTCGTTGATATAAATAAAACTTGGTTTCTACAGACTTTTCAAAAAATTAGAATTTTTTTAAATTTTCGCATATTTATCCGAGGGATTCTTTACAAGATATTTTAATTGCTAATGTTTAAATCTCATAAATAATAATGTTTAAACCTTTAACTCATAAAGTCTATATCTTACTTACAGCATTAATTTTATCTGGGCATTCATTTTCCATGTCTTCTTATGGAATTACGCTTGAGCTCTAAATCAACAATCGCCTTGATCGGGAATGGGTTGTTTATAACCTCAAAATTTCGATAAAATATTCACGTATTTAATCAAAATGTTCGGAATTTCGAATAGTAAACGATATTCCACGACCTAAATAAAAATATTCATTTAATTACCCTTCTTTAAGTGCTAGTTTTGACTTCCTACGACTATTCTTTCTAATATAGTTTTGCAAACGATTTGAACCCTACAACGAAAAAAATGAACTTTACGTGTAGTTCTTATGCACACTAATTCACTCGTCTGGGTTCGAACCGTGGACTTTAGGCAAATTAAATGTGCCGCTTGATCATCGCCGGGAAGACTTTTAATTACGTAGAAAGTTCGAATATTGTACGATATCTGGTTACGAGATTATCTGGGACGTACACACATGCATACATACATCCATTTTTATAGATATATAAGATGAGATAAGAATAAGGTAAGATAAGATGAATGTGTTTATATCGAAACGAGCATTGTAACCTTCAGTGACTTCTTTCAACAATGATGTACTTATTCCAGTGAAATCGGATGCCTCATTTGGTTTTGATCTTTAGTTTTCTCCAATCTCTTCGCGGTCAAAATAGAAAGCTCTAAAATGTCATCGTAATAATCGACAAGGAATGAAATGAATCGAAATGGCTTGGCACTGTATAGCAAAAGGTGGAAATATCTTGGCTTTGTCGCGAGCCATCTCATTGTCCAATTATCTCCCTTGGCACCCTCTCAAACTAGAGCCTATTTGTAACCTTCCACTTAAGATAAAATTGCCGCCTTAAATCACCATTACGCCCTCATTTGTGGGGTTGTTTGGGGACATTCTAATTATTACACTTCCCGCCACCGAAACCCAAAAGGAGTCCTGAAAATAGCAGCGAGAATATTGGATCAAATCGGAATTGTTATTAACAAGAAAGCTTAAGTGGTGAGGAGGGAAACAACTTAGCCAAATTCCAGAGGATATATTTATTAATAAGGCGACCGGTTTCGAACTAAATGTCCTTCCTATGTCCGTCTTTCCTGATTGGTTTGTCTTTTACTCTTCTTGTATATGTACTTTTGAACATTTTGCGATTTTGTGCCTGAACATTTAGTTCGAAACCGGTCGCCTTATTAATAAATACATCCTCTGGAATTTGGCTAAGTCATTTCCTCCTCACCTAGGATGGAATTCCACAAAGTAACGGCTTCGTCGATTGACTTAAAGCTAAAGTGATTGAACTAATTTATCATTTTAGATAATGAGTCATCTCTTTCGGGCTAATGTTAGTTGTATTAATATGTGACATTAATTTTCATTTTCATAACGTTGACTATATACATACTATCGACCATTTTCATACTTTCTGGTAATTTAGTTTTAATCTAGTTTTCATACTTCGTAATTGTGATTGCAAAAAACAAAACAAATTTTCAATTGACATCATAAACTCATATTTCCACTTAACAGTATTTGACGTGTGGTTTTATAGTCTTAGTCATGCAAATAAATAGCCGATGCTGATTAAAATTTTATTATTGGTAAGTATATGCTCCAATGAGTTATTTATTATCTTCTGTTATCAGTTATTAATCTCATATATTAATATATTATGTAGCATCCTATATTATTATCAAATAACCTATTTATGGCAATACTATAATAATGCTTAGAGTCCACGTGACCTTGGTTTCTCGATATTTCCTCTAAAAAAGTGAAAAATCTTGGTTTTGAAAGACTATTGCTAACATTCATTATCATTACTATTCTTATTCATTCAATCTCTGAAAATCTTAATAAATGAGTGACGTAACAAGTAGAGGAGAAGATATCGGGATGCAATCAATTTATTACGAATACATCTCAGTTACCCTTCGTAACGAGGCCTCAGAAGGCTTCAAAGTGTTTGGTTCGATTTGAAATGAATCGATTTTCTAATTAACGGGATCGGTATTGACCTGATGGCGTTAATTTTCTGAAATTCATCTCAGTTGGATCTTTCGAGCTCAATTGCGTGTTTGGACCGAAAAACTTTAACAGAAGGTAACCAGGGAGTGTCGGCATAAACAATATGACCAACATATCCCAAAGAACATTCCCTCTCGTAAAGTCACCGGAGTTTCCGAAAAGGTTCACTTTATCCGATGCACTTCTTGAAATCCAAAAATTGGAAGACTCGTTGAATGGTGACTGTGACAAACGAGGCGCGCTGGGGTATTTTTGTTTTCTTTAATTAAGGTGTTTTTCCGCTGAAAATGGCTCCAGAAAAGAGGGCCGTTTTGTTTCTTCAGCTTCCGTTAATAGATGGCTCTGGTGAAGGAGTGGAGATGGTTCAGCCACACGGCGGGGATTGGTGGCGAAGAAATATAATTAGGTTTCTGCATCAACGGAGTTCGGGGTCATTTCTAGGCTCACGAATGGAATCTCGTGATTTTACACCAAAATATGTAAGACAATTCGTCATTAAAATATTTTCCTCAGATTTTAAATCCCAACAAAAGTTTATAACTTTCCGTCACGGACGTTTGAAAACATAACGGTAAAATTTTGGCTAATTCTTAACGGAGTATTCGTCTCAGAGATTAAAGTTAGAATTTGGAAGTTGCATTTTATCATATTTAGTTCCAAATTATATTTATTTATTATTTACCCATTTAGGGCGGCAGATACCGTTTTTGAGAAATTCAATTCGCCAAGACACAATCGCTATATCTCTGGAAGAAGTGGAATGGAAATTCAAATAATATGGGAAGTTCACAGAGAACTTTCATTTAGGATCAGAAATGCGGATTGAAACAATATTATTTTCCCCAATCCATCGCATTCAGGTGTTTATTGTGTGATTCACTTTTAGCATCGGTATATTACCAACGATTTAGGAATATGTTTGCATAAAATTCGCTTCCTTTTATTTGATTGCGGAACTATTTATATCAGTACCGATTGTACTCTATTGTGTTATCCACAAAGACTTGATTGAGAAATATTCCAAACGATTTTCTAAGGACCAATGAGCAACTCATTAAGAACTGTCCAAGGTAAAAATACGCTCTGGGATGAAATTTATTTCGTATATATTTCCGGAGATAATGATCAATTTATGTGAAAGTAGAGCGAGATTTCTTTTAACAATCACCCGTTTTTTATTTAAGATTCAGCTCCCAATTTTCTTTTGATTAATTTCGTTGGTTTCATCATCGAAATATTTCTTTCAAAACGGACGATTCATCAAGGACGTCGTTATTTCATTGTGAATTACCGTAGCTAATCTGTTTTCAAGTCAGCCTCATTATAAATCATTTTTGGAAACACATAAGTTTTTCTAAAGCTAATTACCTATGAGTTAGCGAAGATAATTTACGAGTTCGTTGATAAAAATGGTTTGCAGACAATTTATTATGTGTCTCCTATAAAAATTCTCATTTCTCAAGCAAAGTATATATCATATCGACTGTATAAATATAGATAGCCTTGTTCGCCACACAAAAAGTTATGAAAACATATGCATCCCATCAGGAAAAAGAGCTTCGAATTAGTCGAAGCAGTGTACGGAACAGCTGACCTTATATCAGTAAACCAACAGCTGTGTCTTAAGCAAGCAGTATGTAACAAAATCATAGATGAAATTTGGCACTATCTGTTTGTAAGTTCTTTCACGTAACACAGATCCCATAATAAGCATATAGTTATGACATTTGTTCAACGCAAAAAGTTTAAAAGAAATTTTATGTGTACTTCACAGTTGAATGTTATATATGAGAACATATATATGAAAACAAATTCCTTTTCAATGTTCCAAAAATATGATATATTATGTAAAAATAAACACGTAGTATCTATAATACATAATTCAAAGTATCAGAGTTAGCATTCAAAATTGTAATAAAAAATTGAGTATAATTAAAAGGGAAAGCGATGATGGTGATGAAATAATCAGTCTATGCTTCCGTTTTAGATTATTCATCCTTTTTAAGGCTAAAACGCATGGACGTAACATTCTTGCTAAAAATCGTATTGCAAAAAGAATATTAGAATTTGGAAATGCTATGGAAAACTTAAAGTTAAAGCCTTGTAATGATCTAGCCCAAAGTATTCAAAATAGTTAAATTGTTCTATGATGCATCTCATCGTGATATTCATTAGCTCTTCTATTTTTCATGTTAATCTTTTTAATTTCCGTAAATACAATTAAGGAATCTTCTATTCATATTTACCCTTTCGGTGGAAGTACATTCAATCTGCTATTTTGGCAATGTTATGACATTTCATCCCAACATGTGAAGTTTAAGCATCACAAATCACTCGGATGGAATTCCATTGTCCATTCGGTTTTCAGCGAAAAACAAACGTCTTGCTCCAATAAAGGCAATTACGTTAAGATGCAGACGAGGAGAACCTCTCATACTCCCGAGGAAGTCGACACCGGTGCTCATTTGTCATCGCCGCTCATAAAGATGCTCGGCTTCACTAATACGCCACGGTTGCTATCTCGAGGATATTTTTTCAGGGTGCGCATCTGGATGCCGCATGTACAGCCTTCGCCACTCCTCATACCAACTCCTCTGGCGACCCTCTTTCAAATCTCCCCATTTCCTTCTCTAATTGGACCCCACTTTCTTGATTTCGGTGGCATAGTAGAGGTTAAGATTTTGTCGGGTCAAGACGCCTTTCTTTAGAACTTCCGGTTGAGATTAGCCTCGCTGATGAGCCATTTTACCGTTGCGCAGTTTGTCTCTGTCTTTAATCTTTTCACTGGAGGTTTTCAACTCTCAATCACAGATTTGTTTTAAATTTGAAGATATACTTTGGATTATTATTTATGAGATGTTTCACGAAGTTTGCCATTTACGTTTCCATTTACTTTAAATTTAGGCGATTGTGTTTGCTAAATGAAATATTGATGCTCACAGTCAAATCACATTTAGTGCAACGAATCTCATGCAGAACGTGATACATGAGGTTCGCATCCGATGCCAACAATTTGTCTCATAGTTAAGTTATGACATTAAATGTTAAGTTCAGTTCCATCATATTCTGATGGAATCACGATCCTAATCTTGCTGCAGGTGTAGTTTATTTCGTTTATTTATTAGCGAAACTTGTAACATTATGATTACATCCGTGATATTTATATTGAGACTAATCAGCCGTGAATTAGAATAATGCTCGATCTTGAAGCAATGGTTTTATTCCGAAGATAACTTTATTTTCATCCGTGAGAGCTAATGATAAAATTGAAACTCTGATACGTAGACGTAACATGCTCAATTGTTCATTATTTTATATATTTTAACCTTTTTATTTTCAGGATAAAATTTAAAAGGTTGTTTTTAAACGATTGTGTTTTGACTTAGATTTATTTGTGAATACGGCTTAACTATGACATTTGTCTTCGCTTTATTTGGCTTATCTCCTGTATTCTCAATTGGTTCTTTGCATTATACCAGGCCACTATCAGACAGTAATAAATAGTAATGAGCAGTAAGAATAATGGTATTGGAATCCATTAAGTAGATACACTTCCAATTGTGGCAAGTGGAAGCTTCTACGAAAGAGAGAGGCGATTGAGAGGAATCAGATTTAATTCTAAGAGGAGGAAAAGTAATCTTTACACCGTAATATAATGGATCACAGAGGATTTCAAATACTTACGGGTGTAGTTCTGTTTATAAAATGCATTCATCCTTCCGATTCCCCCATAAGACTCCTAACATCCAGAGATTTGGTATCGTATCCCATAAATGAGAACAGATCAGATCTTCAGGTCCACCCTAAGGAGCCGCCATTAATGATCCCTCTTCTTTCCCTCTCATACGCCGTCACCTCTTCCCTCCTCAATTTGTCTTCCCTGCCTCCGGAGAAGTGTTGGGTTAAGTGGCAGCCGAATGAGCGGCCCTGCTAGACAGCTTCCCCCCGCGGGAGGACCTGTCAAGAGAGGTGGAGAGATAAAGCGGTCAAAATTAGGAGAGGCGGAATTAGGACGGAGATTACATGTGCTGTTGCTTAGGCGATAAGGATTAAATCAGAATAGATGTCTTCTGTGCTTCCGATGTGATCCAATTAAAGGATGACGATTGGTATTTCAAAACTCCAGTATTTCTCTTTATAGTTGAAATTCCTAATGTTATCGATTAATTTAATGGTAACTTCATTATTACCATTAAGAAGTACGTCGAACTATCTGCTAACTAGTATAGAACATCGGTATTGGTGAACTCATAGTATCTGATAATAGGAATTGAAGTGTATTAGTACTTACGAAGATAGAAAAATGAAGAAGACGCTAATATGGACCCAAAGGTAAACCAGATATTTTGATATTGATTTTGCGATTCTGCTTATAAAAAACGAATGATTCTGCTGTGCGGTTATTTCCTTAAAAATACTCCTTGATACTCATTGTAATTTACGGCAGTGCCTTTAAACATAGAAGACACTTTATGCGATGGACATTAATGCTTTGAGAAGGGTTAGTAGTGGCGATAGAAGAAAGACTCTTTCCATCTCTCTTCTTCCCTCGTGATGGATTTCCACAATGCGATGCATTCCTCTGTGGATTTAGGACAAGGAGTAGTTTCACATCAATAAATATAAAAAAAAATCATTTACCAAATACCTTCGAATTATGATTCCCGGTGAGATACTTTCCTTGTTATTATTAACGTAACGCGATAAAATTCTCTCGTGTGTTATTTCATCCAATTCATTACTCATGCCTATCTTCTTATGCCGAGTTACGTTATATGTTATGTATAAATAAATATATCCGTATTTAATCAGTATCCATTTAAGTAAATGACTAAAACCTTTTAAATTTTCATTGATTAAATGATTGTTGGATGAATGATAATTTTTGAGACCATGGGTTGTTGACATCTCGAAACTCATATTGAGAAAATGGAAATTTTAGGAAGGAGGAGAAAATGAAAGGAAAAAAGATGATTTGGCATCGGACCAAGTATTGTATCTCATTGAAATCAGCGCTTGTGTTATGAATTGAGTTCCATCGAAGGAACAGCTCCCGAGAGGTGCTGAGAGAGGCGATTGGCCTTGATGGAGTAAAAAGAGCCGAAGCCGTTAATAATTAAAGTGATCGGTCAGAAGCGAAAGGAGGGCTCGTTGTGGATGACAGAGCAGATTCTTTGGAATGTGACAAATTGGATGGCAGATCATGTGAAATGAGTGTGTCACGTTAAGGAAGCAAAAAACGCCCAGAATGAATTAACTCTCTTCAGAAGATGTATTTTGAGTCGCCCACTTTGAGTTGCTTTTGCTTAAAACCCGATTCTTACCAAAGAATACAGCGAAGGAAAATAAAATTATACAATTGCATTGATTAAAATAGTATTTTATACCTAAAATTTCTGACTTATGCGAGGTCGTTTTTCATTTTATTTCCTCTCTCTTTTGTAAAACTGTTGTCATCGTTACTAGCTTTTGTTAAAATTATCGCGTTCATAGAAGGGAAGGGTCTTTTCTTACGCCCATAGCTGAAAATTGCTAAGATATCGTATGTGGAATGAACTACGAGATGGGAAGATGTGATTTGCTTGTACCAAATTGGATAAATCCTTCTAATCATGAAAATTTAAGCATTTCTCTAAGCCAGGGGTCTCCAAACTTTTCAGCCCGAGGGCCGCATTAAATATCAAACAGCAGTTCGGGGGCCGACTACACAATCGAGGTCCAAATAAGAATCGAAACACAGATCTTGTTTTTATTATTAATTTAATATTAAATATAATAATTATTCAATTTTAATTCGGTGAAAATGTTAAGTCCACGTAAGCAACGGCTGATCTAGGCAGGATGCACGTATATCTCCGTGATTATTTCCCGTGGATAAAAAGGCTCCACGGACCGGATTAGAGGGCTTCGCGGGCCGCATTCGACCCGCGGGCCGTAGTTTGGAGACCCTTGCTCTAAGCTATCAAAACGTAATCGGAGACGATGTTCTTTAGCGAGTGAATGAACCGACGTGCATAATTTTCGAAGCGATCGCTTAGTGCTTTTGATGATTTATTCACAAAGATGTTGTGGAGTATGGGCATTGAAATTTTGATAAAAAACAAATATACGTTCAAATTTGTTGTATGATTTTAACTTTTGCAATTAACAGAGTGAAATAATTCGAGATATTCAAGTTGGCCATTTTTGAATTCTTTTTGGAACAATGCAGAGACGGTACCAAAATCAAGCAGTAATTGCCTACATAATGTAATAATCTTATATAATATCCTAAACTTTATACCGAAATTAATTAAATATAATTAATCAGAGCATTTCTTTTTAATTCTTTTCTTCTTCCAATTGAACCAATATTCCAAATTCTCTCTATTTACTAATTTCATTACCGTTTTGGTAAACCTTTGATCAAAATCAATTCCTTTAGGCTTAGTATTCTCAGTCACCGCTCGAATTTATCGCTACGAGCTTGAAAGAAGGAATAGTTATACATTAAGATGGGTGATTAATTTAACTTATTTAGCAGCCACTGTAAATGCTTTTAAAATTAGAAATCTGCGCAAATTCTAGCGAAGAAATAGAGCGTAATCGGACGGACCATTGTATATAAAACGGTCTCATTATATGAAGAGAGACGGAGGTAACGATGCGCAACACTTTCGGGTGGTCCCTTCGCAATTAGTCAGGAGGCTGTCGAACGACCCACTGTTTTCGCTTTCCAATGAATTCCATTCTTTTTTGTATTAACCAAGTTTTCTCAGAGGAGGTCTGGCATAGTATATGTTTAAAATATAAACAAAGTCGAGGTAATACGGAATAATTTTAGAGCTCATTATCGAAACTAATCCCTCCAAGCCTATGAAATTAATTACTTTTAGTTGGAAAGGTTTTTTATTCATACTTAGGGTAGGTACGATATTTTCCGCTTTTTTCTTCATTATATTTATCACTAATTCATGATCTATGATATCATATCCCAGAATTACTTCATGCAGTTTTTATTTATGGGTATTAGGATATTTATAATGATAAAGTCTGCTAAATCTAATAACTGAAAGAAATAAATACTACTAAGTGTTTCTCTTAAATTCGATTTGGGGAATTCTGTTATGAACAGTTGTATTTTATTTTATATGGCGAGTATATTCCTGAAATGTATTTGTGTTTAGGATGATGAATAATAACACATTTCTGTAGCTATTACATATATGGTTTTCTTAAAATCGCTCATTTTGCTCTTAAACTCACTCTGGAAAATCCTACGTGGAAATTCGTTTTTAAATCAGACGCTGGACCCGATTCCCGTCTCATGCTGAGGTTAAGGACCTGCGTCGAAAATGTATTTATTGTGTGTATATATAACTATTAAATAAAAGGGAATACATCGATTATTAAGTGGATAATCCATTGCTACCAAGTTAAGGTGATGGCATGGAAGTCCATGTGCAGAACATCCTCCTGGGAATTCTATGGGTCACTTTTTCACAAGGAGGCGATTTTTCAGGCAGCCGCAGATTTCGGTAGCGCCAATCTTCACAATTCCTTTCAGTGAACTCACGGCAGCGATTATATAATAGCCTCCCTTCTTGGAGCGTTGACGCTAATGAATCGGGTCTTCGGCTTCTCTGTTGGTGGAAAAATGATTAACCCATAAGGGCTTGCGTGAGTAGGGAAAATGAAGCTGTCAATGGTCTGCAGGTGCCATCTGCTTCCACCCACACTCTCCCTTTGAAGAGACCAGTTGCTCCTGCAAACAAGGGAAGTGATTTGGGGGGCGGAAGCTGTTATGTCACGCGTCTAAACATACACCGAGGCATAAATCAGGTGCTAGGACTGAGTGTGATCCTATATGACTAATAGCAAACTTTGATGTTTATTTTGATATCTTCTATGATGTCCTAGCTGAAGATCTCTAAGCGGAATTTGGAGATTACCAAAGAAAAACAAATAATATTTCACGGAATAATTAAGGAACGATGCCTTTTTTCCTGAAAGATGCTGGGATTCAGTTGAGAGCATAGTTATCTCTCATTTTCTCCGTCTTTTGGCGGAAGTGAAATTGCCGTTGGCGATTTTTTTACGGAGCTGCGCAAAGAATCATTGCAATTATTTAACAACTTTTCTTCGTGTAAATTACAAAGTGAACCACGTATGACCACCATGCAATTTATGTATCCAAAATCATTAGCACATTGGCGAAAAGTATAGATCTCTAAGTAAATAGCGGGCGACCTACAAATTAGGTTGGCGGCATTTATAAAAGTGCTATTCTGCCGCCCAGAGAAGAATCCCAGAGGGAATGAATGGCAGTGTTTCATTCAGGGATCTATTTAGCATCTGTCGTTAAAGATAGATCGTTAGTGATGTATGGATGAAATGGCGGTTTACATATATTCTACTGGAGTGAATCTAAAGTTTTCGCAAGCAAACATATTTTTCGCTAAATAGTAATATTACTATATTATTAGTGGTTATGTAGTTTATTTTTTATAAACTAAAATATATGTACGGAAGAATTGTCATGGATAATATAAACGTTTCTCTTATGTATCATATGAACTATTTCATAAATAATTTTATCGGAAAATAGCAACTAAAATAAATTATTGATAGTTGCTATAATTTCGCTCTAAGTTTCTTCTTCTCAATAATCACAAAAGAGATTTATTATTTTATTCTTCTCTCAAATACCAGATTATGATATTTTTAAAATTACTGAAGAGAAATTACTCTCTTGTTCCAATGAATTTTATTAAATATTAAAATTTTGCTGATTATAAAGCAATAAGAATGTCAAATTCGAATCCTCATCTTTGTTTAGGCGATTAATTTACTAGCAAAAATTGGACTAATTAACTAAATAAATTGGATTAACTCTGCATTTGAGATCAAGTGCTAGGAGATGATAAAATTGTGGTATGGGAATTGCCTCCAAAGGTGAATTGAGGCCCCTTGGGCAATTTTAGGTATTGACGGAGAAGTGCTCTCATCGCAGAATTAAATGGAGATAAAAGAATCCATTGCTACGATCTACGAGAATCATGCAATATCACACATTTTCAAAAGCGTTGGCGTTCTTTGAGAATGCGAAACCCCTGGAATTCCAAACTCTTTAGTTAATAGTTTCATAAAAGAAGGCATATTAGAAAAAGTAAAAAGATGCAGATACTTAGGAACCATGATAAGTGATGATTGGAGAAATAAGGAAGAATAAAAGCAAGAATAGCGATGGCAAAAGAGGCCTTCAGCCAAAATAGAAACTTATTATGCAGTAAGAATCTAGATATGGGTCTGAGAAAAAGATTGACAAAGTGCTATGTACGGAGCATAGCAATGTATGGATGCGAGGCATGGACGATAAGGAAGTGGGAAAGGAAGAGTATTGAGGCGTTTGAAATGTGAGTGTGGAGAAGGATGGAGAAGGTGAGATGGGTGAATATGGTGAGGAACGAGGAAATCCTGGATAAAGTGAAGGAAGAAAGAAGGATGGTGATGGAAATAAGAAAAGCTAACTGGTTGAGCCACATAATTAGAGGGAATAGCGTACTGCAAGTGGCATCCGAAGGCGCAGTGGAAGGAAGGAATAAGAGAGGAAGAATAAAGATGGTGGGTGAGGTGAAAATAAAGAATATTAGAGAGACTAAGGAGTTGGATATTGATAAAGAGGAATGGAGACAGCAGTGGCGTGCGGGACCTGCTTCAGGGCAGAACACCATATGATGATGATGAAGATCAGCGCAAAGCAGAAATGTCGACATGCGAATTTTTATATTTCGCTCATTTTTTCGCCGGTTTGCAACTTTTTCGAGGAAAACATAGTTTTATACAGAGATATTAGTCATAGTCGGTCACCTAAATCAGGAAAACTTATTTTTGAATGGGGAGATTGTAATTTAAATTGAATTTTTCCCTTCCTTGATCTCTAAGTTGAAGTGGGATTTAAAAGTTGCTTCTTCCAACCAGGGTCCGAATATTCATTGCGGACCTCTTTTCTTACGGAAGGATATTAGGAAATAACATCGATGATTCACATGCACGAATATTATTTATTTATGAAACATATTACAATGTTAATGGCATCAGAATTATTATAACGTAATAGTTAACGCCAGAACCAAAGAAAATGTGAAAATCCGTTTGCTATAATTTATGGAAATAAGAATCTAATATATTTCCCGCTAATTACTCTACTCAGTTTACGGCAATGAGTTATTGAAAATGCTTTTTAGCAGAAACAAATCGATTCATCAAAGATTAAATACGGCCTTTTGGTTGACCGGATGATAGGTTTGAAAATAGCTTCAGACAACTTCCCGTATGCTTTTACCTAAGATCTAAACATAATGTCGCAGTCAATTCCCTACGTTCCTGGACAACAAATTTTCAAAAACTTCCGCCAGAGGGACGATATATAGTCGTGAGGCACATAAGTCACTTCGCACCGCTCCTCCGGACTGTCATATTCCCATTCCTCCTCTTTTGACTCTAAAAATAAAAAGGCCGCTCTCAAAACACTGCGAAGATACAGCTTTCACCCTCGCGTATTTATATATAAATATATATCCACACTTCACACAGCCACAGAGGCGTGACAGCGGAACCGAAAACATTAAACAGACTACGGCGTAAAATAATCATAACAAACATGAAACATTTCCTCTTTTCTTTGCTTAGATTGTTTCCCCAACTAGAAGTAGTCCCACCGAAATCGATTTCACAGTGTGTCCGCTGTATTTATAAATACACGCATTTCGTGCAGGCGAACGTTTGCAATCGTTGCACAGAATCAGTGTCAACGACTGGAGTCTCGGGAGTCATAGCGATAAAAGTTCGCCTTTACTCACACAACGTTCATAATTATTTTAATTGCGTTGATGTTCTCTGAATTATTTACATCCATATATCTTGTTAACTGCAATTTCCCGATTTCTATAAAAAATCGGAGGGCTATTTTTCAAATCTTCGATTATATTTGCTCGCATTCTTAAGATGTCGGTCCTTTTCTTCACCATCGGCGCTCTCATATTTCAGTTCACCTCTCTCCTTCTCACCTCTTTCTTTTCTCCTCTTTCCTTCTCACCTCTCTCCTTCTCATCTCTTTCTTTTGTCCTCTCTCTTTCTCAGCTCATTCTTTTCTCCTCTCCTTCATTCTTCACCTCTCATTGCCTCCAAATATCTTTCTTCGCCTAATATCCTCTATTTCATCGCTCTCTTTTTTCCTCATTTATTATCTCATGTGTTATATTACTTTAATGTCTATTTTTCACGCTATTGCGAATAAAGTGGAATTTAGATATATAATAATTCTTATCGTTTTAAAATGCCAAAAAGTATTCCTGTATAGTTTTTCAGGATTATAGTTATTATAACGTAAATTATATTACATTTACTTTTTCGGATTGACTATTGGTGGATATATTTCATAGGTTTCCCTAACTGAACTCAAAATGTATTTGGTCTTTTCTATTGCTATTTATTTCTTTCACCTGTGCTTTCTTAACTTTTTAAATTTTGCTTTAGTACTTCTATATTCTAGGAAAATAGGTAAAGGTATTTGCACGAAATGGCGTGCATCCAAGATAAATCCAAGGAGGAATAGACTTGAAAAAAGTCCAACGAGACCGGGAATCGAACCCGGGTCTCCTGATTGCCTGTAGGATGCTCTGTCCGTTGAGCTATCCCGCCGAAAGTTCCTTACGCAGTCAGGAGACCCGGGTTCGATTCCCGGTCCCGTCGGACTTTTTTCAAGTTTATTCCTCCTTGTGTTCTATATCCTACTTTTAAAAGCTAAAATATTTTCACAGAGATCCTGAAATCAAATAGGCCGTTTTCAACCTAAGGATTATCATTATTGCGAAATTCGATGAAGAATCAATTCATCTCAATTGACAGTATTTCGTATTTTAAATTATGCGTCGATGTCTGCAGTACAGACTCTATACGTTATATTCACTTTCAGTGATCGAGTGGGCAAGTTGATTAGAAACTGACGCCTTCGATTAAAGCTCAACTGATAAATTCATTAATCATGCCACACTTTGACTACGGTGATATTGTTTACCAAGACTTATCCAAAGAATTAGCAACCAAATTGCAGCGTACCCAGAATGCATCGGTTCGGTTTATCTTTAACTTAAAGAAATTCGACCATATCTCGGGTGCGTTTGAGAAATTTTCTTGGTTTAAGCTCGCTTCTCGTCGAAAATTATACATCTTAACAACAACTTACCGTGTCATGCGATTACAAACTCCCGATTACCTCTTTTCAGAATTTGTCAGCTTAGGGTCGGTACATAATTGTAACACTAGAGGAAGAAACAATCTATTCATTCCAAATCACAGGACGGAAATGCTACATAAATCCTTTGCAGTGACCTCGGTTAATTTATGGAACGCCCTTCCGCATAGTATCGAATCTTCCTGTTCTATCCACACTTTCAAGAGGAGATGCCTTTCGTATCTTCTAGAGAATCAATTACACTAATTATCTCCATCATAGCATTTTACATTTTACCATAAGTCAAGCTCGTTTTTTCTTATGTTTTCAAGCTGCACGGAACAACACTTCAAACTTATTTCTTTACTTTGAATATTTTTTTCGTTTTTGGTACTACAGTTTACATCCGGTATAACCTTTTCTTTGTTTTCCTATTTTGTATTTCAATAATATTAACTTACTTTAGATTATTGTTTATGCCTAAATTATGATTTTAACTCTCTTATATAATTATTGTAGAGCGTTATTTTTGGATTGATCGTGTTTTATTTTCCTTTTTTCTAGATCAGTCATATTTTTTATCACAAGTGTATGTATCTACTTACTGTATTCTCTGCATTTCATTTTTTATCAATTTTCATCATTTGTCTTGATAATATGTCTTTAACACTTCTTGTGATTTTCCAGGTTATATGTACATTGTTTTCTTTAATGTCTTTTAGTTTTTGCTATCGGTAGGTTTGCGCAGGTTGTTCACACCCCCCTTCTTTGTGGGTGTTTTCCTGCAGCGGATATTTTTTCCTAAGCTTTTCTTTGGTTTTTTTTTAGATCCGCAATCCCTTCTCACATTTTCTTCTATTTTCCTCTAAGTTTCATTGAAACATGTAATATACTTATAATAATGTAACAACTTAACTACAGGTTAGATTGAAGAGGAGACTTTTTAGTCTCAATCTCGCTCAATAAAGACCCCTAATAATAATAATAATAATTAGACAGGTGAGATGCATTCAACCGAACCTTGTGCAATTTAGAGTTACTCAGCTTTTTCGTTTCCATTTAGGATTATAAGTTCGCACGACTACGACTACTCTTTCACTTCAACGATTTCCTACGGACGTGATAATGAAAGGATTTGCAACGAAAATATTTCAGTAAAACTACAGTTTATTCTTAGATATCATTCCTAAATCACTATAGCGGAAAACATCCGAATTTTCGTCATTTAATTCTTTTCTATTTTTGTTGTATGAAATTGAGATTTTTCATAATTATTTGTCTCTTTTTCGGTCATTTCTATCTTAGCGTATTCCTTCCCCTCCCTTCACGTGACGTCACTCGCCTCATCTTCTCTCCCTCCACGTGACGTCACTCGCCCCTTCGGACGCTGACAAACAAGCCGCTGTATTTATGGCTGTCAAAAGGATGAGAGGTGAGGAATAAATAGGATGAGAGGAAACTTCTCTTTTAAAAGGCGAATGATTTATGCTTCGAACATGTCTTCTTCCTCTCATTCAATCGCCTTTGTCCTCAAAGGAATTTCATTTATCTGTGGAACGTCTTCATCCGAAGCTATGGGATATCGCTTGACGTTTTTGTGTTGTCATTATATGGGGAGAAAGTCCTTAGTCTGAGTCCCTGTCTACTTGATATTTTTCTCTCTTGTGTACTACTTGGTTTTGGAAGGTACATGCCTAGCATAGAGAGTATCTATTCTATCTATATATTTATCGCTTTCATACATCGTCATTCCTGGCTTCTGGAAGTCCGCTATGACGGAGAGGTGGCGTCTTAGATGTCCCGTGTGTGCGCAGTGGTGGTGCCATCTTCGATGGATCCTCCACAGTGCACCACATAGAATGAAGGAGAGAATGCGCTGTCGCGGTAACTGATTAAATCATCCACCCGGCAACTCCAGGGTTGGAGTCCTGGCTTCGGCAGACTTTTTTCCTTCAGTTATTCTCAATATTCATCGCTTATATTGGTTAGCTTATCAAAGTGTAGTTAATCTTACCAATTGCGAATTAATTTTGCAAATTTCTGGATCTTCTTTTGCAATAATATCCATGAATATTCTTCTTGCGACAAATAAACAAATGAAAGGAGATTCTGAGGGAAGATTCAAATCTCCATGCTACAAATTGTTGAAATGATTATTAGAAATAAGAACATTTTAAATCGGATGCGTACTGAAGAAAACAATTCTTTGAAGTGAATAAGAAACAGATGGTTGTCACTATCGATTTATTTTGTTAGTATTATTATATGTATTTGCTTTATATGTGCTTTGAGCGATTATATCATTAAGCGTTACTTCATAAATATGAAAGAACCGTCTGTGGCTTCCAAGTATTTGCAATAACATAGGCAGACATTTTTCAACAAAAAGTTGAAAAATGTCCGCCTGTGGCAGGGGGTGTAAACACAAGTTAATCTAAACTGCTTCTTTACCCTGTTATTGTCATATGATATCGATAAAATTCGCACATAAAACCCAGTTTGTGAAATACAAATATTTTGTCCTTAAACGAGCCTCACATATTTCTCCTTCAATTTACAGGATCCTCGGTCGATTTAATCATTTCGAGTGAAATAAACGCAGCAAATATGGAATTTAGAAGGCACAGATGGGAGATCAGTTTCAATAAAGATCTGCTTCCGTATTTGTGGAAGGCAAACAACTTTTTAGTTCAAATAATTAGATGCATTTAAACGAGATGTCTTTCCAACATGTGATAGTGATGTATATAATACGGCCACCTTCTCTATATATTTTGGATCATTAAAAATATTAAGTAATTTCACTACCGATATAAATGTTCTTTAAATTCAGTATATTTCAAATATTTTTCCTTATGTATCAGATAATTTAAACGCATTTTCCACCGTCAATACCGAGGAAATATCTCCCAGATAAGATATACCTAACCCTCCGGAAAACCACCGCTTCCTAACCATTAATTTTCAACCACCTCCCGCAGTATTGCTTCCTTTTGTACACCTGATGATGGCCGACCTGTGCCGCAGTGTTTGAAAATATATGTGGAGATGCGTAAAGAGTTATCTTATAAGAGTAAAAGTTGCTTGCGTTCTGCAAGCATATTGATATTACAAATTTCAAGTCCACATTAATTAGAGAATGTACTCAAAAGAAAAAAAAAGGGATTGAAAATATTTTTAAAAATTGACGCATTTTTTTTTAAATAGGAGAAAATTTCATCCACGTGGCGAAAAACTCACACACATTTGTTGAGTTTCATATATAGATATAATAAAGAAGAGCGTGTTTCCCGTGACCCTTGTATTCCTTATCCTACCGGGATGTTGCTTAAAATATTTTCCAAATCAGATCAAAAATAATTAGGAATTCCTGCCATATGTTTTTAAATAGTCGAGACGCCTGGTGTCGAACACAGAATATTTTGTAAGATGTGAATACATATAACGCCCTGATACAAATAGGATTTATTTTATTAAAATTTTTAAGTTGATATCATACTGGGAAGGTCCAAAATTAAGATTCCGTTATCCCCATCTGAAACGCATAGGGTAATGTAAATAACTCACTGGGATCGAACCAAGGACCATCAGCGAAACGTTAAAAAACGTACATAGAATATATTTATGATTTATATCTACATGCCGAGTTTCAAGTTTCCATCTTATCAGGAAGTGTTTTTTAAAAAATCTTCAAAATCGCCGCAATGCATTTTGAATGGGAGATATTTGCCCTGACCTAGCGTCGAACCAAGGATAATCTTCGAAGATATATTTATATGAATCCTGAGAAGGAATTATATATAATAGTGGATATTTATATAACTTATACATCTCAAGGATTAATATCCGTTTGATGGTGAGGCAGTTTATTTAGAAAAGGCCGACTTTGATGAGGTCAGCCGATCCACAGCTACGCAAAATACCGAATTTTGCGTCTTCTGAAACTTACACTGCTCTTCAACGTCCTCACTTAAAATTCCAATTACATGCGCTACACTTAAATATGAATTACACTCTTACAGTGAATAGAATTAAATATTCCAAAAACAGGTTTCCTGGAGCTGAAAATAGATACTAATCTTAAAAGGCTGAAAATTATCAATCAGGATTACATGAAAATGACTTATTTAAAAAATTGGCATAGATACGTAATATAATGCTCTTATACGAAATCATTTCAGTGATAAAGTTTCGTTTAAATCTTAAAATAACCGTTGTTTGGTTTTCCCATGGCAATAAATATGGCTTCGAAGAGGTTCTTATTAACAATCACAGAACCTCGGAAATCATGGAATTCTGTTATATGATCATTATGATCGATTGCAAGTCACTGAATACTCATCCTTTGTTAGTTAACCCAGAAATGCAAAATTAGTTTTAGCGCTCTTTCGGCGCACTGCAATTCCATTTCTGCACAAGGTGCCAACCAACCGATTTAACTATCTCACCCTCATTCGTGTTTTATTATTTGTCTTCTTCTTCCCAACAAAAACCTTTAAAATTGAACCTCCGGATTCATTTTTAATTTTCATCTCATCCCCCACTCATCCTAAACACTCTTGCGGAGCACGGCTCAGCTTTTTTAAAAGCCTTTGCGGAAGTTTTCCAATTACTTTTAGAGCCCTCTCGGTGTTGGTGAAGGGGAGGATGCGGTGTAGTACTTTGGGAAGTAATCGGCTGTTGGCAAAGTGAGTTTGTATCTTGTAGCATTTTCATCCCTTCCAAACTATTTCTTTCGTTTTAAACTTTTTCTCATATTAGTCTCGTAATATTCATCGTGCCTAAAACATCACAACTATCGATTTCCTTACGTATCTATTCTTTCTCGTCATCACTGCAGAAGTCCTCAATGGTACGCCTACCGCAGGCCTAGAAATCATTTTGAAGTGCATGAGTGTTATAAGTCATTGATTTTGTAATTAAAAATATAAAAATTTCTCATGCTGACAATTTCATAAAAGGATGCATGATCAGCGGCAAATGGTTCGATATCGAAGTATCAAGGAAATAAAGCTTCATTTCTTTCCCTCTTTTACGATAAATTAAATCGACTGTGGATGCCTCATCGAATGATAATCCACGACTAGGAAAATTAAGAGTGAAAAATCAGAATTGCGTGAAAAGTGGCGTATCCATTGAAAGTGCGAGTGTAGTCAAGTACTCAAAGAGTTTCGTACTTACCATATAGAAAAGAAAGAGAAAAACCTCTGACCTGAAGAAGCCATCGGTATTGTTGGCGAAAGGTCGTCACCAAAAATGGTCAAAGTTGCTTTTCCGAAAATCTTTAGCAGCGTCAATTCTATGTGCAGGAAAAGACTCCATTCTAATTTCTTACTTGCTTGTCCTTAAATAGTCAAATCTATCTCTTACCCCACCAGTAGTTCAGTTCTCCATTACCGCGCCATTTTTAATTATCTTCGAGTAAAACACGGCTTCATAATGATACCTGTCCTTCCATTTGTTTTAAATATATCTTTCACTACCAAAAAAACGATTCATTCTCTTTTATTGCTTTGACGTACACGATATTTCTGCCTTCTATTTCTTACCGAATTCTTATCCAGTTTCTTGCTTTCTTCTTTTCGCACATTTGAGGTGCGCTTTTCGGCTGTCAAGGAAAGTTTGAGAAGATACTCCGCCGTCAGGGTCCGCGCCTCAACTTTACTTTAAAACTATTTCGTCTTTTATTTATATTAATGAGGATAATTTTTGCGTATTTTCTGTTTCAAACACATTTTTCGCTCCTTTTAGTAACGGGTGCTTGCGTTTGCCTTAAATCAGCCGCTGTAAACTGGAATCATATTTATTCTGTTGCCTCTAATTTTTGACAGAGGCTTTTTTTAAGAACTAAATGTCGTTTCCGTGAAAGCAGACAACCTCAAGTTTCGAAGGTTTTCTTTTTCATTTAAAGGTAGCTGCATCCTAATTTTTGTATACCGTTTCTTATAAATCAAAAACCCATCATAAATAGTCTAAAACGACCATTTGCTCGGTAAATGTAAGGACAACTACTTTTAATTCTATATAGATATCTATGTATCTGAACGAAACACCACCTGGTTTTATTCATTTTGATAATTTTTTGCAAAATTTTCTTTTACTTGTATTCTTTAGAGGAATGTCACACTTCCATTGTTTAAATTCTCTTTATTGCTCATTTTACTATCCATAAATAAAAGCTTTTTACTAATTTATAAGCTATAAGTATGAGTATTCTCTCCATCAAACAACGTTCATCGTTGAGAAAATAATATTCGTCCAACTTCCTCATCCCAATTTTTCCATCTGGTTAAGTTGTTTACACTGTGTTTTTGAAGAATTTTCGCATCAATTTTCTTGAAAGTCGAAGTTCATTTGTTTACTTATACATGATTTTTATGACATTTGTTTACTATCTCGTTATTTCGAGAGATTTATCTCGTTATAAAATAGGTCGATTCTTTCGTGAAATTTACTAAATATCTTCTGAAATAACTCATTTTTATAATCGAAAATCAGGAAATCGAAATATATTATGAATACTGTGTTTATTTATTTGTCAATCACAGAATAGGAGGTGGTAATACATTTGATTTTCATTCTCATAAATCATTCATAAGCTCCGAAATTGGATTACAAGCTGAGGTACTCTTAAATGTTGACAGTTTGTTCGCAAATTGCGTGCTTGTTATAGCGTTGGAATATCGTAGCGAGTGTTCATTTTAAAGGACTTTACCTTCGACAAGTCCTCCGCGCCTCACACAGTATTCATTGCTCCTCAAGGTGGCGCGTAATTATTTAATCCGCAGTTTGGAAGCCATGATTCAACTCAATATTCGACGAGCTAAGATTCGGGTAATTAATCTTCTCCTCTTTGGCGAGTAAGTGAGAATTAGAATAATCTCTTAAGAGTATTACTTATTACTTAGTGACTCGGATGGAGATGAAGCTCTATTGCGGTAATGCTGTTTTGTTTTTCAAATGAATGAATCACATCATTTCTACCAAAGAATAACAATGGAAAACAGCGATTATGGTTGAAACGAAAGCATTTTCTTTGATTACTCCGTTAAAACTGACTACTTAATGTTTTATTTAACTGCAAGTTTTAGAAAATAATAGTAACCCAAGTTTATACAGGAAGTGAAAAAGTAAAACTTCATTTCCATCGTTACTATTAATAATTAGTATAATCATTAATAAGAGCTTAGAATATATTCTGATTCGTAATGGTATGAAGTAGCTTAAGAGTTGCCTTTGTTTAATGAACTTATAAATATAAAATTCCAGAGGGTCTTTTTTTGTAAAAGCGGAGTAAAAATAGCTTATTTTTGTCTTTTTTACAAAAACTGTCAAATGTTGACTCAATTTTTAAAATAATAGAAAGTACTAGGAAGATGAAATTTTTTATTCATAAACTATGTATTGATAT
Source organism: Sympetrum striolatum (assembly GCA_947579665.1). NCBI lineage: Eukaryota > Metazoa > Arthropoda > Insecta > Odonata > Libellulidae > Sympetrum > Sympetrum striolatum. Next base: position 106,637,086 of record OX388343.1, on the reverse strand, counting down.
GTTATCATGCGCAAAGTTTCCCGTTGATTATATCTTTTCGTCCTGAAATATAAAAAGCCAAAGTTTTAATTTTTTTTTCGATCCGCAATTATTTTGGCCAGTTTTGCACAGAAATTTCTGCAAGAAGGTCGCTTTTACAATTATTTTTATTATTTTGTTTTATAGAGCTCAATAAGTTGTTCAAGATAACCAAAGTTTGTTTCCTTCATAAAACAATTCCCTGAGATACTATGCCTCAAAGTTACTGAAAACTCATAGCCATATTGAAGGAGGCAGCGACACGGGGTCAAACAAACTGCTATATCTCAGCAAGCATTCCATCGGCGAAAGTAAAACTTTAAAAATGTTCATAAGAGATATGTGTGAATGTCCATACAAAATTTCATCGAAATCCGTGATGGTCGAGTGGGGACCACCAGACCACTTGGCATGGAATGGCCCAATATAAGTAGATAACAAGGTGTTCCATGTATTCCTTTTATTGTATTTTTAGGAAAATGGATATCGTAAATAACTTTCGTAAGTAATTATAGACTTTGTCTCTCGTTATATGTTTGTGTGTTTCGAGCCCTTCACTACTTAAAATAACATCGGGTATAGGCCTCCTCAAATATTTTCCAATATTCTCTGTCCTGAGCTTCCCGTTGCCACGTAACACCCAAGTACTTGATGATGTATCTATTCCACCTGTCCATAGATCTTCCTCTTGGTATCTTCACATCTCTTGATATCCAGTTGAGAACTGCAGATGTCCAATGGTTGTCGTTTCTTCTCGCAACATGGCCAGCCCATCTTTATATGAGTGATCTTACCTTGTCTGTGATGTCCGTCATTTCAGTCATCGTCCTCACCCTGTTGCGTTTCCTGTCTCTTTTTGTGATTCCCAGCATACAGCGCTCCATGCTCCGAAGTCGCTGGGTACATATATATCATTTTTTTACGTCTTCATTTCTCTCATAATTATCGTCGATGCAATAATACATAGCTATATTACATAGATGACATTAATTTCAATTTTAGAATAAAAATAAGAAATATAATATTTAATGATATAGGTTTTAGAGACATATGAGGGAAACTAGCGAATGTGATATTTTATTTCATATGTTTAAGTCCATCACAGGACTCAGAAAACCTGCCTCCATTAAGATGGAATTTCATATTTCTCCTAAAAAAATATGATTCAATTGTAATCTGGAACTATTTAGTTTCGTTACAAGAAAAATTCATGGCTTGTTAAATTGTTCTGACCGGGTGGATACATGGTTAAATCAGCCTCATGGACATAGGAAGATCCCGGGTTCGATTCTCGGCCTTGTCAGACTTTCTTCATTATGAGGGATTCTTTAGTTAAGCTGATCTTTAGTTTCTGTATCATAATTGCCTTGATTAAGCACATTAAGAATGAGTGAGGGGATACTGATCCGATGCATTAATACTAACTAGAGAGAGGGGTCTTGGCGCGGCAGTAATATTCGCATAAACGCGGTCATAGCAATTTGAGGTGCGAACTAATATATTCGAGGGAACGTCTCACGGGAGAAGAGCGTCGCTTATCCGAAATACCAACTGCGGCGACCTTAAACCACGTTCCAATTAAGAGCAGCCGTTGGGGGAGCCATGGAACGTGTTCTCTCTCCTAAACACCATATCTCTCCTCTTTTTACAACCCTTCGGAGGAGGGGCTGAATAAAACATATCACACCGAAAGAGGGGATCATTCGCATCCTATCGCTCTGACGACGAATTATAAACGATGTGCTTTCCGTAATGTACGCTGAGGTTATTCCATGTTTCTCCCTTTCGTGAAGAGCATCATCAGAGAAACAAGTTGAAATCGCTGTGATAAATAATGATAATCACGTCACGTCTTTATTAGATGAAATTTAGTCTAACTAGACCAGTATTGCATTTATCCTATTAAATAGAAACAAGAGTATCCATACCCTTACCAGGACAAACCCGAGAGTGCTGTTGCCGATAATAGCATTTTGATATGATACGTATTGTTTGAGACTACTATGAACAGTATTTGCGAGCCCAGGCATGCGTGTAAACTGAGCTTAGGAAAATAGGATGACAATTAATCCGGGAAGTATGTTTATTTTAAGTAAAGTAAGTTTATTCGCTTAGCAAGCAAAAGAAGGTTTGGTAATGCCAAGATATGTTTAAACGGATAATTGGAAATTTTATGTCGTTAAAAGAATCTTAAAATTACGGAATGAATTACCCGTAGCCATTCTTAATAAACATGAGTTAGACACGATTAATCAAGAACTCACAGTTAATTATTTAAAGGTGCGTGCAGGTTTCTATTTCTGTTAATCTTTCGATTTTTTGCTGTTCCACTATCTCACATACCTCATTCGACATCATAAATAGTTATTATGTAATATCAGGAATGCAATGTTGACTCATACTAAAAACTCAAGATTTAACGGTTTCAGTTAATGAATACTGTTTTGCTATTTTTCAGATTGGGTTGAATAATACAGATTCGGCTCACTGATAGATGAGCCAACGTTTCCTGAAAATGCGAATTGCCGAACCTTAATGCGTTTTCATGATTATAAAGTAGTGCAGTAGTTTAACGTCAGCGATTACGTTTGACGATGTGGGACCTGAACGGAGAGTACATTTCGGACAACAAATATTTCTGCAAAAAAATTCGGGAACGGTCTATGCTAAGCGATGAATGTCAACGTTCAGGTGATTGGGAAAATAGAACCGATGTCCGCATTGTGCGTATCATTTAAAAATACAACAGCACATACGCATAAGCGCGTTCGGAGGGTGAGAAGGACTTATGTCGAAAACAGAGGTCAGTTGATCCATCTCTTAAAAGGAATATTCGAGAGGGTACATTTGCCTCCATTCACACACGTACACACGCGTAGAGAGGAATGCCTATGCACGAGGCATTGAAACTAAATCGTGTTGATCGATATTCGATCTCCCGTCTTGTAGAATTTTACATTGATGATGTCAGTCGATTGCAGGAACATTTCAAGACAAGAGATTTAGCTCATTAAGCTTATTTCGTAGCTCGCAGCTTTAGGAAATAAGGAGGTTTGATTCAAGAAATAATTTATCCTTCTCTCTTGAAAGAGCGGTTTATTCTCTCGCTTAAACTCTTCGAATTTGCATTTCTTTGCCCCAATCTCTTCTTCTTGCGTCCAATTCCGCTCTGCCTGGTTTTAGCACCGCCTTCGCCCACGTTAATAATTGAGAGGGTGAATCCAAACAGCAAAAAGAGGAAATCGTCGATGCGCGCGAAGATAAGCACACAGAGGAAATGGAATGAAGGAGGGGAACAAATCGCCAAGGGGAAACAAAATGGTGACCTATTATGAATATGTATAATTTCTAAGGAGCGACTACAATAAATTGCATAATATTTCTTGTAGAGTCAAATTATTCGGGGAAGACGTCACACCAATGCAACTGTACAACGAAAGGCGATACTATTTGTAAAGAATTGCTACGATAAAACAGCGAGTGTCACTCAGATGTTACAGAACGCGGGATGGGAATCATTAGAAGATAGAAGACAAATTCAAAGGATAAATTTATAAAAAAGATCAGAGAAATAACGTTTTCAGATGATTTAACTGATATAATGCGACCCCCCTATTATTCGGGCCGTGCCCGAAATATTAGGGAAATAGATTCTAGAACGAATCGTTTCAAAAATTCATTTTTTCCGCGAAGTATACGCGAATGCAACCGTTTAGGAAAATAGAGTCAAGGTGCTTGCACCCCCTGCCACACGCCGAAAGGCGGCTTGCAGGGTTCTTACAGACATAGACAAGCACATAGACATAGACATAGACAAGCACAGAGCAGGAATCACAACTTATCCTCTTGCAATCTGATGTTGAATATCCGCTGAAAGAGGCTGCTAAGAATACTCCCTCAGTAAATTAAATGGCGGGACGATTCGCAAAGTAGTATGTATGGAATGCAATTGAGGTACAGTCCGTTTGCGAAATAGAGGCCGTCACTCGGTAGCCTACTGCGCAGATGAGCCTAGTCCAACTCAAGGAGAGGCATTGAGAGTTGAGAATCGCAAAGTATTACAAGAAACCAAAATCTGACGAGTTGCAGTTCCCCCTAAAAGTTCCCCATTTTATCCTCTTATTCCCCCATCGTCATCGGCTTCTATTTCTCGAACGGACTATGAAATGAAATTATAAGGAACATTAATAGTAATAATAGCGTAATTGAAGTGCAAGATTGAGACAATTCTCATTTTAAATCACACCCTAGGAGTTTCTCATTTGATAAGAATTCATGATCAATTTCGAATACTTTAGTTTGAATTCGATTTGATTCATTGACTATCTCTGGGGAATTTGATCTGCTGGATGATATCTTAAAAAAAAATTTTCCTTTATGATGGCCGAGGTCAGAAATGGTACTTCCCTGTAAACTATCTATAAAGATTTTCCATGTGCTCTTTGCAGTAGTCTATACGAGTATATATATTATACTATATAGCATAGTAGCTTAGCTATAGTTTCAGTAATTATCATAATTATAATGAACGACGATCTGCTTAAATCTTGGAAATATTACGGGATATGTTATTTCGTTAGAGCTGAAGAAGCCAAAAACAAGTTTAGAGTCGAAGGGAAATAATTCGTCAAACACCGAAACAAATTCGATGCGAATATATGATGAGCGTCAGTTGAAACAGTTAATGGAACAGTAAAATGTGTTCGGGACTTATCGATAGTTAAGCAAAAAACTCGCGACTTTACTTTGAGATCTGTAAATGTGAGGTCAAATTGATAAAAATAACTCGAATGCCCCTGTACAGTTAGTTTCGTAATGAATTCACTTTTAATGACAGGAAGCCGTTTTAATTTGTAATATATTAGATGGATTATTGAAAAATATTGGATAGTTAGTTACTTCGCTTTAGAAAAGTGGTTCAGTGGCTCAGGAGATGACATTTATCTAATAGTCCCTGCATAAATGCAACTTTGTGTTAACGTATTTATCGGTTAAATTGTGTACAAAGTGGAAATTGTCGGTTTCGTAATCTGTCGGTAGATTTTACATATATGGATCGAGGTATTTAAATTTTTACTTTTTTATTTGACATATTTTGATGCTTAGCCGTTTGCGCGTTTTCTTTTCTTGCGCTTTTCTTTTTTTCTGCGCTTCGGACGTCGAAGCTCAGATACAGCGCAGCATCCTGCCTTTCTGCGCCATCTATCGGAGAGAGCGCAACCCCGCACTAAACGTGCTCTGTGCTGCTACCTGTGGACAAAAGGCAAAGCTCTCTTCACAAAGGGCGCGCACATTCAATTGGATCTATTGTCGTGAATGACGTCATGACTCTCTCGAGATGAATCTCTGTGGAGAAATTTGTTACGATGACGGAAGTTAGAAAAAGAGGAAACTGTTTATAATATCTGCATGCCTCAATGTGTAGAGAAGATAACGAAAAATGGAAGAAAATGTAAAACTAAAAACATAAAGAAATGCATACTAAAAAATGTAAAGAATTTGAAAAACTAGATAAGAAACATGAAACTAATAAATTGCATCAATTAATTAAAGAAATTAGTAGGACAGAAAGAGTCATACCTAAAGGAATAAAAGACAAAAATGGGAAAGCATTAGTGAGAGGGGAGGAAATACAAGAAAGATGGAAAGAGTATGGAAAAGAATTGTATGCAGAATGTGAAGTAGCAACAGAGATTGAAGAAGATGGATGGGAAAAAGAAGGAAATAACCACAATGAAAATTCACTAAACATACTAGAAGAAGAAACAATATTTGTAATAAATAAAATAAAAGCAGGCAAAGCAGCAGGAATTGATAAAATTCCTATTGAAAATTTTGAAATATATGGACAAAGAATCAAAAAGATCCTTAACAACACTTTTAAATGATATATTCTACGCAAGTATTTTACCAGATGACTTCAGAGGAATAGTTATGATTCCTATCCCAAAAGAAAAGAATGCAATAGTGTGTGAAAAATATGGAGCCATTAGTTTGGTTTCACATGCATGTCAAATATTACTAATGATAATTCTAAAGAGAATTAAGAAGAAAATTAAAGAGGAAATATCAGATGATCAGTATGGTTTTAGGGAAAAGAGAGGAGCACGGGATACTGTAATGGAATTTAAGCTAATTTTGGAAAATAATCTAAAAGATAATAAAAACACCGTTTTAGGTTTTATAGATTTCGAAAAGGCGTTTGACATAGCAAAACCAGAAAGTTTTAATACAGATGTTACCTAAGATTGGAATTGATAACTACTGCCTAAAAAATATTTCAAATGCTGTATAGAAATCAGGAAGCTGCTTTCAGAATAAATTCAGAACTGACAGAAAGGTTTGAAGTAAAATATGGAATAAGACAGCGGTGTATGATGTCACTATTGCTATTTAAGAAGTTGTAGAGGAAGCATTAGAAGAGATTAAGGATATATGTATAGGAGGAAGGAAATCCAACAATATAAGGTATGCAGATGATATAGTAATCATGACATCTTCAGAAGAGGAATTACAGTTAGCAATGCAAAGAGTTCATGAGGTGGGAACAAAATTTGGATTGAACATTAATACCAATAAAACAAAAGTAATTATTGTGGCTAGTAAAAAGAGCAACAGTTACTGCAATATATAAATTAATGACAAGCAAATAACAAGTCCAACAGTTTAGATGCCTAAGAAGTTTAATATCAGACGATGGGTACTGCAGTAGTGAAATAAAATCAAGAATTGGGTATAGGAAAGTTTTTGGAAATACAAGGATGTAATGAGAGATGAATGAGAGATCCATGAGACCTCCTGATTGGAGAGGCTACCAATTGATTGGTTCAATGTTTCTATATCAGTATAATTTCTGTAAGTGCACTACTTGGCTGGAACAAACCAATTTGTCTTTAGCAAGTGATTCTATGATTAATTTCAGTTTGTGTTCTTTAAAATCTTAAATTGGTCGTTTCTTTTTCACGTTTGAGTTTATTGACTCACATTGATCATTCAGTTTCTTTAAGAAATCTGCGGTGTTACTTTTCGATGTGTGGAAAATAGCGAATTGCAAGTTTTGATTAAACCATCTTATTTCAACGAAAACGAATTGCGTGTTCTTGTTTTATGAAAAGTTATTCATAATATTTCAAATGGGAAAGTCGCCGCTAATTATTTAGAATAACAATCATTTATGAAACATTTATGTCCTCACGAATGTTATGTGACAATATGTATTCTGATAGTTATTCCAGGCTTTGAATAAAAAGAGCAGCCAGCAAACAGATTTTATCGTCGACTTATTCTTGGTTTTATTTTTATTTACACTTTTATTTCAGTGATTGCATCGACGAAACATTAAATTTCATCATTCATAAAATCTGGAATGGCTTCCTTCGATGTGCATGCATACAGTAATAATTATTACACGTTCTTGAAAGAACGGTTGCTTGGTACCAAAGCGAATCCATTTTCCGAATTCTTAATCACATTTTGTTTTTTTGTAGTGAAGACGTATTAACATAAATATTATCTTAATACTTCTTCACTACTCACTGAGATTTCTTTATCCTCTCCAACTTATGCAAAGCCCTCTTTTGGAGATGCATTCATAGTGCAGTGGAATCCACTCCGCTTCAATTCACCAGCATTTAATTCAACTCTCAGCGATTAGTTTTATTTTAAACTAGATGACCCGAGAAACTTCGTACCGCCTAAAATTGATTTGATTGTAACACATCAGTTAGGTTTGCTCGTGTAGTAACTCGCCACGTATATGACTGACTACGACGACCTATGTCAGCTCGTCCTCTCCTTGGCACTGTAATGAACACTGTAAAACGACACGGAATTGATTTCACAGTCACTCAAATATGTCGAACTTACCTTCAGAAGTTTACAATATTGAAATCCTCACACTAAGTCCTCGAGTAGAGAGAGAGTAAAACCATTTTAAAACTCTAACTAAAAATTCAGGAAACAATTACGTTGCTGTAAATAAAACTTGATTGCTACTGATGTTTAAACAAAATTGTAAAAAATTAAAATTTAAATGTTTGTACTTTTTTCCGTGCTATTCTTCACAGGATATTGTTCGTAACTGTAAATGCTAAAATCTCATGCAATTTTTTTTTCTTGTAAAGTGTATCACTTATTATCAGGATTAATTTTAACTTGACTAATATTCTTAATGCATTTTGATGGATAAATACATGAACTTGGAATCAACAATCGCCTTCAATGTCAAGGGGGGGATGGGGTGTTTACAACTTCGAAATTTTGATAAAATATTCACGCATTTTATCGAAATTTTCGAAATTTCGATTCGTAAACGATATTTCCCGACTAAAATAAGAATTTTTATTTTATTCCCCTCCTTTTGGTGCTTGATTAGACTTTGTACGACTATTATTTCTAGTTTAAATTTTCAAATGAAATAAAGCCTGCAGCGAGAAAAATTAACTTTACGTGCATTTCTTATGGAAATGTCTTTTCGATTTTTCGGCTCTTTCTTTTGGGTTTTTCCTAATTTTCTCTTTTCCTAAACCACTTCCGTACCAAGGCGAACAGAGCAAAAAAAAAATATTCAAATCGGTCGAGCCGTTTTCGAGTTTTAGACGACGTCACGAACATCATTTCATTTTTATACATAAGAGTATTCCCTGTTAGTGGCCCAACGAGGAGGGTTCAACTCCTGCTCAAGATGGTTAAATTATTTAATGAAGATGTCGTTAGTTAAGTTCAAATGCGATTTCGATTCCGATTAGTATTCCTATTTCCAGACTTGCGCTAATAATTTGCTGAAGATGACAATTCCCTGATCATAATGCTGTTCTTGTTCTTTCATGCTCAAATTCGCATCATTGCGTTGTTAAATTCCATGAAATCTATACACGCGCGTGAATATGGCTTCAATTTCTGAAGTTATCAGTAACGGTGGTGAGTATATCAGCCGGAATCAATATCTATGGGACGCCAAGATTTAAATATTTCTTACGTATATTCTGCGCTTCCTAACATCCTCCTTTAGCCAGATGGACCGAACTATATGATAATAATCTCGTGTGACAAAAGCTTTGATTTGTTTATTCTTCGGAAAGATACGAAGGAACTTGGTGGATGGAATACGAAACTGATACTTTGAAAATAGACAGATTAATGATTATTTTTTCCCAAGGAAAAGTGGAAATGAGAAAAGGCTGACGGGAAGGTGCCGGGAATCGAGCCCGGGGCTTCCTTAACATCTAGGTTACCCGACCAGTAGCTGGTCTAGTCTGGTAGCCCAGTAAGGCAGCCTCCCGGAAAGAGGAAGATCTTGGCCTTGGCGGCCGAGTGGTTGGCGTATTAAGCGCTATTTGTCCAACTCCAAGACCCCGGGTTCGAATCCCGGCTGAACAGGATTTCTGATAAGGGAATGGTTGCGTGTGTTTGTCCTATAACAAAAATTAAAAATAAATTGTTTGCGTTCTCGGACCCCAAGGTCCCAGGTTCGAATCAGGGATGGTCGGATTTTTTTGATCATTGAATGGTTGTGTGTGTTCGTCTAATGTTGCTGTTGCCATGGAGAAGTACTTCCCGACAAGTTCCGTAGAGCTTAAGATGACTTCACCAGATAATGGCAACAGCAGCACAGAAGAAGAAAAACACCTCTATTGAAATTTCATGATCAATGGATTTTGAACTTATATTTCATAGCCCACTTCAAACTCAACCAATAAAAATCCAGTGTGATACAACAACACATTCACAGATTTGTATTGGAAAATTGAAAATTGAAAATTTCTTACAAATAACCTCCAAACACCTGCGAGTATCATCATCATGCAATAGAACAAAGAGATACTCGTGAATGGAGATAAGAGACCACATTCTTCCACCCAACACTTTAAATATCACGAACCACGGTGATATCGCTTTGCACTCCTGTACCCCCCATTACGATAGCACCGCTATCAAAATGTCCATTGGGTGTTTCTCAGAAAGTTTGTAATCCGATCCTCTCTATTTTATTCGAAAACCGTTGGCAACGTTGTGCTTAGTACAGTAGGACTCCATAATTCCGAATCAATTGGGACCAGACCCCATTCCGATAATCGAAAATTCGGATAATTAATTAACTTCTGTATGCACATAGAAAACGAGATAAAAAAACTACATATATAGTATAAAAAGAGCTATGTATTAATCAATTAAAAAAATTGTAACACTTTGGCATGTTAAGCGTATATCACTTCTAAATACTAATGAAAATACTTTAACTAAATCAAACTAATGCAGTATTTAAATTATTAAATATTATTTATAAAAAAATTTAATCAGTATACTCAGCCCAACGACAGGCGCGTGTGTGTTTTTTTCGTGTAGGTCTATTCGGTTTCTACTGTTATGCTTACCAGCGAATTTAGAACTGCTATATGAGATGGTGTCCTAAAGCGATTCGGATAATCAGCGATTCGGATAGTCGGAGTTCGGATACTTGGAGTTCTACTGTACCAAAAAAGACTGCAATTGGAGATGATAAACCTCTAATACTATTCCGTTTTCAATGCCTTTTTAACTCTTAAAAAGGGACAAATGGTTTATCTTGATTACGAATAAATAATGTTATATGAATGTCATTTCCTAAGCAAGGATAGCTTTAAGCTTTAGCTTAGAGAAGGTAACAACAATACGTCATCACCTGAGCCTCTCTACGAAACCTTGGTCGTATTTATTTTGTTCTGTAGCGCAATAAATTCGCAGATTTGGTTTTCAAGCAGTTTATTTTAGGTAATACTAATTCGGTTAGGCTGCGCATTATTTGTCCTTTCCGATATCGTCCTTCAGCATAAGTACAGGGGATACATAAATCGGCAACTTCTTAAAAATAATGTAATGATCACTATGCATTTTTTCGAAGAATCTTCATTCATTCGTAGGTTTTCATGCTTAAAAAGGCTTCAGTGCCATCAAACGAGCTCAGCGGAAGCTTTTTTAGGGTCTTAATTGTTCCAGGAAATCCGGCTTAGAGGGCAGCACGCGCTTACTTACATGCGGTGGGCAGATCGCAAGGGGACAAAACGAGAGACGATGACAGTATCAAGGATCATCTGAAAGAGAGTGTAACACAAACGATAATGACTTAATATAATCTCACGTGGATCGAGGTTTGATGTCAGCCGTTATTTCAATCTTAATGTTCCGGATTCAACTAATGAAATACGCCGGAAATATAATTTTCGTCGATTCGTTTAACTGTCAACAAATCAGTGCTCTTCGTTGTTATTTTAATTTTACTGCGTCAATTGATATATAAAACTTTTTTAATCGAAATCGAGGAGGAATCCAGGATTGCCCACCCATATTTGGTCATCCAAAAGACAAACTTATCACAAGCTTTTTTTCCCCAATTATCTTCCACCATCTCTCTAACTATACTCACAATATATTATAATTATCGCTTGATGATAGCGCGTGATTTATATGACTCAATGTCATAGATTTTCTTCCCAAGGGAAAATTCCTCGAATACAGAATTTAAAGTCATTTACTCTGAGGTCGCCTCGAGAATCGTCTGTCATGTTTCGTATTCCAATCCTTTCGATTCGATCATTTCTGTTTCGATATTTCGTTTGATTTATACTCCAAAAGAAAACAAACACATTTTATGCAATAATAGCTTTTCTTCACGTTTCGTCATGTGCACGTGCGGGACTTGAAGATAAGGTATCCGCAGACGTTCAGTCCTCGAAAACGCGTGTGCTTAATATAAAGGAGGTCTTCTCTTAATTCGGGTCCGATCGGAGAGGCGATTACGCAATAATCTCGAAAGGAAATATTCGGAGCACTCGTTTTTTCCTAAAGGGAAGCAGTGTAATCATCGGGTGTGGTCCGCTAATCCCCACTAAATGGTTGGAGCAACGGGAAGGGCGGCAACATGAAAGAACACAAAAGACGAGCATGAGATTGATGGGGGGCCCATTTTGTGGCTTCATCACAAGTGCAGTGCACTCTCTCTTGTCCATCCCCTCACCATTTAAAAGGCTTCTTCCGGTCGATCATCTTCTGCTTCGTCACTCTCGTTTAGAAAGCATTGCCAACTTAACAATACTGGAATGTAAGACTCAATCCGTTTCGATCGACTTCATTTGCAAAAATTGGCGAAACTGGTTCCGATTTCAACATCGCTAGAACTCCAGGGTTAAAGGGGTCGCCGTTGAACTTCTTTCTCTTCTTTCAAAGAGTGAGCACATGCATGCAAATTAAACATACTGTAGGTAATCTGCATACAAAAATTTTAGCAAATTTGCGGTGATGTTCATGGTGATCTTTCCTGAAACGTAGTTTTTGCCGTTAAACTTGTCAAGTGCACTATTTTAATTGCATTAAAAGTAATTTTCCTTGATTTCAATGTAAATTCATTTTACATCCCCGTGATGACTTAAAAATTGAATTACTAGTCTTAATTAAGAAAGAATATCTAATCGATTGCTTTAGAGACATTTAGAGGATGTGACCCCTGACCACTCTATCCACAGCGTTTAAAGATATAATATAATGTATTAGCTCCCCAAATAGAACTTTATTTTTGTTGCTTTGAATTTTTCTTCTTTAAACACATCAGTTCACATATAATTTTGCCTGAATCAAGCTATATTTAGTTTCTAGTGATTTTGTTTTTTTTTGAAACGTAGGGAATCTTTTATTCAAGACGGAAACATAGAGGATATGTTAATTTTAATGACGGTTTAGGGTGAATTTATTATTTTTATTATTACTATTATTAAAGCATAAACTGCAGGTAGGCTGGTGGCAGCGTTTTCTACATAGATACATTTATACCAGTTATACATAATTAATATGAAAACATACATGGTAAACTTACTATTCCAACAGGATGATTACATACATATATATTTTATTCAATTAAAACAATGCACACATAATATTTAATATTTGAAATGGTTTTACTGGATATTTTCGAGATTCATGAAAGGCCTTCTCGGCTACCGTAGCGGTCACTGGGTCCCACCGTACATCACCCTCTCAAACAATCCTTTACTTCTCCAGGGGTCCCTAAATTACTACTTCACATTACCCGGTATTACACAACATTACTATCACATATTCAAATATTTCTTTATGAAAGATTTTTTACTTTCAAAGGCCATAAGAGTGATCAAGGTAACTTAATCCACTCACAAATACCTCTATTGAGAAAAGAATGCTTAGCTATGCCAAATGTCTTTGCTTTCGAGCTTTAATTTTAAACTCATGACAACCTCTTTCGAGGAATTCCGGTTTCTCGATTGAATTTTAAAACCATCCCACCCTTCAGTACCTGCCACAGTGTTGTGAATGCAACCTAGTCTATTAATTTTTTTCTTTTTACCAATGTATCTCATCCAAGAATCTCTAACATATCGGTAACACTGTCCGCGTGTGTGGACTTTTGCATCCCTAGGACATTTGCGTCCCGCAGAAAATTGCGTACCGGACTTTTGCGTCCCTATGCTTTATACAGTGCATATTTTTAGGCTTATTTGATAGAACAGAAACCGCTAAAAACTAGTACTGAAGATTTACTTAGTGCTTAGCTTCGTTAATACTTCGCCGCTGATAAAAGTTAATTATTAGAAATAGTAGGGCCCAAGTGCACCAATCTCGGTTAAAGCTTAACCGCAGTTAGATTGTTAACTAACCGCGGATAAGGCCATTTTCAAGTGCACCAACCTCGGTTAGCGTTAACCGGGCAGCTGACCGCGGTTAAGAATTATCCGGCCGAAATCGACCGGTTAAGTTACTTCATCGGTGTAGCAACAAGAGTAGTAAACAATTATGGCGTTTCGATTTGATAGTTTTGAAGATGAACTCCTGTATTTAGAAAGCCACAATAATTTGCAGCGTAGAAACCATGACGCTAGGGTGAATCCTTTCGATAATTTAAGTGAAAATAAATTGTACGGAAGATATAGGCTGGGGAAAGTAACTTTCCCTCTTAGAAAATATTCGCCATCATCTTGAATATCCAAGCCAGAGAAACAATCCTCTTTCGTCGATGGATAAACTTAAGTTTAAGTTAAATTTGGACTACGTTGAGATTTTACGCCATAGGTGCGTTTCACATGCGGATAGGAGATTCTTTCGGAATACACCGAACTACTGCTTTACATGCAATATACATAAACTACTTCCACTTCGTGAATTTCTACTATAGGAGTCTCAGTAAATGATACTGATTCATTTTGTGCTGTATCTGAATTCTCCAACACATCCTATAAACATTAAATATAAGTAGTTTACTATACTTATGATTTATACAAGGTGTATACTTATGTTACCTGTAACCCTACCTCTGATGAATTTGATATATGTTGTGGTAGAATGATTATATGCTACTGATCTAAAAAAGTAACCAGATTTGATTAATTTTTTCATTTTATTTAGGTAACTGGTATGAATATTTTTATGCTAACCATTACTACGAAAAAAAGCATCTGAATCAAAGGGTCTTACATTAGGACCCAAAATAAATGCTACCTTTTCGTTAATTCTAATTCTCTTTTCATTTGATGGCCCTCCTCTTATCCAGTCTTATAAATTTCCATCTTCTCACCTGCTATATCTTTCCTTGTCTTTCTTTTCATGTTCTCATAGCATGTTTTCAATTGGCCATGTGATCTTTTAACAACACCATATAAATTCACTCATGTTATTTTAAAATTTAAGCAAGCTAAAGAAGTTATTTGGATAAGATTAAAATTAGTGAGAAAATTAAGTTATACGAGTGTTTCAACTGCACACTATAATTGCTGTTACGAATTCAATTCTCTTTATAATACTTGCGAATATAGAAGATTACTAAAATAACATTGTACTAATGACTAATACTATAAATACCCATTGATAAAATTCAAAAGCATGCGAAATGAAGAGCGACAGGTAATAAGTATTTCATTGTGTACGATAAAATTTAATTTAATTTAATTGTTATTTAATTTAATATCCCCTAAATCACCAGGAAGGGAACTGAATTCTAAGACAATCTTTTGACATGCCAACTCTTTCTCCTTCAATTATTTCCCATCTGTCTTCTTGTTCTCAATTATGTATCTTCGTCTTATAGCCAAATCGATCAGAAGATTAGCTTCATATTCATTAAAATTAGGGGTTCTCTGCCTTTTTTATCGTTTACGTCCATCTCTTATCATATCATCTTTACCATTTCTTCCACTGACAAAGTGTACACACTTTTAAGTCCACTTATATCATTATTTACCAGTCGTCCAATATATCAACAACAAAGAAAAATTAATTGCGATGTACGTTTAGGCGAGCACTAAGCGGTACTCAACGTATTCACAGGGACGTTAATAGGCCGTCAGCTAACCGCGGTTACGAAGACCTCGGTTACTGTTGGTGCACTCCAAACTTAAGTTGACCGCCGTTAATATTTAACCGCGGTAAGCTAACGGTGGATTTAACCGAGATTGGTGCACTCGGGCCTTTATCTTCAGTTCTCTGGAAATGTCAGAAAAATGAATGACGAAGCGATAAAAATTTTGTTTAATACTTAAAATTTTACGAAAGTGCCTTCGCATTCGCGGCTACATATCCAGTAATATAGAAGCTAAAAATACAAAATATTGCTCAATTTAAAGGTATTGTGTTAGATAAGATAATTATAGAAACATTTTATAAAATTTAAGCAATGTGATAAATTTTATAACAATTTTAAATATTCGAATCGATTTTTGACGATGTACCCCTATATAATTGCATTGATAAAGGCAATAACTGGCGAGGAAATTGAAAAAAGCTACCACTGCTATGAAATTATCTCTTCAAAAGGTGAAGAGGTGAATATTCAGGAAGATATTCCTTCATCGGAAGAACAGGAATTTCACTTCCGCCAAACAGGCAAGGAAATAATGATTATGCAGCTGATGGATGTGAGTGAGAAAATATTATCTGTCTTGCCTAAATCTTGGGTGTTTCAAAGCTAAAGGAGAAGTTTCAAGCGTCGACATATTTGGTCAGAAAGATTAAGAAGTACGTATGTATTTTATTGTATTTATTGTACCTGAGCAAGGAATTCTTTTTTCTGAAAACACGACACGGACGAGATCTCTCTCGAAAGTAACTAAGCTGAGAGTGATCGACTTCTACTGTGAACCAGATATTATTAGAGAATTGGCGGACAAAAAAGAGTGTAAAAGATAGAAATTTGAGCGCAGCAAAGCAAAAAAGGCTAATTCTTTGCAATTTGAGGAAAAATATGAAGCCTTTGAAGAAAAAATACTAATGTACAGATTGGATTCTCCAAATTTGTGGCCTCCTAAGTATGTGTTGGCTGGTGCACCTGCCATACGCACCAGATGTGTCTGCATAATCCTCCAAAATTTAAGAATCTCGGGGCTGAAGTAGAAGCAAATAAAGCCAGAGAACAGAGATTCACTATTTAATAATTATCGACCAACCTGAAACCGAGTCAGAAGCTCTCCCCTGCCTAGAGATCTTCAAAAAGAAACTTTACTTAAATTGTATAAAAGAAAACCATGGATAAGACCTCGAGTCAGGAGCCAAGAACATAAGTATTCCGTCAGGAAGTGAACATTATTCGGTCGGTTCGATTCACTGTTAAATAATTATCGGGACTGCCTGGAGTTCTCACTCTGCCGAAATCCATCAATAATGTGCTTCATGCGTGAGTACTCTGAAAAACTGCCATAAGAAGCCGGGAAAACTGTACCGATGAAGGTCGTTTCAGGCAACGGACTCAAGAAAATCGTTTTGCCGGTCATGGATGTAGATAGTTTTTGCGAGGCATTCGCTGAAAATGTCATAACATTAAGAAAACAAGATTACATAATCAATGGTACAAGCCGTGACTTGGTGGAATTCCATATCAATGGAAAATGAAAAACTCACTTAGTAAAAATTCCACAAAATATATTTCTTCCTCTACTGCGACATGTTTCAACTCACAGAGTTATCATCAGGCAAAGATCACAAAGCACCTGAGGTAACCGAATACATAATACCAAACATAGGGGAGCGAATGAAATATGAGTAATTATTGGTCTAAAATGAAAATAACTCACAAATTCGACGAATTTTTACGTTTTAAATGCACATATATTTCATTCGATGCACAGTCCTGTCCAAAATTAACGCAGCACCGGCCGTAAGGATCGCATGGGAGGTGCGGCGTTAATTTTGGCAAGGAGTGTACTTTGTTCGCATCTCGATACTTGCCTTCTCCCGTTACATTATTGCCAACCTCAACATATTATTATACGATATTCGCATATTATAATCTTCAATAAATCTTATTATATATCGTGTCGTTCTAAAAAATAATTGTTGGTTCATTGATATCTTCGGTAACATTTTTCATTTCAGTCAAAACGTATCACAGGGGAGACGTGAAATCTACGCAGTATATAACCAAGGATTACGAAAATAAAATTAATTTTCCAAAAATATTTGAATTTAAATTAAATTGTTTTGCGCAAGAAGAAAATTTATTTTGGTGGTGATTATAATTTATGGAAACTATTAACAATTGGAGAAAAACGAGAGTAGACCGATGGTTGAATCATCAACCAATCGAAAAATCTGGGGTCGGAAGCTTTTCAGACCACCCTCGTATTTACATTTCCTGAAAAAAAAAATCCAAGTTCCCAGAAATAGTCTCCAGGAAATGAGTAAACGGTCAAATATTGTTGAAACATACATAAATCCAAAAGTATCAAATTTTAATGACTGGCGCGGACTGCGTTTCATCTTGGGGAGGCTGAAATGTGAAGTTAGGTCATACAATATACAAACATAAAGGATAGAGATGTATAAAAAAAATATTGACCAAACATTAAGTTTTAGACATTTTCGTATTTTTCCTTTTCGATGCACTTTCTTTAAATTTATAAACTTTGCATGCTGTCTAATCCTCATAGTTATATAATATTTTATTATATATGCTATGATTTCACTTCCGCGCATGGGAAAGTTATCTCTTCATCACCTTCAAGTAACTCTGTAATTATGCACTCAAGCACATCATTTGACTCAGTGCTTTACAAATTGTTCCTCCACTTTGAGGATGAAAGTATGAAGGTTTACATTGGGATGAACCAAAACCCCCATACTTTTCATATTTGTTAACTTTGGTACTGAATGGCAAGAGAATGCCCCGGATGAATTAATACTGCCTGGCAAACAGCATACTTGCTGTGTTTCTTTATCTGGTGCAATACAACGATGACAAGGCATTTTTAAGATTAAGGATACCTTAAGGATATCTTAAAATATATCAAAAGTCTTCAAGCGCAGTAACGACAATGAAGATCTCCAACTCACACAACGTGGTCGCACTTTCCAACTTACATCAACGTTACCGTAGAAAGGAGTGACTTCGGCCACGCGTGCACTGCTCCACAAATTGTAAATTTGTAGTACAATAAATTATGTAGTACTAAAATTTCACGAAGTAGCTATTTTTTCATGCCCTTTAGGATTTAGATTGTCTTGACATATCGTCAGCAAATCCATCTTGCTCCTTGCAGCATTGACAGTACAATTTTCATTGGAAACTAAATTGAAAATCGTGCATTCTCGAGACAAGTCTACGAAACCTCAGTCTGTTAACTTCTCTCAGTAACACTCAGCAAGATGGGAAACATTTAAAGACAACTGGAGGCCAAACAGTGCTTCTTCGTGAAAAAGAGAATAAATTAGTGGAAGTGCTGTTAAATTTTTTATGAATATTCGTGATATCCAAATTTTAGTACAAACGTATTTGAACAGTAAAAAGTAAATGTTCAGTGCTTTGAAAAAAATTCAATAAATTGTTTTGGTTCCGAGAATCATTAGTAGAAACAAAACACTGACTCTAAGGCTTGAAAAAAAATTTAAAAGGGTTCGAGTGACAGTGATTAGAAGTTTTCTACAATAATTTTTCATTCTTTTTGTTTTTGGAGGAAAAAATTAAAATATGTAAAAAAATAATTGAAAATCTTTTGAAAATTTATAAATAAAGTGGAAAAACGTTATAATGAGTCAATAACTTCTTATCTCAGTACCTATTAAACAAAAATTAAATAAAATAATAATTTAAAGATCTTAAAATATATTAATGGTCGCAATATTAGTCATATAGTTAATTTTATAGGTGATATTTAGGAAACATATTTAGTGGCCGAAGTCACCCCATCGGTTGGGGTGCCTAAGGCAGCTATTCTTTATTTTTTAAACAAATTCCGTTGTTTAAGAAAATGTTTTAGATACTATTTGCATGAATAAGAATTACCTTCATGTAATTTAAATTTTCTGAGCATGGAGAATGTAATTGTTTACAGAAATATAAAAAAATCTAAAAAACGGTCACATTCAGCCCATTCTCTGTACGATTCATCGCATTTCAGTGATTTACGAAGAACGTTTTTACGGCGACCAAGTTACCTGTGTTTTGCACATAAGGCAAGCACCTATTTTTAGGATTTTCTAATTAGTCCGTCTTATTCAAATGTTTTGTATTCAATTCAAAAGTACCTATTGATGGATAAAACAATTACTCTTAATTCCATCTTTGGTAAATATTACTCTTTATTACATATGTATCATAATCGTGCCTTTTTACCGTTTACTCCATATAAGATTATGGTTTCAAAGGGCGAACTTCAGTGCTGCCATCTCGCGGCTGCGGAAATTAAGGGAGCCAAAAAAATTCAGCAGTTTCCAGTCCAATACTTTCTAAGTTCGTGGTCCGGGTAGAGGGTCCGGGGAGATGGTCTGGGTAGGGGATATTCATGTAAAGATGATAAAAATAATATAACAATAATATAATAATAATGTAATAATAATATAATAATAATATAATAATTATATTATAATAATATAATAAAAATCTGATGTGGCCAACACATGACTTTCTCCGTATTTATTGAAAACATAAGCCTATGCCGGTAATATATAAATAACTCCAAAACAATGAGTGCTACAGGAAAATGTTCCATACAAGCTTTGTAGTAAAAAACATTATCTAAAACTTTGGTACACAGTTTTATGTACCTATATTGCATTCTGACAGAGATAAGTAAGAAAAACTTCAATTTCTGGATAAACAATAACTTCCGGTTAACCATTATTCAAGAATAACTCCTAAAAAATCAGTGTTACGAAAAAATGTTTCATACAAAAGTTGTAGTAAAATACACTATCTATAACTTTTGTAAGTTAATTTATATACCTTAATTGCATTCTGACAGAGATATGTATTAAAAACTTCCTTTTCTAGGTAAAAAAACAACCTATTATTGAAGAATAACTCCTAAACAATCAGTGTTACGAAAAAATGTTTCATACAAATGTTGTAGTAAAATACATTATCTATAACTTTTGTGAGTAAATGTATATACCTATATTGCATTCTGACAGAGATATTTAAGAAACAAAATTTTGTTCCGGATAAACCGTAACTTCCGGTTAAGCGATATTCTCCAAAAACTAATCAACTCTTGGCATTGTTAGGAAATTTCTAAATATGAATTTTAAAAATGATCGGATAAGTACTTTTTAAGATAGAGTGCCCACAAACTTTTTAACCACAGACAGACAGACAGACACACAGACAGACATGTTCGGGAAAATAGCTAAAACATGCTCTATTGGCCCCAAAACATCTATTTCCGTCGAAATCTGGAGGTCGAATTTTTTTGCGAATACAATACTTTCTCTATACTACGTATAGGGAGAAAGTAAAAATATAATAATAATATTATAATATTATAATAATAAAATAATAATAACCGATGTCATCTCAGAAAGTGGTGCTGCACCGCGCGGATAAGGCTCTTGCATTGCCATCGAGAAGTCGCTTTATTTTTGGGCGTCGCAAATTGTCGTAGATATTTATTCCAGGTTACTCTTTATAAAGCTTCAAAGAACATTGTGGCATAAGTTAGCTCTATTCATCGTTTTATATCACTACAATTTTCCTTACTTTAGGTGAAAATTTTCCATAAAATAAGGGTTCGCCATTTTGTTGTACAAATATTGCAAAAATTCAACTGTGACCGTGACCAACATTCAACCGTAAGTTACGCACAGATTTATCGGAACTGTGACTTGATGACTTGAAATAAATTTGATAAACTGTTAAAACTGTGACTTAAATTCTTTAGCTTCCTTTTCGATGAAGCCAATTTTTTTTCTCTGGTGATAGAATCCCATGTATCTCATGACTTATGTTGTCAGCCATGTGGTCATGAAATGCCTATTGAAAATTTCAATTCATGGAGAATTTTCGTTTTCTTTGAACACTTAAAGCATAAGATTGGGTATGCGTCAGCTCTCTACTGGTCAAACTACCCAACTATTACTTAGGCGAAATAATTGTAAGTTGACGTCTTCATTTTTTTCGCCTTGGTATGTAACTTTTATCCTGCGAATTCAATTATATTATCAACTATAATCAAGAGTCTACTGTATTTTTTAAAGCAGTCGAATTTTTGATGCTCTGCATGTGACGTATTTAGTTTAATACTTATCTAATACATAAATAACGAAGTCAGGCTTAATTGTAAGCCTACCAGAAAATTTCATCTGATGTAAATGATTTTTTGTTTCTTAGAAGAGGAGATAATTTTAAAAACAACGGATAAGGTCACACCTAAGAATGGAGCAATGGAACTAACCAGTCTCACTCGAGTCAGTCATCTGGCTTGGATATTGGATTATTCATTTGATAATAGATAAAAATCCGAATTCTCAAACTATTCTCAGAAGTATCTTGAAGGACACGAGCACATTCTATTATTCCTGAAATAATGGAAAAAGAACGAAGAAAATGATTTTTTACGCATTAGATTTTATTCTTCATTTTAATGTCCTAGATTGATTACACAACTAAAATGGAGATTCCGAGCAATCCATGGAAACTATTTCTGTGATTTTGTGATTTTCGTATTTCAAGTTTTTCATTCTTGGTTTTGAAATAAAAATCATTGTTTTTGAGAACTCTGTAACATTATTTTTGAGTTTAGGTATTTACTGAATTGAAAGATTCTCTTTTTGATCAAATATCTTAGTTATAAAATATACTAACTTTAGATTCCTATAGCGAAATTCTGGCACGGCGCATATAAACCTCGTGCAATGAGCTGTATGCTTACTTTATATCATTATTTTTATACATTGATGGTGTTTTATTGGCAGGCGAAATTTCAATTAAATTCCAAATTCTGCTGATGATATAGCCTAATAACGAAAGCTATTCAAATAAGCATTAGCGTGGCAATGTGGGGGATCTAACGAGTGGATGTTACGTTTTACATCGTGTGCCAAATAATCGTAACTATTTTTTTCCTCCTCACGCTCGTCAACCTCTTGGAAGAAAGAACTCTCAAAGATTCGGGAAGTTGATATCTACAACCCTAAAAAACTTCAGCATGGAAAAAAATACTTTTTAATAGATATTAGACGTATCCAAACTAGAAATCCAAAGAACGCTAATGATAAATTTCAAACTGTAAACGACTATCTAGGAAAGTGTAATCAGTTGGCTACACAAGCGTTATACTCCTCTAGTTTTCAATGTATTTAGATTTTGAAAGAATTGGCATTTATTGTAGTAAGTAGCGGGCATGAATATACTAGCCCCTGTAAGGTAGGCATTTTTTCGTTTTATCGGCAGCCTTGGACCCCCCCCCCATTGCTAAATGCTGGCTGCGCCTCTGCACTCTTGTACTGAGCTTCCTCCTGCACTCGCTGCACTTTAGTCCTGCCACCCCGCTGTGACTTTCACTCCGGAGTTACCTGAGAACACGTCCTTACCCTACGACTGCTAAGAAGGAACTGATATCACTTTATATCACTCCAGCATTATTATTTTAACACTACTTCATTTTTTTCCGACAGGACTAAAAACAGTCGATTGCACATTTGCTTCTTTTGTAAGTCGTTGGGAGTTTGAAGTTATTTAAACCATTATTTAATGCTTTCCCAACATTGCCAGAGAACATTGGCCGTTCATTCACGTAGAGGAGAAAATTTCCTCGTGTTTTTTTCAGAATTGAGCAGATGCCTCTGAAAAATAGGATTTTGAACGTCAATCGAATTCCCCCCTTTTACTGCCGTTCGTTTGGTCCGCCATCTAACGAGAGTCGTTGGAGATAGCTTCCGATTCCTCGTCGCGCTCCCTCACTTCTGACCTCTTGTGGTCAAATGCTGAACTCCTTAGCGCTCCTTCGCAAAAGGCGGTTTGTATGATTGCTGTCGCTATCACCCTTTGCGTACTCGGTAACTAGAAGGATATCATCTAAATGCGATGGTAGCATGCTCCTGAAACTAAGTGGTTTAGCTTCTTCCAACGGATAGATTAATTTCTCTGCTAATTAGCTTATTAAATGAAGAGAAGGTGCTTATTCTATCTATTCCTGAAATAGCTGGTAAGCTCAGAGTTGAGTAATACACAAAACAGGGAAAAGGACTTGGTAAAATGTTCTTCTGTTCACGATGTAATCTTCTTCAAGATGCAATCGAGGTTCGTCTATTTTCTCTATACATTCAAATGGATTTCTTCGTGGATTGAACTCTGACAGATGTTTTTCCTAATTTCCTCTATCGGTTTGACCCTCACGAAATCTACCCTTAGGTACTCCTTAATTATTTCATTGATTCCAATCAAATTTCATATAAAACATAATTAACTGAATCGAATCTATCTATGTGGCCATACATTCAGATAACTTTATGTAACAATTCTTACTTTTGCAGGGTAACAGGGAAAGGAGATAAAATTCTTTTATTGTGATAATTTTGGTAACTCAACTCTCAAATATACGAAATGTCACAATTCGAAATAACTTACACCATTTTAATCCAAGATTTTCTGTTGGTAGATTTTACATAGAACTATTTCCCTAATCTCCTGAATTGCGATAGGTTAGTATATAATCCGTATGTTCGAACATTATTTGTCTTCATGATATGGAAATTTAATTAATTTGTTGCGCTCGGTTTCAAAGTTTCGGTGCAAATGGTTATCAAGACATCATGAGACTCAGAACTAACGAAATATTCATACATGCAAAAGACGTTTCTGTAACTGAATTTCATAAGTTATCATTTCCTGGTTGATGACACTTAAACAGCTAATTGAACGCAATAGCCTTATCCGAAATAAGTCGTGGATCACTCTTGAAGATTATTTTTTGAAACCTGTAAAGGGAAGAGTTTCCCAATCGGTATAAACTTCTTTGAATGAATGTGTTGAAATCTCGAGAAAAACTAAATTTTCGGCTGTTATTCCATAAGCACCTCCAGTCGTGTTTTTACTAATAAAGGCACTGCAAACCTTTAGCTTATTATTATCATTAATTGCTCTTGTGTTGAAATAGCTTCGATTTACGTAATGCAAACATAACTTAGACGATTATCGGTCTTAAATTTTGATAAAAGAACTACGAATTTCTTTTGGAAATGGCTGATGAAACTAATATGAATTGTGGTTAGCATTTATTTTTATCTTAAAATATACGCCATATAGAAAATCCGATTTAGCTTCAGGCCCATAAATAGAGAAATAATAAGGTACGTTTTCATTGTAAATCTTACGTCATCCGAAGGTGCGATCTGATGCTAAGCGCACTGGGAAGCATTTGCTTTTTATCAAAACTAGAAGCTGTGATCTACAAACTTAATAGAAATCGATGTTTCACAGTCAGGGCTAAACTGAGATCAGTCCATTACAGTTAGCACAATTAGAAACCGTTTAAATAAATCAGTTCCAAACCTCTCATGCCAGATTATGCATTTTTATCGGTTTTTGTTTGGCTGCAGCAAATCCATCCGTGAAAGATTTTACACTGAAAGCGAAGGTGTATCTTACTTTATTTGAACGGAAAATCCATATTTATGTAAAAGAAAGACAAGTAGGAGTGATACTAATTATAAAAGAATCACTAATTATTTCGCGGTTTAATATAGTAGATTTATTTATATGGAATCGCCATCTGCTTTCATAAATATATGGAAAATTTTAGCCACATCTGATACTCAATCATTTATTTTTAATTTAACTTAAAAGACATTATTATTGAAATATAATTCAGCATAACGAGCGGCAGCTGAAAGCCAACCAGATTTTCTCTTCTGATAGTACTTCCGATGAAAAAGCTCCATTTCCTTGAACTTTTTACTTTCGACCTGTTTCGTCTCACACGGTTCATCATACATACAATACATACCATGTTTACATCTTATTTAGCGGTACATTGAGAAATTATTCTCGTTATAATGTCTCTGACGTCAATCGAGTCGAAATGTTTTATTAAAGCGCTAATTCTTTTTATTCTATTCGACGAAGTACTGCCAAAGCATCAAAATGTAGTTCTCAAGGGCTTCGAGGAAATTAATTTAATTACGGAATGAAAAACTTTAGTATACCAAAAGTATTGATTCTTTTTATCTTCTCGACAGGAAACCATGTTGGGATTCGTAGGTCAAGTTTGTAAGGGTGAGCTCACACCTATGAAAGGATACCATACAAATTAGGTCTAGAAACCCAAGACGAGGATTTGGATTCCACACATCGGAAAAGTGAGCAATTCTGTGGTTTTCGTTCTTAATGTCATCCTAATTTCCCGTTTTGGGTCGGAGGAAGGCGTGGAAGTAAGGTGTCGGCTATCGCAGTTTAAGTAATATTCATAAATATTTACCATATTAGATCACAGCATGCAGAGTTTCAAAATTTGGACGTAATATGTTAGATCAGGGAAATAGAGCCAGTGTTCATGCAGAGCCTGCCACAAAAGGGGACTGAATGAGCTAAAATTTATACTCTATCCCAGTTGGATAGAACCAGGATACTCTATGATAGAACTTAGCAAGTCGGAGACGGATATATATATATCTATATCAGCTGGAGGTTCTAGATTGTGGGGATCACTAAATTAAAAAGAGCAGATCATAAAAGGCGAGATTGAAAGGAGAAGATGCATTACTAAAATTGAATCTCCAAAGTGATCTTGTTTCATAGGATACATCTGCCTTAAAAGACACTACATTTTAAATTTTTTAAAATTATAAGATGCGATAAGAAATGTCATCATGATACAAAAGTCATTAATGTATTGTCTCTGAGAAATTAAACTCATAAAATCTCAATACGTTAATACAATATAAATCCGAGGCAGCGTTTTTATGACAAGCGGGTCGTCAAAGGCGATTCCGCTCCAGAGAAAAGGGCTTTTGTTTCGGATTTTAACGAAGACATAGGAAAGAGGGAGAGTACAAGTGATTTCTGAGCAGCGACAAAAGGCCTCGCCTCATATCACGCACATAGAACTTGGCTGCCTCGCTGTCTTTTTTATTTCTTCCAAACAGAGATAAAGAAACGTTC
The DNA here is from genome assembly GCA_947579665.1 of Sympetrum striolatum. Taxonomy (NCBI): domain Eukaryota; kingdom Metazoa; phylum Arthropoda; class Insecta; order Odonata; family Libellulidae; genus Sympetrum; species Sympetrum striolatum. The sequence continues at coordinate 106,610,706 of OX388343.1, read as the reverse complement.
TTTTTTCGCCTCTCCGCCTTCAACTCTTTTGTCAGAAACACTTTCGTCCCCTCTTCATTTACCTTGCTTCTCTCTCTCTCTCTTTAATCTTTCGCCAAATTTCATCAATCGTCTCTCCCATTTCATCTTTCAATTCTCAATTACGTTTCACTTTTCATTCGTATAAATACAAAATATGCCTTAGTTTTCATAATTTCTATTTTCTCAAATTTACTTTTTGCCTTTTCTATTTCCATTTCTACCTTCCATTTGCCGAAGCCTATTGAGATTCCAAAATTCTTTTCTTAATCTTTTTAAATCCGTCCCGAGTGTCTGTTCCGAAGCGTATCGATTCCGTAAAGTAAATCCTATTCGTTTAGCTATTGATATTTTTCTTCCCTAAAACCTAAAATTGAACTTAATTATTAAAATTTGTGCCTTTTTTCATCCATTTTATATTCGTGAAAAGTAATTTTTGACGAACAAAATACGTACATTCCTCTGGGTTATCCTTCAGGTTTTATGTTAACTGAAGACCAGTTCACGAGCATGTCTGCACATACCATTTCTGCCTCTTATTCTACCCAACTGTGAGTTTTGCTCAGTTTTTGCTTGAAAGAAGCACCGATACTGCGGATCTGTACATTTTCACATACTTTTCTTCCATTCATCCTCAAACTTCAACTTGTATTTACTTCTTCCTAAATAATACTCACTGATATTCCGCAATAATTTTCTTTCTACCGGAGTATTTTTTAAAGACCTGCCATTTAAAATAATTGACGCACTTCTGGAAGATATAATTTGTGGCAATAAAGATTACAATGCTAATAATATTTTATGGAGTAATTGTTTGAACAACTTTAAAATCGCCGTTTATTTATTATATTTAAACGTAGATTGAACATATATTCCTCTTTTTCGTCACGTTCTTCTTTTAAATTTGCGCAGTTGTCTTCCTCATACATACACCTCTTCAAATTCTTTCTTATTTATATTTATTTCTTATATTTTACATTCTCACCTCTTTCATTTCCGCAAAATACGTCTTCTTTCTTCTTCGGAGGAGATCGTTTCTTCACCGTCTTTTGCTTTCTTTATTATCACTCTTATCTTCTGTCTGCTTTGCTCACATTTACATTCCTTCATCTGCATTAACCCATCTCTCACCTTTTCTTTGAAGAGTCTTCAAATCTCAATAGTGCAAGAGGAAGGAACTCTAAAATGGTCAACCTAAAAAGAGAACGGATTTTACAAATGCATCCCTTGTATAAGTAATGCGAGTCAGGATATTAGCTAAATGAACATCAATTCATATTCGAAATCAATTAAATTATTAACAGAACATAGATAAAATAAACTCTAAAATTAAATTAAAAAAATAAAAATAACTTAAACTAGCTTGGTGTTTACCACAAGATAAACACTTTCAAATAGGTTTTGGCTTTTATAGCCACATCGTGACAAGATTGACTTAATGAAGACGAGTTTTCTTTTGAATGATTTTAAGTCTAGTTTTTATCCCCACCTGGGATTGCAAACATATGGCTCGGTTAATAGCACTTGAGCTATTACATTGTGTTAATAAAGTTTTATATTTTAATAGTTGTCGCTTCAGGAATATTCATCAAGTCCCTTCTACCGAGTTTCTATGTATACGTTCTGTACCGAATGTGGGCACCATTTAATATCAAACGTCCCATATTTTAATTTATACGGAGGATTTCCTTGGCTTTCTTGGTTGAAAGTTTACTTATTTGGTTGTTTCTTTCAATTTTAAGTGAGACGAATCCGAAAATTTATACCTCTACGACTGGGAAAATTGACGTTTTATATCTTAGGACTGTTTTATATCCTAGGACTTTTTGTACAGTTTTTATATTTTCACTGCCTGTCTATCATAACCCTTTTCTTTCTCCTTCATCAAAAATATAGTTTTCTATTGTAGGTTTCGCAGGTTTTTCACACTCCCCTTCTTGTGAGTTTTCTTGCAGTGGAATTTTTTTCCTGAGTCCTCAGCTTAGATTTTTTCAATCCACATGTTACTTTTCTTCATGTACTTTTGCAAACTATATCTTTCTTTCTGTTTCGCATATGACGACGGGTTAAGTATAAGAAGAGACTTTCTAGTCTCAATCTCGCCCGAATAAAGGCCATTTATTATTATTATTATTATTATTAATTTAAAATCACGCTATGAATTAAATCCTTTAATCAGAATCATGGATTAGAAAAATCACAAATATGAATGTCTGAAATGAAAAAGTAAGGATTGCTTGGTGATGGGGTTCCACCGCGTGACTGCTACGGAGAAGGACATGAACCCAGAAAAATCCAGTAAAAGTAGTTACACATCATATTTTGCATGAATAACTTAGGTGTTAGATACATATCATATATGTATGAATATAATAATTCTATGGGAATACTATATGTCATGTATTTTATATAGTAATATTGTTTATAGCTGGTAAATTTGTAGGTTAAAAACTGCCAGTAGTTAATTTATAACAATAATTATAATATAAATGCCTCAATTCAGGATTTCAGGACACCCTCTGCAACATTCGTGTATTTATAAATGCAATGTCATACACTCAGTCCATCATTATCCTCTTGAGATTAATGACCTTGTCTTTACTTCAAATCATGCAACTTGGGAGGAATCAAAATTTCATACGGAAATTTAATGGGAATTGATATCGTGTTCTTATGATAGCACTCACCAGGGGTCACCAGGTTGAAATTTATTTCTAACTAATAAATATGTGATGAAGCATTTGCTGGAATAATGAAGAGATCCAAAGACAATGTCTTTGACAATTGTTTACTCCAATGTGCTGACTAGGAAACAAAAATGTGTGAGTGATGTGTTTGTTAAGTCAACTTAAGAACGTTAAAGTTAACATATTATTACTATGTTCCCATTACTTCTTCAGTGCTATTTTGATGGCATTTATTTTCCTATTACGTATGTGTGTTCTATATAAATAATATATATAAATATAAATTTGAAGGAAAAGATTACTTCCTTTTATGATTTTTCTATTTCCTGTTATCAAGACGACAGTTTTTTCACTGCGTACGCATAAAATGACTTTTGAACAGGCTGTTCCACAAAGATTCACACGGAGTTGATACATTTGCATAGAATCTTGCAGAGTAAAAATTAATTTGGGCAGCATTAACGCATCGACATGCAAAACAGAAATAGTTAAAAATAGAATGGTTTGCCATTTCATTATTAAATTAACAATCCTTACGCCTGATTTGCGGAATTCAAAGGCATCGATTTCCGTCTCCGTGATGCGCTTATTACGTCACCTTAGAGTCATTATCCTCGTCGCTCGCTTCGGAATTATAAATTAAAAAGCCATAGTTTATAAGTACACTGCAGTTCAGTTAATAATTTCCCCGCTTGACGGATGTGGCGTGCGACTCGTCCTCTTGCGCTCAACTGGGTCTGGAACAAAACCACTAATCTCTTAAGTTCTCACCGCCTCATCCGCCATCTTGCAGTGACGCTCTCTTCTCACTCGGGATTCCCAACGATTTTTTCTCTCTCTCACTATGATTAAACTCCGTCTCTGCCGCAATCTACACGTCCTCCCTTTCAAAGCTGTTACGTTAAGTGGAACTTTTTCGCCCTCGACATAAAAAGAAGTAGCGATCATGCGAGGCGAAAAAGGAAACAATAATAATCAGAATAATCTCGCTTCTCAGTCACTGGTTCGAACCCAGCGACGGGGGATTGACGCGTACTCGCGGGAGAAGGGACACCTGGGGAAAGGGAAGGAGGTTTAAGAAATCGCAAAGAGGGCTGTAAGCGCCGACGTTACTCATCTCGCAGTCCCTCTGGGCGCTCGCGGGAGTTTGACGTCCGACTTAAGAAGTGGGGAGAATGGGAGTGGCGAAACGAACGACATTATTGGTCTCAATACCGAGATTTTACTCTGACCGTTGTTCCCCTGGAAAGAATGTTGGCGGGAGGGGATAAAATGGGGCAGAAATGAGCGGATGAGGGCGTATTTGACAGGATGAGCCGATGGCAGGAGACCCAAGTGGTGGAGGGCCTTGAGGCAAAGGGTGTATGATGACACTTCAGTTTGGCGGGGCAGGGGAAAAAGTGATTCCACTATGACTGATTACTTGTCGTAATAGCACAGACTAATCTCTCTCCCATTTCGGTCGCCTCCCCTTCTTTTATCTTTGCCCACGTCTTCTCCCCTCTCCGGTGTGCTCTTTGCTCCATTTCACCACTGAAGGGTTTTTATTCTGAGATCAGAAAGAGTGGAGTCAAGAGATGGAGGAGATCACAGGCATCGCGTATCTGTGCATTTGTCTCCCGCGGCGTTTATATCTCTCTTTTTCTCGTTTCACCATTTACTCCGCATGCATTTATTTTCAGTATGAGCTTCCTACTTCACCTCTACCCCTCCATTTATGCTTCCTTTTATTTAAAGTCCTCCGCTTTTATTTGGAAGAGCTTTGAATAGCCCACTTAAAGGTTTTTACGGATATTGCGATGCACAAGAAGTTGTCGTCGTATTAATACACCCAAAACGGAGGAAAAAAGATGGACCAGAGGAATGCGTTTTCTTATGAGATGCTGACTGCTTCGTACTCTGAATCAGCTTTCCATTGATGAAAAAATAAATCCAGAGAAATGCAATTTTAGAATGAGTTATGAGTAGAATCCATTGTTTTGGTGGTGATACCGAAAGCAAATAAGAGGGCAAGATGCAAAATATTCATTTTGTCAGACCATATTACTAGTAGTGCTATAGAATGCAATAGGAATATTGACTTAAGGAAAAGATGTTAAAACGGGCACTGTTATAAATATAGGCACCCCTCCCAAAAGGGATATGGGAGGTCCTGAAGACTGGTTAGGAATCTAAAATGCACTACTTCTTGAGATAAGATAACAGTGAGCAGTTGGAACCTTTCTTTCAAGTAGCATGGATGCAGAGTCAGCTATTGTATTAAGAAGTGCTTGTTCTGGACTGCAAACTTTTGACAGGATTCTGGAACTGTTTTCTTCTCATGTCCTTATGGTAAGTTTAAGATAATTTCACAGTGATATCAGGAAAGCAGAAATCCTAAGCTACTTTTCGAAGCATTCCTTAGGTTGCGTACACCTTTAGGTCACATGTGATAGTGGCCACCTTGCTTTGGTGGGATTGGTGTAAATGTAGGCCCCTGTTTAAAGGAGGGGCCCATAATTAAACCATCTTTTCTCTGAACTGTCCTACTCATCTTGGATGGTCATTTTAGCTACTCACATAACCCAAATGTGATTGACTTAACTAAAATGAACCATGTGACTCTTACTACCTCCTCATCCGACCCGCAGCGAGGCAGTGAGAGTATGGTTCCATCGGAATGGGCCTCCCCTCGCACCCTACGATGTTATAGAGGTTTTTGGTACCTTCGCGCCCAAACGGCTGAGGAAATAAACGGCTTCAAAGTAACTGGGTTATACGAGTCGTTACATTACAATTGATGAGGTTGCAGAAAAACCAATATATTCCTACGATACTTTAAATGCAGTTTCTCCATTCGATATATCTCCTGTCCCCAAAATTAAGAAGACAACTTGGATTTTGTAACATATTATATTGTTTTGATATGTATTAAACGATATTTTGTGACTTCTTGGGGGGAGCATATTTTTACCAATCACCCCAACTTTTTTGGTTCGGCTTTTTGCGAATCTTTGTTTTCGACTAGAAAAAAATTGTTTTGCTACCTATCTTTTAGTAAACTTGTTATAGTTGTTACTGAATCTCAAAAACATAGAACCTTTCTGAAAATAAAGTACCAAAAGTCGAAAACAAAAGAGGGTGCCTATATTTACATCTTCTCTCTATTAGAAGGAAATGAATCCAGTGAAGAGAATTATGCAAAAATTCACCACAAATAAGACGCCTTCCTTCGAAAACCTCAAGTTTACGCAATATTTTACTATTCAATCCTTCAAGAAAAAATTATCAATTATAGAATTGCATTTTTATAATTATAATTTCCAAACAGGAATTCTATTATTACAAATAAATAATAAAGATTAATTATTGTTAAATCAAGAAGGCTAATTTTGAACAATGCTGAAAAATCCTTGTCATAGTCAGGTCTAGACCCTATAAACTATGATTATAAAGCGTCTTTTATTGGGGCAAGATCGATGCTGTTAAGTCTCTTCTAACACCTAGCCCTCCGTCACATGAACTTTCAGGAAAGAGATAGCATGAAAAAAGTACACAAATAAAACTACCTTGTGGGTTTAAAAACGTTTTCTCTAAGAAAAACATACACTACACCTTGAATATACCCGCAAGATTGGGCGGTGAAAAACCTGCAAAACCTACGTATAATTAAGTAAGTTTTTATGGAAATAGCAGATTGAGAAAGGCAAAAAAACAATAATTATTTCAGCTTGATTATTCAGTAATAAATAATGGGCATAGAGGCTGCTTAAGAGGACTAGTAAAAGGAGAAGAAGCATATGAAATGGGTTTCATAAGTCATTTAGCCATAAAGTAGATATGAATAATGATTAAAAAGATTAGACGCGTAAGAAAATGAGTAAACGGAGGAAGAATAAATGGAATCTGCTGAAAGCGAGGATGGAGTAATGGACAAAGAGTGCGATTTGCCGGTGTAACTTATTAGAAAGCCAAAATGACCTCACGAAGGCCTTTCTGAAGCCCAATGCAGTGAATATTTCTTCAATTTTCATTTCTATTCCTCTCAGAATGTTAGTATTTTGAAGGTGTAGTAGACAAGAATATGTTTGCGGAATCGCTGATAATGTTTTATTGTAATATATTTGTGTGTTGGTACGTAAAATGTACGTACCAACAAAAATACCAAGCTCAAATTAGCCATGCAGATCTCTCCATATTCCTCTACGACCCCTTCAATTATGGCAGTACAAATTAGGTCTCTATTCCCCCATACAGCTTTTCTAGATATCGTCGTCAAGTCTCAGATATTTCTTCCTGCCCATAAACTCTTCTGTTCTTTTCTATTAACAGGGAGTTGCATACTAGGATGGAGCGTTTAGCCACTTTTTTCTGATCGGAATCTAATACCCGACAAAGATGCCCCCCATTTAGACACTACGGATATAATATTTTTTTCGAAATCAAAAAATATCTTCTGTGAGAATTTCTACCTCGAAATTTCGACAAAAACATCAAAATTGTAATAATTTTTTTATGTTAAAACGACCATATTTTTGCGTAAAAACTTGTCTCTTGCAATTGAAACCGATGATCAAGCCTCACTTATATGCCTCTGGAGATGGCTGGGATGGGACCAGAAAAGGAGGCGATTTCAGTAAGCTGTTTCTTAGCACACGGCGGCTCTTAACGGTAGCAAAGCATTTCTGTTACACACCTATTTATTACATTTAATGCCGTATTTGTTGCATAAATATTATTATTATATTTCTGAGTACACCATGACCCAACTTAAAGGTGATGCGATTGATGTTCTTGGTTTGGAAGAAAGGGACACCAATGTTGAATTAACTAGAAAACATATGAAATTGGCTGTTTGCCTTTTAAATTTCAACGAATTTCCATTACGAGTTCTCTTCTCGCATACTGACGGTACTTGCACATGCATTCATTAATACCAGTGTCATAGGTTTAAAACTATATGTCTGTGTTTTATCAATTTCTGAAAATCTTCAGGCGACTTCCATTAAACCAATAAAAGCTATCTAAACTTATCACTCTCCAGTGGATTTCACAAAATTCAGTGACGACCTGAAGCACTTACTGCAGATATCTAAGGACATCAGAGCATGCACGGAAGAGTTTCCATGATTCCTGGCAAATCGAACAAAGCTCGCTTTTCACCACTTCAAACAGCATTCTTAGATTCTATATTCCAACAAAAATATAAAATCTGATGTGGCCAACACATGACTTTTCCATATTTATTGAAAACAGAAGCCTATGCCGGTAATATATAAATAACTCCAAAACAATGAGTGTTACAGAAAAATGTTTCAAACAAAAGTTGTAGTTACATATATTATACAGTAAGTATCCTTGTTCAAATTGTATATAAATACATCACATACTGTCAGAAATAATAATATTTAAGAAAAACTATAATTTTTGGATAAAAAGCAACTTACAGTTAGCGAGTATTAACTAATAACTTCTAAAAATCAGTGTTACGAAAAACTTTTTCAAACAAAAGTTGTAGTAATTTACATTATGTATAACTTTTGTATATAATTGTATGTACCAACATTGCATTCTGACAGAGATGTGTATGAGAAACTTCCATTTCTGGATAAACAACTTCCGGTTAACCATTATTCAAGAATAACTCCTAAACAATCAGTGTATCGAAAAAATGTTTCAAACAAAAGTTGTAGTAAAGTACATTATACAGTAAGTATCTTTAACTTTTGTGGATAATTATATATACCTACATTGCATTCTGACAGAGATATTTAAGAAACAAAATTTTGTTCCGGATAAACCGCAACTTCCGGTTAAGCGATATTCATCAAAAACTAATCAACTATTTGGGGAGAAAATAATAAATTGATCGGAATAGTGGCATTCGTACTTACTGTTTAATATGGTAATGCAATGAAGGACCCAGTTTCCTATTGCTGATGGCCCTCATCTTTGAGACAATTCATCTAGTCTAGATACTCACCAGATAAATATCAGACTGTAAGCCATCCATTGATGAATACGTTCTTGGCACTCCCAAAAAGTATTCTTCCGGCAATGATGTCTCTCAATCTGCCAAGATACACGAATTAAGAGCTCGGTGCTCGAGAAGATAATAATTATAAAGGTTTTTTTATTAGGGCAAGATTGAGACTTTTAAGTTTATTCCTATATCTTACTCTTCGTAGTATACCTACATTCTAAAGAACAGATTGCTTGAAAAAAGTACACAGAATAAAACTACATTGCGGGTTTAAAAACCTAAGGTTTAACTTAGGAAAGAAATATTCACCGCAGACGGTATAGAATAGTATTGTAGAATAGAATTTATTTTTTACTTCTCTGTCAATTCCGTTTACTTCAGTAGAAAGAGATCCCGAAATGAAACAGACAAACTATTCATACATTTCTTAATGTAACTTTCTAACTCGTCACGGATGGAACAGGAGATCAAAATATATCCGAGAAGTGGTCAGCTCAGTACCCTCTCTCTTTTAAATTTACTTCTGCAATAATAATAATAAAACGGCTTTATTCGGGCGAGATTGAGACTAAAGTCTCCTCTTCCATCTAACCCATCGTCATACAATACATAAATAATCAATTTAAAGAGATGGTATGAAATATATATGAGAAGAATTGTGGATGTAAAAAACCAAAGAAATTGTTAGGAGTAAAAAATATCAACTGCAGAAAAACAACCACTAAGAAGGGGGGTGTGAAAAACATGCGCAAACCTACCGACAGTCATAACTAAAAAGATGGTAAGAAACATGATTATATTTTATAAATACACTATAAAAAATCTGATGTGGCCAGCACATGACTTTCTCCATATATAAGATGTAAATATTTATCTACGACAGTAATTTCGAACTCTATATTCAATCTAAACTTGGAAGATGAGTGATTAATTTATATATTATTATCTTTTACGTCACAAAAATTATAAATAATGTTTTTCGGGACATGCTCGATGAAAAAAGATGAATTTGGCCTTTTGCCCATAGAGCCCAGAGCGCCCACAAAGTACATAATCAGCAACTTCCGGTTTATCAGTATTTCATGAATAACTCCTAAACAATAAGTGATACAAAAATATGTTTTATACAAAAGTTATAGTAAATTACATTTTCTAAAACATTTATTCAAAATAGTATATACCTAAATATCATATTTATGGAGATATTTTGAAAACCGGAAATGAGCTTTAATGAATAAAGCTCGACTTCCGGTTAACCGATTGACTCCAAAATCTAATCATCTCTAACGACACAAACCAAAGTACTATATATGAAATTTAGTGTTGATCCGACAAACAGTTTTCATGTTAAAGCGCCCACAAAGTACATAATCAGCTACTTCCGGTTGATCAGTATTTCACGAATAACTCCTAATCAAACGGTGATACAAAAATATGTTAAATACAAAAGTTATAGTAAATTACATTATCTAAAACTTTTATAAGTAATACAATATACGTTTATATCATATTTATGGAGATATTTTGAATACCGGAAATGAGCTTTAATGAATAAAGCTCGACTTCCGGTTGGCCGATTTACTCCAAAAACTATTCAACTCTGACAGCACACACCACAGTACTATATATGAAGTTTGGTATTGATACGACCAATAGTTTTTACGTTAGAGCGCCCACTATCACACACACACATACACACACACACACTAACACACACACACACACAGACATACACACAGACATCATTCCGAAAATGGTCAAAACGTGTTCTAGGGACCCCAAAACATGTATTTCCGTTGAAATCTCGACGTCGAATTTTTTCATGAAAACAATACTTTCTCTATACTTCGTATATAGAGAAAGTAATAAGTACATATATGGGATACAGCAATAAACATAGTCAAGTTGACATCTAAATAAATGTTAACCATTTACTTAAGAACATAAAATAATAAGGGTATGCATTTTTAAAACATAAATACCATACATCCAGTACATAGTCAATATTACATAAAACGTAGACATTAACACAAAAAGGGTAGGAAAAAAGTGAAAAAAAAATTTGTATTACTATGATAAAGAAGAGAGAATTTTAATTGCAACAGCAATAAGTATATGAAAACTGAAGACAAAATATCGCAATTTTATAGTTCAACGATTCACAATTTTTATATATAATGTGAACTTGTTCAATGCGTACATATAGTATGAAGTAGAAAATATTTAAACGTAAATAATATGGTGTCAGTAAAACAGTAAAGGAAGTATATATAATTACAAATTGAAAGAAAGTAAAAAACGTAAATTTAAAGAAAAAAGAAGGACCAAAAGACCAGAGACATGATTTTCATGTGGCAGTGACGTTTGTGGTGAAGGGTTTAATAGTGATCAGCAATCAACGGTGTGTCTGCTTATAGTAATTCCAAATTTCGCGGGTTTCTCAATCCCTCGCTATCAAGTTTATAATAACATACCCTTGTTCGAAATAATATTGTAGAATAGGATCTAAATGTGATACTGGGAATCGAGTGAAACCATACTAATTGTGAACGAATTGACTCTACAAAAAATAGACATCTAACTAAAGAAAACCATAGATAATCAGGGTAAAAATGGAAATGAAAGGATATTTAGAGGCTATGATTTAAATCGCGTTGGAGGTTCACTTTCGAACGAAGGCGAGGAATGAGGGCAACGCTGAGATTACAGAACGAATATGCAGAAACAAATAAAGACCCAAGTGCTAAACACACATCTTTTGAATTGGTCCCTTAAAACTAGCCGAACGATGAAATACGTATTTCTCTATCTTAATTGAACCATAAGCTCGTTCTATCCTCGACGATTACTTTCCAAAATCTTCACTCTAAGTCACTCAGAGTGATATAAGTGAGTATGTATAGCGAATAGCATCTTGCACTTTGACTTTCGAATGGGATTCCTCCATGGCAGGATCTGCGATATGGAGTTCAACTCTTTCATAGGAGATTACGCACTCTTTAGAACTTTATTTTTTAAAGTATACATTTGTGCAGCGCACTCATGGGTGCAGAAAGTAATTTACTCTTTGCATTGACTATATATAGATCAGGAAAATAAACATTTTATCTAATGAAGAGATTATTCTTTTTTTATTCTCAATTTTCAATACAAACCCTTTTAGAGTGTATAAATAAAATTACGTTTAGTTAAAAAAAGTAACTTTTAAGAGAAGACTTATAATAAGTAGATAATAGATAGATAATTTGAAGTGCGTTTAGTCAAAAGCAGATTAAAGATTGCTTCATTGCTGCATAACCTGCTTTTGATATAATTGGCAATCCATAAATCAGCTCCACGTATTTTATTTTTGAAGGGAGATTTTCTTATACTTACGTCACTGCGATCATTTCCGAAGAGATTTGGTCTCTGCGAACGAGGCCTGCCATAATGCGAGCCTTGAAAAATTAGATCTCTACTCAAAAGTTTTACTCTAGTCAGCGCCTGAAAGGAAAGAACAGCCTCAGCGGGCGAAGGATAAAAAGTAATTCCTCTGCAAACGATCCGACGATTCCTCCGTGAAATACGGCGACGGTCTTTCGAACGACTGCGTGTGGCCATCGTTATACCCACCAAACTGACTCCGCTCCAAAATTTACGGGAGAGGAGAGAATTCCATCGACATAAATCTCGACCGGAAGAGGCGTCCTTCTTCCGCGCTCTCTGCCGGCAATTCCTTCAAGCAACGAAGAAAAAAGAAATAATCTCCGAGGGAAAAGGAGAGAAGAAAACTCGTGCGCTTACCGTATTTCCTCGGGGACCAAGAAAGATGGCGATTTCTCCATTTGACGGCCGCCCCCTGCAGGAAAAAGAACCAATTACCTCGCGATCCCAACTCCATCGCCGCCGCCTCTATTTACCTTTCCGGCCGAGTAATGCGTTTTCCTTTATCGCGGTGGGAGAGGAGGGGCTTATGGGGAGGAACAAGGGTTTTATACGGCTGGTGTGAGGTTTCTTTTTTTTTAAGATGAGAACCTGTCTTCCCTTAATTCTTTCTCGGCTCCCTGGTGTACGGCGGTGAGTGGGAAGAGGATAAACGACTGTGGATTTGTGGTCTCTCTGCAACGGAACGACAAATTAGAATGAATTGTGATAAAAGAGTCGAATGGGAGAATGACGGAGATCTTGTGGACTGCGGATGACGAGGTTGGAAATGGTTTTTAGCAACTAATCCTTCTCGTGTATTTTAAAATCGACAGTAAATAATGTGTCAACGCCCATCCTTTGTCCTTTACTACGTTATGCAAATTGAATGAAAAAATTATTTCATTCGTTTTTCTTTGATATATTGATTGAAATAGGATCGATTTATCTTCAAATTCAACATTTAGTTAATGTACCTACCCATAAACGTCATATTTAAACACATTTTTGCTGGCATAATTCATGTGATTCGTGGATTATATCCTTTTTTCTATTTCCGCTTTAATTTACCGTCTCAACCATCGGGAACAATCAGTGCAATCAGCGACATATTAACTGCATTAAAAAGATACTCATAATTTAAAACTAGTTCTAAATGGGCGACTTCATAGGATTTTTATTATAAGGAGCAATATCGATTTGTTCGAGGAAACACTATTATATAATTTTCGGAGGTTCGCATTAAAATGAATTCCACGTTTTGAAGAAGCACTTGCGTCACTTGGAGTCCTCCCATCACTTTCCTTTTATCTCGAGAGGCATCCTCCTTATTTGAATTTAAAACTACATCGCGTTGTTTTGATAGAGAAAAACTGCTCTTTAGGACAGATCCAAAATATATATATATGGGAGGAGTGTAATAAAGGGAGAGTTATGTCTGAGGCGGGAATCCGAAGGATGCGAGGGGGAAAAACCGATAGAAGGAATTTAGCATAAGAGGAATGGCAAATAGGGGAAGGCGTTCAAATAGAAAGGATTTTTTCTTTGAATGTAAGGGAACGAGGGAAGGCGGGATTGAAAAGGGGGCGAAGGAGTGTGAAAATGCGCCTCACTCAAGTGGAAAGGCGTTCACGACGTTCTCTCCTCTGAGGTTATATAAAACTGTTAGTGCGAGTGTTAACGTACGTTTACAACACTATTAGTGCAACATTCGATCAATGTCTGCAAGTGGTGAAATCACACGAGACACAAGATGAGGCTTGACTTGGTGGTATAAGTTGTTACAATTTCTTTCTGGTGAAGTCAGCTTTAAATCATCGTGATTCCATATGAACTTCACTGAGCGATTTAGTTTCAGTAACACGTATAACTCAATAGCATTGCAGCATTTTACTTATTTTTCAATTCTCTGGTGTTTAAACAGGACTGTGGAGTCGGAACCAGCTTTTTGTACAGTCGGATTAAATTTATCGACTAAGAATCCCAATGAGAAATTTAACGCATCGACGAGAGTGAATGTATTTCTTTTCATCATTTGTTAATGATGTGATTTGAATTGAAATTTTTGTAAATTTTCGTTTTTTATTCAGCATTTTTGCTAAAATAATATCTGTCTTGTAACTTTATTTTCAGGAAGCAGTCGAACTTTACTATATTATACCACGAATTACAGTGGACGCAATCTTTGTTATAGAATTTAAATGTAAATTAAATTGAAAACTATAAAATGATTATCGGGTTAATGTTTCAACGGTGCAAGAAATTTGAACACATTCTTTTTGTTTCTTATCGCAATTGAATTATTCTCAATTAAATTGAGTGGCATTAGGCTTCATAATTTGTAAGAGAATCAAGATATTTTGAAAGTTTTCAAAAAAAAGAAAGCATAGAATAAAAAATAAAACTACGCGCGGCTCATTTTTAAGGGATCATAAATAGACGTGTCGGCATACTTAACTTATGTAGGGAGCTGAAGTGTATAAGGTCTTAAGATTCTCGCGTGAACAAATATTCAAAATGTAAATTGAAGCACTATATATCGTCAGTTTTGGAACAACGAAATGACTAAATAATAAACTGCGTAAAATTAACGGAGACAAAAATGATAAGGGAAAATGTAGTGTGTGTGAAAGTGTGTGTTTTAGAAAGCGGAATAGTTATGTACAGCAAAAGCTAGTGATTCTGAGGGAAAGAGCAGCTAAGCGACGGTTCTCTCCCCCACACAGAGGCCGAGAAAGCAGAAAAATCGAGGTCCGCCGGAAGAATGTCCCGGAGTGAACGGTGGAGAAAATGTCAAACGTTTTCCTTAGATTTCCGCAACTGTCAAATTTTGTGAAATCAAACACATTTAATTTTTTCGGGAAGTTGTTTGTTACTTCTTATATGATTTTCGCGCAAATATTGTGCATCACAAAAATACGTTTCGATTGAAGAGGGAATTGATTACGATTTGAATTGGTTAATGTTTAGGTTTAGATCAATTCCACTCATCAACGCGTCTAGCTAAATATTTTAATTTGAGAACCTCTTGGTTTTATTTAATAAATAATCGCTTTATTGCTCATTAATTGTTATATTATCAATTTGGAAGGATGAGTTTAGAGCTTTATTTCTCCGAAATGGCTTCATAATTGTACAATTTTAGGAACTGAATTCGTCTTCGGCTTTAAACAGACGATAGGAGTTGATTCAACTGAATTGTATGATTTTCAATCCAATTTCTAGTTTTAAGTCTTTTGAAACTAAAATGATTCCTTTTTCATGGCGATGGAAAAAATCTGGCATTTGAGGTTATTTAAAGGTTTAAAAACGATCCAGAAGTAATCTTCGTGATCGTTCCGTTGCAATCGGAGACAAAATAAAACTCCTGACCTTTTAAAACAGCCGTGCTCCCTTACAATTTGATAATTAAAATAATGAAACAGGGGTCTTAAGTTACATGATATTTTTGGAAATGCAGCAATCTTTCTCCGCATTACAAAAGTGCCTCCTCATTTGCACAAGAAAGACGGAATCGAGTCCTAATTTCGCCTAAATTTAATCCGTCAGTAAATATGTTTATACATAATTAATAATTTCTTCAGCTAAATAATTTACGTTTGATGCATTTGTATTAAATCAATACCGGTTCAATTGATCACTTCTATCATCAGTATTAACTCATAAAGGAGTTGAGTTGTAGCCGTAAATTGATATCATCGACAGGTATCTTTTATTGCATTTTTGTCGAAAGTAAATTTTTGATAAAGCAAACATTCCAATGGGGCTCCTGGAGAGTCATGTGGACAGCTCGTTTGCCATTGGGGAAAGCGGTCCCGGGTTCGATTCCCGGTGGGAGCCAATGTGCGAAATGACCTGAGCTGCCGAAGCACTTTTTATTATACCATTACTGCTACATCATTCCAATTATAAATTTCTGGAATCCCAGTCGTTGAGCCTTCGTCGACGAAATGACGAAATGAAGGCACTCATTTTACTCAATCATTTTTCAGATCCTAAGAATTACGAATATATTCGAGTACTTTCCATAATAGCTTCAAAATCCCTTCATGGGTAAAAACGCTCGATCGAATGCTGATTCTAGGAGTCTCCTGCTGTTACTCTCAAAATAGAAGCATGTGAAAACGATTTTGTATTTTTTTTAGATTCTCGAGTTGCTTCCTTCTTCCAATCATAATGTCAGGAATAGTTAAATAATCAAACGTGCAAGATTCCAATCATTGTTCTTACTATTTTCGTCATCGGTAAAAATTGCGATGTTATGGAATTAGCGTCACCTCCACGGAGGCCCAATTTGCGACTCCCCAACGGGTGTAATCCCAATCGTCGGCAAACTTTCTCCATTTTATATTCCTCTATTTACGGATGTGACGCTAAGCGCCGCGGCACGGGAGGGAATGCACCAGAGACCACCCTCAGCACTCCCTAGCGACCGATAAATTAATCACGAACCGCAATGTGCCACAATCGGAGGCATTAGGGTAAATCAGCGCAGTAAATCGAGATGGATTATTCGAGAGACAGGCGAGTGGATTGGCATCTGGACCTCTTACCGGAGGAGACGACGCACGTGCGGCTTTATATATATATGAGGTATTCCCGCGGGAGAAGGCGGGATAACGGGGGATTTGGAAGGCGTTGAAATGGAGGGAAAGTTGGAGCAGTTATATCCCCAAGTTCATTTTCTGCGTGCCGCCTTTTTATACTCTTCTGCTTTGTTGTTGCTTCTACGCCGTTGAAATGAAAAAGGGAGATCCGACTTTTCCTTCCCACAACTGCTCCCACGTCTTATGAGTGAAACCGCAGTTATTCCATTGCTTGAATTCGCAGAGGATGTTCCATAGGAGCAACGATGTCATCCTAAAACATTTATGAAATATAAAGAGGAAGGAATGAAAAGCAAGAAGTCTTTCTCTCCTTCTGCTTTCAAGAAAACTGTGTTTACTTCTCGTGAGTTTATATTGCGGAAATTATTCAATAGGAAAAATATTTCAGTATATTTCACTGCAATCTGACTCCAACGAGTCATTGAAAGGCCCAACTAGTATGTACTATGGTCCAGAAGAGAAGTCCTCAATATTAAACAGCAGTATAGTTCAACGTAAACAATATGTCCTGTTTCACAGCTTTTTTGCTCTACCTTAGTATCTGAGGTAGCGAGCGACTAAACGATCCAGCTGATAAAGAGAACTCACCGCTTTCTAGATCTTCTTCGTAGCTTCGCATACCACCTTTCATAACAGTATAGTATGAAAAAACTCTTACCAATAATAATATGACAGTTCTTCCAACGGGTTCTATAGCTTCAGCACTTTCGCATCTATAACTTCTTCGCTTTGATTACTCTCGAACGAATTTGTCAATTCCTTGTTATATTATAAATCAACGGTTTCAGGCTTTTTCCAGATGCATGCCGCCTTCGTTGCTAAATTATCAACCAAATAATTCATTGAAAAATTAATCCAATTCTAAATTTAATCTTTTAAGTGAATTTATAGTCTGTTATTTAAATATATTAGTTGTTATTGCTGATAAAATGTACATGAAGTTTCAAACGATGCACTTGCATGCGTACAGTGCTGAAGCTAATGTGTTCCATCGTTGTGGTGGCGCTGATCCATCCGACCGAGGCCATAGAGGGCCTTGCATCCAACCACACAACCCACCTGTTCTTCTTTTATTTCCCGTTCTCCTGAGAAAAACGATGGCATTTTCGGCGGAAGGAAAGAAGGAAAACGAAAGGAAATCCGTTCGCTGCGCAAATACTTTTCGTATTTTACGACTCGGATCGTCTAGTAAGCTGAAGAAGATTTCTTTCCTCAGAAGCTTCGGCTCTAAAACTCCCTTTCGTTCAATATTTTGTATCCAAGGTCCTTGAAAATAATTTTTTGGCGGGAATAGCAATTTCCCTCAGCGATTTTGTCATTTCATTCACCGCTTAGGAAGTATTTATAGCTTTCAATCTTGAAAGTTTAACTATACTTTGTTTGAAAGGGGTTTCTTCGTTCATTTCTAACAAATTTTAAATCTAATTATTTTTGGTATCATTTCCTTGCTATAAAATTTAAATGCGAATTATATCAAAAAGTAACATAATCGAAATGGAAAAGCTAATGTTCGGCCCACCATATTCCCAAAGATTTCCTACTACTTCTGTAGTTTCCTCATATGTGCCTGTGTTATCTATAATTTAGACCTTCGAAGTACTCTAACGTGACTGCTAACCCAGATGCTACGATAAAGTGGTTAGAAGCGGTATCCACAAACAAAAAATTATGCACTAAAAAGTTAAGGCCTTTTTGGGAACAGATCAGCCTGTTCCATTTCCATCGAAATCATTAATGCGAATTAAATACATGAAAGTCTGATACAAAGCGAGTAATGTGAAACGCCCACCGTCAAAAAGCCAAATCTTGAGCAAAATTAAGTCAAATAAGTCTCCAAGACCAGAAGGTTATCCGGCAAGAGTGCTAAAAGAAAAGGCATAAAGCGTCGCCTCATATCTCAAAATCATATTTTCTAAATTGACGAATCTTGGTAGAGTCCTTTTAGATTGTAAATTAGCTAATGTTACGTCTGTTCATAAAAGCGGGTCGAAGAAAGACCCAAGTTATTATAGACCCCTATCATCGCTGTCCGTAGCAACATCCGTCAGTCCGGCAAGGTAATGCAACATATCATTCACTCATAGGATTCTCAGATAGCAATCGATTCAAGCAAGTGGATAGAGCTTCCTATTACAAACTCATTTATAAACTAAAACTAGCGAACATAAACAAGGATGTGATTGACTGGATTAGGTATTTTCTCTTCAATACATTCCCTATAGTGAACAACAAGAAGTATTAGATGGCGTTAGCTCGAGCTGAGTCAAAGTAACCAGTTGGTGTACCTCAAGGCAGCGTAATTGTACCCCTTTTTTTCTTGATTGATGTTAATGACTTGATATAGATACTAATCTGAGGATATTTGTGGATGACTCAATAATATATAGAAAATATCAAAGAAGAAAAACCAAACATCGCCCTAAAACAATTTCGTCTTTATTCAGAAACGGTGGTGCGAAAAATGGCAACTGGATCTTAATGTTAGTAAGTGCTCTGTAATTAATGTTTTTGGTAAGAAAACAATAGTGTCAAAATTACCCGCATAAAATTAATGAAATAAAAATAATTGCAACAGATTTAGTTGAATTTCTAGAGATGACCCTTTCTAATAGTTCATATTGAAATGCGAGCATATTCGAAAAATCTGCAGCAAAAAAAAATAAAAGTCCCGACTTAGTAAAGTGTGTTGTCGGTAAATGCGATAAAAAGGTAAGAGCGATGTTATTTCACCTTGGGAAGAATCCATTTGGAATACACGGCAAATGTGTGGGATCGAGTGGTTGAAACGTGCGAACTCAAGAGCAGTGGCATTACGTTTTGTGGCTACGATAAAAACGTAAGCGTTAAAAAAATACTTCCTAACGCAAATTGGGAATCCTTAAAAGGAAATCGATTAGAAGCTTTGCGATTGCTAGGGAAAGTACATTTGAGGAAGATACAAGTGGTAACCTCTCTGCTTCTTAGGCCCATCCAATAATGAGCGTAAATTAAGAGAAATAGATCCTAGGAAATGTCGTTTTAAAAATCCATTCTTTCCCCGAAACGAAACGCAACAGTAAAAGAGTAAATAATTAGTTCAAACAACTTTCTAACCTCTTCGAATGCTTCGGAAACACTGAGAGATTTATGGATGTGATATATATCCACAGAGCCATGCTTCTTACGGGGAAATACATGTGAAATGAAGCAGTATAAGAAGACGTCATCTAAATGCGAAATGCATTATGGGTTGGATGTAAGAAGAGACTTCTCAATCTTGCCCTAATAAAGAAATCCTTTATTAATATTACTAGATATAGATGCGCAGGTGATAAGTAGTGGAAATGAGTCGCTGTGCGTGCGTATGTGCGAGTGAGCTTGTCGAAAGGTAAGCGGAGGTGGGTGAACCATTCGTCACTTATGGAGAACGCGGAGGGCGTTACTGCGGGAGAATGCGACTTGAACGCATTTTTCTGATTTATTTACCCCTTAGGATGTGTTAAATTGAGAAAAAGAGGCGCAGACTTCCATAGAGTGGGGAATGAATCTAGGCGCTCGTTGCTAAGTAACGAATTCTCAAAGATTCAAGGCTGATGTAGGCTGAGTCGAATCCAATGAAATGAGAAATCTATGCCGGCATTTTGCTTATAATAAATATCTATAAATAACAGAATGTTAAATTAGTGATTCAAATTTACCTAATGGATGAACAGATTGATTCACTTGGTGTGACTTATCTGAAATAACAATTCCCATTTCAGGTTTGGAATTGGTACTTGTTATACATTTCCTTCGCTTAAGATTCAACTCCTTAAAATGCTATTTTCACAAAATCATACATAATATGCAAGCTTTATTGAACTTCTTTGATTACTCCTTCTCTCATTAATTCTTACCAATACGTGCCCGAATTCCCAGTGCAATATGCAACGATTGAGGGATCCAATTCTTCGTCTGGTTGTTTACAACTTTAAAATTTAAACTTTTCGTTCATTTTGTCAGAATTCTTGCAAATGCGGCTTAAAAACAATATTGTACGACAAAGATGAGAATCTTCAAAAGTTGCTGTTCTTTTAGCGTTTTCTCGATTCCGTGAGACCATTATTTCTACTTTTATTTTGCCAAAGAAAGGAAGCCTACAACGATTAAATAATTTTAATAAAATTTACGTGCCTTTCTTGAACGAATGACTGCATCGCCTGATTGACGATTAATTAAATAAAAAGTAGTCTATTATCTATGCAGCGTCGACTTTTAATATTATGCAAAATAGAATCAACAACTTCGACCTTGACTTGGCAGTATCGCTCCATAATGATGACGCATCGAAACCATGGTCGTATAATAAAATTCATCTTGTGGCATTTGCAAAAGTTAGTTCTTCTTCACCCTTTTAAAATGCAAAATTTCAAAGTTTTGTGACTTACGGCTCTCAAGTGTGTGGCAAAGATCATACACACACAAGCACACACAATGTATTTTTTATATATACCTATATATAGTTAGATATACTTTCGGAATATCGGGTGAGACACTTTCATGTTTAGTATATAGTATCTATTATATATAGATGCTTCTCCGGATTCATTCATGTATCTAACTATATATATAGATCGATAGATAGGATACTAATTCACAGGCTAAACCACAAGCGTCATTGACTTGAAATTTTTATGATGGATTGGCCATAACGTGTAATCGCCAGAAAATTTCGATTTTGAACCTCAAGGTCATGGGTTCGATTCCAGAGGGACCCAAAGTCCCGATTTTTTCCATTTAAATGCATTGCTTTGATTTTCCGGAATTTTTAAAAAATATTTCCCGGATAGGTAGAGAATCAAACCTCAAGGAGCCTATATATATATGGTCACCATCTATCGACAACTTTAATGACGTTTACAGAAAATATCCTGGGTTCGATGCTAGGACGATGCAAAAATCCGCCCTTTAAAATACATTGAGGTAGTTTTTCATTATTTTTTTTGATGCACTTATCGAAATGATAGGAAGTTCTTGTTTGGATAGAAGATGTATGGTAAGGATTCGTTTAAGAAAAAAAATTTCATAAGACTGTACTATCCTTGGCTTCGATCCCAGAGCACAATAAAATTTCTCTCATAAGGAATTTAAGGGAAAAGTAGGAAGTAATTTGCGGCAGTTGCAGCCAATACTTCTGCTTGAATTTTAACACATAGTTAGAGATGATAATCTTCTATTGTGTTGCATAGGAAGTATCGCCAAAAAGACCTCGGTTCGATGCTAGGCGGTATATATGTCTTCAATTTAGAATACATTGGGTTAGTTTTTCATTATTTTTTTGATGCACTTAAAGAATTAATAGGAAGTTCTTGCTTAGTTATAAGATGTATATTATAACTCTGTTTAAGAAAAAGAATTAGATAAGACCATGCTGTTTCTGGGTTCGATGCCAGAGCACATTAAAATTTCTCTCATAAGGAATATAAGAGAAAAGTAGGACGTCGTTTGAGGCACTTGCAGCCAATATTTCTGCTTGAATTTTCACAGATAGTTAGAGATGGTGATATTCTATTGTGTTGCATAGGAAGTATCACCAAAAGACCCGGGTTCGATGCTGGACAGAGAATTTGCATCTAATTTGAAGAATATTTCCAGTACTTTTCTACTTTTGAGGATCCTCTCGATATGATGTCGACTTGAAATTTGTGCTATCAACATGCTTGCAGAATGCAAGCAAAATTTTACTCGTTAATATAATATTTTTATCAAAACAGTATCTTTACGTTAAGGGTAATGGACAAAATAGCTAAACCCTGATTCCCTAATCCACACTCAAAACTTCTGCATAATTTATGTCACGGAAATACTGTTATCATTTGTTTATTGAATGATATCTATCAACACCTCCGTTCTCCTACGTGACTCCAACAACGCTGAATATAGAGTCAATACTTATATTCGAGGAGCCGCGCATTGGATCGAATTACTTTCAATTTAATTACAAGTTGCGAGGATAAGCATGCGCTGGTATAAATACTATATATTATTTTTTGAATAAGGCGAATTCGCGATGGAATTGCATCGTCAAGTGATTGCATTTCTCGCTCTCCGTAGCAATAAATTCTACACCCCAATGCAGCGCACACACTCATCGAAATGTCACCGATATCACACACTCCCTTTTTTCACATGCACTCACAACCTGATAAAAAAGGTTCCCTTCTTCAGCATTTGACGGCGCCATTAAAATGCGAAAGATCAAAAAGAACTGAGATATAAAAAAACCTTTTCTACTGATCACGGAAAGTCGCCGGAGTATCTCTGAAAGATTTCGTGAGGGGGGGTATCTGGATCATTTCATAGCGACGCTTGTGCGCCATCGCTATATCAATGATCAGCGAAGGATACTTGGATGATGAGAAGTGAAATTCTCTCAAAGCGAGACAGCGGTCACTCATTACACAGATTGCGCCTTTACAAAGAGCTGAGGTCGCCTTTTTTAACCCCTCCCCTTTATGCGATCGCACTGCTTTATTTTTCTTCATTTATATCCCTCCCTCAATATCCCTCGACTCCTTTTTCAGTTTTGTGTTTTTATTCCTTAAAATGGAGAAGATGGCGTCGGAAATCAGATGTCACGGAGTCACGCTTCCCTTATATATTTTTGTATATATATATTTTGATATCTTGCAAACATTACGTATATTGTTTTTGATTCTCATTCTCAGTGTCTTCTCTAATCATCGGCTCCAGTATATACGTTTTCCTTTTGTATTTTTTGCATTCCCTCTTTTTCTCCGATGAATTTCAGTTCTTATTTATAGGTCCTTTGAAACATTTCTCGAGTTCTTTCTGCTCTTAAGCTTTTCGCTTTAAATTTCGCACCATCCCATTCTCTCACCTTGTCATTTCTGCTGCAATTTTTGGAAAATGCTTTACTGTAGTGCTTTCTCAGGATTAAATTCTGGAGCTTTATCGTGTTTTGTGTCACATACCCTTTTTTGTGGATTATTTTCCCGAGTGAACTTGATTCGTAATGCATGTTGGTGATGGTATTAAGGTGTTTACACACTATAAATGCGATGAAATTATTTGTGAATCAAAGTTTATTCATTGTTTTAATGAAATTTTAATTGGTAAATAAAACTTGCAAACAGCGAATGAAAAAGACATTTCTGTAATAGCTCCACCATTTCCTTAAGAGATTTCACCAAAACTTCATACATTGGTTATCCTAGAACCACATGACAACTATCTACAACTTTATTTTCTCACGAAAATTGGGATGGAGTTTGATCAATGATTTTTTTAGTACCAAATATATAAAAGTAAATTTTAAGCTCGGATTGAAAATTTGATGATCTCTGTGTCCATATTTTTCACGAGGCCAATCGATTTTTACTGAGTCCCAATAGTCTTTTCTTCGTGGGAAATGAACGTTCAGTAAAGTGTTAAACTTGTTATAAGTTGTCCTGGAAGGAAATTAACGCTGTAAAAATTCACTCATTCATATTATTTTCAATTCCAGGTAATGCATTAGGCCACAAAGACTTAAAATGCTTCCTCCAAAGCTTCATCCAATTAATTTTCCCGGAAATAAAAGCAATATTTTCAAACGTAATTCATTATTGTTAGCTTGTGATTAAATTATGTAAGGAAAGCCTCACGATTTTAATTGATATATAAGTTTGTAATGCAGATTATTCGGTTACAGTATAACTAAAAATCAGCTAGAAGTAGGATTAAATTACAATTTGCACGCTATTCATTATCAACATCCATGTATGAATTACCTCGACATCGTTATCTCACATTTGTCGTATTTTATTACATATAACTGAAAAGGTATCTCTCATTTAATGTAAGAAAACCCTTTTGATTATCTAGTTTTACGGGATTAGTGAGTAAATGCGCTACCATCGAAAAATATTTTTCACATTAAGGCATAATTTGCAGTATCGAATTCCATCGATTGTATCCTCCATTTAATGCACGGTTAATTGATTACAATAAAGTAAAGAAATACCTCACCTTCGCATCCTTTTATTCCGCGCTATTTGTTTTCATTCATCTCTCTCCTTTCTCTCTTCATTCTATCGTCTTTTAACACACCCTTTAACGTCCTTCCAACACCCTTTTCATCTCCGCCAATCTCTGCCTTCCTTTCCCTGATTTCGTTGCTCCCTCCCTTTATCCCCACTCCTTTTTCATTACTCTCCGTGATTACACTCCCATAATCACTCCCCTACCCAAAGACCTCCCCTTCTCCATAACGTTCTAATAGCTTGGAGTAAAAAGCGGTGTCGAGACATCAAGGAACGGGGGTGATGACCCTATCCATTATTCGGAGAAGGGTCGCGTATGTGCATAAGGGGGTAGGATTGAAGAGGTTGTATCCTGCTGGGCGTCAAAAGTGCGGGTAGCATATGAAACATTTCGAGTGGCGAAATTGTCCGCCCAATCTCTAGTCCTTCTCTATCTCGAGCTATTTCTTCAGCGCGTGCACTTCGTGAGGTTAATCCTCTCGCGTGTCAAAACGTGTGTTTTCTCTCTTACCTCCCTCCCTCTAGTTGCCTTTTGTTTCTTAGCGTAAAATAAGTGCTCTTTTAAACGTCTTCCCTTCGTGTTTACGCTACTCCACCGTTTCCTCAATCACTTGGACGCCATATCGGATTATTTTAGAGGAAATCTTGCAAATGAGCAGTTGCGAAAAGACGAGGAAATATACTTTGCTTTATTTTAAATCCATTTACTCACCATTTAGGCGAGTATTTGAGTTTAATTTACGATCCAATTAAATTTGAAATGCCTTTATGCTATTTGATTACTATATAGCTTGAAAAAATTTACATCGCAGCTTCTAAAATTAATCTCTCTGAATTCGCGTATTTAATACTGATAGTAACGCTTACTCGATGGAAACAAATCTGGCACCGTCAATTATTAAAAAGAGAAGAATTTTAAAATCAGTAATTTTGCACTGCTGGTGGTTACAAACTATTCCAACTTCGAGCACTTTACCAAAAATCTACTCTAGTGAGGTGGCGCACTTGGATTTTTTTTGTGATTTCGCAAATCACACGAAGGCAAACGGAAAACGATGAAAAGAGGATTACTGTAGGAAAGGAATACGTCAAATCCTGATGAGTGAATATCACTCCCTAGGCAGCGTATTGGGAACGAAAGCAACGTCGAATGATATTGGTCAAGAGTTATTGTTTCCCTTTTCTACATGTAGGTATGCGTTTATATTTATGCTTAATAAGTTATCTCACTTTCTAAATAAATTATTTCGAGAATTATGTTCTGGTTATTACTCGTTTAAATCTTGCATTAAATGTTTTTATGGCTATAGAAATTGAAATGTTCTAAATTTACAAATATCATCATCAGCCATTTTCAATCCAACGTCAGATGTAGGCCTCCCCAAGTACTTCCCAATTTTCTCTGTCCTGAGCTTCCCGCTGACACGTTACACCTAAGTACTTGATGATGTCTCTATTCCACCTGTCCATAGGTCTTATGTATATAACCGTATTCTTGAATTTTGTAACCGCTGAACCTTGTCTTTAGATTCATTGTGTAACTCCTTAGGATCCAAAGTGCAATAATCAAAGTGAGAGAAAACCAGTGTAGTAAAAAGCTGTTTCTTTGTATGTAGTGGTGAAATATTCCGTTTAATCTGATATAGTGTTTCATTTATCTTATTAGAGATAGCATATATTTGATCATTCCATGTTAATGTGTTATTTATTACAATTACTGTATTTCTAATAGAGTTAGAGCAGGGAATAATAGTATTGTCTAATGCTAGTATTATCAGTTTCAATTTTCCACACACACACCTTACCAAGGTTTATTTTATCAATTAGTTTTGAATATCCAATAATAATTGATTTGGTTTTTATATATTCATACCATTACGAATCAGAACATATTCTAAGCCCTTATTAATGATTATACTAATTAATATTAGTAATGATGGAAATTAAGTTTTACTTTACGTACGTGTATATACATTGTATTTCCTTATACACCGTGTGGATATTACACATACATACCTATGTTTTGGCGATTGTCATTTCCCGCAAAAGATGTCTATGAATAGCCACGTCAAGGCACTGAACGCCAACCTTTTACGAAGTTAGCTTCAAAGATTGACGACCTTCTGTATAATCCTTCAAAATCCTCCACCGTTTTCGATTCTCCTTTTTTTCATTAGTCACTTAACTCTCATTCTTAGATGTGGTGGTAGTAGGAACTAGAAAAATGTTTTATAATGTCAGCAATGTTGTACTTTGCAAAAAAGAACGATTGTGTAAGTGCAGGGATGTATGCATGTTTAATTTTCGCGTGGTACAGATGGTCAATGAGAGAGAAACGGTCTGCGGAGGATGATTGCATCTAAAATCCGCTCCTCCATCTCAGTTCCAGTTTCAACCGTTAGATGGAGATAATGTACAACGTGCCATTCGCGTGTATTTCGGAACCCCGTATCATTTTAGTCCTTTTTCTTGACACATTCTCACTCGGTTTCTCACTTTAAATCTTTTTAGTTTGGAGCTACAAAGGTATCGGAAG
Organism: Sympetrum striolatum; assembly: GCA_947579665.1. NCBI lineage: Eukaryota > Metazoa > Arthropoda > Insecta > Odonata > Libellulidae > Sympetrum > Sympetrum striolatum. Next base: position 106,583,491 of record OX388343.1, on the reverse strand, counting down.
TCGATGTGAGAACTTCGAGGTAAAAATTGATAAAGGAAGGACGCTTCGTGCTATTGAGGCAACCACTTTTGCTTCCTCTGCAACGAAATAAAGATAGCCTGCCTTTCCTTTATAAAAACACACGTTACACATTTTCCATTTGCAATACATAATTACAGAAGGCTAGATATAATAATTCGGACAAGATATTTTCAGATCATGGGTGTGAAATTGAAAGAGGCAAATTCTCTGATTAAACCGATCTGCGGATGCCTCCCGCAACTGCGATTACATCCACCGCATCCTCTTTCGTCTGCCGGCACATTGTTCCTCGTCCCCTTCCTAAGCTCCAAAGAAAAAAAGGTCAGCTTCCAAAAGCCCTACAAAATCCTACTCTCCTATTCACTCCCCCGCGCTAATACAGCATAAACTTTCATCATTTTGATGACGTCAATTAGCCTCGATTCCGCTCCGGTTCGCTCTTCCCATTCTGCCTCCCCCTTTCCCATTCTGCCTCCCCCTTCCCATTCTGCCTCCCCCTTCTCATTCTGCCCCCTTATCACTCTGCCCCCTCATGCTGCTTCTCTTTATACACCCGCCGCCCTTCGGGGCCCTCTTTACTTCTTGCAACCTGTCTCCCGTTGGCCCATGCAGTAGATTACTATGTTTGATGGGAGGGGTTTGACGTTTGTTGGTTTGGATAGAGAATGAGTGTGTGATTGATGGGGAGAGGGTCGGATAGAGACGCCAGCAAAGTGGTGGGGGAGCGCTAAATTATATTCAGTGATCGCAAATGCAGACAGGTGGCATTATCTGTGAGATGACCACAAACATTTAACAGTGCGTTAGACCTTGATCGCAGTTGTGAGACACTTTGAAGACAAATATAACCCGAGGAATGTAAACAAATCTTCGTATTTAAATTAGGACAGGCGATCAAGTATCAGCGTACGATGTGGCTGAAAATGATATTAATTAAGGATGCGAAAAGGGCCTTGAATGCGAGCAGTGCTTTAGGAACACCACTGAACATTGTGAGACGAAAACAAATCGCATATACCACAAAGATAATTGTACAATATGTACGGTGAAACATTTTGAGAAGAAGGATAAATTTAGTAAGCAAAACGAAGGAACAGACCAAGATAATGAGTCGATAAAGAAACGGGAAAGGGCTTATAATCTGACACCATCTCAGCTTGATTGAGCTATCTGGGTATTAGAAGAGAATCAAGATGATAATAATGAAAAGATTTATGCGTTATTCAAACCTAGATATCAGAAAATATAGAATAGCAGGAAACGTAAGAATTGATATTCAGTACCAACACTGTAAAAATAAAAAAATGATAGAATATTTTGTTTAAGGTTGAGTAGTAATAGAATTTTTCTTGAATATTTCACAGATAATTTCTACTCCTATATAAATGAAGTCTCAAATAATTCCCTCTCCTATTAATTAATTAAACGTTTAATTTTATAAGGAAGCTTGCTTGAGTAATCGATCTCTGGGAGAATAAATATTGAAAGAATTCAGAGTTTGCAAAGTTAATTATTTAAATGTACGTATTGCATTTTCGTGATTCTGTAATTTTCTACTTTTGCATCTTCAAAGGCATTCAAAACCAAGAAATGGATTCAAGCAATTTAATAGCAATCAATATACAGTAATAAAATTACGATAGACAAAAGTAATTTTAAATTGAGTTAAGATGCACAGGTTTATATCTAGGTAATTGCAAATTATTAAAATTAAAACATAACTTACCGAATCATTTTCTTTTGATCGCAATAATAACGGATAATAAAGCACCGTTCAAGTATCCTGTAATTGGATTAAATACACGATACTTGGTTGTATTCCATGAAATCAGGAAATAAAGTTGTCATACTAGTATAATTAAGTTTTATTACTAAATGCAATATAGCAGATGGGAATTTATACTTTCCTTCTACGTTACTGTATAGCTATGTTCTGTGGTCAGTTTCCTGAAAAAAAATATGGAGAAGCTTTTTCATAAAAACAGTTAAAAAAACATAAATGGTTTTGAAACAGCCAGGGCATAAGCATTTCTGTATAAAAGTAATCCCCATTTTTAATGTATTAGAAGTTGAAAAGTTTTCAAGAATCGGTTTTCCTTTTCTCTGCATAATTGGTTAGCGGTTCATGTCCGCTTTCTTAGAAGAGTACCGATCTCTAAAGAGCTTCCGGACAGTGCAATGCAAACCGTTTAGAAAAATCTCTTTACGTTAATTGGAGATCGTCTCCATTAATAACGATCACTTTAACCAACCCACTACCCAAAAATAATTCGATCACAACATTAATGGCACGAAATCATCGTCCAAATTCAATAGACGCCAGCCAATGGAAAGGAAGAAAAAATATTTAATCTCGTTAAGGTACTTTTTCCCCGTTAGAAATGTACGAGATCAACCGAATTGGTGCGAAATGATCTGTAGATTGGATCTTAATAGAGCACCCATATTAGATCCGTTAAGAGATCAGACGCTGTAACCCTAAGGTGTAAGATTTCCACTCCCCCTCTTCGATCAAAACTCATCTCAATTCTCCCTCGCGCCTCCTTTCTCCGGAATAACCCCTCCTCCACCCCCTGCCCCCGCCCCCCCAATCCACCCTTTTTCATTCGAAAGGATACCAATCCCTTCCCCTTCATCTCCTCCCTGCGGACTTTGAAAATGGACCCATCTGTCAGCCCCAAAGCGCATAATAGGAGATAAAAATCCGCACCAATGGAGTCGGATGAACTCTCTTCAGACCCACTTCCCCCTCCTTCATCCTTTTTTCAATCTCTCCCTTTCATTATTCTCACTCTATTCTTCTCACTCTTCCTATATTCAGCGACACTTTTCCTCTTACTATTTTCCTATCGCCGCACTTTTCCCCTTCGTTTTTCTCCTCGCAATTCTCTATTAATTGCCATCTATCGTCTCCACATCGCTACTTCTTTCCTTCTCACTCGCTTTCTTCTCGTCGTTTTGTTGTGAATTGCTTCTGACGTCATGGATAAGAAGTCGCGATGATGCGTTCTGGAACCGTATATAGCGTACAACATATTTATTTATAAATATATTTACGGCTGAAACATTTTCAGTCACATTTATTTCAAAATCACATGATATACATCGTCATCGTTCAGTGGAAATGAGCTATCTTGTTGCATGTATTGTTCATCATTTTAAAGCACATTCACCGTAATTTTTATCTTTATATCTATTTATTATTCTTCTATATCAATCCACCAATTGTCCTTAATAGATGCATCAATCTACATAAAAAAAATCAAATCAAAGGAAGGAAACTCCATGGATCTCCATAGGGCTTGAAAGAGAACAGTGTTTCGTACGATAGTGGTTCGATTCGTCACTTACAAAACAATTCCAGGTATTTCGTATCCATTGTTTAAAATTGTTTCAAAGTTAATGCTATCGAGTGTATCTAAGAATCCCACTATCGAGAATGGTATCGACTTCTTCGGTGCTATAATTTAAATATTTTCAAAATATACCGTAAAATGGTAAAAGTTGAGGATTTGTTAGAACATGTAAAAAGTAATATCAAGTATGAGGTAAAGGAAGTTACCATATAAAGGCGTACATCTGAAATAAAACCCTAGGATTAAAAGAATAGATACAAATTTCGTATTTGTTGACGTCCTTAAAATGTCCGAATAATGAAAGATAAGACTTTTGGTGGAAAGCTTGCTCATAACACATGTTCATGCCCAGTAAAAGAACGGATATATGCAAGCTAATAATTATTTTATTGCAATTTGTGCGTAAAATAGTTTGCAAAATATGCATTTTTTCCTTATAGATGGAAATTTGCCAATAAGTTACTTATTGAGTTTCTATATGAGATATATCTACTGTATATTTTGAAAAATTATAATATATGTGCAAACTTTTCTTGAGAAAAATCAATTTTTTGGGAAATATACATTTTTGCATAATAAAAACTTCAGTTTCAAATCATATTCCAAATTGGTGTGACAAGAAGTTAATATTACGAAAATTTCATTTTTATATTTTACCTTTTCGGACAATTGATTGAAGAGGTACATTTTAGTAATAATCACTTCAAGCTTTTCTTAAACACGAGATAGTGAGATTTGCCAGATTTTGGTAAACTGAAAGAATAAGTTTAAAAATATAATTTCAACGCCTGCAATCGTACACATTCGCTTCAAAAATACCATTTTACTCTTCTATCGAAAACTTGTCACCAGCTTCTTTCCCTTTTTCATCACAACTCCCGAGTTTCTTAACCCATTGGTTATTTACGATCCACTCTCTTCCAAACAGCGGGCGGATTACAGTCATGAGCTGGCAAATGAGGCGTCGGGAAAAATATTTTCCCTTCTGTTTCAAGGGTTTGGCGGAGGGAGGGGAACAAGGGTTCGTAGCAAGCCCTTTAGACCCTTGGGAATCTCCACATCCCACTCTATAGCCCCTAAAAACCCGCTATCCTTCACTCCAAGCCATTAAAGTATAGCCATACAGGGGATTCACGTTTTGTTGCTTCTTGGGCTGTACGGAAATACAGGAGACTAGGAACTGAATCGTGAGTTTTTCTTGAAATTTTACAGAATCATTGGTTGAACGGGATATGATTTTAAATAATCAAATATCAAATTAATTATATTCTCAATTCTAATCGGCTATAATATCTTTTTTGATTCACAGTTCCTTTTATAAAAACTTGATTTTTATTTGGTAATTGATTTAACGGAAAATTTGAGCTGTTAGAAAATAGCTAACCTTTTAACTATTACTACGTTGCAAAATGAAGGAGGTAATTGGTACTTTTTCCACAAAAATACCTATTTGGCATTTTTGTGGAAAAAGCACCAATTACCTCCTTCATTTTGCATGATGGATTTCCACCATATCTCGCCCGATTCTGTGAATTTTATTAATACGTTGTTTTGAAATATCGAAAGCATGTCAGTTTAGCTCTGCGTGCATATCGGATTCCAACTCAAGTAGTACCCGCATGCAGTACGGTTCTTATGATCGCGATATCCACAACTTAAAAATTAGACATATAAGTATGAAAAACATATATTAATAAAAAACTTTCTTGATGAATATTCCTTATTCTTTTATTAATTCTTGAAGAATCATTAGTGATATCATCAGTTTCTGTTTACGGCATCAAAGATACAGAGACGTATACAATTTACATAGCTCGTTAGCCGATGTTTGACCTATTTATGTGATATACTGTTCCACTAAATATTAATTTCTGTTTTCAGTGAATTCGTTTAGAATAGATTAAATTCAATTTTACATTAACGATATAACTTCGTTCTTTAAAACTAGTGGAGAAATAAAGCTAAAATTTAGTACTATTATGTGAGTTTATTCACAATATTTTCAACTATATATCAGTCGTAATTATCCCTGTCTTCAGGCTAAAATAGCCTTGCTTCTATCTCGCCATTTATACTTTTTATTAAACATTATTTCTCACGATCCTTCTTCTGCTTCCACAACCTCAGAGTGCTATGGGGAGTGACTAGAACATTTTAATCAATGCTCATGCTGTTGGGTATTTTTCCTCAAGAAAATTATTTTCACATGTTGCCACTTCATTCACAAAATTTTAAATCTCATAAGGATGTTGTCTTAAGGGGATAACTTTTTCTTCTGATAAGGTATAACTGGCTGCAAAAGATTTTTATAAATTGAGTAAGTTACAGCATTTTTGAAGCTGTTGGCTACAAAAACGCCGTTCAATACGTTCTCAAGTTTCTACCAAAAATAAGGCGAAAGTGAGCCGTCTTCGGTAAAATAAAAACGAGAGAGGATACATTTGTCCTCTGTACGAAGTGAGAGAGCCCAATGCATGTTCGAGCGAAAGAGTTATGCCAATTTTTATTGCCATCAATTACTCAATACAGTATAATCAATATCTTATCAACTTAGGCTTCTTTGGTTTTGGTACGTGTTTTTTATTATTTAGTCGATTAATAAAAAAATAATAAGAATTTAAATTAAACAAATGGAATACGAATCGGCTGATATAGTGAAACTCGTAAGTAAGAATAACAGCGAATTAAGCAAATTAGAAATGACGGATTAAGTTTTTCGTAAGAAAAATTACTAACCAATGTTTCTATTTTCTTTCGTCTTCCTTCTTTCATGAACTAAATTCATATTTCTATTGATCCTTTCTCCCTATCCAAAGCGAAATTTTTGAAACTGAGCTTAACACACACCAGATCCATATAATTGTGAAATCTACCTTTTATGTTTGTTTTTTATTTCTCTATATTTTCTGTCACTTTCCTCCGTTTATGTTAATTACTTTTTATATATATATTTTTTACAGTTCACTTTAAATATGCATTTTTATGCTGTATGTAGAATTGGATATATAAATTTAAAAGGCGATGCAATAAATTCATTATTTTGTCAACTCGTTTTAAGTATTTCTTAAACACGTATAAAGTCTCGATACTTGTCGTTATTCACATTTACGCTGCGATTAAACCACAAGGAAAGAATTAGTGACTGTTTTACTCAAAATACACTTAAGTTACAAATTTCCACAAATAAGATACTTTCCATCAAAATTCAAAGTTTTATGTGTTGGAGACTATAAAAAATCTACTTCTCGAGGCGAAAAGCGAAGCTGACTTGAATCATCAGAATTCTTTCTACATCGTCAGGTTTTATATTTAGCGTCTCTGAGGCCATTTGGTGAAAAACATTAGCACATCACAGGTCTAGTACATCAAGCATAAGTGTGATCGATCTCGATTCATCAATCACATTTTGACAGTTGTCCATTGAGGCGCTGTGGTTTAGAGCACTCCGTCTGTTAATAGCACATCTCTGAGAGATCCATTGAGGGGTCACAAAGCGAATGATGGCAACTTACTTGCTCCCTAAGATGGAAATAAACTTACTAAATAGATGAAGTAACGTATGTCATACCCCAACTAACCTTATATCTTAGTGTCATTGGCACACGTATTTTGTAGGCTTCGTCAGTATCTATGCCAAAGTACCCTGAGGGTAGCTATTAACCACAGCCTCTGTTCAATACATAGCACTGAATCTTACATCGTGAATTATTCCTGCTCCGAAAACCTCCTCTTTGCTTCTTCTAATCAATGCAAAGGACGAAAAATTCAAATTTGGCATCTCGAAACGATTCTCATCCCAACTAGATTATACCAAAAATTTGTAAACGAATCGATAAAACGAAATGGATCGAAATCTTCGGGAGTAGATTTTTAACGTTGTTAAAGTCGTTCGTTCAAAAAATATGTTCGAGAGGAAGAATATATGGAAATATGCGATTCCCACAGTTCTTAAAACGAAAGTCTTCTCTCTCTTTACGAGATTTATAAAATCCTTTTTCAGCTGATGACAGAAATTACCAAAATAAGTAGTTTGAGCGGTGGTCAGCAAAGTAAAAATGCGAAGGAGTAATGTAGATTGGAGAGCTATACTCCGAACCTACCACAATGTTTCGGTTGCATATAAAGATACCAATGCTACCATAACATATATACCATATGTATAAGTTCATATTATATATACCATAATATTTAAGAGAGTAATGAGTTCACTCCAGAGTTATCCATAGCAATGCAGGCGGAATGACATACTGCCATTCAATCGTTCCAAACGGATCCTTTTTTAACATTTTCGCGTCCCTAAGCGCGTCGGTCCAAAGCATCCCCGATTGGACACATTCCTTCTGCACCTCTCATTACACGACCCCTCGGATGTACTGAATCCATCTGACGCCCCTCTTAGAACTCGATCTCCGCTATAACTCGTTGGTAAGAATCCTCCTGGGAACACCGAATTATTTTGCGGTGGTAATGACGAGCTGGCTTTTTCACTGTAATGCACCCTCAGTGGGGTAAATATTTTGATTCCTCTCCTTCTTTCGCAATGGTTAATGCAGCGTCGGAACGTCCACTCTTGGCAATAATGCTCTCGCATTGAAGGCAATGAATGAGTTAAAATTTTGTTCGCCTCTTTGAAACGAATAATATACAAAATTTCAAGCTATCGTCCGCATTCTTAATCATGTACCGAGAGGACCATTTTCGGCCATTGGATCAAATAATCGTTAACATTTGTGAAACTTCGTCTGATGAATCTCATGTAAAATATGGAATCCGCCTTATCGTACAAAGTCATTTCAAACTCGTTTTCGAGCTTTTGTTAATTGCTGCGCCCTTTCTTGTGTTTCTTACAAATGAAGATTAAATATAACCAATTAGGCAATAACAAATATTTCGCTAGAAAAATTCTGTGACTATATTTTAGTAAATATGAAATAAATTATTTAGTATACAAATGAAAATTTAAAAACTCAGGGTTCTGCGATGAACAATTAAATTTCCCTGTCTAGTTTATTCGTGGTTATTTGAGAATATAGGTGATTTTTTGTATGCATTTACTCGAAGTACTTGCTTACACAATCCATCAATTCATTCTTAGCTATGCAATCCAATCTCGTATTATTTTGAATTAAAGCGTTCGATATTCACTTGTTTGTTCGCTCCATCGCAACAGTATCGTTCTCAGATATAATACCATTTTTATTCCAAATATTAAGTAGTAATTAAGAGCATGTTTAACGTATTTACTTCCAACGAAATTAGATAGAAACGTTTATTATCTAAAAAAATAATTCAGTTCTTTGATTAAATTTCATTCATTCTCTTGGGTATAAAATTTGGTTATTCGCATATTAATATTTGTTAATGCTCATGGAGTCGTGACAGTGCAAAGATGCATCGGATTTTGTTTGAAGTTTAGATATTCAGTTAAAGATATTCTCATAACCATTGAGGAAGGAAAATAATAACATTTCCATCACATTCCATCTTTAAAGCTGGCAATTTATATTTTTCATAAGATATATTACATTCTAATGATTTTTTAATAATAATTTATGTAAAAATCGTCTGAAAGATTTTTTATATCAACAAATTATTGGAAATCGATGTAATGAACTGCTCACGGATTGGATTATGATATACGGATTATATGCAAGTATATTGTAAAGCATGCTACATAAAATATTGTATATTAGTGCCTTCTCAAAGAAATCTGACAGGCAGATTTGTAATTTTAGGACTGAAATGATATGTATACAAACACGTAAGACTTTGAGAAAGGCTGCATTCACAGCATGAAGTCTATTTTATATATTTACGCTATTGTCAGCCAGTAAACTGTAGTAAATTTTGCAACGGCTTAAGAGTTGGTAAATAAGCAACAAATTCTATGAAAGAATATGAATAATGCTGCATCGGTACTTTTGCCATTTCATCATTTACCGTTTTTGCTATACTTCCCATTTTCTTGTTGAGATTTTATGTTTTGTGGTATTGGCGCATTAAATCCAGATTCCTATCTCCCCCATCTAAACCGGTAACGAATTCAGCCCATAAAGAGTCCATTCATTACGATCTCTCCGGACCCTTTAGGCAAATCGATTTGAAAATGGCTCTTAATCCCTTCCTAATATGTTGGGCGTCCCCTATTTGCCACCTCTCCAATGTGTTTGAGGGGAAACAGCCAATTACCGGATTAGATAATACTGCGCAGAGCAAACTCGGCCGGAACTTCTTTTCAAATCGCTCAGAACAGTGTCTCTCGTAATCCCGGTGTCCCGCTGTCCTAGAATTAGTTTCTTCGCAAACCTACTCATAGTAGCTGATTCCATGACCTCATCTTTAAACCTCGTTCAATCGATTTTTCGGATTTACTCTGAATTATCATTCATTACTATCCAGCCTTGTCCCTTCACAGATAGAATCGCTCGAAATTGAAGTGACCACTGCCTCAAGATGGACCTGTTAAAATAATACTATTGTTTCGCCCACTGAGACTGAAAAATGAGAGGAAATCAATTCGATCCGTCATCGTGCGGGATATTTTGTATGTTTAAACGACGAGTCAAAATGGCGAATATAGGCGTCGTCATCATACGCGTTGACATTAAATTCTGACGAAGAAAGAAATTTTATTTAATAATAAATTGAAGTCTTACTGCTGCATTTAATAACATTAGTGGTAGTTAATAATATTTAAATGTATATTTCCTTTATTATTGTTGTTATGATAGCTGGACGCTTAAAGCTAATTCTGGTGACGGAGTCTCATTGCACGTGAGTCTAGTTGCATTCGTTTGGTAGTCATGTACATTCGTTCGAGTTTTGCACCAAAATAGAGCAATTTGGCTCTGATATATTTGCTTCAGAATCTCTTCAATTTCAACAGAAAGTCCTTCGCATAAATCATGTTTTTTAAATAAGCACTTCAAATCGTGTAATATTTAGCCTTTTAAATGCGCGAAAGACTTTAGTATGGAAGTTTTGAATTGCGAGTCTTAACGTGAATACATCTCGCACCAAATATTTCAAGGAATTCCTATTTTGGAGAGAATAAACTTTTGATAGTTTAAAAAACATGTTTCAACAACTTTATGTGTCATAGTTATGAAAGCTCTGCTCCGTTTCCAATTCAAAATTTTGTGTTATTTCGGATCTTTCGTAAATAATCTATTATTTGTAGGTCAATATGGTTTTTGTCTGTCAACATTTTACTGAATTTAGTGAACTATTTAAGTTGTTATCGGTTAAAGTGTTTCAATGATTAATATTCTTATTAATCCCTAATGAATGCAGGGTGACCACCAATACATTCCAGTTAACAATTATTGACGGAAGTAAACAATCATCCCATGATAGAAAAATCTGATTAGCAGGGATTCGAACTACGGAAGAGACTAAAAAGACTTTCAAAATCTGCAGGTAATCTCTTAGAACGCCACCGACATCTGTTCATTTTATAAACCATCGTAGACTTAGCGGTTATCAAAAACAAACTCTGTGATTCTTGGAAATAACGTCTATCATGATGTATACTGCTATTTAACTATTTATTAGAAATAATGAAAAGACGTTTCTTGGCTAATTGGTTTTCAAGAGACATGCATAATACGCAATCCATTTTGTGGAGTATACCGTGATGAGTTGCAACTACTTGTCGTGGAAGTCTGCCGAGCTGCAAATAACTAATTCCGCGAACTGAAACGGTTTGTCGCAAACGATCGGTCGCGGAATCGACGGATGCCTTTCCTCGGACGCATAAATGCCAGCGATGGACAGCGTTTAAATCTCATTGGAGAAGGAATGATGAGCTCAACGCTCTCTCTATTATCCCTAAAGCGAGTTTCCTGGGGTACTATCGGATGGCTAATCCATGTTTCGAATTCATTCCTTTCCCAAATCTTTCGATGCCTCCGATGTAAACATTTTAACATTTTTAATCGATATTGCTTAATAAATAGAATAAATAAAAATAAAACTCGTCAAGTCATAGAATATATCATTCGAGTATTTATGCAATTGAAATGATAATCTTGCAACATTATTTGATCTAAGTTTCACTATGGGTTTCATAAACTTAAAAATCCTATGGCTTCTTGCATGTTTTTCCTATCCTAAAAGCAACCCAAACTGGCGCTGTTTCAGTAAAATTCAGCACCAGTAGAAATCTCTTATGGTCACCATTAAATCGTTCCAGTGCATCCCAACTAGTGTGCCGTGAGTTCGTCTTATGCTCCCGCGTAGTATAGTAAGCAATAAGTCATCGTTGAAAGCGTTCCCGGGAGCGGGTTCATGTGGCACACTCTATTTGCGACTTCAGCCGTTTTTAAGATACTCCATCGCATAGATATTTTGATATTTTTTCTATTAAATGAGTCTGTAGAGAGAGATTTAAATATCACACCCTGCACTAGTATCTTTTTCAATTGTATAATTAAACTATAAAAGGATTTTAATGTTCCAGAAAGCTTAACGCGTACGTGCTCCGCAATAATCTAATTACACGAATATCAAATTCAGTAAAATGTCCTTTGCATTAGGAGCTGCGTATTTTCTTGGTACTTCCTTTGATGCATATTTCATTTTCTATGACGATTCCAGTTCACAATTATAAGTATAGTTTCATCGGTGTATAATATCGATAGCCTCTTATTTAACTTTAAAACCGAACTCTCGTTCAACGAGATACACCTATTCAACGTAGAAAAACAGTAAAAAATTCTTTACAAGTAGGATCGAGTATTTAGGCTTCTGATTGAAATTTCCATTGAACTATTTCGATTTAAATTTTGTTTAATCAGTGCCTTCATTATCTCGCCATGGAGTAGGAGAGATATATTCTCTCTTGGGAAGTTTTTCGATACTCAAATCAATGCATATAGTCGAATGTCACTTTACATTTTTCAAGCGAATGCACCGGCGCAATTACATTATTTTTAATTTTTATTTCGAAATGCTTTTCGTGTCGTTTGCGTTTCATGGACGTACTGAAAAAGCTCTCAAAAAATCGATCTACGAAAACATTTAATTGATCGAGTTATTTATGCGCATTGACTTACACTCTATTCTCTTCTTTAATCCACACAATGAGTTAAAATATAAGATAAGTCAGCTATTTTGAATTATGTACAAGTTCATCAGACATACATAGCATTGATTGAGCGGTCATTGAAATCGTAGCATTATTTCCTTATTGAATTTGTATTGCATAATCTTCTGCTGTATCTACTCGCATTGATGTTACGTGAACTACATACACACTATCGAAGCCAGGCAACATGTAAATGTTGTAATATGACGTTAAAAGAGCAATTAATCCTAGGTTTTGCTAGTCCAAGAAAAAATAAATAAGACTGCCATTCCTCTTGCAATGTATCTAGCAAAACGTACCTCTTTGTAAGTTTAATTCCGGATTTCTCCATTATACGCCTCATTGTCCTCTTTAATTTTCCTTACGCTCCAAATTTCACCGTCATTTATGGCCAAATGGATAGCAACTAAGGTATCGCTCCAACCCCAAGGTCCCGAGTTCGAATCCCGGCTGATCGGATTTTTCCGATTCAGGGAATGGTTGTGTGTGTTCGTTGTTAGTGTTACTGTCCTAGGAGGACTTCACCGGTGAAGGGCAACAGTAGCAAGGCAGAAAAAAATATAAAAACATGTGAAATGATATCGCTGTCTAAAACCTTCCTTGTCGATTGGGTAACACTATTCTGGATTAGTTCTATTATCTTTCTAATTGAATACAGCATAGAGGTGAAAAGAAATTTCAATAGTAAAGGGGTTTCCTTCTATAATTTGGTTTGATTTTTGAAAAAGCAGGAGTAACGCAATAGCTAAGTTATCTCAAAAAACAAGAAATATGGAAAGAAGTAAATTGTATGTCTACGAAAGTCCTTGAAATTTTGAATTTGTCTTCCGATAGTAACTATCATTCTCCCAAATAATAGTATATACGGTCGCACAACTCAGGTAAACTTAATTAGGGTTTTATATATTAGAACAAAATACTATTCCAGTTAGTAGATAAACAGCGAATAAGAGGAGAACGTTTTAGCGATCAGAGTATAAATGTTTCTTTCCCATTCCCTTCCCAACGAAATCCATCGATCGACCAAACCATTCCATCGCAAGCGAAGATGGCCGAGAAATTGTTCCGCCGTCAATCGACGTCATCATCTCCCGTACATTTGGGTTTGCTGGTTGGTCGACCGAATGGTTACATCATGCAAGGACTATTTCGAGAGGTTTGCGGGGGTTGAGAAGGGCGGTTGGATAGGGTGGCGACGTTTTGAATGATGGTGATTAATGCCTTCCGAATAAGCGCTGAAGGCAATGCTATTAACCTCCCCCCTGCACACGACACTCCGGAGTAATAATGCAGTGCCATTAAGCAAATTACCACCAAATCCTCCCATTTGCCACTTCGCCTCTCCCTCTCTCAATTCATCCGGTGTAAATCCTCGCGCATGCGCGATTACTCTTTCCGCGAGAATAACACGCGATCTCTCGAAAATGTAGTGAAATGGCGTTCCTCGACGACCATCGAGCCTGGCTAATTGGTGCTCTTTTGGTGGCCGTCGGAAACGCTCCGGAAGTTGCCCAATCAGATGCATTCTTCCCACGAATTCTTATTTTCGAGATTTATTTATTAATCGTTAGTACTTTTTTAACGAAGGCAACATAAGAACTGTAAAAATTAAAAATGAAGTTGGAGATGGATAAAATAATGAGGTTCTCATCTATTATTTGTATTCAGAGCAATTTTGAAATAAGGAAATAGGTGATGTAGAAGTAGGATACGGCTATGGAAATTTTCAACAGTTTTCAAAATACGTGGAATATTACATACACATTCTAAGGTAAATCTTTGAATGGTGAAACATGATTTGTAAATCTAAATTCTCATAGCACTATTGGATTATGTATCCGTAAATGAATAATGCAACGCTTCTTTAATACCCTAATCACTTGCCCTCTAGACTCATTAGAGGAACATCGGGTAGCTATCAATTCCAAGAGTGTACCTAACGGCCTTCTTTAACAACACCTTGAATTACGGAGTTAAATTGGTTGTCAACAGTAAATACTGAACACAAAATATTAATGTGTATTTCATATTACAAAAGAAGAAAGGTTTCAGAGCGGTTTTGTATCACCGAGCGCAATGCGATGCTGTTTTGCTTACTTTCTCACATGATGATGGAATTCCAAGCCTCAGTTGCTGTTTTTGTGTATCTACTATCTATGATATGAAATAGAGTGTGTGTGTGTTTGTATGATCGCTAAAAACTCGAGAACCGAGAGTCGCAAAACTTTGAAATCTTCTACATTATTAAAAGTTGACCTCCCGCAGAGTATAGGCTACTTTTTATTTACCATAAGTCTACGGTTCGAGCCCAGACGGGTCAATAGGTTTTCATAAGAAATACACGTAGAGGTAATTTTTTTCGTTGCAGGGTTTATTTCTTTTGCATAATTAAATATTAGAAATAACGGTCTTAGAAAGTTGAATCAAGCACCAAAAGAAGGAAAATAGAATAAATATTCTTATTTTGGTCGTGGAATTTTGTTTCCGATTCAAAATTGCGAACATTTTGATAAAATACGTGAATATTTTATCCAAATTCTGAGGTTGTAGACAACCCATTCCCTTGACGATCTAGGTGATTGTTGATTCTAGCTCATGATTTTATACATAAGAAGACACTGAAAATTAATGAAATATTTAAGAAAGGTTTTCGAATCTTGTTTAAGCTTCTGTAGTAACCATGTTTTATTTATATCAACGTAATTGTTTACCGTAAAATTATAAGTTTAATCGTAGTTTCCGTTACAATTTTCATTTCCGTGATATTGTTTGCGTTAATGATTGTGTTCAGTGCTTATGCGGTGTTTTAGTTACTTTCCGCAACAATATTCATCGGTTGTTTTCACAGTAATATTTATTTCTATTATTTGCTTATGCGTTTCCGTATTACCTTTGTGCATTTCTGAAAATTAATTCTTAAAGGTGGTGATGTTTATCCTAAGTTTATCTTTGAATATAATTTTATAATCTTTGAACAAATGCTGTATTTATCGAAGATATTGTTCATTTGAAAGATATGAGATTGAATATTTAGTCTAGGTGGCTTTGTAAACTTAAGTACAATTTTCATTTTTTGCTTGTTTTTGATTGTTTATTGGTTTGGTAATATAAATCGAAATATCGTTCAGAGGCTCTATTTCAATTGCAAAATAAAATTAAAAAGAATCATTGTTGTCAACCTGAGATATGTTTGGTAGAACTATTATATAAAAATGAATATTTAGATGACCAAACAAATAGATTTCAGCAACAAATTATGAGAGCGTAAGATATTGGGATTTTCACGGAAAAGTTTCGTTTACAGTAATCCAACGGTAATCTGTCCCATCGAACGAAGCTAAAATGATACATGTTACATAATCTTCTTTTTAATAAAAGGATTACTGTATTTAATTCTACTTCTATTGTCCGCGTTGAGAATCAATGGGCGCTACAGCTAGTCCAGTATAAATTCGTGTGTTTCCTCCCATCACCGTTTCACTTATTAATCTTTTTTATTCGTCATAGGAATTTTATGAGCATCTTTGAGGTATACAGAAATGGCGTTCACAGACTTTAGGTTGATGATACAACTCAATTTATCCGAAAATAAATAGGTCTTTGAACCACGGTATTGGACTGTGACTGAATGGAAGATGAATGCTATTTTTGTATCGATGGTCTTGTCAATCTCCCTTTATTTAAGAAGGACCACTTTTGATTCATCTGCGGACTGTAGAATAGCGATGTCAGTTGTTTATATCCTCTGGAGTGAAGTAACGAATTTTAGTGAAATTCCTTTAAATGATTGGTTGGTTATGATTGGTTTAAACGGAACTTCATTGGAATCGGTAAACGAAATGTGGTTGCGCAGCTTCGTTGGGAACTTATCGAATAAAACTCAGTTTAATATGTATCGCAAAGGCGCTTGAGTCATAATTACATCGCAAATTGGAAAATATAGCTCATTCTATCGTTAATCAAATTAACGAGGTCACTTGAGGTTATTAATTTCCCTCAATTATAAATTAAAAGATAAAAAATAGCTAGAGTAATGTTTTAACTAATATTTTAACCAACGTTAATGAATGGAAAACTCCAATTTTCATTTTCTACAATGAACTTTATTGTGAAGGATAACGTTGTAAAAGATCGTGAAATTTGGTCGAATTTTGTTTGAATTATACAGAAAAGGTAGTGTAATTTAATTTTCCTGGATTCTGTTTCCAAGCTATAAAGCTAATTGGCATAATGAGTGGACATAATATGTCACTATAATGAGGTAACAATTCGTTTTACAGACGAGGCAAAAGTATTTTCGTTTAAGGATAATAAAAGGAGAAAAGGAATGCTTTGTCCAGGGGAATGAAAAATACCTTCCGATAAAACTTAACTCACCTACGAGAATCTCAAATAAAATCCCATCAGCGGTTTGTATCCGTACGAATCCCCTCTTATTTAGATACGGAAGGCGAAATGTTTACTTGGAGAACAACGTGGTCGCACACGGAAAAGAGCAAAAACATAAACGTGTCCATTTTAAACGGAGACCCTTATCCGTTAAATCCCGGACGCTTATAAAACATAAGTTCTCGTGATGACGGCGCGGTAATACGATTTAGCGCCATCAACATTCATTTCGAGAGTCCGTCCAAACGATCTTCGTTAACGCATCCAATGAAGATTGATGGATGCAACAACTCATCTTCCGATTAGGAAATGCCTTTAATAACGTACCTCCTCTTTACACCCTTATAATCTCGTTTATTTTCGCCGCGCCCGTTTTGTTGCTGCGTTTTGCAGATTAAATGGCCACTGCTCCCCCACGCCCCGCTCCTCCCACGCCTCGCTCCTCTCACCTCCTGCTCCTCCCATGTCCTGCTCCTCCCGCACCTTCCACATTTCACGCACCCATTCTCTCTCTCAACGGGCGCTGTTCGGATATCGGGATATATATATCGACGAAATGAGTTATGTTATGGATTTTTTAATCGGAAATTGGGCTCATTCTCCGCTCTGCCATTTTCTCTCCCTTAATAAAACGCCGAAATGCGATGGACGGAATCGGAAATCTTCATAATTATCCCTCTCTCGCGCTTGAGCAATCTCCGTTTATCATATGTGTTGGTCTCCTCGCCAAAATTCATTCGATGACGAAATAGTTGATTAGCGAACAATAATAGACAATATCTAAACAAATGAAAGTTTTTGCATGAATCTTATGTAAATAAATCAAGAAAGGAAAACACTGCGTCCGTTAAAAGTAAAGTAAAATGTCCACTTACGATTATTACGTATTTTCGTCAATCGGTTGTTATTTAATTCGGATTATTTTTGGACATCTGATTGCTTAAATAAGAAAAATAGAGGTTTATCAGATTTTGGGATTATTTGATGGGCAGCATTGGAGTACTAACGACTTTCATTCCATTTTTCATTATCATTTACACATTGGCAGAGTTTCGGTAGAATAAAATGTTTAATTTAATGGTAAACATTATTGCTTTCAATGAAATTTTATCTGTACTCATCATCATCAGCAAGGTAAATCTGTACTAGGACAGGTTTTAGCTGACCTCCAAACCACTCGATCCTGTACCTTCTTCATTTTCTGGTGCGAACCTTCATCCTGCAAATCTCTGAGCTTTTCAAACTTTGGCCCTCCTTTCTTACGCTCTCTTCTAATCGTCCTTCTATTATCCTCAATAGTAGGAGAAGGTTCTCTAATTTATACCATTTTTTATTTTCTTGTATATTTTCATTACTATTTATTCAACCTCAAACTTTAATACTGTAAAATACATTTCATAGTTTCCCCTTTCATCTGGTAGTCTTATATTTGTAGTGGATTACTCTTGTGATAAATTAAGTGGAGAAAAACAAACTAATGCTAATGGTCCAAATTGGGAAACCAGTTGCCTAATTTGGACTCACAGTTTCCTAGGTTGGACTATATTGTCCCTAAATCATCTTGCCCCTAATTATTAGGAAAGCCTTTGCAGTGAGGTGAGTTACATTGTGTGAGTACGAACACTCGGTAAACATTGTAACTCACCACACTGCGTACTCTTCAGTAAGGAGTAGATATTTTAATCCCCGCTGTGTGCTTTCCCACTGACCCATCACCCTCACACAACTTTTCCCAGAATGCACCTTACTGCTCCCTCGCCATATCACTACCCTCCCTTAATCCTTTCCTATCGCCTTTCCTACATCCAGCCTCCCCTATCCCCCCTTTTTTCGAATACCAATAACACTGGAAACATTAAAAATTCTGTGGACTAAAACAAAGTAAATATTATCTTACACCCCATACACACGGGTGCAGCCATCTATAAATGTTTTTCGTCCCATTTCCCGAACATACCTCTTTTTTCCATCATGAAATCCTATACAAAGGTTCACCCAAATATATTAGATATTTATTGCGGAAGTAAAATTATTATCATTAAAAAGTAATTCATTTCTTAATCACATCATTCAATTGTCTCCTAAAATAGACACACGATGGTCCAACTTAGGCAAATTGTTCCAGACTAAATAATATTGGTGCCAGACGAAAACACGAGGTTTCTCACACATATGCAGTACGTCGTTAGTAGGTAACATAATTCGGGTAAAAGTGTTCCACAGGAAGATTGATTACTTACTTTTACTTGAGACAGCAGCTTACGTACTGAGGGTAAATAATAATAGCGCAACAAACCATATCACTCAAACGACGATCCACACCGGAAAAATAACTCCAACTCTCTGACCGTCTGGTCACGTGCCCTAGATGGTATCACCACCTAGTACTGCCGAATAAAATGCTTGATATATTCGTAGGGGGGTGGAAACTAATGCGGTCCAATTTAGGCAACGGTCCAATATCGGCAACCTTCCCCTAATCAATCATGCCTCATGGCATGTCCCAGTTAGTTAACCTTCCTTCTTTTGATGGTATTCGATATCGTTTTCTGCTCTACAATCCGTTTTAAAAGCTCCTCACTTTGTCTAACTCACTCTCGTCATCTTTCTCCACGTCTCAAAACTCTCAAGGTACTTCAATTCTTGTTTCCTATATGTTCAAGTTTCTGATCCATAGACGACCACACTTCATATGAAGCATTTTGCAAATCTCTTCCTTAATGCGATGGGTTTTTTTGGAATTTAATAGGTCTTTTGCTTGCTTATGGGCTCTCTTTCCCATGGCAATTCTGCTCATAATTTCCTGGTTACAGTTGCCGACATTATCTATCAGGCTACCGAGATATCTGATGGATTCCACCTGTTCTAGCTGCTGACCATTTAATAAAATATGTAAATCACCTCTTTCAAATTCCTCACAAACTTTGTTGCATGTATATATATTTACTTTCATCCCATACATCTCTCCGACCTTAAATATACTTTCTATCATTTTTCTGGTTCTTTATCTGTTTCTGCCACAATTGCTTGATCGTCAGCATATTTTATGGAATTTACTTTTGATTCTTCAACCATTTACCCCTCTTTATGTGCCACATCCATTCTGCATAAAGGTTGAACAATGATCTGCAGCATCCATTACTCCCTTATCTCATTTATCCTTTTTCTTCCAATTTCATTATGACTCTCTGTCTAGTGTCTGATACTGTCAAGAGCTTTTTTGACGATTTGTGCCATCAATAAGAAAGTTTTCTGAGTATTCAAATTCTATTTAAATTCTAATTTTGTTAATTTTAAATCATGGTTGATCGTTCAGATGTTAGGTCGCTATTTCCCTTCTTCTTGAATTGATCAAATATCGGGAAAATAAAGCTAATGTAGTTAAAAAGGCATAAGTCATTCCGATATAAATTGAATAAAAAATAACATAACTTATTTTTTTACTGATGACAGAAGTTGCAGTTACAATAAAATTTTACTTTCTCCATTACATGACTTTAATTCATTATAGATAACAGTCTTAGCCAAATCACAGTGGGCAGATTTCTATATTTGTAATTCATTTTTCATCACTATCATTTTAAAAGAAAAACGGATTCCCATTCATAACATATCAATCTTGGGACTTTACGGAATAAGGCTACTAATAGTATATGGCTTAGCGATATGAAATGAATGTAATTTTACCTGATTATGGTCCTGCAACCTTGTTACTATCCAAATTTTTTCTCCGATTCTGATTTTAATGGGCTGAGGTGAAGCAGACAGACTGATATGGCCCTGAACTGCCGTATGAAGGAGACTCGATACCTCAATTGTCCTTTTTTAACTTCTGAAATTTAGTTTGTTTGAGATCCAACCACAAGCCAACTTCGCTTGCGTATACTTCCTCAGTTCCTCTATCCTTCGTCACTTCATTCCCATTCTTCCTCCCGCCGGTGCTTCGCTTGATTTCCCACGTGACTTGGAGGGGAGAAGCACTGACCAGCGGAGAAGATTGAGGGTATGTTTGAATGAAGGGAGAATGCTCTTAGAATCATAACGACTATGTATTCGAAGTAAATGTATCATTTTTAATCGAGTAATGAATGTTCTATGAGTTGTTTAATTTTAAAAACAAAAAATGGATTGCAGGTATATATATATATTTATATAAATAAGCCAATATATATATAGCCCATTAAGATCATCGTTAAATTTTGTAACTTTTATTTGTTATAGTTTTTGATATAGTTTTTAATTTAATAGATTTAACTGCCTTAAATAGCTGATTTTCGTCTAATAAATTATAAATTAATACGAATAAATGTAAATTCATCAGTTTTAATAGAAGTAGATATCAACACGCATATCATCTGTGGTGGGAATTTTCCTGGGTTATTCCCACGCCCTTATGTGCAAAGTACCTTTGCCCTTTCTTGGTCTGTAGATAAACACTGCATTCCGAGGGCAGCCATTTTAAACCTACAATTCTTAAACTCAGCAGAGATTTCGCATATCCTCTCTTGAATGCACATAGTAAACATTAATGGAACTCAACTTTGAAATTACGCATATCCACTCTTGAATGCACATAGTATACATTAATGGAATTCATTTTCGTTGTTTCGAGCGTATTAAATTTTCACCGGGGGTCCAAGTTGATCGAATTTGACAATCATCATTCAACGATTCCGCGTATGAATCAAGTGAATATGAAACAGCGGCAAATTACTGGCATCGTGCTTCTCGTCTCGTCCAATGCGAATAAGCGCAGAAATGAATGCAAATGAATTCCATAATTGTGTTCAGAATTTATTCAAGATTGGCTTTGCTAAATTTCAAAGTCTGCACTCGAAAAACTGCTTTATTTTTTATCAGACTGTTTCGATTCTCGCCCCCATGTCATATAAGTCTATGATTCAATATTTTCCGCAAAGGCTAGTAAAGGTGGATCTGATGTGAGTAATTAGGATATTTGTGATTTGGAAGAATAATCAGGCGGGACGTATAGAATTGGATATCTACGTGAACTTACGAAAGACTATTTAAAAAGTTGAACTTTTGTGACTGAGTATTTATAGGTGAGAAGAATACTTAAACTGCTTCCTAGACAAACACTTGAGAATTTAACCGGAAATGATAACGAACGGAAGTTGCGTCAATTCCGAAAGCAGCGGAACAAGAGAGTTAAAGAACTGCAAAATCAAATACAATATAGTTTAATGGTAGAAATAGTAAAATTTATAAGAAAAGATGATATTCATTTGACGTTAGACGCATGGCAATTGAAGAAACCATGAGGTACGCAGTTAAGAGTGTAGATAAACATTGAAAATGATATGGATATTGTTATTAAGGGAGATATAATTGCGTCTATAATTAGATAGGAACTGAGAAATAGATTCACAGTGATGTAATCAAATAGAGATAGCACATTGAGAATTAGAAAACATGACTGAGAGAAGATAAAAGTGAAATAAATCTGTTTAAAGTCAGGAATGAGAAGAAATGATATAATGTTGGAGATGAAAGAATGCAATCCAAAGGGGAGTTGTGTCACCAAAGTGAAGTCCATTGTAAGTGCATCTTGTAAAATCCAGAGTGGAAAGCGTTGTTGTAAAGCCTTTTCGTACCGACAGCAAGACTCACGGAGATTTATGACAGTTTCATGTTTTTGTGGAAACGAATGGAAAGCTTCACTCAGAACAGCTGTAGTTTGCTGTTCTTTTTGGAAGTGCTCTTGTTTTGTTTACACGACGACGGATATTTTTAGGTCAACTTTGGCGAGACGACTCTTTTGATACCAAAATTGTTACTGAGGTGGATTCATTTCGGTGACTTCAGGTATTTGCATTTGAACGGAGCCGTATTTTTCGAATTTCACGAACCGACGAATATTCGATTAAAATTCACAATTTATTATCAAGTTTTCTTTTGGCAGAAGGAGCTTGTTACCTGTTGCCCGGTCTCTGAATCTGACCTAATGTCGTTTTAGTATTGCCTATACAGCAGCGGTCCCGAGTATCGGTAATGGATTTATTTATGTTATTTATTTAATTTCTTTAACGTAAACAGGAGGCCCCAATAAAATCCGTTTTAATAATATATTGCACGCACACACGCACGCAAATAACACAGATTCCCTAACCAGAAATATCCGACCAGCCAGGATCCGAACCTAGGCCCTTGGCGTTGGAGCGCTCAGGAGCCAAAGCAAATTTACATTATCATAAAACTTACTATGAGTTGCTCTAGTATCTAATCATAAATGTTTCATGACTTTCATGAATAGATTAGGACAATTTTTAAATTTTGACGAAATGAGTGGTAATGAGCAACAGAAGTAGGAATACAAGTAATTTACACAATAACAATATTAATGGCTGCATACAGAATTTATTCAGCAGTAACTAATCGATGTGTCAAAGTTCGCACAACAAAATCAACTTTTGTATTTTTGGCCAGCTTTTTTCGATTGTAGCCCACTGTACAAAGTTATTTATATCAGAATAAATGCTAACTAAAGTTAAAAAATTCTTGGACGGTAACAAGATGAAATTCGATCGTAAAAATATAAGTTATCAGTAAAACAAATGGAAAATAATAATTTCTTACTAACTCGAGATCTATGTGGTAATGTTTGTGTATGGCGTGGTTGCCTAACTCCGATCGTAGTAGTAGTAGTGTTAAAAGTGCTTCGACAGCTTAGGTCATTTCGCACATTGGCTCCCACTGGGAATCGAACCCGGTACCGCTTACACCAAAGGCGAACGCGCTGTCCACATGACTATCCCGGAGCCTCCTAACTCCGATATTCAAATGCTAATTTTATATAAAAAAAAGCCCATTGAGTTAAACTGCCAGATATGCGTCCACTATTTTCAATCAAAGAACGTGCCCTGAAATATTCGTGAGAATCCGTTGGTTAATTTCCCACTAACCTGGTGTTCCCCCTGTCGGTACAAATTTTCATTTCTCGAAATTATTTGGCATTATTTGGGTTACCATAATGCAATCGCAATAATATTTATTAGGTAAGTTTATAAGGCCAAATAGAAAAAATGGAGGGTGTTCGTTCCAAAAAAATGATTTCGATTTTTTAGAGACACCTTAGCGGGTATGGTATAACCACCCATTTAAATAAAAATAATCGAACAGAAAATAATTTAAACTTACTAACAAATTTCAAAAGTTAAGAAGAGTAGAATAGTTAAACTTACATCATCAGATTACGAAAAACAAAATAATCAATATGTTTTTTGTAAAAAACTAGTATTTCAGGCCTTGAGAATTTAACTTTAATTTCAGAGGACTACCTTAGGTAAGTCAACGAACATCTCACGTGCAGCATGATTATAAGATTATTTAAATGTTTCTAAATTAGGTTTAGGAATAGTAAAACCATTGATTATTCGCAATGAATAAACTGCTTTTATGCGGCCGTGGCCGTCCATCTAAAAACGGTGATTTCGAGAGGCGTTGACTGGTGTTAGATTTAAGTACTGTAACTCTGCCTTACTGAGTCTATCTTTTCGCAAGGGTACATAATATTTTTGCATTATATGCAATCGATTGAATTAAGATTGCTCCGTAAATTCTATTTACCCTTTAATTCGTTCGGAAAGATGACACCGCACTTAGAGTCATTTCAAAATTTCTTATGAAACTATTATAGAATTTCGTGATTGACCAAATTCTAATTTGGCATTTAATTAACTAATTATCGCATAATTTTTTCCTCTTTCCGGTTGGTTCCAGTTTTTTATATTTCCATCTCAATGACCGATGTAAATAACCTTTTGGAAATTTATGCGTTGGGATCACTGTTGTGGCAACCAAAATTTTATATTTATCGATGTACATTATGGATAAAAATATTTAATGTTTGATATAAAAGATTGAAAGTCCTTTGTTGAAGATTATTTTTCGTTTGGTATTTCACGATGGTAATAAAGACGGGGATTGAATTCTATTGAATTCTTGAAGTGTTTTTTGCAAATTTTTAAATAATTTTTCAGTAGAAGAACGAAACGGGTCAATATTCCCATTCCTTTCAAACTTTGAGATGAGGTCTTCTACGAACCTCTGATCTTGAGGTAAATGGAAAACCCGTAAATAGTTTTTGGAGCTTCAAATTTTGCATTTCATAATAGTGTATTATGAAGACTGAAGCTTTAATTAGTGGTGTGATTATAAACTCAATATCAGAAGGAAATTTAACGCCACTGGTCTTTATTCATATATTTAACAAGTGTAAATTATTAAATTTATTTACAAAAACTCCCTCCGTTGCGAAATGATGCAAATTGAAACCATTATAAATCCCAAAGGAAATCATTTTTCCAAGATTTTATCAAATCTATGTAAGTTTATGATCCAGTTTTTTTGCCACAGATAAGAGTAAGTGTTGCTGGCATCATAAGAAAGCGTCTTCATCTGAAGCCTCAAAGCGCTCCCCACCGTTGGGAGTGCCAACTCGTGCATTGCTTCGGAGAACTCTTCAATGTCTCGACTAAAAAAAATCCGAGGCTATAATAAACCGCTCGCTCCGAAGTGGATTGATTCAAACAGCGCGCGCTTCTAAAGTGGGAGAAGTGGACTACACAAGGCGAACTTAAACTACGGACAAAAGACGTCGTTCGCTGCGCATGGGGTTGGAAAGTAAGTCGCGCTAAAGACGATCATCAAAGGGGCGTTCCTTCTGTTGTTTTGCACTCCTCGGCCCTTTTTTAGATCTCCTTCGCAGCCAAATGCACTCACATCGATTCTCTGAGAGAGAGAAAGTTGCATCTTCACACAGAGATGGGCATCAATACCCATGTAAATGGGGTGAAAATTGTAGGACGAAAAAGGGATTTAACGTAGGCTCATGTATTAATATGCTCTAAGATAACGCATAATTCTATTTATAGTTACGTTCATAATATATCGCAATTTACTTTGCACGCGTGTCGCTGCTGGTGCGATGAATCTGCATTATCTCCCATGCGTTACGAATTTTCGTTATCTACCAATTATTAAAAACAGCAGAATTATATCGACGGTTTAATATTTTATAATCTAGAAGAGAGGAAAGAGTCACAAAATACTCCTAACACCATCAAAAATGAGGACAAGCGATGTAAATGTCTGACAAACAGCAATATCAAGGATACAAAGGTGACCACGAGCGGGAAATAGACTGCAAAGGAAAAACAATTGAAAAGCAAAAAGGCGTCAGGAGTTGTGGAGCAAAGAGTACGAAGTTTTATAAAAATCAAAGTAGTTATTCATAATATTGTCTATGTTTTTGTAAATATATAAATTCTCCCAAGGATCCAGACCGAAATTTGCGTTGTAGAGAAGTGTTACATTATTTATAGTAATATCGAGTGCTTTATCTGCCATATGTTTCACAACTGCTGTATTTTAGAATCTTCCGTGTTTGAAATGAGCAATATGCTCTTTAAACCTGATACTTAACTTCTTTGTAGTTTGTTCCACATATTTGTGATTGCATTTAGGACAAGAGATCAAATAAATGCCTGATTTATCAAACGTTTCTATCTTGTATTTTGTTGAACCTTAAAAATCTTCTGGGTGACTACCTTTGTAGCCTTGATAATGCTGTTTGTCAGCCAGCGAAATGTACATCGGTTGTCCTCACTTTTGATGGTGTTTGGAGTATTCTGTGACTTTCCTCATTCACAGCCATTATAAGGATAAATCTAGAGGAGGACAACAGAAGGCAAGGTTTGTTGGTTTTCTCAATACAATCTTTTGCCCACGTAGAGATCGATTTGATACTTCCTTCGGGAAAATCCGTAGTTGGAACCGCTTCAGCCGAACGCACTTGTCAAATGAATACGGATGGCATTGAGAGGGTGTATAAATGAATTAATTTCTGCGTTGACAAAGGCAGCATACATGAATGACAAGTACCTTGGCTTTACTTTATACTGGAAATGAAACTTAAAAATATAACTAAAGGTACATACAAACTTTCGCAGAGTTAGCGATGAGACCAATTTATTGTTAGGAATTGCTATTTAGATACACAGGCTCTACTTTTTGGTGAAAATGAAAAGAATATTGCTCCGAAAATGGAACTTCACAGCAAATTCAAGGTAAAATGGATGAAATGTGGGTATTTATTTTTAAGGTTTTAATTTCTTCCTTGCCCTTAATTTTTCTTTGATCTACATACATCTTTATAGCTAATAAATCTGTTCCAGATAAGGTAGGGAAACTTCCTTACTATACTACCTTTATTAACTATATAAGTAACTATATCTATGAACAATATTGCGATGCTTAACGGATTAAGATGATTTGATATTGTTAAAAAATGACTAAAACTTGTTGATATTCCTCCATCATTTTATTAAAAAGTCCTATCGGCTTGTATTCAACGAAAACTTTAGTTCAAATTTTTTCCTCCCTTAAAACTCAACTGTAGAGATTTATTTGGCTTCCTTAGAATATATATAGTATTCGCAAATTCTATTATATTTGATTATTTTAATATTTTACGTACAACTTGTATATTCCTAACTAAAGTTTTGCTTTATACCTCGAATGATTCCACAATTAATGTCGATTGGTCCTTAAATCGGCAGTATTCCACAACAAACACAAATCTGCTTGGCATCGAAACCCAGGTCGTGCGGTCAGTTGCAATTATGCTCTACAATAAATAAATCTCTAATTTTATTCTTTATGTTAGTAAAAAACTAATAATGTAGCGCTACCATGGGTATAGATTTTCCTTTTACCGGTTTTAATGTATGGATTCGCCAAACGAGAGGTTATAAGTTCGTCCCAAAAAAAAGGTAACCGACCCACACGGAAAATTCCCCACAAACTATAGAGTTACAAACGTGGGAAATGTTCTCGTACTCATATCCCGCACGAACCTTAATGGGTCGTATCAGTCGACTTCAATGTCAGGCAATGAAGCCTTTTGGGTGCCGTTAATCGAAAACCTTTTCAAATGAACCCCTTCCGATATAAGGGAAATATGGTAAAAGGGGTTGCTCACGGAGGAAAACATACGCGAGCTCTTCAGAAGGGGCGCGTGTATATTGATGTTCAATGGTCGAGGAATAAAAGTTTTTCAACCATCCCTCTCCCTTAAACTCCTCCAAATCATCCAACTAACTTCCTTCCACTCCTCAGTTCACCTTTTTTTCATCTCGTGCTCTTTCTCAGCGGACGCCACTTTGAGCGAAATACTTACCTCTGCAGAGACAACAATGGATGGATGCAGAGGGGCATGCGCGCGACTAGAGGGTCCATCAAGTTCCGCCATTGTTACGTTTAAAGAGGGAAAACAAAAGGACATCTATTGTTATCCAGAGTAGTGATCCCTCCTCGGGCCCCTCTCTTCCCCATATCTTTCTTCATTCCCGCTTTATATATCGTCCGTGTTTTGTTCTGTTTTATTCCTTTCGGACGGCATTGAACAGAGAGATGGAGAAGTGATATCTATCGCTAACGAAAATCGCTAAAAATGAAATACGTCGCTAATGGTTAACCGTTGGGCCGAAAACAATAGTATTCGTGAATTAGAAGAAATGGAACGAAAAGCGCTTCGTAAGGATTTGCTACGGCATTTCAGTGAGTGTTACTCAGACGCTTCACAACATCGGCAATAGGAAAATAAATTTCTCAACAATTATATTACGCGTCCTTTCTATTGCATAGGCCGTTACTGCGATAGAATCAGGTGGATGGATGCTATGTTTAGTCAAATCCACGAGTAACACGCGAAAATAATCTATTACGAAAGTCATGTTGCTGCTCTGGAAGTCCTGCTCCCTCTGGAAAAAGCCCACCTCTGTAAATGGAATGCTTTTTGAGAAACTCTTTTTCCTTATTTTTCATTTGCGTTTATCTTTGGGTTTAATCCGTATGACTCTATGTGCAAAGTCATTTCCTATCTTAAATCAATGCTTTGTCGTCACGTTGAGCGTAACTATGGTATCCCTAGATAAATAACACATCCAAATTTCGATCCCAGTATTCCTCGGACTTAAGGAACCCAGGCCTTATGATTTCATAACTTCAGAGTGATTTGTGAAGTAGTAAAACATCCAAGATAAGAAGCATATAATAATGCCTAAATCATTCTAATAAAGGTTTTCAATAACCGCTAGAGTTTTAACTCAAGTGCCCAGTAATGAAGATAAGCTCAAGCGGTTACAATTAACTCGGTAGGACGTATGTTTTTGAGTCGGAATTTCATGTGAACTGGAATGAAGGTAAAATTGAAATGACCTTTGTTAGACACAGAAGTTACAAGTATCTCTCATTCTTCAACTTGAGAGTTCAACTCATGGGTGAAAACCAATTCGGAAAATATGAAGATGGATATTAACTCATTCTGTCACTAATTCGACTCAATTAGTTATCAAATATGTTTCTACGCCTCATTTCGGGAAATGGTTTCTTCAAAGAGCTCTCTGTAGTGTACATCCGATAAGGTTCCCAAAGCGGTCTCTCTGGACCCCCGGGGGTCCATGCAGATTTACCGGGGGTCCATTTCAGGGAGAAAAAATTGGAGGCCCAAGATTTTTTCTAAGTTGGAGATTGTTTTAGAGTTTTTGGAAGCTAAAGACCTCATTTAAAATGATAATAGCACTAAATTGAACCAGATATTGCTTTTAACAGAAGAAAAACAATATCAGGCCAGCTGAAAATTTGAAGGGGTCCACGAAAGGAATTGCAAGGAAAATTTGAAGGGGTTCACGGGAAAAAAAGTTTGGGAACTCATGTTGTATAAAATCGTTTATTTCCCTCAATCCTCTTTAAAAAAAGCATCTTATGTTCGTGCTATGCGTGTGTTTTCACTCATCTGGCTGAATAGAAAGCGAGCAATACTTCCATCATTCCCCTTCGTTCTTTTCAACATATTCCCTTTGCAACCGCCTCACATCCACTTCAGAACTCCTCTTATAAACTCCTTGAGGCATCCGCTGCTCTGCTACCACAATATGGTCAATGACAACAGCCCATTAGTGCTCTCTCTCGAAACACTTTTTATGTTTCCATTTTCTATTTACTCTCTCACGAGACCCTCCTTCGACCCTAATCTCGCCAAATCATCGATCTTTCAGCAGTTAAAGCGTCGTTCGTGTTTTATTATTTCGTTCCTCTTTTGTCACATCTCTCCACCCAAAGGATCTCAAGCGCAGAGGGCATTAAACATATTTCTTCAGTTAGACTTTAAACAGCAAAGACTACTCTCAGTTTTAGTTGTGCATCATCACTGTTCCCGGACGAGAACATATCTTTGAATATTATTTTAGGATAACTATTTTTTTAATTCGTTGCAATTAGTGCCCGGTAATTTTTATGTTCGTTACTGAAGATTAATCAATCTTTCCCTTTTATTTTATTGATTTAGTAATATGCAATAGTTAGCGTTATTTCGAATATACCCTTTCTTACCGACTTCAGTTTACCGGGTCATGCATTGAAAAGAGTGAGAAGAAGTTATGTTTTACCAGTTTTCCACAAAAGCACTACGATTTTGGAAACGCACCAACTGTTTTCGCACCATTGATGCAAAGTACGGTCTTCTATTATTTCATTAATTAATTCCTACACCTACCACCGAAAATTATATAGAATATTAAATGAAAATAGTTATTTATCGAAAGTCATCTTATCCTTAAATGATCACCTAAGATTTATTTATTTATATAATACTAGCTGAAGTGCCCGTTGAATCTCAACGTGGAAATTAAAATTGCTGAATTCCGGTGTAACAACCTTGATCGTAACACAGGTCTCATAATTTCATGTAGATAGCAAATACCAGACTGAAATTATTTCCAAACCAATAAACAAAGAAAAGAAAGTTATAATAAAGTCGCAAAGTCACTTAAATATTAGATCATTATCCTTTGAATGAACAACTTCTTCGATAAAAACAACATTCGTTGAAAGATTGTAAAAAATATATTCGAAGATCACATTATGATAATAGTGGAGGCATTTTAGGCAAGAAAAGGCTCAACTTATCCTTTTTGGTTTATCAAGCTGAAAATTGGTGGAGACGTTCTTCGAACAGCCAAAAGCAAAATCCCAAAAATCCCAAAAAATCCCAGTTGGGCAACATGCCGAAATATTTAAACAAAAGTCGCCATCTTGGATTTTCGACCTTGCATCATATTGAACGGTATATCTCCGTATCTAATGGTGATAATGACACACGGTTTGCTTTAAACTACTTACTAAAGTGTAAGCTAGACCCATGGCACTTTATATTGAAAGAAAAATGAGTAAATATAAAGCTACACACGAAAAACAACTCGTCTTAGGATAGCTTTAACGGGAAAATCTGCGTTAAATGTCGATTTTCGACCTTTTATTATCCTTAAATCAAAAAATATATCGAAATAGAAGTTGTAGAACACATCAAAAGGCTTCAAAATCTTTTATTATAATCTCCGTAGTCCAAAAATTGTAGCTTCTACAAAGCGCCAAACACGCTCATTCACTCAGTAGATGACCTCTAACGCGGAGCGCCTATGTGCGAGTATCCATCAAAACATCGATTATAATTCCGGAAAGTATATTGTTATTCCTACAAGTAAATAATTTTATTAATAACATATTTAAGCGTTCAATAATTATACCTTAATAAGATAAAATTTAATAAACGGAATGATAACCCATTAATTTTCGACAAATTTTTTTCTTGATGTTTGCATCCTCGAGCGAGTTTTTTAATTTGGCGAGAATGAGGTTACATATCGAAATGCAGAGTAATGTCGTCTTCTTCTTCCTCAATCATTTCATCTAAATCATTCGGATCCGAAGCATACCATAATCAAAGACCGGATCGTTACCACAGCCGTTTCTTCATTGTCCAAAACCACGCTTTTGCAAATAGAGCACACTGAAGTAGCCATGCTTATACGTGAATGGCACCCACACCACAAAGAAACATACAGTAACAAAGCACAAGTCACAAACCCAAGCCTACACTAGGCGTTCAAAACTTAAAGGAACGCTAAGAACGACGGACAAACTCACTCTAGGAACTTAAAAAAACGAATAAATGCGAAATCATGAAACTAAAAGCTGCACAGCAGTCATTTTCCGGTCTAAACGAGTTCTAGATTCCAAAAATGGAATCATCCTGCGTAGAATTCCTTTCGAATCCCTTCATGCCATTGAATGGGCTTGCTTCGATGATAAGGTGAGAACATTTGCCAGTGAGATCTGTTTTAAGACGTTAAATACCCTCCGCGATAAACACTCCAGATTATCCCAGAAGAAATTACGCAGGATGATTCCACCTGACGCCGAATTTCCTCAAAACTCCCTCCCACAGAGCATGTATTTTACCCGCGAGTGAAAAACCTATCCTACGTTAACTTTTCTGATAACGAAGTTAACCTCCTATCAAAAGGCCTGAATTTTAATTCTAGCCATTATAACGGTAACGATTTTAAGAATCTGATAGCTGATTGTGAATATATTTCCAACCATCAAGGGAATTATCGTTCCTTAAAACATAACTTCACCCATACATTCACTTCAAATCTGAAAAATCTAGTGTTGCCTTCTTGCTTCCCCGTAAACTTATTTCCCAGAAAACCTTACTTAGCATCATGAATACTGTGGAACGTGAAAATCTCGTTATTTCCAAAGGCGACAAAGGAAAGTGCATTGTCATAATAGACAAAAGTAATTACACTCAAAAAGTACAAACCTTCATAGAAGACAACCATACGACCGTTTCCTCCCCAACCCACTAACTGGCCTCTATAGTGAATGAACTTATCTAAAACTTAACCCTGTTTTCACCTATATATGGTATCTGAAACTTCATCGACCTTGCTAATAGACTAAAAAATTTGAAATTATATACTATCTCAAAAATTGTTTTTTGTTGTTAATAACATATTTACAAACATCCCTAGGAAAGAGGTGTTGTTGCTGTTGGAAAAATTATTGTACGACAAAAACTTGGACAGAAATGTTGTTCACGATATTTTACTGTTGACAGATTTATGTATTTCGCAGAATTAGTTATTGTTTGAAAAATCTTTTTTTAATCAACCTGATGGTCTAGCGATAGGGTCTCCCCTCTCGCCAATTTTAGCC
The DNA here is from genome assembly GCA_947579665.1 of Sympetrum striolatum. NCBI lineage: Eukaryota > Metazoa > Arthropoda > Insecta > Odonata > Libellulidae > Sympetrum > Sympetrum striolatum. The sequence goes on along the minus strand of OX388343.1, from coordinate 106,550,554 downwards.
GAAATATGTTTAGATAATATTGAGAATAATTTATTTACAAATTCCCAGAATGTGACGAAACCCGTTTTTCTGTGGTTGAGATTATTGAGATATGTCGACGATGTCCTTTGTATTTGGAATGGATCCCACAGACAGTTGAATAGCTGTCACACCTAAACCAACAACACAGTAAAATCAGATTTTCTTTAGAAATAAAGAATAACAACAATTTGAATTTCGTAGACAAACCCTCTCAAAGAATGCAAATTCAATTGAATTTTCTATCCATCGAAAACCGACTTATACAAACCACACATTTCACGCAACCTCTAATCATCCAGTCACACATAAAAACGCTGCTTTTCATAGTTTTATTCATCGCCTCTTAAATATCCCTCTCTCTCCATCAAACTTTTCTCGGGAACTAAAAACCATAAAATGCATGGCTCTCTCCAATGGTTATTCCGAAAAACTTATAGATACCATACTTTCACATGGACAAAGAAAACAAAACATTTTCTGGATATATCCTGATTGCTCCATTTCCACGGAAGTACAACGTTGGGGGAAATTATCTTTCCTCGGCCACATCAGTTATCATCTTGCCAATTTTCTTAAATGCTCTAACATCAGACCCGCTTTCTATAGAACATAGGAAAAACTATTTTAAACAATAAAGATAAATTCGATAAAACACGCAAATCTGGTATATATAAATTTAATTGTAAAGACTGTAATGCAATAAACATAGGCCAAACCAGTAGAAATTTACACATTCGAACAAAACAACATAAACAGTCTTTCCTCAATGGTTCCAGTGCCTCACATTTCGCTAAACATTTACTCGACAGTAAACATCATTCAGACTTTACCAACACCCTCCTCCATAGCCATTCTCAAGGAAATGAGCTTAACTACCTGGAGCAATTAGAAATTTTACACCATAATTATACGCTAACTAACATTCACCTCTTTCCTAAGCACTTCCTACTTTTATCAACTGTTTGCCTCCTCCCGCTGCTTCCCTCACCTAATATCCTTAACCCTTCCTCCCCTCTCAGACCTTGCTTCCTCATTGGCTATTGTTTTAAATATATTCACTGCAGTTGTGGTCTCTTTACCTGATGATGGACAGAATTGTCTGAAACCGATCGTGTATTAAAACTCAAGTGGAATTTTCGAAGTAGTGTTTTTTGATTTCTATTCTTATGTTGATTTATTGTTGTTAGTGTTTAGAAAGGTTTTATATTCTTTTCCTTCGATAGTATTAATTCTTCCGGTTATATTCCACTTTATAGTCGGTAGCTTGTAATTTTTTATCCTTTTATGTTATTTCCTTATTTTTATAAATCATTTTCGTTAGTTTTCCATTTGGGAAAATATTTGGTTAATTCTTTGAATAGTTATATTATAGTCATAGCAATTCAATAGCATATTATATAACATAAGGATATAAGGAATATAGGAATAAGAATATACTTTCCAGCATTATGATCGGTGTTTTGATGGATTCTCGCACATAGGAGCTCCGCGTTAGAGGTCATCTACTGAGTGAATGAGCGTGTTTGGCGCTTTGTAGAAGCTACAATTTTTGGACTACGGAGATTATAATAAAAGATTCTGAAGCCTTTTGATGTGTTCTACAACTTCTATTTCGATATATTTTTTGATTTAAGGATAATAAAAGGTCGAAAATCGACATTTAACGCAGATTTTCCCGTTAAAGCTATCCTAAGACGAGTTGTTTTTCGTGTGTAGCTTTATATTTACTCATTTTTCTTTCAATATAAAGTGCCATGGGTCTAGCTTACACTTTAGTAAGTAGTTTAAAGCAAACCGTGTGTCATTATCACCATTAGATACGGAGATATACCGTTCAATATGATGCAAGGTCGAAAATCCAAGATGGCGACTTTTGTTTAAATATTTCGGCATGTTGCCCAACTGGGATTTTTTGGGATTTTTGGGATTTTGCTTTTGGCTGTTCGAAGAACGTCTCCACCAATTTTCAGCTTGATAAACCAAAAAAGATAAGTTGAACCTATTCCGCCTCCACTATAAGACGTTTTCAGAAATGCACAAAGTGATACCGGAAACGATGATTAAACACGACAGAAATAAATATAAAAACACAAATGCAATCATAATGCAAAAACAGAAACAAAGATAAAGCACGTATTAAGGAAAGAGAGTAAACCTATCTTCAGTGTAATCAATCAATTTTTGCATATAAAAAATATATAACTTGCTTTACCTTTACCTTTAAAACATGCGCAACCTACCAGGTTTTTAATACGCATTCAATTGAATTGATCAAGAGAAAGCAAGTTCATGTAACAAACTACTAAAAACCCATTTAATTCCACGGAATATTCAGTAAGCAAATACTTAATATAAATAGAAATTGGTTGCTACAGACGCTAAAATATGAAAAAATTTCTTAAATACTCGTATGTTATTATGCGCGATTCTTCACAACATATCATAGTCTACAAAGCTGACTCAACTCAATATTCAATTTCATATACTTTGAATAAAAAATATCTTTAACTAAGACAGTGTAAAAATATATTCTAAGATAACATTAAGATGATCGATACCATGTTTAAAGAGGCATTTCCAGCCAGTACAGGGGGAAACAAAGTAATCAAATATTAAATATAAATTTCAGAAATACATTATATATCACTCTAATAACCACCGATGAATATACTTTGCGGAAGGTAAATGTATAATGGAGCTGACTTGTATCTCAATCTTAATACTTGCAACATAAACACGGAGCACAAATAACACAAAAGTAATTTCAATGCCAAAATAGAAATAAAGATTAAACACCATTAACAGAAGGATAGAAAATGAATATGAAGTGGAAGCACTTAAAAATAACGAATGAATCAATTTTTGCATTCTGCATACAACAAAATAAAATTGCTTTACTTTTTTGGTCTCTTGTACGATGTTGGAGGTTTGCTACAACTTTACAACTCGCTGTTCAACTCTTCAAAGATTACAAACACCGAATCTGGGAAATCTTTACGTTCTTCGCTAACTCCATTTCCGTAAATCGCTAAAATACATCAATGCAAACAGATTAGATTTAATACTTAATTTAGAAGAATATATTCAAAACATCCGCAACTTACCAGGGCGTTTATACGCAACCAGTTGAATTTATCGAGGGAAATCAATATTCAGTAAACCACAACTATAAAACTCATCACACACAAAATTTGGCCAAATTGTATCTTTTAAAAGAATTTCAATCGGTTTTTAACCGTTCGTTTATTTATACCCAAATCCATTACTTTTGCTGAAATTTCAACGTCTTATTTTACTATTCGTATTTATAGTGTCACAAGTTAACACATTGATCGATTACACCTCCATGGTCAGAGTTTACTCCACTAATGCTACAGTTGCTATTAAAAAATAGATACATTCCTTAAAATATTTCATTTTAGCATTGGAAAAATAACTTCGCACAAATTCTTGCAAAATTCATATTACTCCTGAATTTTTATGTATTTCTTATATTTTTCTTCGATGAAAATCAATCCTCCGAGAGCTCCTCTCCGCCAAACATTCGTGAAATGTTCAATTTCGTTAAATTATTTCGTAGTTTTCTAAACTATATCGCGCTAAGGGTGAGATTGGGCCCTCTTGAGAAGTGGGATTCCTTCTCCATTCCTCGATTCCATCCTATCAAGTCATAAAGCAGTAATATGTATCGCATTATAAGTCATTGAGCAGAATGTAACATGAATGTTATAGCCTTTGGTAGTCAAGCTCAAGTCTCATCTGTCAAGAATCCCAACTGCATACCCGTTTCATTTCTTCACCTGAAAACCAAACTTATAAACGATTTTCCCCTTAATTTTTCCCTCAATCCTTCTATTTAGAGCCCTTTTAATATTTCTGGCCACGTTAGATATTTAAACGAATATCACGACATATCCGACATTCAGTTCCATTTTATTTTTACGTAATGGAATCAGGATCGTATAACCCTTTGGTCAATTTCCTTCATCATAAATGATCCCAATTAAACTGTAGAAACATGTCTTACTCTTTTCCTATAGGTTCTTAGGGTACTCAACTTAAACCTCATGCATTATTATTATCTCACACAGTGACCTTTTAATTTCACTGCCCATTATCAACAGAGTCGTCTTCAATTTCTTGCTCCCTTTCTATTTCCATGCTGGTAAGTTTCATATTTTTCCCATTCAAATCTTAACGTATTCTTTCCATCGTCTGCATATGCTGACTGAGTCCCTCCAGATAGTTCCCCTGCTGTATTTTACACTTAACTATTCCATCGCAATTTTTATTCCTCGTCAAATACTTTATCTTCTTATACTCTCTCGTTTTCCTCCAGCTTCTCTGTCTTTCATGTCCCTTCCTCCACTACTCCTTGTTACATTTGTTTCTTTTCTTAGCTCATTGTGTTTTATTTAGTGTTACTTTACAGAGTTTCCTAATTCTGTTTTGCCGGACTCTTCCAATATCTTCTGGTTTTAATCATTTCCCATTCCTGGCCTTTGATGGGTTATCTTTCTTTACTATCCAGAGCCTTATTAGCTCTTGATATTCTTCTATACTCCCTCACCTGAGGGTTTTTAAATTTCATTTTGGTGTACGTTCTGTCCGAAAGATATTTTTAAATTGAATCTCATTCCTCCTCATCTCCACTATGTGATGATCTGAGTCTACATCAGCACCAGGATTTTTTCAAAAGTTTTTATCACTATTTCTAAATAACTTTGTTGCCAAATTGTGATTGACTTGGTACATATCTGTGTCCCGGGCACACCTCTCCGTTGTGATGCTGAAAATGTTGGTGATATTGAGATTATTTCTCTTACAAAGGTTAATCAATACCTGTTCTTTGTAGCTTTCATTCCCTAGTTCGAACTTCTTCCACATATTTGCCTTGACCAACTAGTGCGTTCCACTTTCCCATAACAATGAGGTTTCCAAAACACCTAACCCTTTCTCTAATTCTTCTATTTGATCATATACCAAGAATACTTGAATTATAACCGAATCAGAATTTAATTCTCTAACACTACAACTTCTCCTTCTGGCTAGCATTTCCCCCACAGAACTCATATCATCGCTCCAAAATCTCCCCCATATTTCCAGCGCTTAGTACATTAATGTTGAACCTCTTCATTCCTACCTTTCCATTTTCCAACTTCCTGTTCATGAGAATTATCATTGCATTTCAGATTCCCACTCTCGTTTCTCCATATTCTTTTCTTGTCGTTCGTCGGCTAAGGCATTCGTGGAATGACGACTGCGATTACCACAGCCGGGATTGACTCTCTACCTAGAGGACCGTTTGTGCCAGTTATATTACAAATACTCGGATAAGAAGAAGACGTGGTCTCCCCTTGCCTTCCTCAACAGTGTTTCAGATGTGACACTCACAATGACCCTCCCACTGGAGCTAAGCCGCAAAAACGTGAAGATTTTCTCATAAGAAGCAAGATGGATATTACATATATCTTTCCTTAATGCACTTTTATGCTGCCAATGTAATTACAGCAAGCAGATATCACGTGATAGTCGACGGCATGGACATATTTCGAAGGGTTTCGTACCTACACATTCGTATAAAAATTCGACAAATCCGAGGTAATAACTTTTCCTCTTAATTCTTTCCTTTGCGCGGCCATTTCCTCTGCATTAATCTACATTTCCCCGCGTAATTTGACCGCGACGCCATCTGGGATTAGGCTCTCACGTAATTGATGTGAATTAATTCTCTTCCTCTAAAGTCGGCCACTGTGTATTTTTTCAACCTCTCGGTTCATTTCTGCCGAGGAATTACGCCACACCTTTGCCTCCCGTGTCATCCCATCCATTAACCCTTAGACTTCCCGCACGCAAGCCCTGTTTCTCTCACCTCAAATAAAAAACTCTCGTAACAGGGTTTCCGCTGCCTTTTTCCGTGACATCAGTAAAAACGGCCTCCCTTCAGCAATTTCCTTCCTCTCCGGAGAAAGGGTTTTATAACGGCGGGGGAGAATCGGAATAATGATAATATGCATTAATCCAACGTCTCTCAGAGAAACAGTCGTCAAAATGGCAGTAAAAAGCGCGTCAGATGGCGCTACACAAAAAAGCTCTCAAAAATCTTTCTCTTTCGGAGGTTATTCTTTTTTTCCAACTCTTGATGTCTGTACGTAGCAACTTTTTACTTTAGTTTTTCTTCTTTATCTACTTCGCGATTTAGAGGATCGAAGAACTGAATGTTTAGAGGAACGATAAGTATTGCATCCTTATGTTCTCATGTTTGTCATTTCCCTCGAACCAATTGACTTCAGCTCATTCGATGAGTGTCTTGTTAGCCGAAACAAATGAATGCGCATTTGCTGAAAGGAAGGGTGTGAGTGGAAATTTAGTAAGGTCAATTTGATGCTTAGACTACACAAGAGTAGTTTTCATTAGCGGATGTTTCTGGGCACACCTTAAATTTACTCACGATTTTCTACTTCCCATTCAAAGGTTTTTGTTAATTTTAATATGGTTAGCTAATTAATATTAAATCATTAATCAAGACGAATATCTTTCCAAGATAGTCACTCTAGAATGGCTGTCTAACCTGTGAACTTTTCTAAGTATAATTGTTGTTTTCGAAACTTTAAATGCTCTATCCTGTTACCGCAATGCAGTCTCAGTAAGGGGTTTTACGAGAAAAAAGTAAATTATGTTTTTATGACATCACCCTTCTTATTTAGAAATTAATACTAAATTATTTCAACACGGTGTAGTATTACTAATTGTTATCATTGTTTTTGTTTTTACGAATTCCGGAAATTTTTGTAAATAACACCTTGATTTATCTATTGTCCACATTTATCACTAAATCGATGTTAAAAATATTGGCATTAGATGTTACATACCCTATAGTTTCCTGATGGATTATCAGCCTTATTAATCGAGGGAAATTTTCTACATGCAAAAATTATGGAATTAGTCGATCAATTATGGGATCTGAATCTTAATATGTTTTTTGTGATTTCCTTCTGTGCTTTATTAATTAGGCTATCACTGAACTATTATTTCTCCAATTCAGGCACTCTTTCGATTAAATTGTGGATCCTCAGCTCGCTCTCGATTTTTGCTCAGGAAAAAGAAACAGCGGCAGTTCCGCTACTTTTCCTAATTATTATTGATCATTATGGAATTCATCAACTGAACTAAGTTAACAGGAAACGTATGAATGTAAAGAGATCGGGAGGCATCTTATCACCGAAGTTTACGACAAGTTCTTCAGTGGGAAATCGTCATTCCCCGTCTGCGTGCGTGCGAAATATAAGAGGAACGCGATTATGTTTTGAAAAACGTATTACTTTTTATTGCCGAGGCACTTTTACGAGTGTGTGTATGAAGTAGTGAACAACCTCTTTTTCTGCGACGAGATCTCATTACAATACAACATTTTTTCCTGAATATATTGAATATATATTCGTGGAATTATTATTTCAAAGTGATAATAGCTTTTATACATTCTACTTAATTAAAGTTTTTTTTCGAAGCAGATTCATTTTCAAATATACCGAATGTACATAATATCATCAGGTAAGTCGTTTAATCTGCTAAATGTTGTACCTCTGGTCAGAGTGCCTTTAACGGAATACCGATCGCAGATATTCTCTTTATTTTAGTCGAAGTGCCGTAAATGACGATTTCTTCAGGAATCTGAAGATAAGAGTCAGTACTTTCATATTCTATGATTAATTTTAATCTAAAACAAAACATTTGTCTTTGTGCTATCACCATGCTTGGTCGAGAGACGTTGGTTCGTTATTCAGAGCGATGCTAACCGCCCTTTTCGCACCTCTGCCCCCCTTTTCTCCCATTAAATCATCACTTCCTTTATTAGGATGCCATAATTTGTTAGTATATGTTACTTCCTCATTTTTCCAAGGGTCTGACGGGAAGCGGAAATGCGGCAAATAAGTGCTAATAAAGTCTCTCTCTTGCGATTGACGTTGATGGATTCCGAGGGGTTCCAGAGACTTTAAGCCTAAGTAACCTTAACATGGACATTAGGTGAAGTGTAATTCTGCGAGGAATCCTCTTTGCCGCACAAAATACTGGCGTTGATGCAATGATGAGTTCATTGGTCAGTGTTTCGCCGAACTTAAAGCAAAGATGCCTTCCATGAAACATTTTTCGGATCTGTCTGGATTTTCTGGACTATCAGTACTAATCAGTATCAGTCTTTCCGAGCTGTTTGATATAAGAAGTGTCGTTGCATGTTATTATAAATATGCTATATACGTTAGCCCTATAATTGTTATCTGTTTAGGAATAGATACATCTGTCCGATATATTTATTTAATTTTATATCGCTGCAATTTAGTATGAATATCAGTTGGCAACGGTCAAGGGGTTTTTGTAAGATAATGGTACAATCTACATTCGCCCAAGACGAGACCAGACCAAAAACCTCCCGTGGACAGTACACATCTTTACATTTTGTACAGTATATCAACTAACATACCAATAAACAAAAACAGATACAATCAATTGTAATAATTAATTATACGTAAAGTACTACATTATACTACCACGAAAATATCATCTTATACTAAAGATTATAAAGTAATTTAAAACTAAGAATCATATTCATTCGCAAACTAAAAGGCAATTCCCTGTCGAAGCAACCATCCTTCCCTCACTTCAGCTACTCTTTTAATCTTGTAGTAAGTGGAACATTCCATTCTTGTTATTAAATCCTTGAAAGAACTCTTCCTTGGCCTACTCCTTCCTTTCTTTCCCATGGTTTTGCCTTCAAACATGTTTGTTACAAAGGCACTTTGCCTCATACAGTGTCTTATACACTTAACCTTCCTTCTTTCTATTTCTTCCAGTAATTTCCTTTCCTTATTCACTTCTTTATTTGTCTTCTGTCCATTTTGTTCCTGTCATCTTCCTCCAGATCCACATTTCTGCTGCTTCTATCCATGCTATTTCCTTTTCCCTCATTGTCTAACTTTCACATCCACATAATAAAGTGCTCCATTCCAATGATTTTAAAAAATATTTCCTTACCGCTATTTCCATGTATTTACTCGGTAGTAGAATTGTTTTTTTTGCCAGTTCTATACTCCTTTTCACCGCAACTGAACAATTTCAACTTTTATTGTACTTCCTAGATAGCAGAACTATTTAACGTTTTGGATTTTGGTATTATTTATCTTTACATTTACTTGTCTGTCTTCGCCCCCTTGCTGAATATATAAACTTAGTTTTCTACTCATTCACTCTTAACTTCCAACGCTTTAGTGCTCTGGACAGCACAATTAGCATTATATTCATTTTTTCCGAATCTGCTGTTATAACTAAGTCATCGGTATATCGAATGCAGTGTTTTTTTTATTATTCAACTTTATTCCTTTCGTTTTACCTTTCATTATTTCTATAACTTCTTCAATCTACATATTGAATAAAGGCATTGGAATGAGAATTTTTCCAGGTAATGCAATCCATTCCCTTATACCTCCATTTATAAAAGAACAATTCTCCTCATCGCTTTAATCGCTCCTTTATCTTTGGTCCTCTATAGTTTGGAGAATGTGATCTTCCTCGTACTTCGTCCCAGCCGTACTTCAATCCCGAAACAGTCTATTTCTTGTTTTAAAGAAGGAAAATATTAAATTTTATGCTTTGTTATCCGAGGTAGAAGTAAATGTTCCATTATTAAAAACATTAGTTAGCTTGTTTATAATGGTTTATGTTTAAATTCAGCAATAACCTTTTTAGTGTAAATTATTATAGAAATTTTTGTGATTAATCATCGTGGAATTATATCTCGGTCATCATAATTTTTTAAATTTTTTCGATAAAATGTGCGACATTTAGTAGCAATACATCGCAGTAGTAACATATTTCTTTGTTTGGAATTTATCTGCGGAAATGAAGATACTAGCTGGTGTTTCACGCTTGCTGAAGCAGACTTGAGTCAACTATACGTCAAGTCAGGCGAAAGTTTCTGCCAGATGTGATATTGAGCATTCACCATGATGAGAGACATGGTTGTCTTAGAGAAACAAAATCTAGTGCTTTATCTTCGAAGATGTCACGATATCTTAATACGACAAAGATATCTCGAAATGATTATTAAAACTAGAGATTTTGAGTAAAAGTATAGCCAAAGTGACTTGATGAGGAATAAAGTAAAGGCCGTACGAAACCTAAGTAATAAGGAAATATCCGCGAAATATCATTTTGGCAAATGATATGAGGTTCATTTTTCGGTTCGTGGAAAAAGAAGATTTCCTTTTGGTGTTCCATCTCGACAGTTGAGAGAATGGTCTCAGAAAGAATGATTTCCAGAGATGATGACGCCTCTCTTCATTAGAATATTTTCCTCGCTTTCAATCCGACAATTCCATTAAGGCCGCATCACTCGGCTCACATAAAAAGTCGTGACGAAAACCGAATGTGTCTCAGCCGTCAATCAATTACGCCTATAACGAGGTAGCGACGCAAAATGGCGCCGTCCATTCCATTGTCGATCATTTCACGCCTATCCCTCGTTTTTATTCCTTTTAAATCCCCATTCTGTCCTCCCGAATGCTGCAAATATTTGATACGCCTTCGCACCAGGTATTGCATTTCGAAAGAGAGCGTGTTTTTGTTATACCCAAGTCATTTTTTGCGTTTTTTGTGTGGAATAAAAATGGTCGTTATAGTTTCGGAACAATCGGACCTTACCCGCTCTAAAACCCGCTCGGACTTTTTATTTTGCTCCACGGGAGAAAGTAATGCATCGAAATGCTGCTTCCAAAATACTGCGACTCATCCCGTTTTCCATTTTTTGTTTCGGACGATTTTTCGGGGGAGTCTCCTTTTGAAAGGCCTCCCCTCGTAACATACTCTCCAGACTCATTCCCGTTCCTCAAAAAAGGCCGATCCCTCGATGCATTTCCAACTGAACAGCCGAATAAAACAGCCCCTCGTATTTGCAAAGCATCTTCACTCCTTTGTCGAGTGAATGTGAAAATCCACTTCGCCAATTTTATTTTCGCTCCTCCGATTCCTCCCTCTTTCCCGCCGATGCGAATTTCTTTATCTCCCTCAACATTCCTCGGTACTTTGTTATTCTTCGGATAGCCCTTCGTACCGTCGAAAATTTCCACCTCGGATTATCTCTCCTACGTTTCGAGCCGCGTTCGATTCTCTAAATTTTCCATTCTTTCTTCAATTTTTCTGATTCGCAGAGCGGTTTCCACAAAAAACGCTCCAACGTAGAGGAGCCTCAAAAACTGATCCTCTCAAATCTATATCCACGAGCGAGTGTGTATTTACAGAAAACGTTCTCATACTTTTATGCACGCCCGGAAATGCATACTGGCGTGTATTCATAAAAACATACCTGCACGAGTTTCCAAGAATTTTCCATTCGTTTTGTTCGTTAATTTGAAAACTCCGCACTCCGAAAAAAGATTCCATCCGACCTGTCCCATTCTGCCTTGATAATTTCCCATCTCCTCCTTTAGCCCCAAAAAAACCTTTATCCTTCAAAAGAGTTGGCCGTGTGCGTGCGCATACGAGAAAAGCTCCTTTTTTATTTCATCGTGAAAAGAGAAAGGTAAAGTGAGATGCAGAGTTTATAAAAGAGGGGATAAAAAGCGAGATTTAGTGTGTACAAGTGAGAGAGAGGAAGTCGTGATGAATGTTGGAAGTAAAGAAGAAAGAACGTGTGGGAGCTTAAATTGGGAAAGGCGAATAACGAGCGAGGAGAGGTAATCACAGAGTAACACATGAATTATTCCATCCGTAATTAATGCTATCTTCGAGGCTATTTGTGTAGAATTTTCCAATGTAATCACCACTCCTTTGATTTAAATGCATTCCTCGAAGATGGAAATTAATTTTTCAAACTAAAAATTCACCCATCCTCTTCCTTGTTGTTTAAAAATACTGATTAAACGGCGAAAGTTGTTGTAATTAATCTGCAAATATTCATAATGAGAATATCAATTTTTTTCTTTTTTGTCTCCAAGCTGAATAGTTTTAATCTCACAAGGTGTCTTTACATGCGGTGGTCAATCCTAAATGACGCATCGATATAACCTCTCCGTACGACCTAATGGCTTTACATGTATTAAAGAAATTAAAATATAAAATATATGTTTTCCTTTGGTTGGTTTCTGAACTGCTTCGACATCTTAGGTCATTTCGCACGAGGACTCCCACAGGGAATCGAACCCGGATAGCCAAGTGGGATATGAAAATATTATCATAAAAGTGAGCATTATAAACGGTGCAGGAGTTCGTACGCAGCTCAGAATGTGTCACCTTTATTGTCTCGCAATTATCGGAATGCAAATGTAAATATTGTAAAAGTTCTTCATAGAAATGTGGTTCCGCCAAATTTGTTTTTCTTCATTTACTCGTTTTATATTTTAGAAAATCAACTCACCGACGAGGCAAGTTCACCTCTATACCTGTTATAACAAACTCAAGTGTCGAAGTTGAGAGATTTTCGTATTGGTAAATACTGTGCATTACAACACAGCAGTTTACCTTTAATCAAATTCACAACCGCAAAATGGGGCGTTGATAAATGTAAAGTGAAACCTTCGAGGATGCAATTGTTTAGCATAGGAAATCTCAAGCGAATGCCTGCAAAATATCAACTGTCTTTCTTAATACTCTTTCAAAGGATGTCATTTTTCGAAAACAAGAAATCATATTTACTCCATACTATATGTATCGAATTTAAATAATAACTCGGATTTCACAAATTTCTCTCCCTATTTTTACTTTTAAACGGTACAGTTGATAATGATTGTAATTTATGTAATTAAAACTGGATGTGTTACATAAGTACAATTTATTTATATAGTTATTCCGTTACGGAAATTCTGTAAATATTTCTGATCAAGTTACCTAAGATTCAGAACTTGTTTCATTGGTACGGCTTGTTCCCACTTGCTTTGAATCATTACATTTTGACCTGGATATTCAGCTTCAGCGTTAGTTCTCTTCTTCCGATATTACTTAAAAATCAGGAGAAGTAGGCAATTTAACATTTAATCATATTTAGAGGTTAGCCCGTACTTATGAGTAAAGCAAAGTCTTTAAGGATATTCTCACAAGTTCAGCGCCGTAAAACGACGTAATGTGCGATCTTTACCGAGGAGGTAAACAGCAATTCAGATAATTAAATGGAAGAATTCGACCATTTATATACACCTATAGGATCTTATTTATCAATACATATCTAGCGGGAGAAAAATTGTAGAGCCCTCGTCAGATGAGGTCATCTTGGACTAAAGCTGCAAGCGATAAGAGCCCCAAAATGTTAGATCCTGAAACATCCGCGAAAGCAAATAGATCGGAGGGGTGGCAGCGGCGCTAATGGCTCACGTCTCTCCATGGTAATGCTCAGTTCTAAACGGAATGCTTTTCCCTTGGATATATGCACGCATTTGCATTAAAATTCTCTCCCCTCTCGTTCGCCACTCTTTTCCCTACTCTCTTATCTCCCTTTCCGAGAGGAATAAAAAGGGATGGCAAAAGGGACTATGTATTTTTTTAAGCGGGACTCGGATGAAGCACTTCTTTTATCTCTCTTTTCGTCTGGTTTCTAGTTGGATGCCGCCTTTTTTAGAGGCACGCTGTTTTATACGTAATTACATTCCTTCTTGCGTGCCTTTCATTATTCTCTATTTATCAGCCTCTCTCCCTTCCTCACCTCCTCCTTCGTGGGATGCAACTGCTTATCTAATTGCCTATGTCCTACGATTTCTGTACTCTTATTAGCATCTAGAAAACTCATTTTATCGTTGTCTCGAATTCTTTTGAGGGAAAACATGTACCAGTGATATATGCACTAGTTTCGTATAAGATGGATGTCATGTTTATTTCGGTGGTGGGATATTTGAGGGTTTCCATAAGAGGAGTGTTTTCGCCACCTTTCCACGAGATTAAATGTGCTGGAGATATATGCAGGGGAATAATGAGTGTATTGAGAAAGGGTTGACAAATTCCTCATGGAATGATGCGGAAGGAGATGATTCAGAGTTGAATACAAAACGCCACTTTTCGTAAGCTTCTTCTTTTGGCTTTGCCAAAAGTAAAATATTCTCTCCAAAAAAATCATCAACATATGTATTTAAGCCCCTTCCATATGATAATATTGATTGGAATAACTCTATTAAGCCTCATCTCCAGTGTTCCGATGGAATCTCTATTTACCCTCTTAGAAGCAATTTTTGTAAGTTGTGATCCAAGCATGGATTCGATTACCATCAACATTTAATAAAAGCTACATTCTGCTTTCTTTAAATGTTTTCCAGTTGCAACTCTTTCTATTACCTATTTCTCTGAGCAACTCTCTGCTTTGTCATTGCAATGGTTTACAAAACGTATAATTCACATATTCACACTACAGTATACTGTCTGCATTTTCTAGGGGAGTCATAGATAACGCAAAACAGCCTCACTCAAAGTACCATTTCTTCGCTCTCACCGAATCTCCGACCGAATGTATTCAATGGCTTTCAGGGTTTGTTCCGCGCTGTTTCCGAAATTACTATCAAACTTCTTAACTCAAAACTTTATGACGCACTCATAGGCTTCTGTTGGCATTTCATGCATCAATAACAAATCGTTTTAATGTGCATCAATTCAATGATGAATCTCAAATAATAAAGTTTACAATTGCAGATGTGGCATGTTTATGGAATGGACAAAGAAATATAATTTAGTGCTTAAATCCGTAAAGCTGACTTCAATGTATCGTTTGTCCGCAAATGACGTAACTCTGTCACCATCTCAGAAATCAGAACAACCTCATTTTGCAATGAAAGAATGAATTGAAGCACACGAATGCGGATGAAAAGTACCGGAATTTGACGAAGCAAATAGAAAGAACGGGAGAGAACGACGCAGCGAAATAAAACAATAACGGAGATGAAGGAGCGAGCGAGCGGCGTGATAGACGGCCTCCACTGCCTCCGGGGGCCGTCCGAAATACGTGCAAATCCTCAGAAGAAATAAACGAGAAAAGGGGAACTCTAATGGAGGACAAAAGTGAGTTGGGGCGAAACACGTGGGAAGGTGAGCGCCGACGTAATGAAAAGCGAGAATTAAAGGCCGAGTCGGAAATATATGAATTTCCATAAACAAAAGAGTGCGAAGAGAGGGAAATATAAATACGTACCTGGGTCTCGTAAATCACCCAAATACTCATGCACACGTGATGCTCCGGAATGGAAGAATATAAAAAAGGAAGAGCGCAAACAGAAGCGAAACGTCTGCCGTGAAAATTAGAATGGAAGCGTGTTTTTTGAAACGTCCGGAATATTTTTCGACTAATTGGGATATTTGGTCGAGAGGGGAGCGGAGAAATGCTCGTACCCGATCGATTCACAATATTCTAAAAACCATATCCCCCGAGGTTTGAGTTTTATCGAAGGAGGTATCGACTAATGCTGAAATGTGAACATCGGTGATATCGAAATCACCGAAGAAAAGATATTTTAAAGCAAATGTCCCGCTAAGACTGTTTTCCGAGGGGAAGGATGATTCCCACGGGAGCAAAGAGAGGCGAGGAAAGGAACATCGTGCAAATATTAAGGGATTAGTCTACAGGGAAGAATCTTCCAATCTAAAGCTCTGATATTGAAATCCTTTCTTCTGTTCGGAAACCAAATCCCTCAGAATTTTACGCCGCAATCAGATTGATTCCTCGAGTGGAAGTGGTTTTAAATTTGATTGTTTTGGGGGAAAGTTCAAAACTAAAGGGGTCATTGAAACAACCAACGGAAGGAGACAAATTTTAATGCGATCCCAACCTTAGAGTAAATCCAGTTTCAGCTACAGACACGTATAATATAATCTACAGATATTCCACTCCACTGTTCATTTGGTCTCACAGATCCAAAAATATATTAATCGCATTATTTACTACATCGCAGATTAAAAAGAAGTTTCTGCGGCATTTCATTCCTGAGATGTGAGCATTTAGTTTCCTTACTTCAGTTCTAACCTTAAGAAAACTTTGTAAACTAATTAACATATACTACTAATGTCAGAGGAATTTAAATTTTATATTTCGCTGGTTGTCTTTTTTGTAATTGTTGACTTTAAATTGGGTGTACCACTATTTTGTTTATACCTAGTTTAACTTGTTGCCTGCATAGTTAAAGAGAATTTTTCATTATTTACAGCTGTTGTATTTCAATAATTTTGAATTGCACATCTATTATGCGATTTATTGAATTGTTTTCTATCATTATAAAATATAAAAGGATGAAAGATGATTTTACACGTAAGGTGTTCACTATGGAAAAATCCCAAGGAACAACGGACATGAAAAAAATTATCAAAAGTGATTTTGCTAAATTTCCAATTTTTGAATCAGCCTAGAAATTTGTTACACATAAAAAGGTTTGAATCTATTTTCTTAATTTCATTATACAATAGTATTATTTGTTCCAAGTTTTCAAGATATTTGAGAAAAATTTAAAATTAATATCTAACATTTTGTTCTTAGGAATGTCGTTTGATAGCAGTCATACTATTTCTGCAACCATATCTTAATACATATAAATTTTAGTTATTCGTCTTATGACTGAGGAGGTTTGTTGCTTTTATTCACTCTTTCCTGTATCTCTTAGTTGTGATTATACGAATGCTGTTGCGGAATGAATTATGCTGAAATTTATTCAAGTCAATCCTTATCGAACTATGAAAATTATTTTTCACAGGAATTCGATGCCTTACCCTTTTGGACTCAGATGGCCCGGTTAACTAATCAAGGACAATCTTACTCATCCCTCATCTTACCTAGTAATCCTCATCCCGCATTTTGCTTAGTAATCCTCATTCTTACGCATCAGCTTTTGGTTGCAAATGATGAGATGAGGACCCAACCGTCCTGATAACAGACGGAATATTCTGCTAAGAGATTTAACTATTTTCTGCGGTATATCATACGAATCTAATTCTACGGATTCCAAATATGCTATTTTTAATTTTCGGCCTCTTCGTTCTCTTAGATGAGAATTTTCTCATAAGTACCTTGAAATTCATAAACTCTGAAGCCTCGATGAAATTCAGCATTCTATGATAAATAAATAATATGAGTCACAATATACCTTATGCTGTCAAAGAATGATCATTCTTTGACAGCATAAGGTATATCGTGACTCACATTATTAACATTGCTGTCAGTGGTGTTTTAATATTATGATAAATAAGGACAAGTAGTAGCAGTAGTGTTATTGAAAGTGATTCGACGAGTTAGGTCATTACGCATGTGGTATCCCACCTGAAATCACACTCGGGATCTCTTTCGTGAAAGTCGAAGCTCAAATAAGTACATTAATAGTGGAGTTCTATGTTATATCAAATTCGGAATTTTAATCATGCTAATGAAAACCATTCTGTCCTTAATTTAGAAGATATGTATTAGAAGATATTCTGAAATCAAAGATTGATATTTTATGTTCCACTAGATAATGATCTATTGGCGCAGTAAACAATTGAAATTGGTTCCCATAAAGAAGTTTTGTTTGTCCCTCATATTCCATTTTCTGAGAATTAACTCATATCACCAAAGCAAAAGCGGTACTTCATAAAGTTTCTTTTTCTGAAAGATAAAACAGAGTCCATAATATTGTTCTCATTCATTAACAACATAGAAAAACGTGTCCGACTTGGAGGGACTGTTATTTAAAAAGGGCATCTGATGCGGTTAAAATTAATCTAACCGGACAAATCGCTATCTTCGACATAGACTTTCCATCTGTTGTTCTGACGGCGGCTGTGCGTGCTCGGAGAGGAAGAGCTATAAATCCTGAGCGCACATCTGCGATTCGAAATAGGAAAGCCTCTTTTCGTAATAGAGATGTTTTAATTAGGTGAAAGAATGTTTTGGAATTGTCCCTTTCTCACGCTTAGGCGAATCCATCGTCGGGCGTTCATAGAATGATCATCGAAAAGCAAACCAAATTCTTAGTCATCGGTTATGCTTTTTTGTCCGACACGCGTTTGCTACTATTGCTTATTCTCACTCGTTTAAATTCTCGTTCAGTGTATTCCTCTCCTGTCTATCAGTACTCATTTCTGTATGTCCTTGCATCTGTGTCTTACAGGCCGTACCTATCTTCTTATCTTCCTTTATTTTCCCAATTCATATCTAATAGGAGTAAATTTCGTTCCTCATTTTAAATATATGCAGTTTGCGTATTGGGAAGCGTCCGAATAGTAAATTTTCCTTAAATGAGCCATGATGTATGTACATGTGTTCGGCGTGTCTCTTTTTCACCTTTAATTAGTATTTGGTTGTTGTATTTGCATATATTTGTCCTATATTTATTTTTAGAAAATGTTTAGCTAATCAATATAACTATCACCGATATAATGTCTCGTTTTCATACTGTCTTTCGGTGTGAGATGCAGCAAACGATATATACCTAGTCCGTCAATGTCCGAATTCGTGTGCAAAAAACAAAATTTCGTCATGATTAGACATGGCTTACCAATACGTATTGACTTTGTTGCATCTATTTTGAATTTTCTTACGACTATCATAAGCATCTAACTGTCCTAAGGTTAGCACAAAAGTCTGCGACGTCTTCTCGAAAAGTAATATTTATGAATTTATTTTGCAGCTTAATTTTCAATTTTACTTATCTAGAGATTAATACCCGACTTCATAAAGCATCTTCACCTACATGTTTTACCCGTAAGCAGATATTTGACATGTGGCAGGAAACGCACAATGACTCTACTTTCCTGATTTATTTTTGCGTACCGTTCACAAAAAAATGAACTTTTGAAGCTACTGTTACATAAGCTGTTACAGTTCTAGAAATGTTTACAGTATATTCTTCTATTTTCCTCCTCACAGTATCTGAACAGCATCATGAGAGGGATAACACCCCAATAACAGGGAGACTTCTTCAAAAAACGTACTTTGTCTGGACTAAGGTAAGCTGAGATTTTGTTTAGATCTCCAAAGATTCCTGTTTTGCATCCTAAAGTATTTGAACGACGCTCAGTGCTTTTTTGGAGCAATTATTTACAAAAATACCGCCTTTCCATGTTATTTTCAGTTCAAAGTGAAGTTCAAACAAATACAGAAGAGTGCCACATGTAATTACCTAAACCCTTGCTTCTTGCACGCCACCGGCGAACCAGATTGTGCTTTAGATTCACTAAATAAGCAGCTTAAAGTAAAGCATTTTGGTGTAAATATTGTCTTGGAAACGCATTAAATGCATGTACATTGTACATGTATTTCAATATCCAGGTTATTATTCTCAGAGGATGATGAAAACAAAAGAAGACGACGGCGCATGCATTCAAATGCCCATAAACAGGGGGATTTGTTGAAGGACGGGAATCCAGACCTTTCCGTTTTATCTAGAACTAGTTATAACGCTGGTAACAAAGTAGACTTTGAATCGTTATTGAACGTTTAATTCATTTAAAACCGCATCTTAATTTCCTATAATATATCCCATTTTGTGAATAAAATACCTGCACCCAAGTTGTCTTCTATGCACCATTAACGTGCGATTCATTCCGTAGCAATATAGTTAAAAGTGCTTTGACACCTTAGGTAAATTCACATAAGGGCTTTCACCGGGAATCGATCTCGGGACAGCTTTCGCCAAAGCCGATCGCGCTGCCCACTTGGTTACCGGGCAGTCCGACTTTGCCCGTCCATGCATGACGACTAAAGGGCAATTTTTTTAATTTAGTGCAATTTTTCAAAGTTGGTTGTCAAATTGCGGTAGCACGCATCACTAACGATTTGAAGGTTTTACTTCCGCTTAGCTCCGTCTTTCCTCAACTGCGCCTCTCCTTTGCTGCACATTTTCTTTGCTGCGTCTCTCCTTTGCTGCGTCTCTCCTTTGCTGCGCCTCTCCTTCCCTGAGCTTCCATCTCTTCGTTCGCATTTACTCTCCCCTCCTGTTTATAAGCCCATCTGAAACGCCTTCCCGCAACGCCCAAGAGTGAGCGGTAAATGGGCCTCGTCTCTAATTGACGAGGGTGGAAACTGAAGACGGGAGTAATCTAATGAAGAGGAAAAAGAAAATACATTCTGGAGAGGGAAAAGGGTTAAATTTGGCTCTCTAAATGGAGCGTTTATAGGTAAAAGGAAGTTAATAAGGCTCGCTTTATCATCCTCAGACCCTTTAAATATAATTAATAGGAGATGGTCAGGAAACACCGTACACAAAGCAAATACCGTGCAAGAAATGATTCGAGGAATATCTTAATCCCCAATTCCCAGATCACTTTAAGTCGAAAGTATGTTTACCCGTTCTATAATTCAGAACTTGACCGTAATATGCACCGGATATCCGCAATACCATTATGCTTTGAAGAGGATTTCCCTCAAATTTTATAATATTTTCTCCACCCCCAACTTTATTGGATAGCTACGTCAAGATCAAACCATAGAAATTTTATAATTTTACGGTATTAATGTTTAAAAACTTGATTGATTTAACGGCGAAAAATTGATAAAATAATTTAATAACCCGACTCCTGAATTAAATTAATAACTATTGTATATAAATCGTAATTTAATTAATCAATCGATACATAATCTTTGAGTACTCATCGCTTCACTCTGTTTGCTTAGCGTTTATTAATTTGGTAATCCATTTAAGCCTCCTCTCAAGACTCCATTCTCTTACAAACCGAGATGTGCAGAAATATTAAGTTTGCGCTCGAGGAGTAAACGACGACATGGCAAATGGAAGTGATTCCCAATGAAGTGGAACAATGAGTTTGAACTTAATTCTGCTAAAAAGGGAAAAAGTTGAAGAAACGAGGTTGAGATATACATCATACTGTAAGCATAGATGAGAATGATCATTATTAAATGAATTATTATTTTTGAATTATTACAGAATCTACGGAAAATCATCTCTTTATCCGTAAACGGTCATATACGTACGTAAATTTCTTTATTACTCAGAAATTCCCGCGAGCAGTAAAATTCTATCAATTAACAGTCATATTGATTAATGAATGACGTAAGCGCATAGCGTGATTTTTGAGTGGGAGATAGAATGGATCACTGATTCGTGTTACACATTCGTGCATCAACTGTGCCTCCTTGAACAACACCTCGCTTTCTACACCAGTAATAATGCAGTGAGGAAAAGATTCATCGACCTCATTCAGTGAAATTATTCAATATTTTTAGTTGTACGTAGCATAAACCTTTTAATTGCTGCGTAACAGATAATCATTAGTAATTTATGGCCATTTAATTTGGAACTTATTAAAATAAATTGAGAATATCATCCACGCCTAATAATTTCAGAATTCGAATGAGTTATGCAAGTGCCCAGTGATTATATTTTTACCCCTTACTGAATTGCGGTTGGGTTTGATTAAATTATATTTAGATATTTCTTCAAACAGGAGAAGTAGAGGTCAGATTGCCGTTACGATTCAATTTATATTTTGAGCTTGAGCAGAAATTATTTCGATTACGTGATTTCGCAGCGGATTTAGGAATTGAAATTCCAATATTGGAGGAACTAATTTATTTAAACATTCATCATGAATTTTATCCAATTCATAAGGATTATTTATTGTTAACTTCTACTGCTTTACTACTATTACTGTTGTATTGTTAATTTCTACTGTATTATTAACAGGGCCGTAGCTAGCATGGGAGAGGTGGGGCGGTGCCCCAGGGCCCGAAGGGGCCCCTTCTCGTCGACCACTTTTTTGGCCCTGAAAGAGCCTTACCTCGGCAAAGACTTTAGGGGCCCCTGAAAATGCCTCAAATTAAACAATTTTCTCCCAAAATATGCGTCTCCCTATATGCGCGGGAAATTCAAACTAGACAACTCTAGGTTACTTTAAAATTTGAAAAAAGATTTCCGTATGGGCCCCAAATTTACTTTTTGCCCCAGGGCCCCCGAGGCTCTAGCTACGGCCCTGATTATTACTTCTACTATTATAAACTCATAATTGAAGATCGCCTATATGCCTTTTGCAACAATATTGTATCTGAGGGCATTATAATACTCATCTCAATGAAAGATGAAAAAAGGGATATCCTTTGAAAAGTTTTGAATATTTTGTTATTTTTGCCTGAAATAATATTAATTATTTTCTGTAACAAGCATTTATGGAAGTATCTGTAAGTTAATGATGCAAAATAACAATTTGTACTTTTTCCACAGTATTACTGTGGAAAAAAGTAATAAATACTGTGGAAAAAGTACAAATTGTTACTTTTCATCATGACGTATTTCCACAAGACATCGTAAGAGACTGTGAATTATATTTTGTAAGGTAAATATAACGTTCGAAGTCCTTCAAATATTCCTCCGCTGTCAGCACTCTGAATTCTGTTTTCTTCCCTCACAGTGTCTCTGCGATTGAGATGACAATTATTTTGGCACCTCTTCGCTCATTTCGAAATGAACCCCTGCAATCAGGCTGAGGATAACCAAACATTAGAAGCGGTTTGAGGAAGGAAGAGGAGTGATAAACGGGAGAGTGACGTTGACGTGAAAGCGATTTTCGAACCACTTGGTTAACCCCACTCTGCCCTTTCTTCTTTCGAAAAAGGTTTCGAAACTT
This sequence comes from Sympetrum striolatum, assembly GCA_947579665.1. Taxonomy (NCBI): domain Eukaryota; kingdom Metazoa; phylum Arthropoda; class Insecta; order Odonata; family Libellulidae; genus Sympetrum; species Sympetrum striolatum. Next base: position 106,527,970 of record OX388343.1, on the reverse strand, counting down.
TTTTTAGAGAAGCTTAAATGAAAGCGATGAAGAGTGGCGAAGACAATTCTACTCTTCATTGAAGCTTCTTGAATTAGAACCGGGCATTTCGTGCAAGTTTAAGTATCACCCTTGGGGGATTGATCTATTATGTATTTTAACTGGTCAAACTTTTAAATTGGTCTTCATTTCGAGGTACACCATTGTGTTAGTTAATAACAAGGGTAAGCGTTGTTATATTTCTACGGATTGCTAAATACAAACGTTTTATGCTGCTGGCATTTAAAACTTGTATCGAAACTGCCTACATCTTTCTCGGAGAGAATTCTTAAGGGTCTGAAATTTTTTATCGCGAATTCCTAATAGACCAGCATATTTGAATGACATTGAACAATATCAGCTGATTGTAAGCTCAAGTCCATTTTCGGTGCAACAGAGCATCTCCAATGTCCTCCACTATGTCATCCTAAAGAGCTAATGTTTTGAATGAATAACCGAGTTGTGCATCAGTGTTGTATTATGATAAATATGATATATATATATGACCCAATGATGGATTCACCGATCTTTTGTTCTATTGATGAGCAGTTTGAGATTATTCTTAATAATTGATAGAATTCAAATATGAGAGGATCCCACACGTGACTGCTTCCTTGGGTGGGATAAAGAGCAATATTTGGTTTCGCAAAGCAATAATTAAAGTTTTTAACCGGTGCTTATTCAACGAAACAACTATAACATACATACATACTTGCATACTGATACATCTCTTAGTCCCTTGGTCCCTAACTCTAGCTGTTTCCTCTACGTAATTGCTAATGAGAATGCCCTTTCGCAGCCACTTGGCCCTTTCCTCCGTGGCTTACTGCGATTCCTCTTATCGCTACCCTTTTATCTCTTTGCCGAGAGCAAAACCGACTCTGCTACGGGCATCGCTCTCTTGGGGAAGACCATCTTCTTTCTTCAGATTGGAGTATCGCACTCCGTTGAGAAAACAGCTCTCATTTACGTGATTCATCTTGCGAACTTGTATTTTGTGACGGGAGACTAACTTATTTTTTTTTTCATTTTTAAAAATTGTACTTTTTAAACCAAATTTTCTTTCGGGATAGATTTTTCAGTAGTGAAAATCCCTAGATAAAGCCATAATACAAGAAAATAGAAGACGTTATATGTTTTGAACATACGGTTGGGTAGATCATAATCAGGAGTACGAGGTACTAATTTCCGATAAACAATAAAACGTAGAGACGTAGAGAACAGAGAGATGTGTATTCATGTCGCTGGTTAGATTTTGACGATTACTCTCTTGAAATAGATATTAAAATACGAAAACTGTCTACTATTTACAAACATTATTTCGGATTTATTGCCGATATTGCTCTTTTATCTAAACGCGTAATTTTTATTTGCAGTAGCGTTTTAAATTGAAAATGTCGAGTCGGAGCATCAATCGTGAGACCATAATACTTATATTCCGTAATCGATTTCATTTGACCAAATTTCTTGGAACATCATTGCATAAATAATTAGGGCGAACTTCATGTTTTCCGTTCTCAGGTCGGCTATATGCTCGAAACTGATAGTTAATACATTATAGTGCGGGAAGTACAAAGTTCGTCGCAATTACTTACGTAAAAATTTTATGCTCCCTGTTCTTTGAAGAGCTAAACGGAATTATTCAATTGATTTAAATTTGTTTGATATAGCGATGATTTAACTACACGGACATAAACATTTAAATTTATATTCCATTTAATGTTTGTTAAATCAATTTCTCTTCGAAATCAGAATTGGCGATTCCTCACCTATTTGCATCATATTTGCCTATTTCAAATTTAATGTTTGCTTTTTACTACGTTCTTTATAGCCTGAGCGAATTGTATCATGCTGTCATAAAACTGGAAGAATTATATTGTATGATATACATAGGACTATAAAGTAAGCAATGATATGGTTTTAAAATTTCACTTTAGTTTCATAAAGCTGCTGGATAGGAATAAGAATGGCCATTTTTCATTTCCTATTGAGTCTATAGTAAGGTGACGAATTTGAATTTATGTTTTAACTCGGTAAACCAGACGTTTGGTAGCATCTTCGCAGAATTCGTTCATTAAATTTTTTTATTTTTTTGCATAAGATTCGTTTGCGCTCATTTTCAGGACACTGATATACTGCAACAATTTTAAAATTTTCTGAACAATGAAATAAAATTTAAGTCCTGATTTTATAAATCAATCAGATATCAAGGCTTGCAGCAGAGATTACTATATTGATTTGATTCATGGACAAAATTTATTGGTTGTCATTTTTTCGACTCTCCCGTGATTTTTTAATCTTAATTAGCATTTACCCAAGAAGTAGTTTCTGCTTACTTGTTTTCGTAGTTCAGTATGCTAGTCTTTGGTTACCTCTTACCTCCGTTTGGTGTGCACTTCTGGAAGATATTTTATCACCCACGACAGACGTTGTTTCACAATAGCGGAGATTTGCTCATCGTTTGGCTAAATGACAGCAGAAATCGCACACCGCATTTAAATCATCCATTAAATCATCCATTCTCACCAAGTGCACCTTCCAAATAACACCTCCTCCGAATAATTTGTCCATTATCCAAACGGTTGTCAATATTCAGGAATTCCCGCTGTCCGAATCCAGATTACCGTTTTCATACATGCAGCGCGTGATTAGTGAGGAGAGAAATTAAATTTTTCGGAAAAGAGTCAAGCTAAAGATCTGTAAATATATTATAGCAGCTAATCATTGCAGTTTATCTTTTGGGTTTCAAATTAACGAAAATATTTCCTCTTATTTCCATGTGGATTAATGATACGATTTTTTGTTTATTTTAGTTTAAATTATCATTTTCGAGATATCCCGCATTTTATTTACGATTTTATTTGTTCAGGTAAATATGTACCACGAATTCCATATCAATGCAAGTGAAGTTATGGTTAAATAATGGAATGATATATACGGTGTCATTTTCGAATTTTAAAATTCAAATTTATACTGGAATATGAACTAAGTATTTTCATGAAATCGGAATTACGAGCGATCGAGAGCACAATCGGTTACTTTATAAATGATTATCTAAACAAAGTCATGATTTCCAATGGTATTGTAAAAAATCCGAAACAACGTAGATGTAAAGTTGACAACTCTAATTGATAAAATTCCTATTTCAGTATTTAATAAGCCAGCCGTAGTAAAATTTCTACTTCTATATCCATCCCATATTTTTCAACGTTACCAATTATTATTTAGGGTTGGATGCCAGATTATAACCTTGCATCGAACCCTTAGAAGACTTAGAATGTGGTTAAAGTTAATGGAATTAAATTTTTCGGTAAACTAATTTAGTCTATTTCCTGCAGAGCGGCAGCATTTAATAATGAGCAAATTTTGGAAACTGCACTAATCTTACTTCTTGAGAAAAGAATATGCATAAAAATGTTTTATATTCATATGTATAGCTGTAATAGCCGACTATATCTGTGTTTGGTAGAGGTGTTTGTATATTGTTTATCTGACTTGTTTGACATATTGTACTTATTGGGCATATTGCTACTGTATAGATGTGAACTGTCTATGGGAGGTTTTTGGAGGGGTATCCCTCCCGTCCGAATGCCGGGCAGATTTTGTTATATCCCCCTCAACCGTTGCAACCTGGTATTCATACCAACTTGCAGCGTTTATATTGATAAATAAATATAGGGCTTACCTTTTTACCATACTGGATAGGATAATTTAAAATTTAACTTTAATGTAAGGATAATTAACAGTAATAGTTAATAATTAATATAATAACTAATATCGAATTCTCAACCGGTTATCGTCATCACTCATACGTCATACTCATAACTACCAATCGAAACTAATGAAACAAAATGTATTTTATATTAATACTATATACTATTTTAGTATTTGCAAAATACTATTTTAGTATTTACCAATATTAAGTCTAATTACCAATAATAAGCTTCTATTGTAATAGTTAAATAAAATACCGTACTAGGGCCCCCAAAGTAATATTTTTCTCTGATGGAATATTTATTATTATTTACATTTAATATTTATTACATTTATTATCTTTATCTACTCAACATTTATTATCTTCTCTCTGTTGTTTATCATAAGTGAGATATTTACCTAAATTAGGAATAAATCTTATAGAAGTCAAAATTCGAACCAACGTGAAGGTCAATCTATTATTTATATCTGAGTTTCTCTGATTGATAATTTATTGTTATCATCGCCGTAATCACAGTTATTTGAAAACATATTGTGCAGTGCGAATCGCCATAATTTTAAGATTAAAGAAGGCTTAGTGTTGATTATTGGAATTATAAATCAAAAAATATTTTGTTAGAAGAAGTGTCGTTCACTAGGAAATGGATAGATAAATATAGCAATATGAGCGCGCTTCGCGAAAATATTTTATTATGAGGTAATAAATAGCTCATGGCTATTCTGATCATGGATCGACTAAATCAGACTCTATTGCGTATTTGGAAAGAGGAAACGCGCCATTTGTTGATTTACTGCGTTGCCAAGGGAGATCAGATTTTTTGTTTAATTAAGTGCATCCTAAATTTCGATCGTCGCTAAATTTTTAAAGAACTATAATGCTAATTAGCGAAATGAAGTATTTTATCTTTCAGCGGCCGCTAAAGTTTTACCAAATATTTTTGTGTATAAAATGCATTCCTTTGCCATCAAAAGCTTATTACCCGATTCGATATACATTCTTTTAAAAGGATAACAATATATTCGCTTTTGATTTTTCATTGATTCGATAGCCAAACAATTAATGTTTTTTTTTAATTTTGACTTGTTGCCAAAAATTATCTATACGATTAGTTTGTTGTAGTTCATCGAGTCATCTTATCCTTTCTAAATCGGCTCTTTTAACTATACATTCTTATAAGAAACTATCGCTGACTATACATTCTTATCCAGCTCGTCAGCTGCTATTCCTTGTTCTTCCTCTTATTTCCTTCCTTTCGTAGTTAAAAATCGACGATAGCTTTCGAATAGGTTATATTATATCCTTAGTTTGTCGTTTCATCACTTCGTGCCTTTTCTTTATCTTCGTGCGTATATTTTTCCGAGAATAATTTTATCATTTCTAGATGAAATTAATTAAATTATATTATAAATTGATATAAATTGTTGGTTCTAATTGCAACAAATTTTGCTTGCAAGAATTTCCTTCGCACTGAATTCCTTGGAAACATTACATTTCCGAGATCTTGCTGCGAGAGTATTCGGCAATAAGAAAAACACCAGAAACCCTCGATTAATTATATCGATTTAACGGAAACTTTTGGGGAGAAACGAGGGTTCCTCTTTTCCTCAAACGCCATTAAAAACTTCCAAAACGAACTTCTCACGACATCGTGGTCTGATTAATTGAAGATCGCCATTGTCCTCGTCGCGGTCTCTTCAACAGAGGTCCTTGCGCAACAATAGGGCCCCTTTTGGGAGGGCCCCTTTGTACCCTTGCCTGTACTCACTCTACGCCAACCCTTTTCGGCTGCGTTTAAAAGCAAGAGGAGAAAAAGAAAGGGTGAGGGAATTCGTAAAGAAGGAGTTAGCGCCGCCTTTCGAGACAGTTTCGCGGTACTGTTTGCTCCTTCTGGAATGCTTCCACGAAAAGTTTTCATAAGGACTAAAAGTTTTGGGTGGTTTTTAAAGTTGCGGTTTGCGAGAGAAAGCAACGGTTTGAAGTGCTTTTTTCCTTCTCTAGGATCTGCACAAGAAGTGCTTCCGTTGCTGATATTTACTTTTCCGCGGATAAAATTGAGACGTTGAGTCTTATTGTGATTTTGGGATGTGTGCGGAAGAGAGAGATGTAGTGAAAAGAAAATTTTGAAAATTCTGTTAAATTTTAATTTAATTTAGATTGTAAAGGTAAATAAACATTCAAATGACGTACCTTATTTTAGCTATGCAAATAATTCATTAGTTATTCTTCAAACGTCGTATGGTTTTGTTAACTTAAATCACTCTGGATGGACATATTCTTGGAGAGCTGCAGAAAATTCAGTCTCCAATTATAAGCGTCGATGAAGATTGTTTACGGCGGTTAACTTCATTTTTAATTTCGAATTTGTGGAAAAGAACAAGCGAACACACATTTCTTTCATTTTTAATGAATGAATGTTTCTGTTTTTTTATATATATATGAAATATATAATCATAGATATTTCAAAACGAATGTTAAACGACCAAAAGAGACTAAAAGAAGATCAACTTTTATTGCTATATATTTTGGGATTACGATAATTCAGCTGCTTCTGATTTCCTTAATTCAGCCTTCAGGCAATTGCATAAGTAGGATATATCTGTATTTTATCAAGTTTTTCATATGTTAGTGTCCGATTCAACATCGAATAACAAAATCTACGCAGAGTAAATCTTAAAGCTAAGAAATATCGGAGCAAATTTATTTTGTAACGAGTTTAAAGTAGCTCAAAGATCGTCGTGAAGAGGCGCCACACAAGGGAAAGCGGTTAAGAGCGAAAGATGGAAGGCGATTGAAGCGGAGGGCTTCCTCCTTTCTCTCCTAAATAAAAAGAAGGAAGATTTAACATGGCGAATGAGGGAAAGGGAGAAAAGGGTGAGGCAGCAACTTTTCTCTTGATTCCACGCCTCGAGGAATTCTGGGAGAAGAGCCTTCTTTTGGTTTCAGAGGCGAGAGGAAAAAGACGCCCGCTAACGTCTAGCGCCACGCCTTGGGTGCGGCGGGGAAATGAAGCTTGAGGAGAAGAAAAGACGAACTCCTTCTCACTCTCTCTTCTTATTTGAGAAGAGTGTTTCTTACTTCCCCTTCTCTTTTGTCTCCCCTCCCTATGCGGTGTTTAGGAGTTGTTTCCCCTTCTCTTTTTATGTCGTTCTTTCTCCGGAGAAACCTTTTTTATTTATTCATCCGATGGGATTAGATTGTCTCTATGAGTTTGCGTTTTACGGCGCGGGCGGAAAACTTGTGCGCCGTGTAACTTGTTTCGAGTTTGGTGAAAGGATTGGAGAGGAAATGAACGAAAAAGTCTCTCGGATTTGGTCGGCGTGCCGCGGTGTTAAATAGAGAGCAAATGGATTCGAACGCAATGATAAACACGTTCCTTGGTTTCCTCGGCGCATAAAATTGATATTCGACATATTTAAAGTAAATGTTTAATAATAATAAATCGTCTTTATTCGGGTGAGATTGATAATAATCCATCAAACCTATTGCCATAAATTGTATAATAATTAAATTAAAGAGATAATATCATAAATAAATGAGAACAATTGTGAATGTAAAACACCAACTGTATTTTACAGATTATTGGACGCTCCTTAATGTTTAAGCATTAAAAAAATATAAATTTTGATAAATAGATAATATCAATGCTAAATAAATTAATTGATATTAATTAATAATTAATTTTACAAAATAAGTTAGGAAAAACCTGCGTCTTATAGTCCGTAAAATACGGTAACTGAAAAACTTACGCAAGCCGATATAATCATCCGATAGTAATTACTAAAAGATGACAAAATGTATAAAAACATTATCAAAAAGTACTTTTATTTATTTTATTTACATAATCAATCTTACAAATAGAAAAAAAATCAGGTGGTGAGATTCATCTGACACAACAATATTATAATACCTTATAGTAATTTAAAATATATATTCCTAAAGTCTTATTTGCCTTTCGGGCAGGGTTTGAGAGCCTCTTTAGGTAACGTATTCTAATCTTTTATCCCCCTATTTGTAAAAGAGTACTTAAAAAAACTTATGGTCCCCTCGAGCTACATAATGCGGTTCCTGTCCTTTAATTCTGCCCATCCTCCGTTTATAACCTGGAAGATTCATACTAAACGGTTTATCATTTTTTCCAATGATTCCCATCCGAGCTTCTCCAGTATCTCTGTAACGCTTTCTTCTTTCTTATGTCTCCCCAATGTATATCTTGCAGATTTTCGTTGCACTTTCTCTATCTTTTTAATGTTTATCATGCGGATCCCATACGTTGGTCGCACATTCTAATATCGTTCTTACTATTGCTTTATATGCTAATTCTTTCCCGTTCCTACTGCTACTGCCATTAGATTTCTCATCATGAAATGTAAATTTCTAAATGCTTTAGAAACAATTTTACTAATATGAAAATTCCAGTCCAATTTTTTCGTGAATATGACCATAGAGTAACTATACTCTATGGTATGACCCCTGAATTCATTTACTATTGTAATTTTCTCACCATTTAACTCATATCTAATCTCTCTCTCTTTTCTTTTATTTGTGGATGTAATTTTCTTCGCATTAATCATCATTTAATTAAATGAAGCCCACATTTAAACTCTTGCAGAATTTTACTATCTTCCTCACTATTTATTTCTCTATAAATTATGCAATCGTCAGCAAAAAACTTGATTTTCGATTTAATTTCCTTTGCCAAATCAATAATATAGAATAAGAATAGTAAGGGCCTGATTACGCTTCCTTGGGTACCCCTGAAGTTATTTCAACCTTTTCTTATAACCTCTCACCTACTTTTACTATCTATCAATTAAGAAATTACGTAACCAGTTTTTAATCCTCTTGTCTGTCCTCCATTTCATCTATTCTTTTGCCAACCGATGGTGCGGTACTATGTCGATAGCTTTGGAAAAATCTATTACAATGGCATCAACTTCCTTTTGCGGATCTAATGAGCCTGACAAATCTTGACATAAACTCAGCAACTGCGATTCACATGAAAATTCTCTTCGAAAACCATGTTGATAATTGTACAGCCGCCCTGTATCCTCTTAAAATCTTCTCGAATAACCAGCTACCAATCTCTCCATTATCTTGCATGTCAGTGACGTCAAACTGATCAGCTTGTAATTTTCCACGCTAGTCTTGATTCCTTCTTTGTCAATTGGTTTGATCGTAGCCTTTTTCCAATCCTCCGGAATAGTGTTATTATCTAAAACTGCTTGAAATAAAATTTTTAAGCATCGGACAGTTTCAGTTGATCCCAGTTTCTCCTGATATGCTACCAGGACTGCAAGATTTGTTTTTCTTTAATCTTTCTAGTTGTTTCCTATTCATCTTTTCTGTGGTAATAAATTGCTTTCCCTGCCAGGTAGTATCTATACCCAAAGACTCCTTTTTCGTTGATGGTCAGTTTGACTTTATCAATCTTACTCGATCATTACTGATCTACTAGTGGTTTTTGGAATACACTTATTTAAACAGTTCGCCTTTTCTGTGTCGTCACTTATTTCTTTCCCATTCGCATCTTTTATCACGATAATATTCTATTTATTGCCGCGGTTTTTCCGTTGATATTAATCAAGTATTTATTCTTCGCTTTCTTTTTTCTCCTCATTTTGCAATTTTAGATAACTTTTGTATTTCTCCTGGTTATATTTGTTGAGATCTCTAGTTTTGCGTGATTTTATAATTATTTTCACTTTCTCCCTATACATAGTATAAAGAACGTATTGTATTCGCAAAAAAATTCGATCTCCAGATTTCGACGGAAATAGATGTTTTGGGGCCCATAGAGCTCGTTTAAGCTATTTTCCCGAACATGTCTTTCTGTGTGTGTGTGTGTCTGTCTGTCTGTGGTAAAGAAGTTTGTGGGCGCTCTATCTTAAAAAGTAATTATCCGATCAATTTCAAAATTCATATTTAGTATTTTCCAAACAATTCCAAGAGTTGATTAGTTTTTATGAATATCGCTTAACCGGAAGTTGCGGTTTATCCGGAACAAAATTTCGTTTCTTAAATATCTCTGTTGGAATGCAATATAGGTATATACAATTAAAAACAAAAGTTGTAGATAATGTATTTTACTACAACCTTTGTATGAAACATTTTTTCGTAACACTGATTGTTTAGGAGTTATTCTTCAATAATGGTTAACCGGAAGTTGTTGTTTATCCAGAAATGGAAGTTTTTCATACATATCTCTGTCAGAATGCAATGTATGTATATAAAATCATGTACCAAAGTTATATATTTTACTACAAATTTTGTATGAAACATTTTCCTATAACACTCATTGTTTTGGAGTTATTTATATATCACCGGCATAGGCTTCTGTTTTCAATAAATACGGAGAAAGTCATGTGTTGGCCACATCAGATTTTTTCATAGCTTTTCTTTCTCTACTGTAATATTCCGGATTTGGATTTCTTTTAAGCACCTACTTAGGAACGTAAAATTTTAGCCCTTCAGTAAGAATGTATTTAAGCCCTGTCCACATTTCTTCCACAGTTTCTCCTTTTGCCGCCCATATTGGGGAATTCGTACTAAGGTATTCATTAAAACCTAATTCATTGCCCTTGCTATACTGCCGCCATAAGAAACGCTTCTTCGCACTCCTTCGAGTTTATTATTTGGACCCACTTCGTACGGGTCCCAAACATAGGTCGCATATTTCTTCTCCATCTTTCTCCACAAGATAGGATTTGTATGTATAATGCCAGGTGGGTGATACATAAGTGAGTATCGGCCTGATTATCGTTAAATAAGTCAAATGCTTTTTCTTAATGTTGGCCTGAGATATGCCAAATAGGATTCCGGATGAGGCGAATTTAGTTCTGGTTGCTTTTTGAATAATGTTTTCGATGTTGGTTTTCCATGTCAATTTTTCGTCAAGGGTGACTCCTAAAAATTTCTCAGACGTCTTTTTAGGTATTTGTTCTCCTTTCCACCGACGGATTGAAGAGTATATATTTCAGATTATTGGACGAAAGTGTATACTTGTGAATTTTTGAGGATTAAGAACAATCTTCCATTTTTCTCCCCAGTTATGAGGCGTAGATGGGCCTGCACATGTAGATTGGCCAGATTTGTGTCTGTATCACTGCTTGCTATTGTGGTATCATCGGAGTATAAGAGTAGCGTAGTATTGGGATGGCGCGATATGTCAGACGTGAATATATTGAATAGAGTTGGGGAAAGGATTGCCCCACCCCTGCTTTAAATACTTGAGATTCTTCGGCGTTGAATATTGCGATTGAGGACCTGCTCTTCAGGAATGAGAACGTAGGTGAGGTGGTTTGGCAGGCCTATTCGAGCGATTTTGTATTTTAGTCCAGTTGTCCGTACTCTGTCGAACGCTCTTTTTTGCATCCAGAAACGAAGGTATTGTTTATTTTTCGTAATTAAATCCTTTCCTTATTAATTCTTACAGACGAAACATTTGGTGGGTGGTAGACAGGTTTTCAGTAAATCCTGTTTGTTCTTTGGGGATGTCGTTGTTTATTTTTAGAATGAGTTTTAGACGACTACTTTTTATAGCAGTTTCCCAATGGTAGGTAGGTGACTGATTGGGCGGTAGTTGTCAAAGAAATATTGGTTTTTTCCTGGTTTTGCAATGGATTCAATCATTGCTAATTTCCATGCTGAAGGGAAGTATCTATTAATTAAACAGGCATTGAAAAGTCCAGCTAGTTTAGTGATTATGTTTTTGGTAGTTCTTTTATTATCTTATCATTAATTCTGTCTATTCCTGGAGCTGAATTAATCTTTAGAGATCCTACGTAAAGTTTAATCCCTTTTGGGCTGGTCAATTCTGGTAGATTAATTGGCGTGTGGAGGATCCCGGATATGGTGGAGCGCATTTTTGAGCGAAGATGTGTGCTATCCTATCCCACACGAGTGGTTAGCGTGCTTGCACGGTATCGCTCCAACCCCACGGTCCCGGGATCGAATCCCAGCTAGTCTAATTTTTACGATTAGGGAATAGTGTGATTGTTGTTGCTAATATTTACCACAGTAAAAGCCCAGAAAATGGATGTTTGTGGGGTATAAGAAATAAATAGAAAATGAATAAATAAATAGGATTGCTCCGGAATGTATCTGTTAATGTTTCGGCAAGGGCAGTGCACTTCTCTCCATCCGTCATTAATACTTTATTTTTAGAATGAATGGTGGCTGGAATGGCGGCTTTGGGTTGACGTAGGCTGCAAGCTAACTTCCATAAGGACTTATCTCTTGGAGATAAGCTTTGTATCTTTTGCTGCTTAATGTTAGAATATTCGCAGATGACACAGTCATTTTCAGGGAAATAGTTAGTTCAGAGGATAGATTAACCCTTTCGAACGACTTAGATAGAATCATGAACTGGTGCGACTATTGGCAATTAGAGCTTAATGTAGAAAAGTGTTCGGTAGTTAATTTCTTCGAAAGAAAATCTATAATAAATGATTATTCTTACAGCCTCCGTGGGGTAGACCTAGTAGACAGTAGAATCGGTGAAGTATCTTGGAGTAACTCTCACGAATAATCTATCATGGAGTGCCCACATCCGAAATATATGTGGAAAAGCACTTAAGAAACTCGGCTTCGTTAAAAGAATAGTCGGTAGGAGCGAAGAAAAAGTTCGCGAGCGATGTTACTTAGCACTAGTTAGGCCTCACCTTGAGTATGCATGCAGTGTATGGGACCCCGCCGAGAAATGTCATATTCTAGTTTTAGAAAAGTACAACGAAAGGCGTTACGATTTGTAAATAATTGCTACGATAAAACAGCGAGTGTCACTCAGATGCTCCAGGACGAGGGATGGGAATCATTCTAAGATAGAAGAAAAATTGAAAGGATAAATTTATTAAATAAGTTCAGAGAAATTACGTTTTCAGATGATGTGACCGATATAATGCGACCCCCCTGTTATATGGGCCGTTCTGATACTGCCAGAAAGATTAGGGAAATAGTTGCTAGAACGAATCGCTTCAAAAATTCATTTTTTCCGCGAAGTATACGCAAAAGCAACCGTTTAGGAAAATAGAGTCAAGGTGCCTGCACCCCCTGCCACACGCCGAAAGGCGGCTTGCAGGGTTCTTACAGAGACATAGACATGCTTGGTCAGGGCAAATATTCTCCCATTTTAAGTGCATAGCGACGCTTTTTAAGATTTTTTTTAAATCCCTTCCCTAAAACAAAGAAACTTTAAACTTGGCATGCGAATAAAGATTATGAATATATATTTTATATGCGCTATTTAACGTTTCGCTGATGATCCTTGGTTGGTACCCAGAGAGTCATTTACATTCCTCAATTCATTTTTAATGGATAATGGAATCCTCTTTAAATGTTTTCCCGGTATGATATCGACTTCAAACTTTGAATTGAATAAAATCATGTCCTAACCAAGTTATTATGTGTATGCACATTTACCGATAAGTCCTGGGTTCGACAACAGGCGTCTTTATAATTAGAAATTGCCACGATTTGTAAAATGTTTTAAACCCATTCCCGATAACATAGAAACTTGAAACATGGCATGTGAATAGAGATCATAGACATATTTCATATGCGGTGTTTTAGTTCTGAGTGACACTCGCTTATTTATCGTAGCAATTCTTTTTTTTTGGGGAGAGATTTTGGAGATCGGATCCAGCGAGGAATTGAAGAATACATCCACTGCTTCTGTTGGTGCAATTACATCCCTTCGACGTTTCGTATTATAGTCTCCTGCGTTATAGGCTATTTTGCTGCTGTGTATTAGGAACAATGCGTCCAAATCTTCTTTTATCAGTTCTTTGGACGCTGGGTTGTGCACTGATGCGTAAATAATATCTCAGTTAGTTGTTGATATCTTTGAGGAAGTTATTATGTGATGCTGTAAATGTGCTAATGAAAGTCGATCCAACTAATATTGCGATTCCGCCAGTGCGATTTGGTTGATCGTGTCTATGTATTTTGAAATTAGGAACGAGTGCTATTTGAATTTTTTGGGATTCGAGAATTTGATGTAACTCTTCCACGTTATATTTTTCTCCATTGATATTCCATTATAATAGTCTGATTTTTGAGTTATCTTAACGCTAGCCATTAATTAGGTTTTGAGACCCTGCTATGACTTGGTTTATAAAATCTATTTTTGTTACATTCGGTCGTCATAACAGTAAGACTGAGGATGTGATCCATTTGCTCAGTTCCATCTTTCAGTCGTGGCATTGCTCGGTAGAATGGTTTAAGAATGGAAAGGGAAGAGAAGGAGGGTTGTTAGAATCGATTAAGGCGTGTGTTGGTTCAGATGAGGTTGGTATTAATGTAGGGAACGTAGTTGAATTTTATGGTGGTGATTGGGCTGTGAATCTTCGTGATAACTCTTCGGCAGCATCTTTCTATCTGGCTTAACGTTCTTTTGTTTTTTTATATGCAGGGCATCCCCGGTAGTTTGCCGGATGATCGCCTTTACAGTTCGCGCTGGTCGGTGGGTACGTCTTTCGGTCTTCGATAATCGGAAGAGGGTAATTCTGTCCTCATCTAACGCATTTAAAACACATTTCACAGGCTTTTATTGTGTGGCCATATGATTGGCATCTATGGAATTGTGGAAGTCTACTTGGGGGTCTAAATTTCTCAATGTTTACTCTCATAATGCATATATATTGGAGAGATTAAAAAATTTCTGGAGGAAATCTTGATTGCAATAATATTTGAAAAAGTGAGAGAGGACGGGATGGCGAAAATGATGTAATCCTTTGCTTCATCTGCGATGGTGTTGGGCGAAGTTTGAACAAACCAGCCGCTGGGACTCCGTATTCTTCGAGGGATTCCGCTATTACTTCAATTGGTATGTCTTCTGGTTCGGTTCCAAATTACGTAGTAGGTGTAATTTTCTGTTAGTAAACGGTAGGTGAAGAATTCTATTTCGCGTTCGGTTAGTGCATATTTGGCGGTAATGAAGTCTTTAGTTGTATGATCTCACTACCACTCTCTGACCTGTGAGTTTTGCTAATGGTACAAAGTCGCATTAATTTCGGATTACTTTACTCTCTGCTAGTAAAATAGGAGGAATTCTGTTCTTTTTCGGCATGCTTTTTGTTTACATTTGTTTGGGCTGTCCCGATTGAACAATTTCAGGAGGGATTGCGCTAAATCGGTTTTTAAGGACGGGAGTAGGGGATAGCGTAGGGGATGAGCGAGCCAGACGTATCCTCTTTCCCTTTTCACCGATAATTTTCCAGTCCCCTGAATTGTTGCGCACAGTTTCTGTTGTCGGTTTGATTGAGAGGTGGGATTGCGTAGTCGCACTGGCGTCGGTATTCGTCTCCGTTTCGGCGCTCGTTTCGGTGGGGTCATCCACTGAGGACTACTGCTCTTCATTGGGCTGACTAATGGCTGACTGAGTTGTTTTGCTTCGAGATGGTGTCCTCATCTCCCGGTGCGGGCGAGTTCGCTGAGTAGCCAAACAGCTCCTGCAATACCAAGGAAATCACTACAATAGTCTATGAACAAGGCCTAACAAATTCTAAGGAAAAAATAGCTGAGACGTTGAGAATATGTTTGGAAAAGCTGAATGGGAACGACAGACGCACAATTAGGAATTATTTTGTTGAATACGAGGGGTTGATAGACCAACAGGAAATGTGAGACAATATTCTGCGACATGATTTTAATAATGCAGTTAAGATCATGAAGGACAGGAGGGCCGCTGGCATTCACTTACTTCCTTTTGATCTTATCAAAGCATCTGGTGATGGTATGAAGAACTCTATATAGCAGCTGGTGTGTACCATTTATAACACAGGATTACTACCCGAAGATTTTCAAAATGTGTCAATATACCAATACTTAGAAAAACCACAGCACATGCGGACGACGCCTACGGGGGGCTAAAATATGACAGGGAGTAAGGCAGAGTTGTTCATTGTCCCGACAACTATTCAACACAAACCTACAGCGAGCTATTTATGAAGCACGAGAAAGATGGGGAGAAAATGGCGGAATTTGGGTACATGGTAAACAGATTGATTTGTTAAGTTTTGCAGACGATGTAGCAGTTTTGGCTAAAGTGAAGACAACCTATCGTATATACTGAGAGATTTGGGGCCATCCTCAGCTCTGGATATAATATGTATAACATCAACAAGGAAAATACCAACATCCTTGTAATGAGCAGGAAAGAGACAGCAGCTGAACTTTGTGGTGTAAGACTTGAAACAATACAGAAGTTTAAGTACCTTGGAAGTAAAATTAAGTAAGATGATCGAAGTGGTAAAGATCTCTTGGTAGGGTTAATCAGGCCAAGGTGGCTTTTATTTAAAAGAGAAATCACCTTATATCCAACAATATCAACTTGAGTCTAAGAAAACGCCTCCCTAACAACTTAGTATGGAGCGTTTTAGTATTTTATGGAAGCGAGACGTGGACTCTTGGTGCGGATGGATGGAAACGGATAGAGGCATTTCAGATGCGGTGCTACAAAAGAATCCTCAAGATATCATGGGTAGATAGGTGGACCAATGAAGAGCTGTTACGGAGAGCTGAAGAAGATCCGTGGCTTCGGAGAAAGTGACGATACTCCTGGATAGGCCACACCCTAACACGCGAAGGACTGTTAGCAACAATACTCGAGGGCTCAATCAGAGGGCACCAAAACGAGAGCCCAACCCCTAAAATGAAATACATCAATCGGATTGTAG
This sequence comes from Sympetrum striolatum, assembly GCA_947579665.1. Taxonomy (NCBI): domain Eukaryota; kingdom Metazoa; phylum Arthropoda; class Insecta; order Odonata; family Libellulidae; genus Sympetrum; species Sympetrum striolatum. Next base: position 106,511,563 of record OX388343.1, on the reverse strand, counting down.
AGGATATGGGCTGCCATTCGAGTTAAAGAGACCGGTGCAAGATAGGGAGGAGTGGAGACGGAAAATAACTGCTGCAAACCAATCTCTGGATTGCTTACTGAAAAAGAGAAGATGTAATGCAAAATTTATTCGGACGTAATAGCACCACCTATTTGGATGTCGGGGAGGTGGTGGCATTAAATTGGCGCCTCAAGAGGAAAAGAATTATCAACCTGCAATTCGCGACCTACGCTGTCGCAGCTTGAAGAGCGATGAACGACCGCTGGAACTACTGAACGAAGCAGAGAAGATAAAATGGAATTCCATCGAGCTCAGCGAAGACAGAAGAAAAGCAGAAGGACTACTGACACTAAAGGAAGGAAAGTTATTATTATACAGAGTGCCAAGACGCTTGGAGACAACACAGCGACTTGGTGAAGTAGGATTCTTAATCAACAAGTGATGGAAAGGTAATGTGGTAAAATCGAAGGTGTATTTGCCAGGAATTACAAACTTGTACTCTAGACAAATTAGCTTTAGTCTGGTCAGATCATCCTTATCTATGTACCAACAACGGCAAGAAGTGAAGAGGAAATAGAAAACTTACATCATATAATCGGTACTGAACATGAAAAGTTGGCCCACTACTATAAAGTATTTATGAGCAATTTATCTCTCGTGCAGGTCAGTGAGAAGATGATCACACTGTTACATAACAAGACGGACTAGACCAGAGAAACAAACGAAGTCACCGCAAAAGAGGACTCAATGAAGCAAAAAACTAAATAGATAACATGTTTGTAAACAAACTGGACAAAGTAACCAACTGTAAAATTTGAGTGATTTCAACACCGGATGTGACCATATAATAATAAAATGTATAATGATAATTGAACTTGTGTTCGAAAAAGCATAAAATAGGCATTTAAATTTAGCAATAATCCAGCGACTTTGAACAACAAAAAATAGGCAGGAAATGCAACACCTGGGTGAGGACGATAGCTGAAGTGGCCGACATCATAGATAAGGTAATTTCAATGAATCAGATGTATTTTGGCCATGTGGAAAGTGTAAAATGACAACCGCTGAATATCTGCAGTTCTCAACGCGGCTCCAATAGATCTAAAGAGGCCAGGAAGAAGACCTAAGAACAGATGGGACAGTCACAAGTTCTTTGGTATAACGTGGCATTGAGAAGCTCAGATAATAGGAAATTGGAAAGTACTTGGGGAGGTCTACATCCAACGTCGGATTGCGAAAGCCTTCTGATGATGGCCTTATAAAGTATAAGTAAGTGATTGATATTTAAACAACGAAAACAGGTCTCCGCTCTCTTTTACCGCTCAGCTTATATCCGTTTAGAATTTTGAGAACTTACCTGCGATCTATCTTGTGACTTTTCATGAGAATATCGGCTTAGCCAAAGAATGAAGAAACATAATTATGGCCTTCTGTTGTATGAGTTGAATAGAAGCACTCCAAGTAAATATGTATTAACACGATGCAAGATGCATATTAAAACTCTATATACAGAGCTAAATACTGAACATTTTGAAAATATATTTTTTTATTTCAATAAGGTACATTCCTATGCTTGATAACAAGAAAAGAATTCCCTAGAAATATTCCAATTATAAACCGAAAATCAGGAAGGTAAATATTCTATCGCACCTGCCAACACCCTCAGCTGAAATCGGAATTTTAAACTTCTGCCATTAAGTTCCCTCGGATAGCAATCAAAGACCGTTTCCTTTTAATTATCAACTCAACGCCAACATATTACCCCCACGCTTCCGAGCACCTTTTCAATGCACCTGTCTTTCCTCTTCAGCATCAATCCTCCCATTCGCCCTCGATCTGGTGTATTGTTTCACTACTTCCGCCCAATCTTGGTAATACGTTTCGGGAGAAGAGCTGTAAGAGAAAAGGGAGTGTTATTTTTTTCTGGTTTGTCCCCTTTGGGCGGGATGAAGACGAGACCGTTGAGGGGGGTCGTATAAAGAGGGAGCGCGCATTGTTGGGCTGTCACAGGTAGCGCTCGCTGACACTCCTTTGTAAAAGGGTCGCTCCGTGTGTAAAGACCATCTCTTTTCGCTCTCTACCTAAATCCACCCATTCCTCTCCTTTTATTTCGCCGTTTCACTCTGCAGACGGATTTCCACTCCCAATTGGTACTTCGCCAACGCAAGCGTATGAGTTCCATTATTAAATTCATTACATGTGTGTATGTGCACACATGCATGAATTTAATGATTAAACGTTTTTTGAGTTTGCTTCCTTGTTGCCAATTGTCAGGAGATGCTGAATGGTGCGCTTAAAACAGATGTCAACAGTTCATGTAAATACTATTGAGACACCGTATTAGTAAAACGGTGTTTTTTTCATTTTAATTTCGTATTCAACTGTCCTATCGATTTATCGTGCTATCTCAAATCCTCAGTCTCGGCAATAATATATCTTTAAGATCGAATAGATGGAGCTGTAGCTTCCAAACTTACCTGTGACGAGCAATTTCTCCTACTCCTGCATTTTCTCTTAAATTTCTCTCTTAGGAAGTCCGGTATTTAGCATAGTATTTCCAAAATCACAGCTGAGAAAATTACTCCACTGTGAAGGAGTCTAATTCTAAGAAGTTGAGTAGGCAGTAAGAATTAACTAGAGTGTCTGCATTTCTTCCAAAGTTTTCACCACTGATGCTCCAGATTTAGAAGTCAATGGAGCTGTCACGTATTTCTCAATGTATCCCTTATCCAAAGTAGACTTTTTATCGATGTAATTTTTTCAGATTATTTGGTATTTGAAGATTAGTTTCTAAGAATCCGATCCATTAAAAGCAAAAAATCCAAATTACTCCGTTCAGTCGGATATTTGTTTGGGACGTCCGAAGCTTCAATTCGATCCAAAATTGCGGAATAATTTATTTTTGGGGGATCGGAAGGGTGGGTATAAACGATGAGGCAGAAATAGAGTTAATGGCCCAAATGCCCTCCAATTTGTCTGTCCCTTTGATGGGAGTATCCTCTTTCTTTTCCTCTTCCCTTCTTCTTTATCATCTAATGGTCCCCTTGACCCATCCAACAATTTCAGCCATTTTGTTTCCTTTGTTCCAATCTCGGCTCTAACCTCATTTCTTCCTCCGTTTAAAGCCCTTTCTCTCGTTTCCCTTTGATCGGGTCACTCAATACAGCGGATTCCCTCACACACTCCACCGAACTTACACATTCCTCGTAATTATAGCCGGGGAGCAAATTTCGATTTTATTATTTCGTCGGTGTAACAGTTCTCCTGTATTCGCGATGACATGCTCATTTAATTCACATCTCAGATAATAACTTGCAGTTTCATACTTAGTATAATAATGTATTAATGGTACTCTTTCGGACGCATTTTATTTTTCATTTACAGGAGAAGAAATTTCGTTGTAGGACAGTATGCTTGAATGTAGCAACTGTTCCGTACGATAATAACTGGATCAATACCGAGAATCGTTGTCAATGTCCGTCTTATAAGTATTAAGTTGTCTTAAGTTTCTACAGTTGGCCAAGTCTTGGTAATTAGCAAATGAAAATATTGATAGATATTTTTGAATATGATAATTTTTGGTAGTTATAATTATATTACTTGACAGAAATAGCATCATTATTCTTTATTATTGTTATATACATGTATCTAGTATTTTTGTCAAATTTACAGGTATTACTTTTTAAGAACAAGAGTAAAGAACACACAAATTTTTTCTTCCATTTCTGTTGAACCACTTCCAGTTCTTATGTTTTTTTGTAAGTTCATTATGTATCTGCACCAACCACCCGTCTTATGTTTATATTGAGTTTGATGGTGACCCCGAAACAGGTTATACATATGGGGTACCTATTTCCATCTTAATATAAAAAAAATTCTTGTTGTTTGTGTTCTTTACAAGATGGATTAAATTTACTTTATAATTATTATATACGTCATCAACTGTTGTTCAAATTTCGCGTTTCGAATTTCAAACACACGTTGTTGTTTGCCATCTGTACTTCATTGTTTTTGCTACGAATTAATTGATAGATGACTCAATTAGGGAAAATAGTTGTATAATAGATGTAAGTGAAGGCATGCGAATCTACCATATACTCAATTAATACGAAATTTGTTTAAAAAAAGAAGCTTTATTGAAGGATAGCATCCAGAAAAGGTGAATAACACCACATAGATAGATATTTTCAGAAGGGAACAAAGGAATTGAGGAAACAAAATTAAATGGAACTAGCAGAAAGAAAGTAAATGTGTACAAAGCTGAAATTACTGGAGAAAACTACCGACGAATTTTTTTTGAAGAACATAGATTCAATAAAATTCAAATGGTTAGGATAATTGGTAGCTGATAACTATAGAATAGAAATTATAAACTCAAATGGTGAATATAAGCGTCTTGCGATTGCGCTGTTAATTTTATCCCTACCAGATTTCCGAAACTTGAATGCGTCTTGATTTCTATGCACGGTATAAGAATCTCGTTATTACGGGAGACTGGAACACGGTAGTTGGGCAAGGCAAAGGTGGGGAAGAGGTTGGAGAGTTTTGACTAGGAAAAAGAAACGACAGATGATAGAAGCTGATAAACTTTTGGAAAAGAAATAATCTCTGCATCACAAATACACTCTTTCAGCACCAAAACAGACGGAGGTACACATGAAAAACGCTTGGAGATACAGATAGGTACCAAATTGATTACATTTTGGTAAGAAAGAGGTTTAGAAATAGTTTAGAAAACTCGCGAAGTTTTTCTGGTGCTGATGCCGATTCGGATCATATACTGGTAATGATGAAAACCGAGATTAAGTTTAAAAAGAGCAATCGACCAAAACGTACACCAAAATGGAATATAGAAGCTGTAAGGGATGGGACGTCTATAGAATTTGAAGAGTCAGTCAAAAAGGCTCTAGATAGTAAGGGAAGGGAACTAACCACTAACGAGGAATGGGAAAAGTTTAAAAATTGTGTCAAGCATTGTGTTAAAAAAACTGTTGGGAGGGTTATATAACCAAAAGTTAGGAAGTCATGTGCAACAGAAGAAATGTTAAATAAAATGGAGGAATGAAGGAGATGGAAAAGAGTGACCATGGGCGCAGAATGTACTGAGTACTAAACAACGAACTAAGAAGGGAAACAAATAAGGCTAGGGAACAATGGTGGAAGGGGAAGTGTAATGAAATAGAAAAGCTGGTGGAAAGTGGGAGGGCCGACCTAATGTATAGTAAAGTAAAGCAAATGAAGGGAAATAATATTAGTAATAGAATGGTGACGATTAAAGACAGCAAGGGAAATATATTCAAGGGATTCAGTCACCATAAGGGATAGAAGTTGGAAGGTGGAAGGAATACGTAAATGAATTATATGGGAAACATATTAAATCCACCTGCATAGAAATAGAAAGTGAGGAAGAAGTTGAAGAAGATGATGTTACCTGGGTTACTTGATAGTGAAATAGAACGGCCATTGTGGGATATGAAAGGAAATAAAGCGACGGAGGTTGACGAGATCCCAGTGGAGTTCCTTAAGAACCTGAGGGACATGTGTAAGAAATGTTTGTATGATTTAATTAGGAAAATTTATGATGGAGGTTAATGGCCAGAGGATTTTAACAAAACTATTTTCATTCCTTTACATAAAAAGAACAAGGCTACAGTAGCCAAAACTGATAGAGATATAAAAATCAAATGGGTTAGACTGGAAAGATATGAGATTGTTTCAGAAATTGTATCTGAATAAAGTTCTCGAAAATTCGAATTGCAAACGATATATCACTACAAAAATCAGAATCTTTATTTCACTTATTTTCATTTGGTGTTTGATCTGACTTCGTGCGGCTATTCTTTCTCGTATCCTTTTCAAACGAAATAAAGCATACACCCGATGTAGATAAACTTCGCTTGCATTTCTTTCAAGAATTCATTTATAATTTCTGTGACTCGTCAGGAGTCGAAAAGAGGAACTCTAGATAAATAAAAAGGAGTCTATAATTATATTCATAAATACACTTAACAATGATTTAGGTTTGAATACTAAATACCCGATCACACCCGGACAAAGTTATGCCTTAATGAAAGTTGATCTGATGCCTCAACTATCAAAACAAAATTTATAATTGGTAATAACTGTAAAGTTTCATATTCCGTTCCAAACCGGTCGAATAAATCCCAAATTCAGAAAAATATCGGAAACTGGCCTTCTTCCCTTTTGGAAGGACAATTTTCTCTTCTGTCGATTACTTTGGCCGTCAAAGTATACTCCTGATGTAATCCTCTCTCGTCACTTCTTCTCGTTGGACGAGGTCACTTGAGATTGTATACATTAGTGTAGTAACTGAGTCAGTGCGAATTTCTTCTATATCTTCCTCGCTCTATATCTATGTTTATAGGTGTAGCACACCAAGTGATAGTGCTCTCTATCCTTTCATGCTTCGAATTCACCACTTAATTCTTCCATTTAATTCATAGCAATTTGTTATGAAGAGTTAATAATAATTTTTTACGAAATTACTCTTACATTTACGATTATAAACTATCATTATGTCCGTAATTATTAAAATCAACTCGAAGCCTTACATTGCCTACCGATGGAAAGATGGTGCCAATCGTCAATAATATATCCCATAGAATAGAAAACCGAATGGCCATGGGCCTAAGGAGAACCTTAATCCCTAAGTGAAGCGAATTTGAAAATGCCTCTTCGTCCGTTTGCTTCGTAATACGTTTAGCCGTTGTGCTGCATCTCCTCGTTGACATTAAGGCAGTAATTAAATCCGTAATCCGCTGAAGCGAGGTTTCTTGAGCTGACAAATATCAAATGAGCTGAACGAATCGCTGACGCTCGGCTTCTTCTCGTAATCCCTAATGCGAAAGGCGGAAGGCAATGAAAGATAAAGGGGATAAGCCAATAAACTATGTTTTCGCTGCAAAACGAAAACATTTGAGGGCAAGTAAAGTGGGGGCATCCGGAAGAAGGACAGAAGAGGGAAATTTAAAGAGAGCAAGACGGATATAATAAATAGAGGAAAGTGTTAAATCCTTTCCTTTGAAGAATATTTGTGTTTTCTGTGAAAAACGAACGCAACGCGAGGTACCGAAAAAAGGGTTTGAGGCGGAGTTGGAGAGTTAGAAGATCTTAACATAAGTGAAGAGTTTGGAAGGAGGGGAGTGGAAATCAAGAGTAATCCAGTCAGGGAGAGAATGATTGGAGGGGAAACGAGGTAGAAATCCACATCAGGGATCGAATGATGTGGTTTCACATAAAGTACTCGAGAGGACAATTCCATAGTTTTCTATCTTAAAGATAAATCAATTTCATTCGGTTTTAACTGCCAAAATAATTGTGTGCGATACATAAATAACTGAGCTAAATTTTAAACGCACCTACCAATTTCCAGTTATCTGAGTCTTAATTCTGAAATGTGATCCGAAATCGACGTACAACACGTCAATTCTGCCTGTAACATACGAACAGGGAAGAGGCTTAGATGGTATCCGAGGCTTCTTTTTATAGAGGAAATAAAACAGAGATGAGTGAGTGGAGGAATAGCTATGGACAGTAGTTGGAGGTTGGATATCGGAAAAGAGAGGAAGATAAATGAAAAATGTCCACTCATGAAAACAGCAATTCATTCAAACAGTATATTATGTAGCTGCAATTTGTAAAACGCATAAGTCTGTCAGTAGAATTATAATGATCATGCTGAATACTGTTATGAAATTCCATAGCAATTAATTTTTTTTCTGATTTAATTTTACTGAAGCAAGGAGCGTTCTTCACCTTACATAGAATAACTTTACCTTAAAATTTTCATCTAATTTATTAATCCATCAATTTAGTTACTAAGCAATTTCCATCGCACATAAGAATGTTTTTCATGCAGTGTAATAAATGTAGGTCAACGTCTACAAAATACCAATTGAAGTGCTTCCTTTCGGATTAATTCCCGATTCCTACTTCTAAGGCATAGAATTTTCATACATTAGAAAAATTGTTTTAAATTTATGAGTATCTTTGCCTCTATAAGATGTAAATTTACTCTATATTATGAAAATTGAAACTTTTTTATTATAACGCACCCTAATGCAGAGATGTAATAAAATCAATTATTTCGTTATCCTATTATTCTCAACTTCCATTTACTCCTTATGGGAAAATGCAATAAAAATGCCTTAAAAGTAGGTACTACTGGTAGTATATATTCCAGTTTCCATATAAATAGGCGTGGAAATATTCATATTGTATAGCAAAAGATAACTCGAAACGAAATAGTAGCACTTAAAGGCGTAATAGCCGTCATCCTAACAATCTTCATTTCACTTCCTCCCTCCTCAATATTTAACAGCCTCCGTTTTATCTGTAATCTCCCTCAAAGCCTCCGCGACCTCTATTACGGGATATCCGGCTTAATTTCAGTTTGCGCGAAAGGACTCTAATAGTTCGAATACATGAAATTCATTTTGCATGCATTTTATTAATTTTAATGGAATATTATTTTATCAGAAAAATCAGCCAAGGTTGATTTGAACTTTATCAATTAAAGCAAACCTTCGGAAGTGAAAACATAGGAAAGAGAACAAATATATTTCTAGCTGTTCGTATTGAGTTTTTAAGCATTAACATACCGATTTCCATATAAATTTATTCCAGTTAATCATCAGAGTTGAAATCAAATGATATTTCATTGAAATAAGAATATTTATAGAATCTGATTATTTGTTTTAATCATTGTCACCGAAGATTGCACTTAATTGTCATTAATGATTCTCTTTTTCATTTTATATTTCTTCGCTGAAATCTCATCTTTTGTGGAATTCCCACTTAACCTGTCCTAAGCCAATTAGAACCCTCCGGAATTCCGTCCATTTCATTCAATTTCTATCTGCATAAGTCTCAGATGTCCTGCTTAAACATACGATTTCTCGCTCTTGATAGGCTTCTATAAGAAATAGAGCATAAAATTGTTTGCACGTGTTGTCATGGCATTTCCACCTGTGCCTTTTATTAATCGCAAGCTGCACGCGACGCTTTATCGCCTTTTGTAAATAAACCCTTTTGGGACAGCAAAATCGAATCACAATACAACGTAAACAGAAGTATTGCATTATCTACAGCTATTATCTATTACTACTATTTTTCGTGTATTTGTCTGTATTTTGGGAATATGAATTTCACGATGGCCGTTGTTTTAGGAGTACAATTGGCGCTTATTGCATTTGGTCTTCGGAATTGATGAGTTATCGATGAATACTGATATTTTCGAATCTTTTATCAATGATTCGGAAAATTAAAAGTTCCCTCATTTTAAACATCTTTTGTTTGAATAATAAATACTAAGGTAACCTACGATACATTTATAATTAAAAAAATAATAATTCTTTTTTCTATTTTATGACGTGACTAAATTCATGATAATATAACTGACATTAAGTGCTTCAATTAAAAAAGAAAAATATTACACAAATTGATCGAATATTATTTCCTATTTGTCATTCACTCGAAGTCAACAAATCAATAAGTGAATCCGATAGCAATCTGTGTTTAGTGCAACCAATTGCAGCCGATAATCGACAAATTGCCATAGGTCGATGAAAAAACAATTAGTTTACAGAGAATATCGCCGTTTAAGCAAGTTTTCATTTAATTTTCACGTATTTTTCGGTATCAATCTTATATTGCTGTAATCTATGACTTTGGAAAATGGTGACGCATTACATACATACATACGTGGGTGTTCTACCTTTTGGTATGTTCATGTACATTCAAAAATCCCTATTCAATGCCATCTAATTCATTTCCTTACAGTTAACCCCACTTTATACTTCATCCAACATCTTTTGTTTATGTCTTCCACTCCTTTTTCCCCATGAATTCTACCCTCAATTGCAGTCTTCAGCAGTCCCTCTCTTCTTTATATTTGACCCATCCATCTCCTCTGTCGATGCTTAGCCCTCTCCTCCCCAACCATCTCTAACACCTCCGTGTTTGTTTTCCTATCAACCCAACTTACTTTTTCCATTCTACGCCAAACCCATATCTCGAAAGCCTCTAAACGTTTGACTCTCTCTTTTCTTAATGTCAACGTTTCACATCCATAAAGCAGCACACTCCACACCAAGGTTTTTCAACAATCTTTTCCTGATTCTTTTATCAAAATCTTTGGTCATTAATTCTCTTTCAAATTTTATTTCGTTTATAATCCTTTATCATTTTTTAATTTTTTGTAATCCTTTATCAAATTACATTTGATAACTCTACAAGCGATAGGCTACGTTTCTAGAAGTAACGCAGCAGCGATTAATGAAATAATTCATTCATTTCATTTCGGCTTTATACACATTTTGGAGGTAGTTAATTCAGATTTTTTTACTTTTATCATTCAAAGACATTTTCATTTAAATTTTGCTTCAAATTTTCCTCTTCTCTCCATTGAAAATATTTCGAAAGAAAGGAGCTTTTATGCCTAGAACTTGGCATGAAACTTTTACCTGTGAACGAACGGCTTTGGGAATGTGTTATTTTGTAAGGGACGGAAGCCCCTCGGATGAGGGTCAGTGGGCGCACGCTGAGGGAAATTGGATCTTAAAAAGCTGCCGCTTGCTCTGCAATCGATGACGTTTGAACGGGACGATTTATTTCTATTTCTTTGAAAGTGTTGTTGAAAATATTCTTCTAATGGAGTTACGAGAAGAATTGAGGAGAAAACGTTTGCTCGAAAGACAGAATAAAATAAACAAACGGCCGAGTTTTTCGACGAAACACTCCGTATCGAATCGTTTTTCTAATGACTGAGTTAGATAGCCCGCGTCTCAATAATGCATTGTCATGAAAATGAGCTTTTAAAAAGTTTCTTTAGAGTTTTCCATACCATGCAGCGGAATTCTTTGAATATGCCGACGCATACATCATTCATTTGACAGTTGAAGTGCATAGCAGCGTGTGCATTGAAACATCTGCACCCTAGTCAGGAGAAACAGAATTTGCCGGAATTTGAACCTGGGATCTAAATCGGTAATGGGTAGAACGGATATTTTACACAGAATGTATTCCATTCTCGAATGAGCAATTTCTCACAGTTATACCATAAGAGTATGCCATATACATTCCCAAAGATTCAGTAGTGACTGAGCCCATGATTCGGTCGAGTTGCATTGGGAATGTAGTTTCCATGACGATTATCCATTAATTTCCGTCGCGAAAAGATATTTGGCGAATGATTGTCTATTTCAAAAACTGTTGAGAAGGAGATGTTTTAGAAACTGTTTGGAGAGCTGCGACAACCAAACTTGATGATGATGAATTAAAGAAAAATATAAACACGTAAAGACGTTCGACTAATTTTTCGTAATATTATGAATTCAGAATTTTTCTCACGATAAAATGGCATGAGAATTGATTTTATTAACCTTGAAAGCGTTAAAAGTGACCAAACAGACCCCATTTGGGATCTATTCCAGTTGAAACTATGAATTCATAGTGGGAATGCTCAAGGATGTAAATAAAAATTTGGAGCAAATATATTTTGTCTACTTTAGAGTGTATTGCTGATTCATGGTATACAACGACTGTGCATTAGTCTAAATTCGGCCTCTTTTCTTTCTAACCCATATCGATAAATCCCCATTACGTCATTTAAGAAATAGAGTGACGGTAGGCTCTCATAGAACGTATTTTCCGAGCGAACGAAGCTAAGATATAAAATCGATAAAATCTCGAGACAGATAAACTGATTGCCAGGACATGGATAAAACATAAAAATCTACTCAAAGGAATACCAAAATAAAAAAAATCTGATTTGGCCAGCACATGATCCATATATAAGACTATAGTTCTAGCGTAAAGCTACTTACGTATTTGTTTATCGTGGGAGATACTTCATTAACTACAAAATCTCCACAGTGCTTTGGTCGAAAGGTATTCAAGCGCCACCTACGAATTTCCGCATTCTTTTAGTTCCTCAACACCCTTCCGGTCGACCAGGTCGGCCGCATGAGGTAATTACCCTTTTTCGAGGGAAAAATAAATCGGATGCTTCGGGTGAACACAAAGAAAACCGCACGCAAGTCACCTGTTCTTTCCTCGCAAATGAAAATTCTCCGGTTGGGATTAAATCCGAGCACAAGAAGCGCTCTCAACGCGATAATTAGCTGCTGCCGGATGAAACCCCTGCGAAGTTTATTTAATGCGACGTGCGTGCGAAATGAAAAGGCGCATTATTATTACGAGAATTAAAGACGAGAAAGGGAGGTGTGTATGTAAGTTTATATTTTTAAATAGAAAATATATGCGGAAATATCAAAAATAGAAATCATGAGATAATATATCATACTCGCGATATTATATAATATTATATAGGACAGCTAAATAAACTACCTTGAAATGGCTCAATATGGTACGGACAATTGTTCTTAAAAAGAAAGGGCATTTGAACAATTCATCTACTTGCGTGCATAACATTTGCATGTCTAGCTATGTTTTTACTTACTCCGTATACGTAGTATAGAGAATATGTTGCTTTCATGAAAAAATTCGACTTCGATACTTCAACGGAAATACATGTTTTGGGGTCCCTAGAACAGGTTTTGGCCATTTTCGGAATGATGTCTGTGTGTTTGTGTGATTGTGGGTACTCTAACGTGAAATTTATTTGTCGTATCAATAACAAACTTCATATATAGCACTGCGGTAGATGCCGTCAGAGTTGACAAGTTTTTGACTAAATCGGTCAACCAGAAGTCGAGCTTTATTTTTCGAAGCTCATTTCCGGTTTTGCAAAATATCTCCATAAATATGATATTTAGTTATATACAATTTACTACAAAAATTTCAAGAAATATAATTTTCTGTAAGTTTTATCTGAAAAAAATTTCGATATCTACCACCGTTTAAAGGTCGTATCATAATTAACCAATTTTCTGATTATTGCGATACATTTACGTTAAAATGCCGTTTTCATTTATACCATTTCATAACAATGTGTTATTCAACATGATTACTATATTTCTTCAATGTTTTATTTATAAGTTTATTTGGTATTTAAAACACACGTATTTATTTCAAAATAAGTATTCAATTATAATAGTTTCGTGTCATTATTGGTTACTCTTCACAATAACAATAAAGTTCGTTACTATGGGTTTTTTTTACAGGGCAAAAAATGCAATGCGAAGTGTATTTCGCTCACTCTCTTGCCATAGATTGAGCTCTGGCCGATGAAAAGGTTTTCTTCTTTGTTTTTTAGTCCATTTGTCTTCTTTATTTGTTTTATTTTGTCTGATAATTTTCCTCATTCTCTGTTACTTTTTAAGTTACCACTCTTTAAATGTGTGGTCTTTATTTTCGTTAATCGTTTGTGTTGTTTGTGTATTATTTTGCTCTTCGTTCGTATTTTGATTTCGTTTCCATCGCCTATTATAATCAGTTTTGTGATTCATACTATGGTGGTTCTTTTAGTAGACTCAAAAAGCCAATTTTTCCGGTTTTCGTCGAACATGTCACGAAAAACATTATTTACAATCTTTGTGACGTGAAAGTTAATATGATATAAATTAATCAGTAATATATCTTCCAAGTTTAGATTGAATATAGACTTCGACCATACTGTCGCAGATAAATATCTACAACTTATGTATGGAGAAAGTGCTGGCCGCATCAGATTTTTTTATTATTGTTATTATTACTTCTCAGTGAGGGGCTCAAGGCGTTTACTTTACTAGTGTGTAAGTGGGTGCTTGCATTTTCCAAGCAAAGAAATTTACTAAGGGATACAATATTCTGCTTCTCTTTGAAATCCATGATACATCCGATAACGTGAAGGAACTTCGAACTGTTTTTATTTTGGCACATTAAAAATTTGAGGAGATTTTATTGGTGGATTTTCAATGTGTGGCAACGATAATTTTATGGCATTAGAATTATTTGATAGATTTCGAATGGTCTATGTAGAAACAGGAATTACCCTGGAAATTGGGTAAGGAAATTGTTTTCGAAGTCATTCCTCCTCGAGGAATTACCCTATTTCAGCTGAAAATAATTCGCATGAGCCATAGAAAAGGCTGTGGAAACAACCGTTTGAAGCGATCGGATTAGTATGAAAATAATAATTAATCGAATATTTTAGTGTCTTGTCTAAATTTAAAATCTCATGTAATTCTAAATCTCTTCGCTGTTTTGCCGGGTAATTTGCAGCCTAATTAACGTAATATCTGTTCGGCTTTCGTCAATGACAATATTTTAGGATATCCTAATTTATATTTTAAAGGCCTTCCATGCTTATTTGGTAGGAAAATTTTTATTCGTATCCCCAATGAATATTCATTACTAAAAGTACATCAGGGAAATACGCTGAACAAATTAAAGTTAGAATAAAAATAATCAAAAGATAAAATGGCGAAAAATCACCCGACGATTAGTTAGCTGAAGGACTCGGTCCGGGGCAAAACATACTGCAATTGGTTTATATGCTCATTGAATGACATCTTTGGCAATAAAGTACTGCGTTTCTAACAAAATAAACAAACAGGCGATAGTCAACGAAACTATGTAAATAATTTTTGAAGAACGTAGAAGAAGAACTTAATTCTAAAGCTCGTTTTCGGAAGACAGAAAAATAATTAGAGATACATACAATAGAAAAGCGCAAACATAATAATAATACAAATCCAAATATTGTTTTTACTCACGAAGATTTATCCAGCAAAGCCGTAGATCTACGTAATGCAAACTTCGCTCATGCATTTCTTATGTAGATTTTTGTTGTTAATTTTGATGAGAGTTGAATGTTCTGGTGGATTATATGATCTATAATATCAATATGGACGAAGTAAATATTGAAAGATATTTCAAAACGGCAAATTTGAGATATCTTTGTTTCTTTATACATGATAATTGATAATGGACGCTTGCATCTTGCAAGTAAAGAAAATTATTATGTAATGCTATGATAAAACAGCGAATGATTGATGAAATATTTGTTAACTGAATTACTTGGTTTGGGAAAAGATATACTGATACTGGAATATATGGCGAAGAATCCAACTCTCGAGGAATAATATTTTCAACTTTTCCGGCCCCGTAAGTTTAAATGGAATCCTTTTTTTTATTCTAGCATCCATTCATACTGCCTCCATTTGGGCTCATATGCTCTCATATTACCAGCAGCAGGGTTCATGACTCGCCGTTAAAGAAAATTATAATTTTAAGCTGTTGATGAAGATTGCTGTACTCATGCTTGCGAGATATCTTCAGGTGTATCGGTGGTGTTTACGATATTAAAATACTCACTGTAAGTGGAATATTTTCACGTATAAAACTTTTAAATTCTTGTAATAACATTCAAAATTGAATATTTAAGGTTTAATGCAGTCACCTAGAAGAGGGTTTTAATTTTTTTTGGCTAAATATAACTTTATTCAATTTGAAATTACTTCAGAAATTTTGGTTCTAATTACGTTTGCACGAATTAATGATTTTCTGCAAATATAAAACAACTTCAAAGTTCTTTCAGTGGAAAGAATTGATTTCTTTCTTACTTTTTCGAAATTTGGACCGGAAAGGGTTAAAATCAGCAGAAGCTCAAAAAACAACGTCCCTCTGAAACCTTTAGGTTGAGGATAGAGCCAAAACATTTATCAGAATAAATAAAAATGTCAGAAGTCCAACTTTTATTCCAAAGCCTATGGTTAAGCTGTGTCACGTGTTATTCAGAGCCGTTTAATGAGTTCCATCAGAGGAAACCAGTCTCAAAACATTATCTTAAAGACAAATTATATTTTGAGGAACAAAGGGTTAATGCACAGTGATAAGCAAGGAAAATAAACAGGGAGAGAAAGGGACGGGAAGTAGCCATTCCCTTATCAAACCGGATCGACCGCCCACTATTTTAATATATACCGCCGAAACGGATCCCATGGCATTAAAAATTCCTCCATCCCGTGTTAACATGTTTATTTTGCTTCCTTTCCTCTCTAGTAATTAATGTGATAGAGAAGGAACATCAATTTCCCCTCGCGCACGCGTTCTCCACGCTCCCTTGAGCTCATTTTTTCATCCCTCCATTTCAACCGCCATATTTTTACCCTTTCTCCGATTCTCATTGGTAAGTGGTGATTGTTTGGCGCGTTACTAATGAAATTAAGTCTCCCCCAGAGCGAGTCATTATGCTTGGTGAGCACGCACGAGCCCCATTGAGCCGGACGATTCCACGCAACACATGGCGTCTTTCGTAATCGCTGTCTCCTGTGCGTCTGTCTTCATCGGCATTTGCACTTCCATAATAATTTGTAAGCAAAAAAGTTCATATTTGTTTCCCGATTCAATACTCGTAATGACACTGATTTAGTACTTCGTATTTCTACTTTAATTTTGCAAAATAAATATAGACTTTCCATCATATAGTTAGGAATGACTGCCAATGCCATTATGATGTAGGTTGTTGACAATTTAGTGGTAGTAGGAGTCAATAAATTCATCAGTTGAAGATCAACCATTCCAAATTAATAATTCTCTAGTATTATTCTTGTCGCAACGGATAAAAATATTATTCTATTTTGTCAATTATAATTCAGGGTTTCTTCGAGTAAATTTAATTATTGTCTAAACTAGATTAATTAAGGCATGAACTGTTTTTAATTATCAGACAGCATCAATAACTTTAAAAGTTGTATAATATATTATTAAGATCCGAAGAAACGTTCCGACCCGTGTTCTGGCGCCTCATGCGCTGGGCCATGAGGAGCTCCTAGAGCGGGTATGTGATGACGTAGGAACAAGGGATGGGGAAAGGTAAATGGTGGACGAGTCGTTATGAGTACTCGGTTCATCCGACGGGAGAAAATGAATCGTTGTGACGCAAAATGAACCAAGTCTGACCCGTCTTGAGTTAGCTCATCCACCTGCTGGATATCCGTAGGATACGCCAGAGTTATTATTCACTTCTTTAGCTTAAAGGAGAATTATTTTTGAAATATATCAATAAAATTACGAATATTCTCATCAAAGAAGAATTTTTCTTTGCATACAAGCGTGTTTTGCTTTTTTTGCAATGTATAATGTATTAAACGAACTTAAAATTTAGGTATGTGTATCCTGAATTTTTCACCGGTTATCATTTTTAAAACTGTTAATACTCTCTACCAATCGTACATAAAATTCTGTTTTTTTCTCAGTTGCTATTTGTATCTTTAACATGCATAAAAACTACATCTTATGTAATTAAGAGAAACCGAAACTTAAGAAAAAATTGTTAAAGTAGAACGTGACCACAGAAAAAGTTCGTCGTGCAGTCCAATTTAAGTGTCTACTAAATTTTTTTCTTTCTCAAGTTACTAAAATTTTGTCGCAAGATAAATCGAGATAAATGGTGAAATTTTAATTTACAATTAATTTATGGTCAATATCTTGAGTGGGACTTAAGTTATTGCTTTTTATTGAAGAGGGTGGAATTCGCGATGTCGAAGCAGCGATTGAGAATAGCCTCCGTCGGAAAACAAAATGAATTGGAGGAAAGTTGTAGGACGTAAGCGAGCACAAGGATTATGCACTAATTATTTAAGACAATGCAATTTTTTCCAAATTTCTTAATTAATTTCACAGTTACACGATAGAATTCAGCTGAAATATTTATGACCTAAATATTCTAGGTGAACCGACAAGAAAGGCGCCGTTTTAGTCGTAAAGGTATACTTTTCAATATTTTACGTGAAATAGAATGTAAAATTTCATCATGAACATGCAAATTTTATTTTATATACGAAACAAACGTTGTGAACTCAAGAAGAAACATAGACCGAAATACGTTACCGCTTCCCAATCTGTAGGATGAGATATATTTTACTTCCCCGAGGGTTTTTCTGTATTATCCCTTTTGAGAGGTTTGAGAGTTAATCTTTTTTACCGCATCGGTGATGGGCTGATGAGTTAGGATTTATCCACCTAGAGCCGCACACAGTCATCCGGTTGCAAAAATTGAGTTACCTCACCTCATCTCGGGAGGAAATTCAAAGAACATCATCGGGGCTTGAGAGGCTAATGAGAAATTAATAATGATAGCAACCGAATTATAATTAGCAAAAGAATCTCATCCATACATTAAAAATGTCCTCAGTTCCGTTTTAATGTCGAACGGAATAACAAGTTTTAGGTGACAAATAAATTGGGTTGCACGGCGAACTTTCTCTGAGGTCACGTTATTCTTAAACAATTTTTGTTAAGTTTCGGTTTCTTTAAACTTATTAAAAGGTGATTTGCATTCGAAATAAAGATACAAAGAATAACTGAGGAAAATACAGCATTTTATATTGGATTGGAATAGAACGTTAGCAGTTTTAAAAATGATCACTGGTAAAAAACACAACCATTCATTCAATATCCCCTTCTTGACTTAGTTTCGATATAATTCATCTATAAATATAAAGTAGAGTGTGTGTGTGTGCATGTGTGTATGTTCGCTAAATACTTGCAAAAGTCGCAGAACTTCGAGCAAAAGTCGAGGGCGAAATTTTCTACATTATTAAACGTCGACCCCGCGGAGAGTATAGGCTACTTTTTATTTCCCTAAAGACCACGGTTCAAACCCAGACGGGTCAAAACCTTTTCAGCGTAAAGGTATTTTTTTCGTTACTGGGTTCATTTATTTTTTCAAAATCAAATTAGAAATAATAGTCGTAGGAGGTCGAATTCAGCACAAAAGAAAGAGAATAGAATATGGATTCTTATTTTGGTCGTGGAATATCATTTGCGATTCGAAATTGCGCACATCTTAGTAAAATACGTGAATATTTTATCGAAAATTTTACGTCGTAAACATCCCAACCCCCTGACGATTAAGGTGATTTTTGAGTCCCCATCTCATGTATTTATCCGCAAGAACACATTGAGAAAACATGCATGCTTCAATATTATGTTAAGAATAAGTGATGGATTATATGAAGAGGGAGAAATTTACGGAGATATTAGTAACTGCAGCTATGGACGCTATACTGTGAAGAATCCAGTGTACAAACATACGAATGCCAGTATTTAAGAGAGATTTAAAATTTTATGGAAGCGTCTGTAGCAACCAAGTTTTATTTATATCAACGTAATTGTTTACTGACTATTTCGTGGGATAGATGGGTTCATAATAGTTTTTTATATGAAATTGCTTTCTCTCGATCAATACAACTGAGTGCGTTACAAAAACCTGGTAAGTTTCGGATGTTTTTAATATAATCTTCTGCATTACGTATTACAACTTATCAATTTACATTGATAAATATTTAGCGATTAACGAAAATAGATTTAGTGAATATTGTAAAGGCTTCCCAGATTCAGTGTTGGAGTTAAATGGCGATTTGTAAAGCTGTAGCAAATCTCCAACATCGTATCACTTGATCGAAAAGGTAAAGTAAGTTTATGTTTTGTTATACGCAGCATAAAAAAGTTATTCATTGTGGTTTTTTAAGTGCTTCCAATTCTTATACATTTACTGTCTTTCTGTTATAGGTGTTTAATCTTTGCTTCCGTTTTGGCATCGTGATCACATTAGTGTTATTTGATGAGCTCCATCTTTGTGTTACGCATTTTAGTATTGGGGTGTAAGTCTGCTCCATAATACACTTACTTTCTGCAAAGAATATTCTTCGTTGGTTTTCGAGTGATATATAATATATTTTTGTTATTTGTGTTTAATCATCGTTCCCGAGAACCAATTTTCCCTTTCAGAAAACTTCTCCTAAAAGATGCTTATTTGGTGCTTCTTATCCTAATGTGATCATCGAATATATTTTTATAATCTTTAAATGCTTTTGTCTTTTTCGAAGAAAGTGTTAATTCAAAGGATGAGATATTGAATCTTTAGGTGACTTTGTAGACTTAATTATAATTTTATTTACCCTGTCCATTGGTTTGGAAATAATTATAGTCTGGTATTAGCTATTTACCAAGAATTATGAGGCATGTGTTACGATCAAGACTGTAACAAAATATTTATCAATTTAAATTTCCCCGTTGAGAATCAACGAGCACTTCAGCTAGTAATGTTATAAAAGAGATGTTATACATAAATATATATTGATGGAATATTTGGCACTCAATAGGAAAGGCACTAAAGACTTACACTTAGTCGTTTTACCCGCCGCCAAGGCTCTATTTTCATAAATCATGATCTGCGAACATGATATTCATGCTTCTCATGACCGAATTACAATAAAGGATCTAATAAAGTGACTTAATTATTTAAGAAAGTGATTTAATAATAAATTGTAATAATAGATAATCCCTAAAAACATCATTTTATTTGAGATATACCCGAATCCTCACTTTCAAAATCCGCGCGTAAGTACTGCTGACGAAACGGGTCAGAGTCAATATGAATCGCTTTCGTCGAGGCGACTCGAACCCGTCCTTAAAAAACCCGTTTTGAGGACAGCACGGCCATGGGGGTCAAAACTACGCTTCTGCTGATCCCTAGTTTGCACCCTATCCGAGACACTGTCCCGGATTTGGTGTATTTCAAATGTATTGAAAAGTTAAATGGATGGCCGAAAACTTAATTTTAAAATACACCTTCTAATGTAGAATATTGATGATTCGATTCACTAATGCGAAAAATACATGGATCTGGAAAACGAGTCAACGACTTTTGTATATGATGAAATAGAATTTATATGTTCCAGCTTGACTTTGCAGATACTATTTATTATTTATTTATATTATTATTTATATATTTGTTTTATTTGGCAATAGTACCAGGTGGCAGCGGCCAAGGGAGATATAAGAGAGTGCGATCTGTATTGCGGCATTCTCCCGAGACCGGAGGGAAACCAATAATAATTGTTATAAAATCGGATATTATATCGCCTCTCTGTTAATATTGTTTTCCTACTCAATCATTTACTCTCTCAGTTTTGAACACAATACTTCAAATGGTCGAAGATTTCTTTGGTATCACAGATCATCGAATCAATCGAGAGCTCTTCATACCCCACCTTGCCTCATTCCCTCAATCGTTGCCCCGCCAGTCGGATTAATCGCATCTCAATTACGCCTTCGTTCTTCACGAAAGCGCATTTCGCGTGAGTCCAACTCAAAGTGTGGATCACATAAAAATGAAAGCGCCCTCAAAGCGAATGCATTCGATATAATTTCGGCTTCGCAGAATTTTCCTTTCGCATATATCTCCATTCATACTTGGCTGTCGATGATTGTCTTCATAAATTCATGAATTTTTCCCTCAATTAATAGCCAAAAGTGGCTGAAGACGATGTGATGTATGGAACTTGAAGAATATTTTTAGAGTGATTTTAGGGAAAAAAGATACCATTTATATCGAAGAATTGTTAGTTTTATGTATCGAGAAGAAAGGATTTTGCAAATGGTTTCAAAAGATATTTTTTCTAGAATAATAACAGAAACAATTTAGCTAAAAATAAAGAAGGGTGGTCATAGAAATGTTAAATAAATATTCCAAGAAATACAAACCCTATGTGTTCCCAGTTATGCTTCTCTGCGTCATTAAATTCGTCAAAACAAGAAGAACTGCAGAAGTCGAAAGATAGTCTTAGAATATTAAGGCATAATTATGTGCAGACAAATTCTTATTTTTAAGAAAAATATTAGGATAAACTTAATGATTGATAAAGAACTATCATAAATTACATACGTTAAAAAATCAATAATAAAGATCAAAAATCACTAGTATTCGGAAACCCTTCGCAATTTTTACCCACTTCTGTTCCGTTAAAACTCGTTTATCTAGAACTTATCATCTTAGAGAGATCTGACATTTCTTACCCTTATTTAGATTAATTGCCAGAAAAATGATACTGTTAATGTGTCTGAAAACCATAATTTAGACTCAATAAATTCTCAACATAAATTCACAACCAATAAATCTGATGGCAAAGTTAGCTTCAAGATCTCCTACTCCATAGTCAACGGCTGTCCTTTCTCATTTAAATAAAAGCTCTCAATAACCCTCATCAAAATAGTGCAGTTGAAATTGATTATAATCGTAACAATCAGCTCATGGTTTACGAATTGACATAATGTATATTTTGTTAGATCTTATAGTTATAATCATAGTTATTTTCAATTCCTATCCTGTTTTTAACGTCAGATGGCTCCAGCGGTTTTTGTAAGTCATTTTGTGGCTCTGAATATTTCACGATAATACGCTTAATCACATGCTGGAGGATCCATTCTATGTTAAATAAGGGTTACATTTAAAGATAATAGAATATTTAATCAATTTCCCTGGCCATGTGGCATTTTAATGTTTGCAACCAAATAAGCATTTCGCGAGCAAAATTGATTTAGGTTTGAGCAAAATCGATCTTTCTGATTTTATCAAATTAAATAATCCCTAAAAAGTAATGCCAGTTGTTAATCACGCAACACGGCCTCTATGTTTCACCCATTCGCAAATTCTGAGAACTTTGGATTAAAAATCAATCTTCTCCTCGTAAAGATTAAACAGGAATCGTTATCCGATTGCATCTGTTTGCTAAAATTTGAGAATTTAATGTCACGATACATTTTTTTCAGCGGTGGATCTGAATGCAAAGAATTGCCGTTTGCTATTTTTGAGACGCGTTGGAGGGGGACGCATACAATAAAGGGTGGAGGGAATATTGCTATTCCTGATGTTATTTTGACCACCTCCTAAATGGGCAGCGGTAGTTTGCTCATCTTATCTCTGTTAATAGGACCATTAGCATTTCATAATTAAAAACGGAGCGAAAGGGGGAAAGTGAGAGTGAGTTTTCGCATTATGCTCGAAAGTCAGAGGGGAATCAATGAATGTGCGAGGCATTTGGAGTGTATTGCGGAAACCAAATGACGAAATTCACGAACGTGAAAGATTGATGGGAGAAGCATTTGGTTAGCGCTCGATATAATAACGAGCTGAGACGTCTGCGAGTGGGAGGAGTCAAGTAATGAAATATTGCCCTCGGGAGCGAGTCCTTTATCTCCAGAAGATCGCTAAAAGCTTCCTCTTGTACGGATATATGGAATTAGGGAACGGCTGCCTTTATTGGATAAATAATATGTTAGATTCTCCATTAAGTTAGCGCTACCGAAAATTAAACCGTTGAAGTGATAATTCGGTGTATTGGGAAGAAGAAAAGAAAGGGTGACGCTTCTCTACGCGAGCTCGTTAATTAATTCCATATCAACACTCTCGGATAAAAATGGGGCACACAATTGTTTAAGAGCCGCAGCTCAGTTTCCCGAAATCGGGAAGTGCGCCGAATTGAAATTACCAATCGAGTTTTAATGAATTTTGAAAGTCGGCTTCAGAGCTATCTAACATTAATCTATTGGATCGGATGACATAAAATTCTAATAAAAAAATAAAAATAAAAAATAATTTTAAAATCTCAGCACTAAATTACTTTAATTTTAGGGTTAACATTTTTTTTAATCTTTCGAAATGTACTCACCAAAACTGCAACTATTTTGGACGCGTATTTGTTGTTCTACAACACAAATAATGGGAAGATTACGCATCTGCATCTGTTTAAACTTTATCGATGCCTCTGAAAGATCGATAGCTTCAAAAATTAGCTTTTCTTGGAATTCTTAATTCTGCGCTTTCATTACATCCACCAAAATGCCTTGTAATCAACCAGTGGCGAATGGCAGGGAGTGTAAAAACATCCCCAATTGCTATTTACTTACCTAATGCTCCCTGAGATTAACGTTTAGAATCCTACGTTCTCCGATCCCTTCAGCGATCATTTTCTTAAAATTCTAATCATTGTTTTTTATACTAGAAGACGTTATTCATAAATTATGTCAAAGTTAATAGCAATTACTTTTCTGCAAAAGATCACGGGTGATAAAATTGCCGATGGAGAGAGATATTTAAAAGTTCTTATGGATAAATTACTAAGGATTCTACCTAACGCCAAGTTTCAGCGAGAAGGCTATAATTTAAACCGACGATTCCCTCTCAAGCAGCAATAGGAGGACCATCGAGCTACCGGTTTTCCCTACACTAAATCCACACGTCGTCCACAATGATACGCAAGAAAAAAGCGTCCTTTCCGACACATTGGACAAAATGGCCAATGGAGAAGCAGAGGAGGGCGACAAAAAATAGTCTGCCAAAAGACAGCCCCATAATGCAAGCAGGCTACAATGAAATAAGATTAATTTTTATAGCTAGGGAAAGATTGGGAGGAGGAGAGAAGCATAAAAAACGGAAGAAAAATTGTTGGAGGTCAAATGAGTACTAGATAATAGAAGAATGCAAACGGGTATGAATAGGTATGGGAGAAGTGACAAAGTCGTTAGACATGAATAAAAGAAGGCTTAGGAAGACGATGCGAGTGGGCATTCGAGGTGGTTTAATATCAGAGCTTATCAGCGAACTGCCCTTATCAGAGCCAGTGTGCCAGTAAATACATATTTGATAATAGAATTGAGGCGATTATCATAAATCAGTGGAATTAAAAAATGGAAAGAAATATATATTTCGTTATTTCATTGTATTTAGAACGGAAAACAGGTTTGCAATAACTTTACATAAACAGGAATTTGCTCCATTGCATTATTTCTCGCCCTTAGCAAAACGGCTGCTGACAAGAAATCGCCCGGACGTTGTTCATTTCTTCGTACTTCATTTTCCGAACTAAATATTTCGTTGTAAAGCATTCATTTCGTTCCTAAGTTCCTAAACTGATTCTCGAGAAAATAATGCTGATATGAGAAATTAAAATCGTCGAGTGCATCGTCAGAGAGCTGAAGAATCATATAAAAGATTAACAAAGACCGTAGGACATGGGGAGTCGTGGAATTGCTTTGGGTGAGATGTGAAGAGTCGAAGGATAAAAACTAGAAAACGCATTCAAATAGAAGATGTATCCGTGTAGGTAACAGGAAAGATAAAATAAATGCGACGAATCTAATTAACAAAAAGGAAAAAGCGGGAGGATCGTCACCGTGTACTACAAACGATTGAGAAGTGTAGAAAAAAGGCGAGGGTTGACAGCAGAGAGGAAATGAAGATGGATCCTCTGGAAGAAGGAAAGATAGCGGAACAAGAAGGATAAATTAAACGGATAGAAGAATCGGTCTCCCAAAAAAGAGGGATGCGTTAAACCCATTAAACCGAAATGAGCCCTTCTCAGGTAGAGGGCCATTTTTTAGTGGCAGAAGGCGATCTGGATAAGGGCACGCAACTTCCGTACACAAGAGGTCGTTCATTTGCATAATTATCTGTGGGCAGGCATCGGACAGAGGAGCGGAAGTCCGTGTCAAAGCAACGGAGGGACGCAATCGGAGGTAATGCACGGCTCGAGAGCGTTTAATTTGACGTAAGCTCATTAATCACTTCAGCCATCAAACGATGAAAACTAGAATTCCATTCCCCTCAACTCTTCCCCCTCACCCCTTCTTCTCACCCCTTCCTCCTCATCTCTTCCTCGACTCCTCACCTCTCCCTGCATTCCTCACCCCTTCCTTTCGGTGGTGGAAACGAATTATTTAGACGATAACTTTGTTAACTGAGCCAAACCTTCGACTCGAAGTCCTTTGAAACATTTAGCTCTGTGACATATTTCAAAACCATAAAACGAAAGGACGCTCATAACAGGATGATAAACTATATAAATTTACGCAGGTAAATGTATTCTTTATAAACGCGAATAATAGCAGCTATATTCGCAATGAAATTGTAAAAAAAATAATTCAACTTATCTCTCTTTAAGTGTGCCAAGTGGAACCCCGTTGAATTCGAAGAGCGAAGATAACACATTTTATCCGTAATATATTGTTCTACTTCATGTGTTTTCTATCAGATAGAAGAATCGGTACAGAAATGTTTCGTCAACAGTATCTAATTTTGATTGCAATGAAATTTGAACTAAAGCAAAAATGATATAATCAATTGAAACGGCATTATATTACTTTAATTATAATATTATATATATACTATATATAATAGATATCACTTATGTCTACTTTAATTCGTCTTCGTATATCAATGAAACTAGCGATGTAAGTATTCACGCAAATCAAACATCATTATATTATTTTTGGCAGTTAGTAAATCGGCGTTCGCAAATAAATGACCTCATGTTTCCGCAGAGAATAATCTTAAAAATGCCCCCAAAATCCGGGATCATCTTATACGACAGATACAAATAATAGATTTCCAGATGCAAGAAAATATAATTCGTTTATTCAAAAAATTACGAATAAGACATTCCAGATAAATATAATATTCCGTATACGCCTTACAATATTGCTATCCAGATGACGATCCCTGATATAAACTAAATTCATAGTTCGTTGATAGTTTAGGGGTCGTCTTATAGGACATATATATGATGTATGCTAAAACTATAAAACTTAGTCGAAAATTTAGACCTCATCCAATGCGAAGGTCGTCTTATCTGCGGAAATTAGCGAGGGCGAAAAGACTCAATATATTCGCAGGACATTACTCACGCACTCAGGAATCGAATTCATTCAGTCGGGAACAAACTCAGGGATTCGACAGCAGTCGATGTAAACTGATTGATGGACGACATGTGTGCGGCAGACCTCGCTCTGAGGAGGTCCCGTTTCGAATGGTACGCGCCGACGGTGTCCCGATGGCTATCGACATTATGAAGCCCAGAAATTAACTCCCGAAATTCGAGCGCATCCATAACAAGTCATTTCGATGTTTCCAGCCCGAAATTCGCGAGAACGTAATTGAAATTCCTATTCGCAGATCCCTTAATTAAAAGCAAGTTGTTTTTATTAAAATAGAACCGGTTCTGTCGGAAAGAGAGGAAGTATCAGGTTGGCTTATCGCGAAAGATGGTCGCGAATCATTTTTATTCATAAATGGCATTAGTGTATTTTCGCGTGTTATTCGTCGCGCAAGACGGCGATAAAATATGAGAAGGGTTGTTTGCGTTAAATTCAATCCCATTTTGAGTAAATGCAAATGATATTTGTGAGCGACCACCGACGTAGAAGGTCGGTTGAGTTTCGAAACTTTAATTTGTTAGAAAATACGTCATTTGAAAACGGATGACAATGTAGTCCAAGATTTAAATAAAGTGACGAATACTCACTGAGTACATCAGTTGATTCTGTTTCGGCTTGAAGAATAAAATATCCTAAATACCACGCCTGAATTATGATACATAATTTCCCTATTAGTTACTTTAAAATCTTTTTATATTACATTACTTAACATGACGATCCGTATAGCAAAATATTCAGTTAGAACCGCTGTTTATTACTTTGTTGGTCTCTTATTATTTACATATCTTATTATTACAGCCGTTTTATGAGCCATCATTTAGAAATTGACCTCGCCTTCTGTATTTGACTTTAAATAGACCCAAAGTATCCTCTACTGAGGAAATGTCAGTAAACTCTGTTTATCTAATTCATCGATTAAATTCATTCCTTAGAACTCTAAACATTATTAAATTGCTACTGCCTGTAACTTAGAAATCAATTTTATTTAATCTTCGAACAAAAACGGTTCATTAATCATTCAACATCTCTGATGGCTTTTTCATCTTTCAGTCAGAGCTTATTAAATTGAGAAAAACTTGTCGCAAACCATTTGTATGCTGTTTGCTAGCAAACTCGTCCGGATGATTTTACAACACACTTTTAATCACGGCAAATGATCGCTCCAACACAAACAGCCTTTATCTCTGAGGAAAAACGAACAGGGCAATATGTCGTCAAAGAAGACCTATAGAAGAGAGAAACTCGAGCGATAAATTTGTTTAACCACATTGAGGCCATTCAGCACTGCTTACAAATCTCTCAAACTTCCTCCACACAACGCGTTCTCGAATAACGACTCGCTCTTTCGCTGTAAACAATTAACGGACTCACTAATGAGTCTTGGACGGACATGTAGGAGCTCGTTCTCTTCTTTTTTCCTCATTTATTCCTCTGGCCAAGAAAGAGTCTGCAAGTTTCCCCCTTTTCTCTATGAGGGCGTCGCTTTGCCTTCCTTCGAATTGGTGTCGACATTGAATGAGATCCCTTTTTTTCCCTTTCCCGTCGTTTGTCCCTTCGTTGTGCTGTCCTCTCTTACTCCATTTGTCTTGTTAACAATGATTTGTACGTTTCAAAAACATTTTCGTATCAGCGATTTTATTGTCTTGATCATTTTTCAGTCCACGAAATGTTAATTCACCCAGCATAGAATTAACGTAATCTGCGAACTTAATTTGTGCAGTGGATATTAATTGCACTTAGATTTATGCTTTTTCCTCAAACTTTAAATTCTTAGTTTCCTATTTAAAATGTTTTGCAAATGACGAATACAAGATTCAAAAGTAAATGGGAATGTTTTTATTTAACTATTTTTCGTGATCTCGATTTTGATATTAATGAAAGGTTGGAAACGAAAGTAGAATTAAATTTAATCGTCGACGACTTCCTTTTCTGGAACTCCGTACTTAAGATACATGGTGCAAATTGCCTTTAAATAAGTCCCGCAGGAAGAAAGAAAAGTTTATTTTTGCTTTTCTCCGTAAGCACAATTGTTAGCCCTGCCTCTGTCCAGAAGCATGAGCATCCGTATCGAAGATTGTACTCAGTAAACAAAGTCTCATGACTTCGATCTAATTTCTACTACAAATTCGAGTCTAAATTTTGGTTCGATTCGGTGTTCGATATAAAATAATTCATGAAGTTTTTATAATTTACAATTCAAGCATTAGAATGAATTCCATGTCAAACGGGAACAAAAATGTACAAGTTTTTAACCTGCTTCTAATATGAGCAATACTCATTTCGAAGCTATTTGAATGATTTGCTCACTGAGCATGAGGGATCAAATCATTCAAATAGTGTCGTGTGAAATGTCATATCTTAATTAGAAAGACGGTAAAGGTGTTTTCTGGAAAAGGTTGGCACTGGATCTCTCGGAGACTTTTGTGGTGCTCGTGGGGAAAACAGCGGGATAAAGGAAAGAAAAGCCGTTCTCCTCCTCGAGTTGTTCTCCTCTATTTTTTTCTTATTTTCGTGAGAAAAGGCGGTTGGGGTGAATGGATTGGATAAATAAACCAATCAAACTGACAAGTGTCAGCCTCTTGAAATGCCCCTTTCAAAAAGGCGCGTGTCTCGAATTACATCTACTCCACGCCTTCCCCCTTTCACAGAGGCGTGGAACAGCGGCTGTGGAATTAATTGCGATGTTCAACTAATCAGTTAAGAACATTCTCCGCGGGCACATTAATCTCTGTTTTGTTTGTTTAACGCAAATTGTTTAATTTCTCGTCTCGGGAGAGGACTGATATCTCGATTTGATGTTTTAAGAAGATTGGTGATAATCAGTTAACGTAGGGGAGCCAATGAAAAGCATCAAAAAGAATTCAATATCTGCAACGAATTTAAGAAGGAAAACCATTTCATGTAAAACGTAATATTCTAATTAATTGAATATCAATTATGAATATTTTCAATGTGACCCCTACACATGTCCACACTTCAAGTAAATTGGGCTTGCTGCCGCCGAGGGCTGAATGCTCACAAATTTAAGTACTTTTTCATATAGACATATATTTTCACGCTCGATTATTGTTAAAATTTATTTCCAACATCAATAATTCAGGATTTAATAAAGGATATAACGGAAGAAGACGACTCAGAGAAGATTTGTTGAAACACTGAAAAAAGGATGCGGTTGAATAATGCCTTTTCTGATTATGAAATGCACATAATTTCTGCGAAATCCTGGAAATAGTATCTTAGATCTTATATAAGCGCATGAATAATTAAGTTTGTCTTACTTGACGACTTTCCCAACTTCATTTATTGAAAAAACCGTTATTATAGCAACAGATATTTTCCATCTGTCAAATATTTTTACTTTATTTACCTTTGAAATTTTTAAGTGGAATTTCATGGCCCTTATAAAATATGACATTCAGTTTTATACCATTTTAAATGCTTAGAAAACCCATATTTTGTCACCAGATGTTTTTCATGTGACATCTTTATGATTTTTTTTATATTCTCTTTATCTGAAGATGCATCTCATTTCCTCAAGTTTGGGACTAACGATGATACGGGCAGATAAGTGTAGGCTGTTTGGAAACTTTAAGGCCTGGCGAAGAAAAACATAGCGCGATGATTTTTGAAATATCTCCGTAAATGTCAGCAGTATAAACAAGATGTTTTGCATGAGGAACTTGTTTAGGTAATGATGAGTTACGCTTCTGAGTGGTTCTTGATAAGTAAGCGGCATCTGAATGAGGAGAAAAGTTCTCAGTAAATTAATGCGATTAATATCGCGATATGGTTTCCTTTTTAGCTCAATACAAAAAGATGCAATTTTTCGAGCTCTTCAAAATAGTTTTGGCTGCGATCTCTTCACTGTTTACTCGTAGAAACAGTTCGATGAGAGGAGAATAAAGGAAAGGAGTCGCAAATAAGCAAATCTGGGGAATATGGCGGATGAATTGATAACACAATTTAGGACATTGCATTTGCAGATATGCGAGCATTGTCCATGTGAAAGAGGGTCTTATTTAATCTAGATGCAATGACAATTATGAGGTGCCATCATTTCTGATCCCTTATTCAGTCTAGTTTATTACGCCCTACATCCCGTTAACAGAAATGAGATTGGCGCAGCATGGTAGGTTCTTATCCCCAGAAAGTGGACGACTTTGGTTCGAGTCCCTCTGGCGTACCTCAAGGCAGCGTAATTGGGCTTCTTCTTTTCCTGATTTATATCAACGACTTTAGTAACGAGATAGTTAGCAATGTGAGGATATTTGCGGATGACTCGGTTATATATAGGGAAATTACAAATGAGGAAGACCGAACATCTCTCTCAAACGATTTAGTCCTCATCCAAAGGTGGTGCGAAAAATTGGACCTCTTCTTTCCCTGATTTATATCAACGACTTTAGTAACGAGATAGTTAGCAATGTGAGGATATTTGCGGATGATTCGACTATATATAGGGAAATTACAAACGAGGAAGACCGAACATCTCTCTCAAACGATTTAGTCCTCATCCAAAGGTGGTGCGAAAAATGGGAATTAGATATTAACGTAGGTAAATGCTCCTTAGTTAATTTCTTCGAAAGGAAAAAAAATGCATCCGAATCATCCGTACAAAGTTAATGGAATTAATATAAAATTAGTAGATTCAGTTGAATATCTCGGGATCAACATTACCGATAACTTAAATTGGAGCACGCATATTCGAAAAATCTGCGGCAAAGCAAATAAAAGGCTTGGCTTTGTAAAGCGTATTGTCGTTAAATGCGATGAAAAGGTGAGAGAGCGATGTTATTTTACCTTGGTCAGGCCCCTTCTGGCATATGCGGCAAGTATATGGGATCCGGCGGATGAATCGCTTACCCGCGAACTCGAGAAAGTGCAGCGTAAAGCGGTTCGTTTTGTTGAGAAATGCTACGATAAAAAAACAAGCGTTACAAAAATGCTCTCAGATGTAGGTTGGGAATCCTTGAAAGAAAGGAGATTGGAAGCTAGGCTGCGATTGCTTAATAAATTCAGGGAAACTACATTTTCGGAAGATGCAATCGGTATCATGCAACCCCCCTGCTACGTCGCCGTCGGTCGATCCGATAATGACCGTAAGTTAAGAGAAATAGATGCTAGGACGAATCGTTTTAAAAATTCATTCTTTCCGCGAACGATACGCGGCAATAACTGAATAAGGAAGTAGTATAGATTCAACTGGTGTTTGCACCCCCTGCCACACGCCGAAAGGCGGCTTGTAGGATATTAATATACATCTACATCTACATCTACATTAATACCCTACAAGCCGCCTTTCGGCGTGTGGCAGGGGGTGTAAACACCAGTTGAATCTAAATTACTTCCTTATTCGATTATTGTCACGTATTGTTCGCGGAAAGAATGAATCTCTAAAACGATTCGTCCTAGCATCTATTTCTCTTAACTTACGGTCATTATCGGATCGACCGACGTAGCAGGGGGGTTGCATGATACCGATTGTATCTTTGGAAAATGTAGTTTCCCTGAATTTATTAAGCAATCGCAGCCTAGCTTCCAATCTCCTTTCTTTCTACTACAATCCTTTCGCTGCATAAAATCTCCAGTTATCTCCACATTCAGTTTCTCTATAGCTAGGATGTCAAACTGGCGGCTACTCGACGTGATTTTTCGTGGAACGAAATAATTGTTTAGGTAAAAAATACCATATCTATTATACATCATTGAACAAAAGCTAAATAAAGTTAAGTTAAGCTACATAAAGTACATTTATTACCTTACCAATAATCCAGCATTCTCACTTTAAAATGAAATTTTAAGAAAATTAGTAAGTGTAATGTGGCCCAGTTTATCTTACTAGTAACAATAAACGGCCCGTTGATTGACTGAGTTAGACACACCTGGTCTAAAGGAAGTCAGAAATGATTTGAGCTGAATTTTAAACGACTCTTCATTTAAAAGATCAAATATATATATATATATATATATAGATATAGATATAGATATAGATATAGATGTCCCGGTGATGTCTTTATTTTTTTCCTTCTGCTTATTCTTTTATTTATTTTTGTAGTTGTGATAAGATACTTAGCTTTTTCGAAAACGGTTAATGGTGAGAATCTACATTAAATGGTTCAAGTCGTTCATAAAATTACTCATGAAGGTGAGAATGTAGTTGATTACATAATATTTTTCAATAAGAATACCCATTTTTCAGAAACTACTGGTTAAATTTTCTATAATAATAAATTTGATCGAAGAAGCGTTAACTTGGTGGAACTCCGCAATCGGGATCATATGAAATGAAAGATGCAAATTCCACAAAACAAAAAAGTGATTTAAAAGATTTTGTTTAGTGGAATTTGCAGCTTTTATTTAATATGACCCCGATTTCTATAATAAAATCGTTGTAGGCTATGGGTAGTCATAAGCATTTTATTCGTATTTTTTTCAATCTCTCCAAACAATTATATAATAACAAAGATTGTTCTCATTTTTTCACTTTGGCGAAAAATAGCTAAGACTCACGAAAGTTAAGAAATACCCATTTTTCTATTTGTAGATGTTTATGCTTGTTTATATGAAATTGTCGAGATGAACTTCCATGTATTTTCATCTCAATTATAATTAATTCCTATTGGAATCCATTAATCACCCCTTAAAGACCTCTTTGATGAGAAAACCTTAACGCTAGACGTCGAGGCATTCTGACAATCTAATTCCAAGTGGTCCAGCTTCTCTCCGATAAAAGATCATCTTACCCCTTTTGCTCCCTGTGGAGACGTATAATGAGCCCACATGGCTCTTCATCGCCCCACTTTCATCAAAGGCCCTCAGTTATTTCTAATCGGACTCTGACAAAGGACTTCTCATCTTACCACGCTCTCGCCCCATCGTACCTCGCTCGAAAACCAAAGCCCAACGTACTTTGCTTTTGATTCATCGCTGGTTCGCAGTGCCATATGAAAATAAATTGCGATTAAGTTTTAACCGTACTCAGATTTTTATTTCACTAAACGTTTTAAACAAAAAAATAATATCCATGGCATCGTTAAAGACTGAGATGGTCACTATGTTTCTTGAAACCAAAAATTATGAAGTGCGTTGATTTAAAAGTTTAGAGAATGTACGGGAAAAAGCGATAAATTTTGTTAGGAAGAAATAATATTCTTATTTATTCCATTTGAGGGATCATTTTTGGGCAAGTGACGCTCCATCCAAACAATCATTATTCTGAGAAAATAGACGCACACTTTAATTAAATATGCTTTTCTTCTTATCGAAGGTAGGAGATAATTATAAATACATTATAAAGGACAGCTCTATATATATATATATATATATATATATATATATATATATATATATATATATATATATATATATATATATCCCCTCCTCATCACCGCCACAGTTCATTGCCTCATCGGGGCGGAGGGGTGTTAACGGAGGTTGGAGGCGATGCATAGCCCAGGTTCAACCATGCTAAGAAGGCTTCAACAATAACTCCGGCCAAATAATGAAAGTGGCATTCACCAACCGGCAGTAGGACAGTCTGGTGAATTATTGTCCTAACCCCCCCAAATATAAGTACAATTTTCATGATGAGCTTCTTTAATGGAAATTTATCCGGACGTAAAAGCACCACCCATTCGGATGTCCGGGAGGTGGTGGCATTGAAGAGGTCCATCATGAAGAAAAGAATTACACATTCTGAAGTCAGAAATGCCAATGGTTTTGAAGAGGAAGGTCTTCAACCAATGCATTTTACCTGTCTTGACCTATGGAAGTGAAACTTGGGTGTTAAATGCTGCAATAACCCAGAGACTTCAGACAACACAAAGGAGCATGGAGCGCTGCATGCTGGGAATCACAAGAAGAGACAGGAAACGAAACACTTGGGTGAGAATGATGACTGGAGTTACAGACATAATAGATAAGGTAAGATCACTGAAATGGAGGTGGGCCGGCCATATTGCGAGAAGAAACGACAACCGTTGGACATCTGCAGTTCTCAACTGGATACCAAGAGATGTGAAGAGACCAAGAAGACGACCTATGGACAGGTGGAACAGAGACATCATCAAGTACTTAGGTGTAACGTGGCAACGAGAAGCTCAGGACAGAGAAAATTGGAAAGTACTTGGGGAGGCCTACATCCGACGTCGGATTGAAAATGGCTGATGATGATGATGATATATATATATATATATATATATATATATATATATATATATATATATATATATATATATATATATATATATATATATATATATATATACATATATGTATATATATATCACAATAATGATTAGCATTTATATTTCGGACATATATGCGTATATTTATCAAATTGTTGCACTCATCCAAATTAAATATAATATCTAAGGAAATCGGCTCGTGTTATTCCATCATATTTGTATAAATCACTTCTTAATGCTAAGAAATGTATACATATAAAGTTTTCCATTCACTTTGATAGGGTTGAAAGCCTATCAGAAATAAAATTCACAGAAAGAAATATAGACAACATAATCTATAAAATGGCAAATCGGCAGAAATAATTGCTCTTTATACTTATTTGGACGGGTAGCTTTCATGAAAAGAATTTAAACTTTTTTATGCAATTCCAAACATTTCTTCTTCACCCCTCTATTCTCCGCCGGTTTCTTATTCCACTTTCTTTAATCCTTCCCATTTTCCACTTCTTCTCCCATCTTTTCTCTTTAAACCCGACTCTTCAAATCTTCTTATCCTCCCCTCTTTCTTCCCCACAAAACACTTCTAATCCTTCTATCTTTCATCTTCTCTCTCCTTATACACTGCCAAGGACAGTGTTACTCGAAGAGTTATTGTGTTTCACTAGCGTGGACATGTTCCATTTCTAGCACTCCGGCTCAGTGAGGAAAGCAAAGGCAAACTACCTCACTCCTCATCTTAGTAAGCCTCATCCTCTTACTAGCTCTTAATAGATAATGTCAGAGGGGCTGAAGCACCAAACCGACCTTTGGGCTGAATATTTTACAAACATTAATATTTTAACTTTTCCTTGAACCTGAAGTGCCAAGCGTATCGAGTTCAGAATAACCAGTTTTCTCCTTTGAGTGAAAAGCTGTCGTCGACTAAAAATTCGACTTGGTTACAGTGCTATTATCTAAAGAATGGACTTCAATTTTTAAATAGCGTAATGATTTTACAAATACAGTGGTACCTTGGTTAACGACGGCCTTAGTTAACGACGGACTTGGTTAACGACCAGTTGCTGTAACCAAAATATTTCTTGGGTAGCGACGTAGGATTTGGCTTACGACGCCTCGTCGATTGCTCTTTCCGGAGTTTCACGTGTCTTAGCACGTCTATTTATAATCACTACATTATAAACTAATATTTGGTGTAAGTTACGATGTTACATCATAAAAAACATACTGAATAGCAGCTAGCGGAGAGAATTAAAAATAGTTCAATGCCAAATTGTAGCTGATTCACATGTTGTGAATTCACATCATGTTGTCTCGCCGGAGTTAAATCGGTAAATATTATAAGTTTTGCTTCCATTAACTGGGGTGCGTCCTCGACGCCGGGAAATACGGTAATCCATAACCATTATTATAACTGTGGAAAATCGCGCCTTGGATAACGACGGTTTTGGTTAACGACGATTATCCTGGAACGGATTAGCGTCGTTAACCAAGGTACCACTGTACTTATCGTCTTTTTATCAACATAAACTATCATAATAGTATTTTATGCTCGTTCTTTGATTTATCCACAACATTACGGAATTCTACCATTCAATTAAAATTAAACTTATTTTAAAGCTGACAAATAATCCCAACGACATACATATATGTATATAGATTTATGAATCCAGCATTCAAAATATTTCCACACAGAATAATTTAAATATGTTCACGAAATCACGTAACTTGTTGATTATCGCAAGAACGTTCTGCTTATCAGCGTGGCATTCCTTTCAAACCAAGAAACATGCGGTAATATTCGAATGGAACCGCACTGTCCTCCGTCTCGTGTTTCCTCCACCCAATTAGCCCACAAGAAAGGGCCTTCGAAGAGTGGACATTTCTCATTTTTCTCCAGAGAGGCGTTTAAGGAACTGAACGTTTTCTTTTTTGTTCCTGCGAAAGCGCTTTCACGCCTTCCTTTTTTCTCGCGTGCGTCCGCAGAGCATGTGTTCCTTTCGTGGGCCTCCGAAAATGCCCTCGTTCCCTCACAATTTCTGTCGTCGCGTGTCTTCGAATGTGCACACGATTCGGCCGATGCTCTCACTCATAAGCATTTCGGCACTTTCCGTGTGGTTGCTTTTAAGTGCAAAGGTAAGTAAGCCTCTCTTCAAGGAAAGAGTTAACGATTTTAAATATAGAGCATATATACTCACATCTTTAGAGAGTTGTTTTTCCTTAACTTTCTGTCGCGTTTATCGTTAAGGAGTATTTATAAAACTTATGATTAGTATGATGAAGAAATTTGGTATAATCACTAACTCTAACGTCCTGTCTCCAAGTTGTTTCGAGAAATTTGGACTTCCACTGGAATGGAACCAACGAGCGATATTTTCGACAATCGAGGTTTTTTCATGCCATTTGACATTATTCCTCAGGATTCAAGAGTTTAATTTTGAAAATTGCATCAAATATGGCGTTATTTCTCCAACTTCAATATATTATTTAATTGAATTAACAGAAAGATGGATTTTTAAGGTTGAATTCAAACTATATTCAGTTACATCGTGCGCAGTCTTTGGTATAACATTCTTGAACCTCAACAAAGAATTTTGTTTCTGATTTTAATAATTTTATGCAGATGACCCAAAGGTCAAAGAACAATGACAAGGACTTGAGAGATTTTGATTACAAGAAATTTCAGAAGACCAAAAACCAATTCACATTGTGGCAATAGTTAGATATACAACTGAAAATTCAACGATATAGGAAAACGAATTTAACGAGTATAAGTAAGAGAAAGGGGCCTTAAGGTTGATTTCCTCTTTTCATTGCTTTATTTCCACTTCCAAACACTTCTTCCCCTTTGATGTTTAGATTAGGGAAGGGCTTTCAACAGGGACCCGCTGTGAGGTCGTAATAAAGTGCCTGCAGGTGGCACTAGTAAAGTCCTCGGAATGGACAAGAGATGACTTAACTTAGAGCGTTAATTCAGGTTTTATACCGAAAATCGAATTGAATGATTTAGTCACGTCCGTAAAAAAACACACTGTCCCTGCGAACACTAATTTGACGATCAATATTCCATATCGTGTACCAATAATTCCGAAACTATGTTCTGCGACAAGTCGCCGATGGTAATGTACAGTGACATTATATTCCAATTTGGCATTGCTATGCAAGTAATTTCATTCCAAGAATTAAAAAAAATCGTAAAGTAATATGTAATGAAAGTAGTGAAATTTCCAGAGTAATATCACTATCTCTGTTTTCTTCATCCAATTTGATTCTAGACTGAAATATGATTGCGTGCGATTTAATATGAAAACAATCAGGAAAGGTGAATTTTATTATTATTCTAATATTTGTTTAGCTTTCTAATCTTACAAATTCCCTTTTAACTCTCTAGTGAGTGCGCCCGCGGCAAAAAGCCGTGCATTTTAGTCTCTGGGTTGCCCTTTCGGTATCGGAAGTGCCTGTTATTCGTGGTATGCATTCTTAAAGATGGGAGACACTAAGACTTGCGGATAAATCTTTCTCGTAACGCTTCAGTTGCTGTTTCACTCTGAAAAGTGTGTAATGCAACTTTTCCGCCTGCGCGCCCAGTCATGTGAGTGATAGTTTTCGTTTTCTTCGGGTTAATTATTATTTCTCACGCGCATTTTTCTGTTGTCACAAAATCATTGTTGGAGTTTGTTTTTTTCTTTATGGAATTCGCCAATTTCATATAACAATCATTTTGTATATTATGCGATTCGGTAATGATTAGGGCGAAAAAATGGACGTAAATTTTGTTATTTCGATAGACAATAAAAGGTGCAATTTAAATTTCTTAATCGGCTTTCTTGTGAGCCAACTGCTTTGTCGTTGAGTAAATAAATACAATTTTAATTCGTGGTAAAAAAACCAGTGGCTCGCAAACTTTTGGGTGTGAATTATACTAGCACAGCTGAGTGTTAAAGGAGGACGTAAGCAAACATTTCCAAATGAGGATCAGAACCCGGGACCTTGGCGTTACAAGGCTAACTATAGTGTGTGCCAAGTCCTACGCCGCGGCGCAGGACGGCGCGCCTTCGAGAAAAAACGTCAGCGTATTCTTGTCATTACGTTAATGGGTTCAATAGATTGTGCCTTGCTTTTGTCAACGGAATTAGATATACTGCTTATTTTCTGGGGTTTTTGCTTAGTTTCCCAGTATCAACATAAAATAACATCGCGTTTAGCAAAAGAGATTGGGTTTAACATGGATAAAGGAAACATAATGGTTTAACGGAATGTTTTTCGTATTTACTCTCTAATTTGAATTGTAGTGGAGCCATATTATGTTAATTAACAAGAACTATTATTGTTTATGAATTCTGTTTATCATCAGAAAAATCATCACTTAAAAGATATTTTATATCTCACATTGAGTAGTTTGTATTGCTCAAAATAATCAAATAGTTCGAAGGTGTTAATCTCTAAAATAAAATTGACAGATATTTTAAATAAATTGTCTGATTGATTCTAACCCACTCTTTTTCTTTCTAGGGGATCCAATTTAATAATTATTCATTGGTTTTGATCGAAGGACATTAGAGGAAAAGCGCTGTAGTCACTAGGACGTAAATAAACCGTGAGTAACGTTTGCATTTTTTTCCTTCAAATTTACACCATTACAGAATTTCCCCTTTTTCATTTTCATTGCCTTCCAACATATTAAATGTTTCACGCTTATATCACAGGCACAAAATGGTTGCACATTACATCTGAATTATATCGAAATTCTCCGAATTTCTCACTGCTTTTTGACTAAAGAATACTTGATAAATTCAAGAGCAAATTAAGGAGTAGATCTCAAATTAAATGACTTACTTTAAGTAATATTCGACTCACTAATTCTCATATCTAGATTGAGAGCTTGTGCTAAAATTCTGTTTAATTTAAAAACTCTAGTCCGATATTTTTCCAGGTTATGGTCTGAGAACCCGCATTAGAATGTAAGAATGTAGTTTTTCAATATCTCGTGTATTTATTTGGTATCCGTGCTGCATTGACTGATATTTGAAATTTTGAGTAAGACACTGCGTATTTCTCATACCTTGGGACTCGCAGATCCGCGAAACGGGGTCACTTGTTTGACTGGGATAGAGAGATTTCCATTTGACCACACTTCTGTAGGAGTTTGTATTTCAAAACTTGCCGCAGATTCGGCACACTTGACTTCAATCGCGAATAAAAATCGAGGTATTTCAATGAGTAGGTAATTCTATGCGAGATAGGAAGATGTCGGTCAATGATGACTCATCAGCTTAGCCTTCTGTAATCACCTAAAATTTCAAATATCTCCAAGTCGATTGCAGTGGAAGATTAGCATCTTTGACATCGGATGGGTTTATTTATTCGATGACAATATTCGAACATAATCGGAGTGCAAGGGAATATTTCGGACAGGTGATGAGCCCATTGTTTATGGGGAGTATAAAACGCATTGTGCAGACTCAAACTAATAGGCGAAATCGGGCATTTTATTCGTGGACATTTTAGGGAGGAGGCTTAAATCGCGTCCATTATTGCGTGACATTCAAGCTGCAGCGGCCGAGTGAAAAGAGGGACAGATGATGCGGGAAAGGGGTG
Organism: Sympetrum striolatum; assembly: GCA_947579665.1. NCBI lineage: Eukaryota > Metazoa > Arthropoda > Insecta > Odonata > Libellulidae > Sympetrum > Sympetrum striolatum. Next base: position 106,471,319 of record OX388343.1, on the reverse strand, counting down.
TGCGGTCGGAGTCAACCGTGATTGATTATTCCGCATCTTGGCATATGCCTCGTTTTATGGCACAATTGAGAGTGTCCTCCTCGTAATGATGAGAATCGGACAGACCACTGTGAACCTCTTAAGTAAAACAGTGCTCAATTTTCCATTATTCCTTAGGCAGCTAAGTGCCCACTTGTTTACGTTTTTCGTTGGAATGCAAATACTGAATCCATTTCCGTATTTCCTTCTATTCAAAATAGATGTATGTATGTGACTTCAGTAAATTCATTAAAAACTATGTACAAATATGATTATTAATTTATTTAACCGCCGAAACCATATATAGCTATGTATATATAATCACGAATTTCTAACCAGACTAATCACAAAAGCTACACGTAAATTTGTTGATGCAGTCATTATCCTTTTACTAGGACTTCACTAGCTTTGATACTTGCTTCAACGCAAATATACAGATTTCTAAATATGCGGCGAAAACAATGCGTCAAATATCTGAGACTAATTTTCGTAGATTTTCTTAATACTACTACACTACGCTACAATTACGGAAAGGTTACTCAAGACAGGTACTTGATCTATTGAGCCATTGAAATAAGTAATAGATACTGTGAAGATTCCCATAAGTTGCTTTAAGCAGCATCCATTTAGTTATCTAATAGTACAAATGATTCCCCTTTCATTTGGAATCATCATTATCGGCCATTTTCAATCAGACGTTGGATCTAGGCCCTCCAAGTACATCCCAATTTCCTCTGTTACGAGCTTCTGATTGCTGCGTTACGCCTAAGCGACTGTTCCATATATCCTTCGCAAACATGCAAAAAGGTAAATCGCTCGACCTATTTGACGCTTTCTTTGTCTTTTTCATGCGATAAGTTCCGCCCTCGTATTCCGTTCCTGGTGTTTGCCCACTTCCTCGAAATCCAGTTGTGTTTGCCACCGGGGACGGCTTACTGCGTGGGCGTCTATTAGATTTAATATGTTATGCAGCTCATTTTGACTCCGGACAAAGAGATTAATGAAAATTATCTCACCGCATCACATTTCAAATTCCTTTTAAATTCCTCGAAACACTGTGTCAAAATCCTACCGAATTAAGCTCATTTGGCTACTTCTTAAGATCCAAGTGATCAGATTCACGGAAAATGACGAAAGCTGAAAAAAAAAAAATATTCGTCACCAATGTCTTTCTGCAGTAATCTCGTAGTCTTGAGATCGATTCCAGGTCAGGATTGATTTGTTTTGAGCTTCATTTCATTTTAAATAAACAAAAAATGACTCGAAAAGATCAACGGACCCCTAATGCCAGGAATTAAGAGGGTTCTTATTATTTTGAATAACAGAAAGGGAAGTTAAACAATAGAAATGCCATCCAAGGGAATTGGCCATTGTTCAATGGCGTTTGTCCTCCAGAATAAAAGCGTGCATTTAAAATTTGGAGTTTCACGTGACCAGTCGTCATGAAAACGCCGGTTGAGGAATCATTATGCGAACTATTATTCAAGAAACGGAAGCGAACGACGGAGGACGCTAAATTATCAGCAGAAAAGAACTGCTTACGAGTCTATCGAATTCATGTCTACAAAAGCAGTTACGATCACGAGTCACGTTTGTTTATTATCGTATATTTCTCGCTCAGGAGACACTCTGATTGACGAATCGAGCGATTCTTTGGAGAGAAAGTTTTGTTGAAAGCATCAAATTTATGCTCATACAAGAAGTAAAAAAAAGTGACTTGGCTGGGACTCAAACCCAGGTTTTGCACGCTTTCTCGTTTCCATCATTTTTCAAAATTATGATTTTATTTATCGTAAAAAATATCAATAATTGCGCCCGTGAAGTACGTTTCTCGTCAACCAATAATTCATAACATTTATTTGTAAGAAAATTATGTTTAGACAAAGATAAAAAACTACAATTAGAGGGCGTACTGTGCAGAATTTAGATTCCCACATGTTGTCTTTATTATTGATTAGAGTAGCAGACTTACGTTGCTGTCAAAACTAAAAAGCCAATGACAAAGTGAAATCAAAATATGAGGGCATTTAATTTGACATTTTTTAATGATTCAGGGAATGCTTTTTGTTTAATTAATGGTTAAAGGAGAGTATGCGCCATTCTATCTTATGATAATTTTGTGATGTTTGCAAATATCTAATTAAATTAGAATTGAGTGGACCAAATAATATTGATGGAGGAATTGTTTACGTCAGAAACATTGCGAATTTTGATCATACCGTTGCGTCTTCTGAATTCTACGAAGGACGATATTTTCTGAAATCCTTAAGCGATGAGATATTATGTGAACATTTTTTAAATCATTAATTTCTTCGCAGCTGCATTAAAATGTAATTTTTGAAAAAACCATAGAAATGCATTGTGAATCATTCCTCTTTGCTGTTTTTTTACGGACTAAATTGAGCGTTTTTGGCGGCATCGTGGTTTGAGTAAAAAGAGGAGAAATGATGACAAAGCCTCCTTTTAGGCTGATGAAAATCGCCCCAGCGAATCGGAGAACCAATTAATGTCCGGTCATTAATTTTAACTGTGATAGATTTACTGCGCCAAATTCGGCGAAGATCGACGATCAGTTTTGCGGACGCATCCCAAATGGCTTTCATTTATAACCGATTGCGTTTTTTGGTTTGAATCTACTTTTCGCATATCTTTTGCACTGCGGGTTATTAACACGCCAGGGAAATTGGGTTAATGTGTTTTATCGCCGGTGAATGTGGAAGAAGCCTAGAGTCTGTGCCTTTATTATCAATTTAAATAATGCACATTTCCCCGAAAGCGCGGCGTTTAATTCCGTTTATGAAAAAGGAAAGCGCTGCTTAGCGCTTTAACGAGGAAGCGATTTAATTGCTGTATCATTTGGTAGCTTTCATCCGGAAATTGCGGTCGTCGTCCGCTTTCGGTAATTTGAATATTAACTTCACTTAATAGAGAATTAGCACAAACACCCTCTCTCTATCTTCCCCTCGCTTAAAAATTATGCACGGACTGATCAAACTGCGCTTCCAATATTCTTATATGTTTCAGCGGTTGTGATTAGCATTCATTGGATCTGCACTTCATCATCCGCATTCATCCATCCCACATGTATTTATTCACGATTGACGTATTTACAGCATATATATGCTTATTATTATTTTACAATAAAAATGTTATATTATTGGAGATTGCGTATGATTTCGTGAGCATAATTTACATTTATTCTTTCGTGCGTTTACGAAATAATGTGAAAAGTATCCTTTCTCAGTATTTTATGCAATTTTGTTAGTAAATAATATATATTTTCCCTTAAGTGAAGAGTCCTGTCTGATATCTAAATGTTCAACGATGCATAACTTTGCTCATTGCTCCTTTTGAATCTCCTTATAACCTCTGAGATGTGCATCTTTCCTGAGCTCGGTGGCTATTTTCTATTATTTATTCGCTCAAATTTTACTCGATTTCACCTCTTCACTACCGTTCTCACGATAAAAATATGATTTTCTCAGAGAACAAGCTTTTCATAGTTCATTGTATTATTTCCATTATCTCGTCCAATTCTCATTTCTGTGTCGCAATCTCCAAGCGCTTTTTTATTGTATTCCATCTTCTAAACATTTATTGTGCTCTTAGACTTCAAGCATCATTGACTTAAAATACGTTGTATGAGTCGTAGGAAAAAGGACTTAAAGTGCTATAATTGCTCCGAGATGCAAAGAAGCAAGCGTAAATAAATGAATGTTCGTTGTGTCCACCGATATTAGAGATAATGCATTTCGTCATTATTCACATTATAGGAAATATTCTGACTGCGAAAAGCGGAGACGTGCAGTTCTGACTCCTATTAGTAGAATCGACAACTTTTCACGAAATCACAAAAAACTGTAGATATATTCGTTTTAAGTAATTTCTTTTATGGAATTCCTCACTTTTTTAAGTACCGCGTTGAGGTATTACTCCTACTGAGCAGTTTTGGCTGCTGTCTGGAACGACTGAATCGCTGGGGACGCAACCGTAAGCATGTTTAATCGAATACGTAATAAACATAGCTTCAAGGAGGTATTTAACCTTAACCGTGCCGAGTATTTAGATTTACTTCGCTTCGTCCAAATGCCCGCAGTATGATCAACATCCTCCTGGAAAATAATAGTGACATTTTTGAAACCCAAGCGGCTCCATTAATATTTATTCAAACCAGTATCGCTCCAAATACCACAGATGTACATTTGGAAGGCCATCTCAGCCAGAGAGCTGTTTAAGTGCCGTCATAAAAAATCCTCGGCTACTTAATCGCGAACGCAGTAAATGGCTCCGTTTCGCCCGATGACCATACCCTTCCATCAATCGGTCCCAATGACCAGCTTTTTGTTGTTGCGGGTCAGACCATAATGGCGCTGGTGATTGATTCACTGTCACGCCCCTCGGACTCTTACTTATTTTTTATCCTCCTCTTTTTAGAGTGCCATCCCAAATGGCTCATCAATTACCTCTTTCAGGAGAGGCTTTAAAACGCTTTCATTATGACAAAATCTCGCGTCTTAAATAGAACGGTCTGCTTCCGAGCGATTCAGCTACTTCATCATGCGACGACGTGATCGCTTCACCGTGACGATTGTCTCTGTTCGCTTGACCGTCGGAACCGCTTTCTCCCGCTTTATTTATTTCAAGAGCCCCTCCGAGGACCCGAATTTTTTAGCTACCAAATGCCACAATGCCCCTCCGCGCCATAAGGCATACGACTCACTCTGTTAACTCCAACCCCAGAAGTCGCTGGTGGTGCGTACCCATCCCCTTCGAAAGGGGATGTTGTCTGAGGGGAGGTCTTTTTGCAGAGGGGTTACTCTCCCCCATTCGATTCGGGTCGTTTGCTTCATTACGCCACCGCATCAATCGTTGGGATGGTCCTATTCATCCCAACCCATTAGCGGCGTCCCCACACCTAACTCGATGGATAAAAAACAGCGCAGTGTTTAAATCCGCGGGGGGTTAATCCCAGAGGCCGTTGCGGTCCGCCGTCGAGGGATCCATGATTTTTAATTCGCCATTATGGAGTGATTTGGTTTGTGAGCGCTTATGTGTTTTTTCGACGCCCGATGAGTCGAAAGGCTCCCTGAATGTTTTTTTAGGCGGTGAAGAAACTTTGGAAAAAAATATTATCCGAGAGAGGGTAATGATAATCAATGGGAGTATTAATTTGTAATTTGCGTCACGCCCAGATATTTCAGCCGCTCTTTATGGGCGAAGGCGTTCATCGCCGAGAATTTCAAAAGGAAGGGGATTTTACTGCCGTTTTTCCAGAGTACTTGCGCTTTGGTTTTTGTTTGCTGTTTTGTAAAATTGAATGTCTGTTTTACCCTGTGACCCTTGGTTATGATAGTGCAACTTTTAATGGTAAGTTTCTAGTGTAATGATTTCGGAAATAAAATATAGTACCAAATAAAAAATATTTCTGTTCTTCAACATCTGTTGTTAATCAGACTTATACAATTTAAGTATAAAATAAAGTATTGCCATATATTTACTAATGATTGAATAATTAATGATATAATCCATCGCATACTATACTTAAAAGGAAATTTGCCTTAAAAATGATCTTTGTTTTATTTAATGTTAATAAATTGTAGAATTTAATATCTGTGGGTACATGCAATTCAAGAAAGCAATAAATATCAACGATGATTCGTTTAAATAAATGTGTGTAAATGTGAGGGTTATAAAAGTATTAAAACTTATGTTACAAACATTATTATCCTTTAAATTTGTTTAAAGATACTTTATACTTCACTTAATGTATATTACCCGCGATGATCGGAAATTAACTAGAGAAAAATAATATCCGATTTAAATATGAATGTATGAAATCTTAATATGCGAAGGTGTTACCTCGTGGAAGGCCATCGCAAAGAATAATTTCATACAATCCCACAGTAATATATGCCACTTGGTTTAGGGAGGCCTAATTTCAGAGTGAAAATTACAAAAAATTTAACGTTCTTAAAATATCTTCTTTTTCAACCTCATCTCGCACTTTTCTCAGAGTGATATTTTCCCGTATAATTTAGATTTTTCTAGCGATAATAATTGAATATCAACACAATTCAAATCTGTTTGCTCATTTAAATAAATTAGTCGAATTTCCATACAGTTCTGAGATAAATGTATGACACATAAATGATGAAAATGTTCAAATTCATAGGAAAATATGCTTGTTTCTCTCATGGGATCTAAAGGGTGAGGGCATCCCACTCTAATCCCCATTTCATCCTCGTATTTCCAGAGCACCTTCGTCTACTCGCTGACTAATCTTAGTGACCATGCAAATGGAAACTCACTCGAAATAGCAGTGAGAACAGAAGCCCTTTTCGTGCACACCATGTATGAATTCACGAATTATCCCGTTTACTACTGCGCACCCAAGTATGTCTCTTAAATGCCTCTCTGGTCACGCTAAAGCGCATTCGTATAAATCTCGTCATAGAATGGATCTTTTGACCGAAAATTGTTTTTCAGCCTTTTGTTTACATCGTGAAAATACTATAATCGCGTGAGAGATGTGCCTTGATCACTCCAAGCCAGAGTCCAGAATCTCGGTGGTCTGTATCCTTGGCCTCTCTGAGACCATAAAACTGATGCTCGGAATCAACCCTTTCCCAACTGAATTCCTCGTTTACTTCGATTCAGGAGAGTGGCGGTTGAGAGGGTACACTTCCAGGAAAAAGAATTAAGTTAGAGCGGAAATCATAAGTTTTCTCGTCGCTGCAGACATATGTTTCCGCCGTGTGTTTTCTTTATGAATGTGATAAAAACCCTGACGAGTAGTATGGGTTCCAGTATAGATCGGAATCGCATTTCCCCTTAATGTTTCAATTTAGCTTTCCGTAGAACGGTTGGTGAACGTCGACTTATATCTAGTCTAAATGGATAGTAAGATTCTAAATGGCGAATTAGGATTTCAACATGAACCGAAGAATGTCGAAATATTTTGTGTTGTAATTCATCGTTTAATAAAATTCAAATTTTGATTATTGAAAAACCATGGAAAGGATTTTTGAAAGGATTTACCCCCAAAATATTTCAGAAACCTGATCATCTATTCAATTCCCACCTTGTTGGAATATAAGTACAAAATAAAAATACGGATAACAAATAAGGAAATATACGGTAAGTATAAAGGTTTCAATATGATAAAATGATATATTACGTAATAAATAATCAACTGATCTCATAACAAATAAACCTTTAATCATTTCCTTTCGGGGTACATTGCTTGTAAACACATTATGCAATAAAAAATCTCGTAGTTCAATATTAATATATTTAATATGGTATCATTAAGTAGGTAGGTATTCATATATTTAACAAATTACAACCGCACTACTCAAATGATATTTAAGGGAATTCCATCTATACATGTAACGAAATACGATAAAAGTTTCACGTAATATACGTAATTGTGAACAAGTTGACTCGATATTATTAACCTCAATTATTAATATGATATTCTTGTCATGCATTAGAGGCCACCATCATATTTAAATACACTTTATTCGTACAGACAATTATTATTTGCCGTTGATTCATTTGAAGTAGAATTAATGCCATGTATCATTCTTTTGAATTAGATCGGAAAAAATTCCTAAAAAGAAAGTTTTGCAGTTATTTCCCTAATTTTATCAAAAGGTTCCTCTCCCACTTCGATTGATTCCAGTGCAGTAGTTCGCATAAAAATGCCTTTCCAGATCAGAGGCTGAGATTCTTGAGGCGATTCAAAAGGAATGTCGCAAACTAGAAATACTTCAGCGGAGAATGCACCGCGAAAGTTGTCGCAGTGAGAGTGGTGTCTATGAAACGGCGTCAGAAGCCATTCAACGCCGTTCTTTCCAACTCCAACTTAAGCTGCGTGTTTTCGATCCTTGTCTAATGCGACCTATATTTTCGCATTACGAAAGTGCGACAGCAGAATTCCCTTCGCCGCTTTTTCTATTCGCACGGTGAATGTTGAATAGAATAAATCATTTTGCATGACTTTCAAAATTATGCTTACGAATTCAAAAATAGGCCTGACTTTGACCCTTTGAAATCTTAAATGTCCATTCTTGGAACCTTAATTAATCAGCATCATCAACAATAACTCAAAGATCTTACCTTCCCCAGTTTACCTCACTTAAGCCATTTTGAACCGCTTTAGGAACATATGAATTTATCTGTCGTAAATTACAATTGCGGTTGAACAGCAACCTAAATTTAAAGTTTAAAATAGTGAGAAGTTGATTCTCCTTAACATTCTAATGCGTTTTTTTATCATAAAATGATAAGTTTATATTGATTTTAAGTTCTCAAAAAATTCATTTTATTATGTAAGAATAATTACTACAATTACAGAAAAGATCCCAAAATTAAATATAACTGTGTAATGCACCTCGTGAATGTCCCGTAAGTGTAACAATTCCTGAATTTGGTACTAAAACCATCAGAAATCAAGCTGAAAAGTAAGGTTTAACTAATTATATTAACATTTACCTATATGTACAAACAGAACTACATCTGCTATTTATTTTAATCAATATAATTTACAATTTCGCTTATCATTCCAATGGTTAATGTTTAATATACATTTTTAACTCTTATTTCACTATACCATCCGTGACCACTTAAGTTGCAATAAATTAAAAATTGGTTCCAATAAATGTATAAATGAAATTAAAAAAGAACGGTAAACCATCACGCTTCTTTTTATTGCTATTTGTTTGCAAATAAATCCAAGCAAATAATAGCGATTGCAAATTGCCGAAAAGATGAAAAAACAGCGAAGTTGCGATTATATCAACCGCAGAACGTTCAACAATTGAAGCAAAACATTAGAGTTTTTCCGGTCGGATGAAACAAACGCTTCATCTCCACTCTTATTGCGCATTTAAACGAATGAACGATCAAAATATTTGGAAAATTGCGTGTAATCTTACAAGAAGAGAACAGAAACATGCAAAACACAGCCTTAAAGAATGGATTCTCCCAATTTGGACAGCTTATTAATGAAAAAATGAAAGCTTTGCTCCGTCAATGAGTTACAGGGCACGTTTTAAAATTAATCAATCTGATGAGCGATGTTTGTCTGATTACTTCGATGGATTATCGATTTTTATGAATGACATACAATATGTACCGTAAAAACAGTCCGCTACTATAATGTACTACCACTAGACTACTACTACTAATTACGCTACTAAATAGGCTATTGAATGTACAACTTATTCCATCTCAGGTATCTTTGATCTCTCTTGGAACATAAACAGCGCATGGATGTTTGTTCGTCGATTTTTGCATTATAAATACGTCATACTCCTCCCCTGTAAGTTGCCATTAACTGGCTTTTTATGAGGTTATGGAAACATTTGAATGACTATTGTCATCAGAACCACCGGCTCTTCATCGCTAATTAATCACTATGGAAGTGATGGACATCGGTGGAAAGCATCGTATATCCATCGATGAATTCAAAAACGTACCCATACTTTATATACTATATATACTTAAGTGTTTTCAATCATATTTTTGGAGCTTTTCGTAATGCAATTACACGATTTCCTATCTGATCCAATTCGAGTATACAAAAATCGTAAAATATTATAAATCACGCAATTAGTGCATTTTGCGGAATATCCTAATAGTGTTTGACGTGAAGCTATAAACCAGTTTGAATACCAGACTATAATAATATATACGGCGGAACCTCCTGTCTCCTATCCAAGATGCGGAATTGGAAATGTGTCTGTTTTGAGCAGTTCCTGGATTCCCTTCGCTGTATCCGGAAGATCTAATGACCCCCTTGAAGCGTAACAGAGAAACCGCACTGGGTAAACAATTAAACTGGTTTCTCCGGTCAATTTCGTTCGCACGCGAGGCCATCCGCAGCCGCAAGCGCAACGACGCCTGAAAACACAAGATGGCTCATTTTCATCGAGAGATGTTCTTTCGATTCAGCATTTGTTGATGTTTGAATTCCAAATTGGAGACTCGTATTCGTGTAAACTGCTTTGGCGTTCCAGTTCGCCAAACAATGCCCCACACATAATATTGCCGAATGACAGCTTTCAGAAGATTATCCGTGTCATGGATTCGAAATTATTCTGATTATTTTAAAACGGAAATGATAATTTACTTCTGTTGATAAATTAATCGACGAATAGTTTTGTTGTCGACAACTGCTGCTCTCGGAGGATGTCCGCTCTTTCGAAGTTTTCATTCATTACTTCGCGAATGAATATACGCGTCCAAAGCATCTTGAGAATTTTCCAAAGTTGCACACCACTTGCCGCTATAGTAAGCAGCCGAACTTCTCCTTTCTTCCCAAATTAGGATAGATAATCAGTATTTTTAAATCGTAAAGAAGAACACAAAGATTTAGAGCAGACAGAAAGTTTCACGACAGTATAAGATTTTGGCCTGCTTACAAGCAATCTAAAACCAAGTGTGGATAATTCTAATGGTAAGTCTTGTTTTTATGCTCTTCAACCCTTACTGAGTCTTGCTACTGTTAAATCACACTTTCAATTGACTTACAATATATACCATCAGCTACAAATAGAGATCACTTTTAGCAAATATGATTATTTTCTTTTCTGAACTTCTGCGACCAAAACATCTCATATATATTATCATAAATTCCGAGAAGTCCACAGAGGACGTAACAGGGCCTATGAGCAGCCGTGTAACACTAAGTCAGAAAACAACGACAGTAAATTACCAGTAAGCTAATTCTTTTTCCGGCATTAATGAAAAATTTTGCTTTTACATTCAAGGTTTATGACAATTAGTCAAAAACTCGGGTTTTTAACGGTTAAATTAAATACGATGACCACAGCATTAAGCTAAGGTTGCAATGTGAACAGAACAAAATATTTCTAATTGGAAAATAAAAACGATTAGAGCTTTTACCATATTCTTAAATTATTATATTCTTATAAAATAGAAAAATATAAGTATCAAAAGCACAGTAAAACAAAACAATGAATTGAATAAAATATTGAATAATTAATTAATACCTTCGAATTACTCTTTTCGACGATTTAACAAAAATTACAAGATTATGGCGAATTTGCAATCAAATGGTGATCTAATTCAATGCTGTGAACGTCAAAAGCTCAAAGAGGCTAATGCAATTAAAATTGCAAGAGAACCTCAGAGCCTCGTCATCACTCCTTTCGCAATCAGTACATTACAGGAATGTTTCAATTGAACGGCTGAAGGTGAGATCTCATTCTATGTCATAAGTGCAGAAAAACGGATATCGAGGAAGAAAAGAATATCTCAATTGACGACCGCATCCGAGAGGAGAGCGGTGACACGATGTCAGGATCCAAACGGCACACGCATCCTGTCGCGACAGAAAACAACAAATGCTCATCTCTGGCGAAAAACCGCTCATTATCGAGATAGATAAAAATCTCGGGTGCCTCATTATCTAAACACGTTGTCTCGGCAACAGTAAATATTGTTTTTTCCCTTCCTCACGCCCCTCTCTGCAAGAAGGGGGTTGTTAAAGGGAGGTTGGAAAGGAAAACATGGGGAAGCGTGCGCATTTTAATTATCTACGCCTGCCAACCCCCCTGCCCCTCCTCTTTCTCCCCCCCTGCCCCTCTTTCTCCCCCCCTGCCCCTCTTTCTCCCCCCACTGCCCCTCCCCCCCTCACCGAACTGAGCTTACAGCTGTCGTACGATCGTTCCGTCCGGCGGTCGTCCAGACACGCGTCCCAATCGCCTCTTCTCCATCACTTTTCACTTGTTTTCGCATTCCTGCAGCTTTTTTACCAACTCATTTCTTCCCTTATTCATTTACGCTTTCTTAGCCCTTCGCCTTTCTTTCCAACATTTGTTTCGTCGTACATTTGCATTCCTTTTCCGTCCCTTTTATCGCTTAAATTACTGCCGATTCGTTCAAATCTCCCTTCGTTCCTGGTTATTCACTTATACTTTTTGTTTCATCTGTTTTACGTATACTTGCTATAGTCGTGCTATTTGAACTCGTTTTCTGCATTTCCTTACCATAATTATTCATCTCTTCCCACTCTCTCTACTCCCATTCTGACTTCATTTCATCTATTCATAACATTTTTAGAGCGTTTCCCTTTTTGAATCATACGGTAGATCTCGAATATTCGCATGGAATTACGCTTCTGTGATTTATACTTTCTATGATTAATTTCTCTTCACACTTGGTTTCTTCGAATATTTTCGGACATTTCTCGAATCACTTGATTTGGATCATGTTTTATACTCATTTTTCTTTCTGATTCGTCTAAGGTATGTGATGGTGATCATAATCATTCCTTCCTTCTTTTAAAGAATAAACTATCAAAATTAAGTTAAAATAAAAAGAAAAAAATCCTCAAGCTGTCAACTCCTTAGACTAAGATCTTACATATCTAGTCTCAACACAGACACTGATATAAAATTGACTTTCACTCCAATTTATATATTTTACAATTTATTCACATTTTCACTGCTTTGTCTCGTACCGTCTTCCATCTTGTGCTCTTCTTTGCTTCGTCCACCTCTATTCTCTAACATCTCCTTTTCCCTTTGTTTTCGATTCTCAGTGACAATACAGTTATACGTCTACATTGGGCGGAATTGCGACTGGGAGGTCCCGCCTTCCATTTTAAGTTGCGCTTAATCGCTGAAGATGGTCTTCATCAAAAATATACAACAGATGAACCAAGAGAATATCAGATCCTGAAATTGGAGAAAGAAAGTGCATTTCACTTGTTCCCTAGCATTTCCACTGCAACCCCATAATCCGTCGACAGGAATTTCCCTCGGAGTGAACCACTCCCTCTTTCACGCACTCCGTTTGTCGCCACGTGCGATCTCCCCTTCCCGTGTTTGATGTGACCATACGTACCTAATAGAATCTAATTTGTCTTTGAAGGGTTATTTGATTGAGTAAATACGGAGACCAGCCGTTTACGATGATGTCAGTAAGGCATCCGAATACTTACCGCAGAATTCTAAAATGATTCGATAACCATTTGCCTTTCGAATATAATTCCTTAAAATTTCGATGTTGGTTTTAAATGATTCTCTATTTAAGAGATGAATTTATGTAAGTTAATATAGTTTCAGTATCTTTTGCTCAGATTTCCTTTCATTTTAAATGCATTATCCATGATAAATAACTCGAGAAGAAAATTAAGTTATTTGTTATTAAAAAAAACATTGCAATGCTATTAAATGTACTTCCCGGAATAAATATTACTTCAAAGTCACAACATCATTATATTTTAACTAGTTAAATTTAATCACATTTATTTGTATTTTAAATCCTTTGTTAAAAATCTTTCATCTTGAAAATCGCTGGGTCCATGGGATGAATTCCAGAATACGTTAAGGATTTTAGCTGAAGGAATCGAAAGAATGTCGATGTCGTCTATGAAGTCTCGCGTTAGTAATTAACTCAAAAAGAAAACATTTCATTAGGTATATTCAATTAGGGGTCTTTATTACAGGCGAGATTGAGACTAAAAAGTCTCCTCTTCCATCTAACGTGTCGTTAAGTCGAAAATTACACAACTTAGCAACAACTTAACGTGTCATGCGATTACAAACTCCTGAATATCTCTTTTCAGAATTTTTCAGCTTAGGGTCGGTACATAATTGCAACACTAGAGGAAGAAACAATCTACTCATTCCAAATAACAGAACGGTAATGCTTCATAAATCCTTTGCAGTGACCTCTGTTAATTTATGGAACGCCCTTCCGCATAGTATCGAATCTTCCTGTTCTATCCACACTTTCAAGAGGAAATGCCTATCGTATCTTTTAGAGAGTCAATAACTCTAATTATCTCCATCATAGCATTTTACATTTTACCATAAGTCAAGTTCGTCTTATTTTCATGCTGCACGGAACAACTCTTCAAACTTCTCTTCCTTACTTTGGAATATTTTGTTCGTTTATGGTACTATAGTTTACATCTAGTATAACTTTTTCTTTTTCCTATTTTGCATTTCCAAAATATTAACTTACTTTAGATTATTGTTTATGCCTAAATCATGATTTTAACTCTCTTATATAATTATTTTAGAGCGTTATTTTTGGATTAATAGTGTTTTATTTAGCTTTTTTTCTAGTTCAGTCATATTTTTCATCAGAAGTGTATGTATCTACGTACTGTATCCTCTGCATTAAATTTTTTATCAACTTTCATTATTTGTCTTGATAATATATCTCTATCATTTCTTGTAATTTTCCAGGTTATGTGTACATTGTTTTCGTTAATGTCTTTTAGTTTTTGTTATCGGTAGGTTTGTGCAGGTTTTTCACACCCCCCTTCTTTGTAATCGTAATGAGCAGCAGAATATTTCCGTATACCCAGCGAAAAAGATTTTAAAATATTTGCATCTTCTACGCAAAACTGGATTGAATCGATATTTCTCTTTAAGCAGTAATTTATAGTAATTCTGGAGAAGCTGTTTTATACGAAATTGGTATTAATTTTGTGAAGATTTTTACTTTCTCCATGTACGAAGTATAGAGAAAGTATTGTTTTCATGAAAAAAATCGACTTCGAAATTTCAACGGAAATACATGTTTTAAGGTCCCTAGAACACGTTTTGACCATTTTCGAAATGATGTCTGTGTGTATGTGTGTGTGTGTGTGTGTGTGTGTGAGTGTGTGTGTGTGTGTGTGACAGTGGGTGCTATTATAACGTGAAAACTATTAGTCGTATCAATACCAAAATTCATATATAGTACTGTGGTGTGTGCTGTCAGAGTTGATTAGTTTTTCAAGTAAATCGGGAAACCGGAAGTCGAGCTTCATTCATCAAAGCTCATTTCCGGTTTTCAAAATATCTCCATAAATATGATATAAAGGTATATTGTATACCTTATAAAAGTTTTAGATAATGTGTTTTACTATAAATTTTGTATTTAACATATTTTTGTATCACCGGTTGATTAGGAGTTATTCTTGAAATACTGATCAACCGGAAGTAGCTGATTATGTGCTTTGTGGGCGGTTTAACATAAGAACTGTTTGTTGGATCAACACCAAATTTCATATATAGTATTTTAGTTTGTCTCTCTAGAGTTGGTTAGATTTTGAAGTAAATCGGTAAACCGGAAGTCGAGCTTCATTCATCAAAGCTCATTTCCGGTTTTCAAAATATCTCCAAAAATATGATATTTAGGTATATACTATTATTTATAAAAGTTTTAGAAAATATAATTTAATATGACTTTTGTATGAAACATATTTTTGTATCACTGATTGTGTAGGAGTTATTTGTGAAATACTGATAAACCGGAAGTTGCTGATTATGTACGTTGTGGTCGCTCTGGGCGCTGTGGCGAAAGGCCACTTCACCGTTTTTCATCGAACATGTCCTGAAAAACATTATTTATAATGTTTGTGACGTAAAAGATAATAATATATAAATTAATCACTCATCTTCAAAGTTTAGATGGAATATAGAGTTCGAAATTACTATCGTAGATAAATATTTACATCTTATACATGGAGAAAGTCATGTGCTGGCCACATCAGATTTTTTCAAAAGTAATCGATTAGTCTTTATGTTCTCATACGATTGTCTAATGGAAGATGGAAGGCTTCACATACAGGAACTCTATAAAGACTGAGAGTTTGTGCTTCTCTCTTATCACATTTTAATGTCATGCAATGACATCGGTTTCATCGAAACCTTCGTCATGGGATGACACCAAATCAAACGATCCAATTATTAGTATTCCATACTCAATTCGCCGTTCATCGTCCAGCGCAGAAATATGTTTGGCGAACGGAGGGCAGGTGGTCACTCAACGGGCGACTTTTCTCGGGGGAGTCCTTTTAGTCGCACGAAGAAGATATAAACGGGATCTTATTAATGGTGAAAACTTCGCGATGAGAAATTGAAGAGATTTTATCTCGTCTTTTCAGATGCCTCCCTTCGTCGGTGGTCTTTCCGTTTGTCTCTTAAAACGCCGCTCTGCCACACTTTTGGTGGACGAGCAAAAGTGAGGCAAATTTCCCTTCAAATCTCAACGCATTGAATGTTCTGGAAAGAAGTGGACATTTGATTGAAACAATGTGTCTTTCGAAGCAACGAGGCGATGACCCCCAAAAACGGAAAACGAACTTTATTTTACTGAATTAAGAAATACACTAAGACAATTTAACGTAAGGTAACGCTAAAATTTCAAAATTCGAGTTTTTGCGGAAGAGCACTTGCGATTTTATATTCGGCAAATAATGAAAATACGCAAAATTACCGTCAGATTTGAAAATAACTACTTTTAGATTTAATTCTGCAATGCATTAATCGGAAATATTTTGTTGGTATATTGATAGGAATGATTCTTCAAAAGCATAGCGTTCAAACGTGTTTGCTATTTGCTATATGTAATAACAAAATTAGCACATTAATCCTTATAAATGTTACTTCTGCTTGCAGAAACCTTAAATCGTATGATTTCAAAATGCTACGTGAATTGTTATTGGTAGACAATAATATCAATTTTAGGAATCTAAAGTTATTATCTCATATTCACAGTAAATCACATTTTTTTCTTTTATACAAATGTTTGGTTGCATTTCTATGCTCCTTTGTTGTTATTTATACATATGTTTAATTCTATTTATACTTTTTCTCAACATGTTGTACGATTCATTGTAATTGGTCGAAATGGCTGTTAATAAATCAACTTTAAATAAATAAATATGACAAAATGGAATAACTTAACGCTTGAGTATAGCTTATATATCATATACATACATATCATAATTGTTAGTACAGCAAAACGTTCCGAAGCTAAGGGCATCGAAACACCTGCGTAAACTGATTAATGACGTGCACATCACTTGGAGGCGTAAACGGTCATATTGATGCTATTGTATCTTATGCAAACCATCCAGACGTGCTCAATCTTGGCCGTAAATGGGCTGAGTTCCGCTCCGTTCGTCACTCATTGGAAGGGCCCAACCGCTGGTCGTTAGGGCCAGAGATGAGAGGGTCGGGTGGTCAAAAGGCTGCGTAAAGCATATCATTCCGACTGTGGAGTGTCGGATGATATTTTCCCTTTCTTCCCTTTCTCCGAAATCCCCCTTTTATTTGCGAATGAAGTGGTCGTCCGTTTTTGGACGTTTTTCCTCTTTTTTGATACCCGAAACTTTGAACTGCGTTCCTTTCGATAGAGTCGTCGGGTGTTTGTACCTGCCTTTTGAAGCGATGATTCTGTTCGCACTCGCCTTTCTAAAAATCCCGACTAAATGAATGGCCTGGAGAGATGGGTGCACGAAGGAACCGGAATGGATTCAGCGATGGTAAAGGAAATAAAAAACGATTTTGTACGTTTTCGGTTACAGCGGAAACAAATTTCTTTCGGCTTCCCGAAATACGAGTTTCGTTTTTCATTTAAATACAATACAAAGACGAAAATGTAGATGAATGTTTCGGAGTAATAAGTAGCTTCCTAACAACAGGATTTCTCTGAAGAACATGAAAATGTATTGAAAAACGTAGAGCATTTCCATACTTTAAATCCTTGAATTTGGTAAGACATGTTTAGCGGAAAAATTTAATTAGTTAAGACTATTGAATTTCAATTTAATTAATGCCACTAACAAAATGACATGACCAGAGTTTCGATGCCCCGGTTGTGCGGTCGTCAATTTCCCTTTTGCCGTCTTATGATGATCGAAACCTGGGTTGGGTCATATTTGTCTGTGTTATTGCATAAATTAAAAATTGTTAATCTCTAGATACTAATCTTCTTAACTTTAAAATTTAGACTATAGGTTTTTGTTTCTGGTTGTAATCTTCTTGTTTTGATAAGAAATCTTGAAAAGTTTTCGATCATAAAATATGAAGAATTCCTCTATCACATTAAAAAAGCTTCAATACTTAAAACGTTTACAAGTATTGCTTTAAATTACATCGATTGTAGTAATTAAATTTTACTTCCAAATTCAGTAGTTGATAACTCCTATTGCGCAGAATAATTTTAAGAAAAATAATGGCACAGTTCTAAAGATTGCTGCGAAATAATGCCAGCGATTTAAAACCTAATTCTAGTTGTGATTTTATTTAAGAAATGTATAAGTCTGTTGTCAATATTGAAGTTACTTTTCTATTCAACTTGATTTTTTTATTGAAAACGCTATTATTAAACCCAGTTTTAAGAATATCAGAAGCTCAGCTAACGAAGTAAAGCTGTCAGATGTGCTAAGTAAATGATAATTATCTATTAACTTCAATAACATGAGGGGAAGAAGTGGTATCGAGAAAGAATTTACTTCTGTGAATTAAGCATTTCATTTGTTCATCTCAATGAGGTTGAAATAAAATCACTGTCACAATTCCACCTAATAAATCTTAATTGGAATTTGAACCTATTTTCCTAACAGAAATTCATTACAATTTTTAGTAGAGTGAATCGCACCTCTTTTGAAACGAAATGAGTCTCCAATAGCCGTTTTTGTCGGCGTTCCTCTTCTCATTCCCCGGTATATCCCCGAGAGAACAAGAAAGAACACAGCACTTTTTCTTAATGTGCGATTTTCTTTCTTGTTTTCTCGGAATACCGGTGAATGAGAGGAGGAACGCCGACAAAACGGCCATTGGAGATTTTAAACCTCCTAATTCCTAAGCACCCGTATCCCAACTTTCCTTTTTTTTACAACGAAATGTGATAATTGTTTATAACTTCCCAATGTGGATTTTCAAAGTAACCCTTATCTAAAATTTTTACTAGGAAACAGAGTGTAATATGGATGGGTCGTAATTCGATCCTCGGAAATGGTCATTGGGGAATCAAGAAAATAACACTGAGAACTAGAATCGTAAACATATAATAATTCATTAAAATTAAAAGAGAAAACGAGTATCAACAAAGTGTAAATTTTGTAGGCAAATTTATGGGATAGAGGAAAAGATTTACTATTGATCTACGGAACATCACGACGTGAGTTTTCACTGGACAGATTAGTTAAGTAGAATTAGTAAAATCGTGCTACCCTTTACAAACGAAACTCGAATTTGGACAAAGATTACGAGAGATATTTCTTTCTTCGAGAGCTTTTAAATAAGTTTTGAAGGAGAAGTATCCCATGGGTTTTAAAATTTGATCACGACATTGAAATCGCGTATCTCCGATCATTTAAAAAGATACTGTTGGTCATTTTCATATACACTTAAAATTTCCATTCACTTTCTGGTACAGCAAATTTCATTCGAAAAAGTTGGCTGCGTTTGAGTCTCACTCTCTTCGAAAGCGCCGATGTCCAAAATTAGAGCGAATAGAGAGGATGACGAGGAGGTGGACACGAGAGGAAGGGGAAACGTGTTGCAGTCACCGAGGGCACGCACACAGCGCGTGCGATGGCCACGATAAGGGGAGGATGAGCGAGGGACCACTGAGGTGTGTAATGACCAGAAGGAAAGCAAAGGAATAGATAGAGGGATAGATAGACTTGGAAATGGAAATTAAACGTCAAATGAGAGTTGTAGGAGGACCGCTACGTACATTTTATGAAGGGCGGAGGACAAAGAGGAATGTAGAGAATAAACGCTCCGAAATTTTGTTTATTCAATCAATTGGATTATCCACAAGTGATTACGCAGAATTAATAGTTTATTTAGCTCTCTTTATATCTCGTATTGAGGGTAGCCCCTAGAATCAAATACATCCTCCAGCTATCGTACTACCGGTTTTGTTCATGTAATAGATGAAATCTTGGTGATTTAGGCAATAGCGATGATGAAATTTCATAGATATAATTTAGTCTCTTAGCAGTCATTTCGAATGAGTTTGATGAAAATTATGAAAAGACGTTGGATTTATAAGAGCATCAGCGCTTCCATCTGAAAAAACATTATATGGACTACTTTTCAAGGAATAATTGGGTATCAATGAAATGTTTTTTTAATGAGGTAAGACATTAATTGTGGGGTGAGGAATAGTGTTGATATCTTATTTCAATCTTCATGAATAAGAAAACAGTTATTTCGATAGAATTAGAATAGCTATGATTGGAAAAATGCATAATTAATTAAATCTCTCAATGCATAAAATGTGCTTTAAAAAATATAGCAGTTAGAATTTATGAGTATCAAAAATATTTTAGAAATGAAAACGGAAATTTGCCAATATTATTGCTTACATCAGTTTGGCTTCATTTGTTATCAGTATCGACGGCAGTAGACTTAGCTTTACTCCAAAAGGTCAGTACACTTTCATGATATGTCCATCAAAATATGAATTTGAGAGGACTGAGAGAGAGAGAGAAAGAGAGAGAGAGAGAGAGAGAGAGAGAGAGAGAGAGAGAGGAAAGTGCAAGAATACGTATAAGTATGTTTGTACAATCGGATGTTCGTATATGTCGTAGCGGAAATCGCTTTAAGACTGTGTATCCTAAAGTCAACAAGGGAAGGACTTGCTTGGCTATAAAATTAACAAATAAAGCTGTACGCAACAACAGTCTGTTTTTATATGATATCTGATGAATTTGTGTGTAACCATTGCCTGAAAACGAGACCTGTCGTCTTCTCATCAGTCTATAGATGATTATTGTTTTTTCAGTTTTACTCGTATTTACGATATATTGCTCAATATTTAAGACTACAGGAATCACGGATATTAAATTTGCCAGGAAATAAGATCGAGAGATTGATCTGAATTTGAAGAGCAATCCCATAATGATTTGAGACCACACGACGAGAGTAAAGGAGTCAGTAGCTGCGGTTGGCCAAATGAGCGAACTAGGTTTTTATTTCCTCTAAGAGAAGGGCTTTAGATGCTGAAAATTGCTCACCAATGCGTGCGAGCGAACTTCCTGAGGCGAGTAATGCATAGTGGTCTTGAGGCGGTTGCGGAGACTGCTTCGGTGCTTCTCTCTGCTAACCCTTCTTCCCTTACGGATGAGCGAAATCACGTGCTACCGGTTTCTGTGAGCGGAATATCCTTCAGTAACGCACACTCTCCGATTGCTAACGTCGCGAATGTTCTCTTTGAAGAGTGAAGGAAACACGATCATGCACATCGAGGAACAGTTTTCCTCCAAAATTGCCACAATCCGTCAGGCAATATAATTAATTCTGATTTTGAAAATAACCTTTCTCGTGCCTAAGCTTTAAAAATAACTATAATTATAGTTCTTGTAACTTATTTTACGAGGTAGAGTTGCAAGACCACTTTTGATCTTAGAAATACTTCCAAACTTTAAATTGAATTTGCGTTTTTTTTTACTTATCACCTTGAAACATGAATATAGCTCGAAAAGTTATATAAAATTCCCAAGGAAAAACGGACTTGCATAAGGGCGATCCTTGCATGGTTCCCGTCTTTGGGGATTCTCCCTTGTTTTTGGCAATAAGGGAATCATTAAAACGCAAAAATATTAGCAATCCCTGTTCCACTAACTTCTAGATCCTCCGCCAAGACCCCATCTGCTCCTCCTGCTTTCCCATTCTTCATCTGCTTAATCTCCGCTGTTACTTCTTCTGGGAGAATGGATCTAAATGTTATCCACTTATCTATAACTGAACTTCTTAACCTTCGGTTACTTGGTGTGCTTGCTACTTCTTCCGCTGCTTCCCCTGCGACTTTCATTATTTTGTTATCAAGTTCTTTCGCTTCATGAGCTGAGAATATATTTCTTAGTTCCAGCTTACAAGCTTTCTTTTTATCTTCAAGTTTACCGATGATTATTGAACGTTTCCTTCAAAAAAACACCTTCCTCTGCTTCATTCGTGGGTCAATATTTATTTTGCGTCCCACATTTCTGTGGTTACTTCCTTTTTGAAGTTATTCAATACTTCACCGATGTACCAGTATGTACTCATTTTCATTCATTGTTGCGGAAGGGTCTCTCCACGTCCACTTCCTAGTCCTTTTCTTAAAGTTTGTATTTGTTATATGCGTATTCTGCATATTGAAAACTCTAAGAAGCGATGTCCTCGCTCATTTTCTGGCCCAGTCAGTATCGTCCTGCGACTGTCTTCAGCTTCCCACTGACCTACGCGAGCATTAAAATCACTCATAATGACTTTTTGACAGTGGGCCTCCTTGTAATATTCAGGGCCGAGCATCTGCTGAATGTTTTCAATTTCCTCTTCACAGCTTTCCGTTGTTGGTGCGTAAACATGGATATTCTGAACAGACTAAAGCTCATTTATCTTGAGTAAAAGTTTCCAATTCCCATCCGATACGCCTTCGATTTTTACCACACTATCTTTATATCTCTTGTTGATCAAGAATCTCCCTAATTCTGACATCTTTGGTAGCACTGTAAAATAATAAATGGCCTTCTTTTAGTGTCAGTAGCTCTTCTAATTTTTTTCTGACTTCGCTGAGACCGATGATCTCTCATTTTATCTTCTCTGCTTCATTTAGTAATTCTAGCATTCGTTCTCGGCTCATCAAGATGCAGCAGTTGTAAGTCAAAAATTTCAGGATGTTAGTTCTCTTCTTCATGACGGACCTCTTTAATGCCAACACCTCCCGGACATCCGAATGGGCGGTGCTTTTGCGTCCGGATAAATTTCCATTAAAGAAGCTCATCATGAAAGTTGTACTTGTATTTGGGTGGCTTTAGGAGAATAATTCACCAGGCTGTTTTCTTGCTGGCTGCCGAATGCCAAATCACAATTTGACCGGAGATATTGTTTAAGCCTTCTTAGCATGGTTGAACCTGGGCTAAACATCGTCTTCAACTTCTGTTAACGCACCTCCTTCACCATGAGGTAATGAGTTGCGGTAGTTAAAGAAGGGGTATAAATGCTATTTCGGGATGAATGGCAATGCAGAAATACACAATTCATTAATAGGTAATTTTGGAATAACTTCAACAAAAAGAATTTAATATTAACAGATTTCAAACGATTTATTCCACGGATCCATTTATTACACACATACACTAAATAAAATAAATTACATGCACCAGATAGATTAATCTTCAAATGCAAATCATACATAACGAGCAATTTATTTATAATACAAAGTCTTCAGGTAAAGTATTTAATGTTTACTTCCTTCAAAAAGGTAATCTTCATTTGCAAGAAGAATTCATACCTTGGTTTAGATTACGTGTTAAAAAATGTTTACGTAAGCCCTTTGCCATGAATTCCAATGCAACTTCAAGCGATAAATGGATTCAAGGATCGAGGATTCTCTTTAGAGTATCACGACGAAGAGCCTATAGGAAAATCGAAGAGGATTTTGATTTATTCATGCATAAAATTGTTAAAATTATGTCCCGAATTAATCCCCTACTTGTCATTATTTAAATTGATTTTGATCACTTGCAAGAAGTTTACCATCAATGCTCAACGTTTACTGTTAGAAAGCACTCAGCAAAGAAAACGTTTTGCAATTCCTTTTCTGAGGATCATTCTTTGAACTTCATTAGATTCAAAGGATTCTCCTGAAAAGTAATTGAATTTCAAAGCTCTTGGCGCTACGTGATCAAAGCTTCTCCGATATTAATTCCATTATACGCATCTCAAACCAAACCATCCCGTCATATCATGGGCCGTTTTCAAATCAAAAGTTCATTTTTGCAATCGATAAATCACGACTAGAATTCATTTCTTTGGAAGTTAACATGGTGACAATAAGCATCGAATGAACCGTAGCAAACGCTATTGTCCATAGAAATTGCCAATATCTCTAATCTTTCTCTCAAAAGTTTGGACTCAAGACAATCGAAATACATTCACAATTTTCGTCCGAAGAACATTCTTCACTCTCAGCTCACTCTAGGCAAGTGAGTCCGTCGCTCGCACAATTTGCGTCCACGATTTACTGCAGCTCTCTAAGTCTTTCTTTAAGCAACAGAAAGTTCTTCGAGTCACTACACATATCGTTTACAGAGATATATACATTTAAAGGGAGCACTTTAGGAGATCACCCGGCAGATTCATAAACACCTTTAGAAAGACATCTCCTATAGGTTCACCGTACCATTAGCACGAAGGTGTCGTAATGTTCTGAAAAGGTGCGGAAGGAACTCCTAGCTGGTGTATATCGAGTTGCCTTATTTCCATTCGTACAGTTCCCATGGAAGTAACCTCGATGAGGCATAACCTAGTGAGGCTGCACCCTCGCCGGCGAGGGGCCGCCCCTCTGCACCTCAGACCAAGCTAGAGAGCGGAGGCCTAGAAACTGGACTAGAGGGGTAGGGCGAAGAAGCAGCTCCACCCGCACCCGCTCCCGG
Source organism: Sympetrum striolatum (assembly GCA_947579665.1). Lineage (NCBI taxonomy): Eukaryota > Metazoa > Arthropoda > Insecta > Odonata > Libellulidae > Sympetrum > Sympetrum striolatum. The sequence goes on along the minus strand of OX388343.1, from coordinate 106,447,111 downwards.
GTGGTGATGGTGGTGATGGTGATGGTAGTATAGAGGGGAGAAGGGAGCAGGGTGCGGCGGAGGAGGGCCGCCAGGAGGAGGAGGTCCGCCACCCGACGCAGCCGCAGCGGCTGCCGCGGCTGCTGCTGCCGCCGCTATACCGCCTCCGGCACCGCTCCCACTGCCGGTCCCTCCGCCGTCGTGGTAAAGTATCGGCACCCTAACGAGCCTCTGGGCAGCGTGGGCCATGTTCGCCGCCTCCAATTCCGCAGCCAATTGCCTCTTCCATTTGTTCCTCCGATTCTGGAACCAAATCTTCACCTGAGTCTCTGTCAAGTGGAGGGAGGCAGCGAGTCCCGCCCTCTCCGACGAAGAAAGGTAGCGCTTTAGGTCGAACGTCGATTCGAGCTGGAAGACTTGGCTCCTGGAGAACACCGTCCTCGTCTTCTTCTTCCTCTTGTTACCATTGGCGCCGTTGTTGGCGTCACCGTTGGAACTGACGTCTCCTCCATTCTTCCTCTTCCCGTCTTCGCCCTCCTCCGATTCCTCCCCTCCTCCTTTGTCTTCGTCTTCCTCGTCGTCATCGTCCTCCTCCATCACCGATACGTCCCTCCCAATATTGTTGAGGTGCAAGGAATGGTGACCCAGGGAGGCGCCGGACACCTGAGGCTGTTGAGGACCAGCGCTGTTCGGAGACTTAGGGCCGTTGTGGGGGTGGTGGAGGTGGAGTGCCGGGTGTAAGTGGCCGAGGAGAGAGGAGGCGTTCGACGGGGATGAGGAGGACGGGAGGAGGCAGTTAGACGCTGGTGAGGAAGAGGAGGCTGAGGAAGAAGCAGATGGGGAGGCGGAGGACCGATGGCCGCCATGTGGAGATGAGGGAGGCGGTGAGCGGGTGCAGCGATCCGGTGGTGATCCGGGTCCGCTGTCGTTATTCGGTGTTACTCCGGGTCCTCCTGTGGAGATATCAACGATCGTAAATTTAATAGGAGTCACTTTTTATACTTATCTTAGAAAAATGCCTTTTTATCAACTAAATTCGGACGGAATGAACCACAGCGACCTTATATCGCCGTTTTCCGTCAGCCCTTAAAAACGATTTAGAGTGATCTCTCTAAAACTGTTGGAGTCCAGAATGGAAATATTTACGGATATCATGAGCCTTGGCTTAATAAATCGCGACAGGTTAAATCAAATGCCTATTCTGTTATCCCATTACAAAAGTACTGCTCTATTTGTTTCGAATCGTCGATATTTAAGTCTTATTTTCCCTCTTTTAAAATGATAAGGAAGAATATAATTTCATAAGTAATAAGATCAACTCTTACTTCAATTTTAGGTCGACGGCCAAATATTTCACTCCACAGAGTTGAACACTTTTTAAGAATACCTTTGTCCTGAAGGTATAAAGATGAAATCAAACCTCAGCTGACAAAACTGGATTTTCTGTCACCGCTGAACCTCCTACTTCTGAATGGGTTCCATGCTTTCCTATTCGAGAGAAGTGAATAAGCATTTGGAATCCGCGTCCTAATTCGAACCAAATTCGACAAATGGTTTTTCAACAACATTAACGTAAACCACTCCAAAGGAACGTTGTCTATCGCTTTAAAAGAGCATTTCAGATAGCAATCTATTTGGGTTTGCTCTCTGCAAAGTGCCCATCGTCTTTTTCCAATCCTCTTCTGTCTTTGCTCGGCAAAGCGGCACCTTCCAGTCCACTCTTATCGAATGTTGAGAGCGAGTGATTTTCGCCGAGGGAAAAGGAGAGTGCGGGGAAATTGTCGTGGGAAGTGGTATCCAAAGTGGCGCGAATGTGAAGGGAAGCTGTTCTTGGGAGAGATGCTTAGGGGTTAGTGGTGAGTAAAGAAAGAAAACCATCAAAGCAAAGCCCCGTATAAAGGTTTACGGAAAGGACTCTACGGAGTAGAAGTCATTCTAAGATCGGAACAATTGCGGGAAGCCAATAGCGTGATTCACATTTGAAAGAAAAATATCGTTTTAATTATTATTTTTTAATGATTAAAAGTTGCAAATACTATTGCACAGACATTTGCAAATAAAAATTATAAAATAGAAAACTAATAAATAGAATGATAACATAAAGTGAAAAATCAGATTCACAGATTTTGAAGGATTCAGTACCGATAAATATTTAATCAGTTATTTGGCACGTTGCGAAGAAATAAAGGGTAAACCGAATCTTGCTCAGGGAATTTCAAAATCTGCGCAAAGTAACGATTACTGCTTTACCTCTGAATATTCTCTGAATGTGGCTAAAACCGAAGACAATCATACAGCGTGAATTACTTTTAAGTACAATATTCCTCATAAGGCATCAAATGTTGACGAACATATACAGCCTCGCAGATCGGTTCCTAGTTTAAAATTCGGCTTATTCTAGAAAATCTCTCAATAATCATTTTAAGGCTTTTAAGGCTAATTCGGAATCAATATATCACTTTTCGGTTTTGTATCCCATCTGTAAAATCCCAATAATTATTTATTAAATAATGTGTGAAGAAATTGTTCTTTTTTCTGCATTTTTAGCTTCTAGACCTTTTTTCAACTCTTTCCTAATATGAGTGTTACGTAACCATGAAATACTTCCTATGGATGAGTGAGAATGAATTATGGACAAGGGTAGTGTTGGGAGAATCTCGCGGAAGCCCGCAGTAATCTACGAAAGAGCAGAAGTGTCACTTGACCTTCTCGACTCCATTCCCTTCTCATCTCTCCCGAGACGCTCGACCAAATCTCACCATTTCCACTCGCCCTCTCCTCCCCAAAGCTTCCCTGAGACCTGCGTCTCCTCCAAACGTGACAGAAGAGCGTTACGGGAATGTATTTTTCCAATCTATTCCCAAAGACACACTCCTGAACGAATTTGTCCATTTCTCAAAGTTGGGTCCAATATTCCTTTACATAAATCTCTTCACCTCGCAGGGGAATAGATTATAGAATTCCTTTGTAAATGAAACAAGATTCGGTTTATGGAACTTAAGAAACTTGATCTTTCCAAGATTATTTGTAAATCTGTATATCTTGTTTAATCCTGAACAGAATATGGATTATACTTGAAGATTATCTTCCTCAGTGACTGCTTAAACATACTTAATTCTTCATCTTTACATTAGAATACCACAATGTAAAGCATAACAATTATTTTAAATATTACGATATATCTTAGTTTTGCTATTGAAATTAACGATTAACCTGCTTATCACACCTGTGATGGATGGGAATTTAGAAAATCTAAGAAGTTGACATAATAATTAGTTTTATGGGAGAGTTAAGGATAAAAATAGCATAACAAAGACGAAGAAAATATTGCATTTGTGTACACAAATCTCTATTTTAGAGAGATTGAGATTGAAAAGTCACTTCTTTTATCCAACTCATCAACAATCACATTACATCACAACTTAATTCATTTTAACGTATGGGAAGACTAGAGATTAGAGAAATGGCTATCGGTAATTTAGAGCAATGGCCACCGGTATCAAGGCTTGTCATCTGTTACAAAATCCAAGAAAAGTAAAATTTATTAAACAATCCGGGTGAAATGTGTAAATGCTTTTGTTCTATCATTTCAACGTGGTGTTTTTTTCTGGTGAGGCTCCTTAACATCTATGGACTCACAAAGGGGAAGATTCCTTTCATCCCGACACCAATTAATCTCATTTCACGTAGTTTGTTGCGGAGTATATAAATCCCACTTTTCCGGAACATAAGCCCTTCACTTTATTCTTATTTAATTGGCTAAGCGCGGACTTGTAAAAACCTCGGAGAAAGAAGCCCCGCAAAGGGCAACCTTATCCAGAGGGAGGCGACCGCATCGGACAGGAATGGCTGGGAAAAACCTCCCCTTGAGCGAAACACGAGAAGACGTTCGATTGCAGGTTTAGTAGGTGAAAACGTTGTATAATTTGATCCTTTTTGCTCTGGTAGGAGAGAAAAGTGTGCAGGTACTCGCGTTATTTTTTTAATTGGTGGGAGAGCTTGTCTTGGGTGGCTTCGTGACTCGTTAGTCATGCGTGCGTCTCCTTTTTTTAATTTTCGCCAATAACCCCATAACGCGATTAGTTTCCCAAGACTAAAGCAGGCGTACTGTCAGCCAAGCGAAGCGTGAACTTAGAGGATGTAAAAACGATCAAATCAAATTGCCTCACAACCACCGCAATTCAATACTAATTTGCTTCATTTAAAAAAGGGGGTTTTTCTTCCGTCTGAGGGAGAAGAAGTTGTTACGTAATGTTGGGCTTCCCCTGTACCAAAGGAAGTGCGGCTGAGAGGGGCTGTTGTTTTAGTCGTATCCCTACGTCACCAGAAATAGATATCTAGTTTGCTAATTGGAAAGCCAAAAGAAGAAACGGGAAGAGCTTTTCGGACGAAACTAAATCCTATTCTATTTTAACTTCGTGAAATGCCATTCACGCATCGACCGGAAGAACTATTACTGTGTGCGGTATTTCGCAAAGTTTAAATAAAATTGGATTTTGTTTCGCAGAAAACGCTTTTCCTTTTTCTTCTTTCGACGTCCTGCGATACCACAAAATTACTCGCCAGTTAATTTATTTTAATTGGATAGCCTCAGAATGATTTTTTTAATGTACATTTTCATAGCTATGCTTCGAGGAACAAAAACATCCGACGAAAAGTATCTTCGTAATTTTTACGTATTTTACTCTAAGTTTTCCTCCGAGAAAAGCGGCGGCAGACATTGGTGTTATAAACAGTTGAAGAACAGCTTCTCTTCTGATCTCTAAGTAACGATCAATAATTAAGCAAATACGACATTATGTTAAAAATGCGACCGTTGAAAGGGTCATGGGAACATTCATATTCGATTTCATTCAGCCACAGAAAGGCCTATCCTTGCGTGGTGACGTTTTATTTCCATGGCTTCTTTTATATTTTTTGTGGTTTTTCACTTGGGGACAGCGCATTTGGATGCCTCAATGCGCTGCGGCAAATTGAGGCCTAACTTAAAATGAAATTGGCGAGAACTGCATTTTCCTTGAGCTCTGGTTACTAATGAAAAATGGAAAGCGAACGACAATGTCGTTATCTTAGTGTATCTCCATTTGCTTCGATTCAAAATCAGCTTTGCTACCGTAAGTGATTCCTAAATACTTGTAAACAGTCTCGATCCTCGATGGAAATTTAATTCTCATTTAATAAATGAAAGCCTCAAACCTGTATTTAAGACTCGCTCGAAGATGAATTGAGTCTTGAATTGCAATAGGACTTACATTAAAAAGGATACTTCTTTCGAAAGGGTATGGAAACCTTGTAGGAGAAGGTCATTTTTTAAAGTGATCCTGTCTTGCATACCACTTAATGCTTTATTGCTTCGTATGCGGCTCGGAGGGGGATTTAAAAGGGGTGAGAAGGATTTACATCTTAACCTAACCCAACTCCTCTCTCGTGCTGCTTTTCAAGACCTGCAAGCACTGTGCAGTCCCAAACAATCCAATTATGGACAGGCTCCGCATTACCTACAGGTAAACACTGAATGGGGGTAATGAATCGCGACTAATCAGAAATTGGAGGATTTTGTCGAAAAAATGAAAAAAAACACTTTTTCAGCATCTTCTCTTCCGAAACTAATCTCTGAGGAATGTTGTCAGTGCATGTGATCGTTAAAAGATTATTAGGTTGTTTCACAACTGCATGTTGGGATATTAAACTTTCTGAAATTATTAGAAAAGAGCCTCTTGAATATTATTATTAATCTCGTAACAACTGAAAAGATATTGATTAATAGTATTGATAGACTTCAAATTAATTTTCGAACGGGGCAGAAATTGAAAATAAAATTAGTAATACCTTACACGCTGAAAGATGCACGAAATGTATTTCGTAATTTTAAGACTTAATATTTTTAAATATCTATATTATATGGCTGTGTTGGAATACCTTTTCTTCTATGCATATTATAAATATTACGCGGAAATAATAAAGTATCGCAGCTTCTCAGATGGTTTAATTTTTGTAAAATCTGAGTTTTGAGCAAATACTTATCTGGCACAGTTTTTATTTTTAGACAGAAAATAATTATAATACATAGAATACATACTTGAATATCTGAATACATTGTAGCACGTATAGTTTAAAATGCATATCTTATTCTTCTATCCAACAATTCTTCTAGCCAACATTCTTTTAGGTTTTTATTACTGGTTACAATAGGCATAAATCTCATTAATAAAATCGATTGCGGCAGGCTTTACCGAGTGGAAATCCATAACAGAGGATGTTATGAATAAAGATTTACAAATGCTTTTTTCCACACATTTATTTGAAAAACGACGGGTCTCAGCACAGGTCTAAAACCTGACCTGAAGATAGCCGATCTGTGCCGAAACAGGTCGTTTTTCAAATAAATGTGTGGAAAAAAGCATTTGTAAATCTTTTTTCTTAGCATCCTCAATCTCATTAATTTTACCGGAATCACTTCTAAAAGCTAAGATATTTTTAGAGCATCTCTCACAGCTTAAAATGCGATAAAGACATTGGTAAATGGCCACGAGCACGTAATACTTCGAAAAAGGGATACATTTTGGATCGATGTCGGGATTGCTCAGCCTTTTTTCGATATTGGATTCTCTTTTACTAAATATATCCCTTTTTCACGGAGAAACCTGCCCTCAAGAGGTCTCCGTTCAATGAAAAAGATGCCGAAGAGCCCCTTCGCACAAGAGTAAAACAATACCGCTTCACAGAGGAGGGAAAAAACATGATCTGAGTATGGGAGAGGTTGCGGTTGGCAAGTGTGCGTGTGTGGGAGTCACCGGAAACGTCTTCGGAGAATGATGTGGATGAGGCAAGCGGTCGTGAAATCCCGAAGGAAATTCAGTTTCATTTACTTTTCTTAGCTGCGGTAGGTTTAACACCCCTCTCTGGTTACAACTACAGGACCGCTTGAGGGTCATTTTCCATAAGGGAATCCAAATGAGTTATCGGGGACGTGATTACATCGATTTTTTTTAATAATCGCTCTTATGTACTCTGTGTAATGATAAATGTATTATGTATAAATAAAGCGATTAGAAAATTATATTGTCGTATCACTATTAATCCGTTAATGATTACTGACTGGAAAGTATCGAATGATGATAATCGATTATCGGGAATCTCGGAAGAATCTCGAGCTGACGTTTTAATGAGAGGGCGGTCATTCGACAAATCGTGAAATTCAGAAGAGAAGAGATTTGGTAGCGCATTTATGCTTAGTTAAGACCGCTGAATTCAAAAGCAAAATGTAAAATAACGATACCGGTAAAATTAAAAGTAATTAAAGTCTGGTTTCATGCTTGAGATGTATTTTCATTGTGAGACTATATCGGTAATTAGGGAGCAACTATCAGAGATCATTTATCGGAAATTGCGATTGAAAATTATTCAACACAACCGAATAATTAGAGTTCTAATGTCAGGTGTATAGTTTCTGTTGATTATCAGAAATCAATCGGTCGTTGTGCCACTGATTGAGATACGTCACACTGACTAGCAATCCACAAACAGGAGGTATAGATGCCAAATTATATCTTAAAAGATTTTTCTAACTGTGGAATCTGCAAATTTGTCAATTTCCCGGTCACATCATTCGCTTCTGTTTCTTCTTGGGTGATGTTCATCTCGAAGATATAACGCATCCTTATTCCTGGTATTTAAGTAACGCCACGAAGTTAGCGGAGAGAGACGTGAATTTGTAAGGGTCAGAACGTGGGAGAGATTTGATGAGGGGAAAGTGAGTTCGGTGAAGCGTATCCCAACTAGGAGAGGGAAGCAAGTACGTTAGAAGTAGAGTGGTTGGTTTTAGCAGTCCTGAGAATATACTGAGCTTTCGTATGGCTGCTTGCGGGGTTTCCATTTGGTGGTGGACAGACAGCCCAGTCAAGCGTCTCTTAAACTCCCACCCTGTCCTTGATCATCTCTTTTATATCCGTCCACAACTTCTCTGCCACATATACTTCTCACCGCTGATAATCTTATAATGTTCTTCGCAAATTCTTTCTTCGGCAGTGCTGAGCGATTCAATCTGCTCGTTCATCCCTCTACAGATTCTCTCTCTCAGCCTTTTTGTTGATTAACATTTCAATAACTCACAGTTTTCTTATTAAATCTCATATCTACTGCCCGTTTCCTAATCCTGTTTTCTAATTGTACTTATCTTAAGTATCAATAATAGCTGCTTAACGAAGTCGTGTCCTGAAAAAATATCATGCTTTTATACTTTGGTTTGCTTTAAATGCTTATAATATGTTTTAGCATTATTTTCTCTATTTTGCCACATCTCGAAATGTAAATTCCTTTTTATTTTTTATCTGATTCACTTCATTTCTTTCCCATCCGAGAAAATTTTAATAATAGAAATAACTGAATGAATAATTCTCGGGTCTTCAGCCGGGTAAGGGTTCCGGGTAAATCCGACGTTTCGGCCACATCCCTCGTGGGCATCTTCAGGACGAAGTGCAGATTGAAAGGGATTGTTATAAACGACTTCAAAATTTTTCATCTGCACTTCGTCCTGAAGATGGCCACGAGGGATGTGGCCGAAACGCCGGATTTACCCGGAACCCTTACCTGAGACCCGAGAATCATTCATTCAGCAACTACGCCGGGAAAACACTACATCTTTTCAATACAAATAACTTTTTTTCTTGTTATTTTAACCTTGCAGATTGAAGCTGTCGTTCGTAGAGTTGCATTTAGAATACGACTGTTTTGTAGTATTCTAAACGCTTTGCATTCTAGTATCTTCGATGTACTATTCCAACCAATTTTCATGCCTCTGTTCCCTCTCTCCTATATTTATTCAATTTACGCTACAATACTCGGACTCTTTGGTTTGTTCGCCTTTATCCACCGTGCGTGTCGCCATGGCGGAAGTGGTTTTCCTTTTCTCTCGCTGCTTTCCTCATCCCCTCGTGTCCGAACATTCTCTATTAAAGGGAGAAGGATCTCATACTTTCAGAATCACTTCCTCTCCTTTCACCAATTCCCTTCCGAATAAAAAGAATATAGCCGATAAGAAGATGTTTTGTCTTGCGAGGAAATGTGAGAAGTAAATAGTGGTGTCTCATTCTGACAGATTCTTCTCCAAAGTGTTTCCGGCGAAAATAAAATACGATATTTTTTGTAGAAGTGTGAAGGTGTGAAAGGTGGGTGTTTAGTTGAAAGGTGGGTGTTTAGTTGGAAGGTGGGTGTTTAGTTGGAAGGCTCATTACGGGTGAGGTTTTGAGAAGGATTGGGATCGCAAGGTCAGTAGAAAAATTTAGACTCGGCATCTACGTCTTATAACATAAACGACCTTCATTTCATTATAAATGAGAATTGATACTAATCCATCATTGTGCGTAATATTTTGATACATTATTTTATACCTTAAAGAGTGAAAAAATTCATATTTAAAGCTATTTCAGTTGGAAATTTCCGATGGAAAAGCTCTTATTCTAATCAAAACGATATTTTGAACATCTGCGTTAGCAAAAGAAGTATTTATTCTCCTTTTTTGTGAGTGAATATGCATAGAACTCACACGAGGGATAAAAAGCAGTAGAATGAGTGATATTAGTATGCGTTTAAGATGAGTCGTACATTAAACAGGTCAAAATCACAACAATTACTTCCTCGGCTTTGCGGTACTTCTCTGGCCTCTTCATCTGAAGTGAAAGATCGGACAATCTTGTAAAACTCTAGAATCTGCTTGAGTTGCCTCAAGTACTCTTTAGGAATGTGGCATTTTCTAGGATTTCTCGAGAGAATCTTTTATGACATCAAAAATAGATCTGCAACGTGAACACAGTTTAGGTATCTTTGAGAGGAGTTTACATCGTTAATTCTTCTTCCATAAATCTTACTATTCCATTTGAAACTCACTATAAATCCCTAGCTGTTTCGCTAACATTGTTTGAGGCACAATTTAGCCTCTTTCGACTTCAAATTGCAATGGAATTTTCCAAATAAAGACTTTTCCATCGGCCTTTTACAAGGAATCGATTCCCTTCGACCTGAATAATTCCTAAAGACAAAGTGACCATACGTCAAACACATTCCCATTTTATCAAAATCAAAATGTTCTCTAATTCGAATCTGTTGTCATAACGGAGGCAATCTGATGAATTAAAAGTGGAATGAAGACGAATTAACAAATATACTTTTTGCAGGATATAATTCTGTCAAAATATTTTCGGACAAGGTTCACTTTTCTTTAATTCTTTCCTATTTGAAGGTGTGCAACATTAGTACGAATGCTAAGTTTATGCTTTTGATTATACAATCTCCGAGAAAAATATCAATAGCAAATTTTTAGTTTTCATCCTTGAAATGCAATTGTGTTACGAGGAATATCGCAAAAGTGTTCCAGAAATGAGTAACGTTTGGCATCGAAGATGCGCATAAAAATAATTCTGGAAGCCTCCAAACTTTCGTAAAAGTATTTGGTGCTCAGAGCTCGATAAGGGGGTATATACAGATGAATTCGGGTGCAAACCACCAACTTAAATTTAACTCCAGTTATCAGCAACGATACCTTCTTAATCAAAAGAACGAAATCACGTTTGCGTAAAATACTTGGTCCAGCGTTATTTAGGAGATAATCAGTTCACGAGAAATCATCCGAAGCCTACTCAGCCTATTTCTACAAATTCCTTCCAAAACGCCTCTAAACAGCGATTCTCTCGTTACCTCATCAGATTATTCGTGACGCCATCTCAAAAGCCACAGTAGTACCAATCGCTTATTCCTTCCTAACGAACACTTCCATGGATATTCAGGGGTCAGGGACTCCCTCCCAACGACGCCTCGATCGATACGCTGCCGACGCCCCCCGACGCCGCAGGCCAATAGCGTGCTCTCCCTCCGACGCTAGGGGAAGTGGCTTATGTCGCGTTCCGTGATATCGTCGTTAGGAAGGAAATCGTTCCGTGGTCCTCTAATGGAGGAGGGAAACAGATGAAAAATTATCCGGAGCTTGTCTTCATTTAGATGCGGCAGATTTTTTTGATCGCCAGTCGGATAATGTTAGCGCAATACAAATTGGGCCCCGTGGCGAGGAAATCTTTGTACTACGAGGAGAGCTCGCACTTACAGATTAATGTATTGACCATGATAAATGAACGAATCATTGGAGAAAATAGCTCACTTACTTCTCTCTTCTTTATCATTAATTTCGAAGATTTGAATCGAGATTTAATCTAAACATGCGGTAGTTATCAAATGAAATAGAAGGGGAAAACCAAAGACCTCATACTTCGGCAAAAGGCATACATCAATGCTTCTCTAATCCGGGGTAGGAGAGGTCGTCTCAACTATTCTTTCAGAGTGTTTATGCATCTTCCGCTTCAGAAAAATCGATTATTATCTTTCACTTAATTAGTCTTAGACTTCCTTCCTTTCAATCCATCCTGTACATACAGATTCCCATTTGAATCAATCACACTCGATATATAGAACAAATTATTCACCCCGCCACAAGTAATATTATAAAACTATGGCTTAGGTAATGAATATAGATGCATTTGCGTGGTCATGACTCAGCTATTTTCTTTCGTTAGTATAATTCTTGATGGGCATTCGGAATACTTAATTCGTACAATGCAACCTTTTAAAATATTTTCATGGCATATTTTGATGAGTAGCACTTTACAGTCATTTCGATGTTTTTTAATTTTGATTATTCGTCCATTACATAATACTTCTTAAGATGAAAATTCGCCCTTTCTGACCAAATATTTGTTTTTTTTTACGAATTTTCTGTTAACATTACTAGAGTTTCTATATTTAAGGAAATACTCAAATTTTCTTTTCTTTTATATATGATAATACAAGAGAAATATCTTCTTCACTCTATCGTAATAGTGACTGTAATATCTATAAAAGTGTATTTATTCAATTGTAACCTAGTACTATGTTTACCAAATCATTTTATGATACATTCATGAAAACGGCATTGCATAAGATATTGCGGTAGCCCATAAGTTCGATGGCGGTAAATCGATCACAACAATAAATAGTAATCCTTATGAATAGATAATGAATAGAAGGCAATTTTTATTAATATAATTTTGGCAGTAGAGAGTGGACAGTCTCCAACGAGTGGACTCACCTTGGGGCGTGGGGCTGCGTCGGATGTGTGGGATGTGATGCGGCGGGAGGGTGTGGTCAGTCGTCACGTAGTGCGGGTAATGCGGGTGCGGCTGGTGGAGGCGCGGCGCGCTGCCGCCCCACGTGTACCACGGAGAGCCCACCTTCGCCCCACTCGACTCCGACGTTGGATACACCGCCACGAAGGGGCTTCTGCCCGCCCCCGGGGCCCCTGCGCCCCCCGCTGCCGCACCAGCCGCCGCCGCCGCCGCTGCCGCCGCCAGAGCGCCGAAATGCGTCATCAGGCCCAGTCTGCACAGAGATTACGTCAGATATTAGAACTTTTATGTACTACCGTGAGGCAATGCTCGGGTTCCGTGACATATTTGTTTGAACGAACTACTTCGTAGAAAATTTCCCGGTAATATGTCCGGAATACCAGAGTAAAGATGAGAATTAAAATCTTAGGTCATGCAGGGGATAGAAAAAATAAGTAAGCGACTAGAGTAAAAAACTATGAAATCTCCTACAGATTGAACGGCAGAATTCAATAGAGAAACCAAAAAAACTGCAAATTATTTTTATTTGCGCATATACGAAGCAAGAATAAGAAAACTGCTAATACGCGGTAAAAGTGGTCGCCCATTATCGTGATTATGGATTACGTCACAGCTGACAATAAAACCTGATTCAACTCATCGGTTCACATTTCAATATACATACAGCGGATTGTGCAGTAGAGATTCATATCATTTAATTATTTTGTATTGCATTCAAAGAGGAATCATGTGAAGGAAACAGACATTATTCAAACACTAAAGAATTGATATTTCGTTTAACATCTGTTTCCCATTGGTTTTCTACACATTTTTTGTTGTATTATTGCACTTAATGGCTATCAACCAACTTAATTTAAACATATTAACGTTTAAGTTATATTTTGCAGTATCGTTGATACGTAATTTTCTAATTTGTGATGGCCGTATAAACTTCATTGACAGAGACGGATATTGTTATGGCAAAGCTAAGACTACAGCAAATATTAACGAAATAAATGCCATCTGCTAAGAAACTAGATGGCTAATGATAAAGAATTGATAAGAAAGTGATAAGCAAGGTTAACTTTTCCATTGTGCTCAAAGATATCGTCGTTTTAGTAATTGTGTTCAATAGTGTAATATTCAGTTCCAATAAATGCTATGTCTATTTCTAGGGGAAAATGGGAGGTAAACGATCAGTGTTCTTATCTAATGTTACAATAGCATTTATTAGTGGGGGCATGATTAATTCGGTGATCCTAACTCCTTTTTTTCATTTAGCAGAGGACTATCTTTATCACCAAGAAAAGTAATATATATTCCCGATTGGAGGTTACCGTTGAAAGTCCCGTTCATTTTAAAAAAAGCTGATGCAATTTGGACGCATATAATGCTTCTAAAAATATTAGAATGAACCGAAACAAGATGGAATAATGGTATTATTACCGAAGAGAATAAGTTGTAAGTACTTCTCAAGACTATTCTATATATCACTTCCAAACTAGTCCGATACTAATTACTCAGCAAATATAATGATTAAAATCTTAATTGATGCATGGGAATTGAAAGGAAGATATTTCTCCTTTAGAGTGAATCATGGCCAAGATCAGGTGATTATCGCTGAAACTGGTGGAAGCTGTTTGTTTGGTGGTGAATAAAGATGACACAATAAGAAATATTTGCTTTTTGTTCCACATAATTCCGCGGAAACAACGTCTCTCTGCCAAAATTTAATAAAATCTTATAATTTATGGAGAAATAAAATAATACGATGAATTTAATAAAAATATCAGTTTCTCATTCCATATGAAAGCAGAAATGTCTAATATAATTTTCGCTGTATTATACATGATAAATCGGCTCCAATTATTTTGACCGTATAAAATTTTTTTATAAATCCTTATTGATTCCGACCACGTATCGGCGTCGGATGCGTTTGAACAGATAGAAATAAGGTGACGGAAGCCCCGAATTCCTTTTTTTCGCTTAATCTGCCAAATTACGCGCTCCTCAGCCCCGACCACGTAAGAGCATGAAACCTCACACATCGAGGGTAAACACGCTCTCCCGAATGCAGGAAGCCGTTCGACCAATAAATTGCTGTCATAAATGTTACGATTTCAGTGTGTGGAAGGTATGAATAAAAAAATTCGTAAATTTATGCATGGAAATGAAGAACGGCAGCATCGCTACTAAAAAGGATCGATCAAACGCTTGGAATATTTCATATAAATCGCTTACCTCGCATCGTTTGATCCAACAAGATCTCAATATGTATCAAAATATTTGATTTTCTAGTAGATAGTAATCAAATTCTATTGCGCTACACTCCATAGATTATAAAAATATCCTGTTGGTGATTGCAGGCAATACTTGTCGATTTACATTATCTCAGGCACGAATGATAACTTTCTATGAATGAATTAAGCGCTGTATTATTTTCCACAGACTTTAATCATATCAGTTGTTCATTTCACATCCGAGAGTTCTAGATGAAGTGGAATGACAACTGAATTCAATAAATATTTAAATAGTGATCTAGGAATGCATTAAATATGATTATTTAAAATAACGAGTTTTCGGAATTTAATTTTTATTTATTTAATTACTAGTCAATATTTACTTCTAGTATATTTTTCTTGATCGATATAATTTATGAAACATGTATTTAAGCTTCTGCATGGTAGGACTTCTTGATTCTTGTGAATGAAAATTTTATTACGTTATATATTAACTCAAGGAGACTTTATAATTTCACGCCAACCTGTATGTCGGGGAATATTAGAAACCATTTAACCAATGTCAACTGTCGGAACGTATGAAATCGGAAATACCTCAAATAACGATTACAGCGACGAGGATCCCATTTTGATCGGTAGGCAAATATACAGATGGCTATCGACTGCAGAAGAGGTCAAAGGGAAAAAGAGTTCCGTGTGAGGAAGTCGGAGGAATGCAACAAAAGCCGTTTCCCACCAAACGAGTCTTTTTTATACGAAGGGCGTCAAGGGGCGAATTGAGTCTTCCTTCTGCGATAATGTTCTCTGAATGTTTGTGGGAATATCGGACGTGTGTACGAGACTATATGTTGCGTATATTTTCTGCGGATTCCCAAAGTGTTTGGCTTCACCTTGGGTCGGAATGCGATTCTGCCGATGTTTTTGTAATTCCCATCGGCGTTCGTTCGATGGGGAGGGCGGAATTTGTGCCGCACTTTCACTTAATCGCAATTCCATCAATTAATGAATAAGAACAAAATTTAAGGAGAATGGACTTGAAAATAGTCTGACGGAGGATCGATCGCAGGATCATCCGCTGCTTTCACCAAGTAGGCGCCAGAACATTTTAATAAGTCGTTTTTGGGAACTTTGTTATAAAGGGCAAGTGTGGTTTTCTTTCCGTGGCGCAGTTCAAGTAAGAATAACAGCGATAATTGTCGTCAGTAAATAGTTACCGTATGTTTTATCTTAAACAGTAATGGTTGAAAAAAAAACAAACTCCTTCCATATACTTTTACTGTTATAGTAAACAATTTGGTCAGTCGAGATTTAAAAAGCATATGATTCGCAAATGAGAACATCTGAAAAACTTTCAACATCAATGGAATATTGATCTTTCTGAGACAAGACAACCAAATAGAATACAATATTTAGCAGTTGACTTTTCTCGCATAGACAGTGGGCATCAGGGGTCACTCGCAGGCCCTGTTTCACTGTTCGTGAAAATCGTTTTGAGTGAATCGGAGAGCGAATAGGAAGAGAAGAGCGATGGGCCATGCATAATTGCTTCCTCCTCCGAGACACTTGAACGCTTTCATTAATAATTCCAGATTCCCTACGTTTTCCAAGAGTTAACTCCCTTAGAAATCGCTTCCTTCCTCAGCTCTTCCTCTCCATCCCAAGAGAGAGTCAAAAGAGGGAATTCCCAGAGGAAAGGGGGAGAGGGACGTACTCTATGGTATGAAGGATGACTATTTAATGGCCTCCCTCTTAGAGGTAACCTCAAGGCACTGTTCCCTTCTTTTTCTTCTCCATCTGATTCGATCAAACTCAGCCACCCCTTCTCCCTCTATCAAAAATAAAAAATAGCCATCTCTCCGAGAAACTTCCGTGATAACCTACCCTACCGTAGATACCGGGGGAATGGCGAAGGTCTTGAAAAGAAGAGCTAATCCTCTCGAAGCCGCTTTTACAAAATTTCCAACCTCCAACGTTTGGGAGGGCGGGAGTTTATAAGCGGAGGAAAAGGGGTTGCTGGGTGGAGGAAAGTGTGTGCAAAGTTGTCTGCGAAAGATGAGGGTGACTGAAGTAATCATCTGAGGGTGTTGTTTTTGAGTGGCATAAGAGGGATCCTCTCAAGAAGGATTCCCTTTTTTATTATATCCGCTACGGATTTTTTCCACTTATCTTCTCGCTAATTCCTTCCTCCTGCCTTTCTTTCTTCTCTCTTCCGTCTCTTTTTAAAGGATAACAGAAAACGGCCTCCTCGGGGATTAATTATTCAGGATGAAACATTATACGTGCTCCGCTAGAGAACTCGATGGACTGCTTCAGCAACACCTTCGCTAAAATCGTTTCTCAACTCGCTCTTTAGTTGTTTGCGAGTGTTTTTAACTGCAGCAGAGATTTCTTATCTTAGATATGTATTAGAAACGTGAAACTTCTTGGAGGAATAATTCATAACCAACTAAGAATGTTCGAGTGCTAACTATGCTTACTAAGAATCGATAAATTAGAGATAATGAAAGATAGTGAAATTTGCGACTCAATGGATAACTTGAAGCATAGAATTTAAAAGGCTGCAATCGATTACATAGTCTGTGCTTTAGCCATCAGTTCTGTCGTTGTATTTTAGTGCTGAGGAAAAAGAAACTGTTTAGTTATGCACTGAGACAATTCTCAAAAGAAGAAGGGACAGGAATATCCAATTTTTTTGTTGTTATTTATGTATTTCGGAATTCATATAAAACACACCATCGTGTGTTCTTACAGTAGAAGAATCCCGTTTTCATTTACATTCCTGACTTCGTCATCCCATTGTTTAAGTCTTTCCGTCTGCAATTCATTCATCATGTAAAAAGCTGTAGTTTTGGAAGCTCCGTACTCCGTCTGTTATCGATGTTCTGGCCGGGTAGCCTAGATGGCCTGAGGCAGCTTCCCGGATAGAGGAAGATCCCGGGTTCGATTCCCGGCCCTGTCAGACTTTTTTCAAGTCCGTTTTTCCTTGGGATCGCTTTCTCTTTTGTTTGTCTCATCCTTAGTTTAGCAATTATTTTCCTCTGTGATAATTCTATACCTATATATATTGATATAATTTATAAGCATATTGGATATATTTTTAATTGCTAAAAATCCGCTGCATCTAGAGAAAGGCACTTGTCTTGCGTTTCTTTTGCTGTAAATTTGAAATCAATATCATTGAAATTTAAAAAAAATGTTTCGAATCCCGCAAAGAAGCGAATTTTAAGAATCAAAAAATTAGGAAACTATAGCGAAAAAACTGCAAAGCGGATTAGGACGAAACCAAATAGTCGTGCTGCACTATTACGCTTATTAACTTTAACTACTATACAAGGAAAGGGTTGAGGTGACTGCGCATAAGTGCCCTTGCACATAAAGTCCCCAAAACGGCTTCTTAAAATGTTCTGGTCGGTTAGCTTAAATGGTTAAAGCAGCCTCCCGGATGGAGGAATATCCCGGGTTCGATTCCCGGCCCCGTCGGACTTTTTTCGAGTCCGTTTTTCCTCGGGAATTTATTTATTATATTAATTCTTCGGCCTTGTTTATTAATTTTTATCTTACAATTCATTCAACTATAACTGAGACGTACGAATCAATAACCATCGCTACTTTTGACATTAATTTGCGTAAATATAGGTCATTAGGAGAAAGAAAGAAGAGACCGACATGGTTGAGACTCGGATTATTACATCCAAGGATTGATCATTTCGGTATTTTATTTACTGCAATACTATATCTCGTTGAAAAAAGTTTGGGTTTATTTCAATTATAATAAATTAATCATCAGTCTCGAAGAACTCACCAAATACATATTGGCAGGTAATGAGAGAGAACTTTGAATCCATAAACAGCTCTAGTGGAATAATTCCTGTCTAACCACCTCAAGGCTGCCAAGAAATGACATATTTATCATAGTTATCGCGAATTAAAATTATTAATCCCATACAATTCACGTTTTATGTTTTTCAAGATTATTTTCATCCCTTATTTTATATTCCATTGTTCTGCTTTTCCGTTTCCTTCTTATCATTCTCTTTCATGTTCCACTTCTACATTTTCCTTCCATCCCTTCCTTTGCACTGCTCACCAATTCCCCAAAGAAAAAAAATTCGAACGGAGAAAATACAACCTTTGATATTCGGAAGGACTGAAGCCGTATGCATTTGACGAGAGAATTTTGGTTGGTTGCCCAATGGAATTTGTGAGTTGTATTTCTGTATCGCTTGTTTTAATAAACTCTCCTTCCTCCCTTCGGGCACTCACTTTATTTTGCTTGTACGACCGAAAAGAACGGAAAAAATTCAGCTGCGCAAACGTCGTTATATTTTTTACAGTTCTCCGCGTATGTTCTCATTGAATCCTCTTTCGACGTCCCGGCCTTCCGAAACTCGTAGTGACATTGGGTGGGCTGAAATACATATGCTTAGAGGAAATCGGTACTCCGTTACCAATCGAAAATATATCTTCCTTTAGTTTTTTTGGAATAGGCCCCGTATTCGTGAAAACCGCGTCCCGATTTTAAATTCGATTCGAATTTCTTTCGCGTTCTCGAGGAGTTCGTTTTACTCATCCGCTCCGACGGTTGTCATATTTGCTCTGAACGAATGCCCGGAGCACTCAAAATGGTTGTCATTCAAATCTAAGTATGCGCATGCATGTGCGTTTTAAAACTTCCGTAGAGAGCCGTCATGAATCCTTATAACAAAATGAGCCGAAAGAAAGTAGAGGTGAGAAACTCAGGGGTTTGAAAAGAGGCAAAGAGTGGCAGAGAGGCCTGTGATTGGGTTTTCAGTTGTCGAATTTTGATTTTCAAAATGTTTTGAACTCCATTAACGTTTGAATTAGTATTTTCGTGAAGAGGATTTAAATAACCTTTCTAATGTATGGAAATCTTCCCGTGTATCTTATTGCAACGATTTGTTCCTCTGAGGAAAAACTATTTTTTATTAACAGAAAGCTCATGACTTGGTACCCTAAATTAAATTTCAACTCAATTTCAAAGGAAAATAATAGTATACAACTAAATATCATTATTATGGAGATATTTTGCAAAAACGGAAATGAGCTTCGAAAAATAAAGCTTAACTTACCCGATTTACTCCGAAAACTAATCAACTCTGACAGCACCTACCACAGTGCTATATATGAAGTTTGGTATTGATGCGAGAAATAGTTTTGACGTTAGAGCGCCCACAAGCACACACGGACATACACACACACACCCACACATAAACACAGACATCATTCCAAAAATGGTCAAAACGTGTTCTAGAGACCCCAAAACATGTATTCCCGTTGAAATCTGGAAGTCGATTTTTCATGAAAAAATACCAGATGAAAGAAAAAAGTTAACTGAATCCATTTTTAAGAAAGCTGTCTAAATTAAATGTTTCCCTCAATTATGCCTCAGGCAACGCAATTTTTCACTTTTCCACGGTCTTGGTCAAATTTACTCCCTTTTTATATATTCACTGCTTAATTCATAAAAACAGCCAATATGGAGCATGTAAGGTATGCATAAGGATGTTTATGCTCAAAAGTTATCTTTGCAAGTAATTATTGTAATTGTCTTAGAATAGGAACGAGTGGGGATTCCAACTTTGATGAGAATTCAGTGATTGCATATTTTTCGCGCCAATGATTCGCCCCAAGTTAAATTAATGCGAAAGGATACGGAGGTGAGATAAATATATTTATAAAGGGAATATCGAGAGAAGAGAGAATAAAGATATAAGGTTTCATCACATAATCCCCGATGAGATGAAATATGTGGGAAGAACGCGGTTGGGGATATTGGCGATAGTTAGTGCAAACTCTGCTCATTTGTTTTGACGAATCAACCGACGGAATCCTTACGAGTTTATAAAAGCCTCGTAAAAATATTAGATCTGCTTTCCTTCGTGTGGCAGATATGTATTTCGAAAAATAACGAAAAAAGCCTACAAATAAGATTGGTATCGGAAACACACGAGATAACAAGACTAGGCGACGTGCAGCGCCAGTCGGCATTACAACGGAATCGACGTTTCCTGGTTGGTGTAAATGGTGACTCTGCTCTTCCACAAATCGCCGCGATATTGTTTTCATTCCACAATTAATTAATATTATAAATACCTTCGTTTATTTACAGGCCAACTGTTCGCCACTTTGAACCTTTCCATTGACGGCTACAAAAGAGAACCGATACCATCACAAATTCTTCATCTTAAACCAAAATATCTTTCCGTCAAAGCTGAACCAATAATTAAGAGTTTTAACTCATTAATGAGCGCGAAAAATGTCAAAAATCCAGTAATGATGCCTTCTCTTAATTATTCAACGAGGCATTTTATCTTATCTCAAAGCATAATGGCACAGTCGATTTAAAATGATGTCCTCATTTGTCATCGCTTATGGATGCAGTCTTAATTTGGACCTTTAACCGACTCAGGATTCCCCTAATAACTTCTTCACTCAAACATCCAACTAATGAAACGCCAAGAGAGATTTCCAACCGGCGGTTGTTAAAGAAGAAAAGATAAAAAAGAGCTAAAAAAGGGATGAGAGACAGAAACACATCTTTATTTCGGAGGTTTTTGAGCGAAAATAAGTTGTTATTTACGGGACTGTGACCTCGCTTCTCAGTGTACCCTGTGGGAGAAACAGAGGGGACAAAATGTCCTTGAGAGAGGAAGACTCACTCCGTTCATCCTATACAACCGATACTCGATAACCGACGCTATCTGCATTTGCAGACCATGTACAATTCTGACCACTCTATAAAAGATAACATCCTGCCAATAGAAAAATATATACTTCCCTCATTTTGTTAAATTGCACATTTTCTGTTGTCACTATGAAATCACGTGGCAGATTGTTAAAATAATTCTTGTAAAAATTTACGGATACTTTCGCTGTATTTGCATCGGAGATATAACAAATAAATACTTTTGAATGTATTTCTGGAATAAGATAATGTGGCATTATACGGTCGAGTACTCAGGGGTTATTAAATTGCATAGAATTGCACTCGTTAATTGACGCAACGAGGTGGAAATTGGCAAATAAAATGATGTGATTGCAATGCATTTGCACGACCCCAGAATGTCCACTTGTGAGCATTTTTGCCAAACAATCAGAAGAATAAAAGTAAACTTCAAAGTCTTGATTGGAGGAGGAATATTTGTGGATGTCAGTCTCGAGTTTAATTTCTTCAAACTTAGCTTCATCTACAACAAGTCTGAATATAGAGATTGACAGCCATCGTCTTTTGAAGCAAATCACTTGTCTAACATTTTAAAACAAAATATTGTAATTTTGATATTTTGTAGAATGAAAATGGAAAATAGATGTAAAGGCTAATAGCAAGAAAGAATTATATTGTGAGTGAAAGAGGATCATAACTGAGATGACCCTCGACTGGGAGGAAAGACTTTTTTATGCGCATTTAAATCTTAATCTTTCGCATAATTCTTTCAGTTTGGCCTTTCACTCCCTCAAGTTAAACACAAAGGATACCGAGGATGAAATAAATCTTTAAAAATGACAACGGCTGCGAACGAAGGCATCATTCAATGAAAGAAAGATTGGAATGTTCAGCTTAAGGAGGATAAAGAAACTTAGGAATGGGCAATTGATTTAGCTTATTCTTAATTAATCCAATTGGGCGTTCAAACTCATACGTGAATATAACAACAGAAAAATGTATGCCGCAGAAAATCATCTTTTAATTTGAAACAGGATGCGTGTGACGGGAACGAATAAAGGGAGACAGAGGAAAGATATCTACGGATCAGAAAAGCATATACACTGATTCATCGTCGTACATATTCCACGTTTTTGTAACTCTAAGCTCCATACTCTTCTTGGCTTGTATCATTTAATGCCTTTCTTATCTCCCATCACATAATGTTTTACGTACACTCCTGGCCAAAATTAACGCAGCACCTCCCTAGCGATCCTTACGGCCGGTGCTGCGTTAATTTTGGCCAGGAGTGTACATTCGGTAATATATACATATACCGATTCTATATATAGATATACCTATTCATAATATTTTACTCAGTAACTTAAAGACCAAGTAACTCAAGAAAGCCTTAAAAATTAAAAATTTCCCGATCAGCTCAGATCAAAATAAATAATATACTCATCATATTTAAAAGAGTAAAATAACTGCATCGACATTGAAATATTCAAACTATATTTTTATGAACTTGCAAAAAACATTGGATTTTAGAAGTAACTAGAAAAAAATCAACGTGAAACGAGATCTGCAATTAATCGCAACGAATAATAATAGAAAAAATGTTCAACCAAATAATCTCTTTGCCTTTGTTTTAAGAAGATATTACGGATTACACAATCTCCCTCTAAAACCGTACAAAGTAGACGTTAATGCCGAGGAATAAAGAATAAAAACGAAAGAACAGGGATTTAGGAGGTTTAAGAAGAGGGGAGAATAACTTCTTATTCTGGAGAGAGAACACTTCTGAGATTAGCGAAGAGACATCGCAGACGATTAACTGGTATTACGCCGCGGGAATGAGGGAGAAAAACTGACGTGTATTTCTGGGCCCGCGATAGCGTAGAACATTTTTTCAGGGGTGTTTGTTTGTTTTTAAGAGAGACAAAGTGGAGGAAGAAAAGGGGATCTCGTTTTTTTAAAGAAAAGGGAGACCCTTTGGGAAGATTTCTTAGTGTCCTAAGGTGAGAGGGGGTGGAGTCCCCCCTCTTCCCGCATAAAAGATTACCGAGGATCCCGGACTCTTTTATTGCGCTGAAAGATTGCTCGACTCCTAAAAAGGCGTTTTATTCGAGGAGCCCCGTTGAGGAATCGCTCTCTTGCACCTTTCTGCGTAATTATTTTACGCGCTCCTGGATAATAAGGGAATACCCGGCGGATCTGAGGGATTTAACAACTTGCTTCCGCAAAGCGACGGAACAAAACTCTTGCGTGAAGGGAAGTTTTCACCCTTTTCTCGAACACTTTATTTACGTTTTTTTTCATTCCGGCGTCTTAAATTGCGTAAACGTTGCATAACAACGAGAGAGCGAGAAGCGACGTTCATTCGGGATTCGTTCGAATAAAAGTTTTTTTATTTGTTTTGGTTCTTTTTCCCTGATTGTTTCTAAATTATCCTCATCCTTTTGAAAAGGCGAGGCTTATCATTTGAAATGAGGTTTTTCTCTTTTTACTGGTGTTATTAATTCCGTGGAAGAGTTGGATTGAGATTTGAGAAATTCCGAAAAGAGAAAAGCCTTTATATTTTTAATTAAACCGTGAGAGATTTTCGCTAGGATCGCCAACAGAGGAAGAAGAAATTTCATCACGACTTGTGCTGTCACCTATAGTTGGGATTACGTTCGTAGCTGAAATTACACCGATATTGCCTCCATTTTGTAGACCATCTTTGGTATTAGCAGTAAGAGGCCGATTGACTACTAGCGCTTAGAAAATAAGAGTTAAATATTTATTATGATGACAGTGGAAGTTAGAGCAAGTTAAATGTAACTAAACATTTTGTGAGTTGTAGTCCTGATAACATTCGGTCATTAATTCAATTAATTTGTTTATATTACGTGCTGTGATGGCGCTGATATTGGCCTTATATATTAAGCTTATCGTTAGATGACAAAATAGAAATGAATAGAAGTAATATAAATAACCAAGTAATTTTCTGGACTCTTTTTCCAGGTACATAATTTAAATAACACATCTTATTTTGTTTTATAGTGATGTTTTATTTATGAGTATCGTCCAGCATTTATTTCGCCAATCCAAAAATTTATAGTCTATTAATTATGTAACTCGAGATCTACGGCCTCATCAAATCTGAACAGGTTTTCAGTTCGGGATTCAGCCTATAAGCACATGAGCCGATTATATATAATTAGGATGAATATAAAACTCAATCATAACATTTGTGATGACGTAATTAACCTCTTTTCTTCGCTCCAAGGAAAGATAAATACTATAATTTGTGAGTTCGTCATATAAGAGTGAGCTTGAATGAACATAATACAAATGAATTCTAAATTAGATTATTATAGCCATCGATGATCTTTTAGAGAAGAATTATGTTTAGAATGACCGATAATGTAATGTTAGAAATAAATTCAAAAGAACTGCAAGTGTAACAGAAATATTAGAAAAGCTAGGTTGGGAAACTTTCGAAAACAGAAGGAAAGTTTACAGGTTAGGATGCTTATACAACGCTTATTCAGGCAAGACAGCATGGGCAGATATTAAGAAAAGAATTAGAAACCTCACTTATTTAAGCAGGAAAGATCGTAGTTATGAAATTGAACCTCCCTCTCAAAGGACTAATATTGCTAAAGTCTCATTCCTAAATAGAACAATAGATCAATGGAACGCTCTCCCTGCAGGTATATTTGAGCAATTTCCTTCCCAAGTGCGTACCTTTAAGGCGAAGTTAAATACATTGTAATATTGTTATTTTAATTCTGTTAATGTTTTCTTTTAATGGGGAGGGATAATATTTGTAAATTTTGTATTATGAATATGTCTTGACTTTTGTCAGAGGGAGGTTTTCCGAAGGGTTCCGTGGGCAAATGCCTGACAGGTACAGTGTTTACCCCTCAATTTATATTTATATTGACTATCTATATCGAATATTGCTTGACCATGTACGACCTTATGAATGTATGCTTGTATTATATGTAATTTCTAACCACCACCACCAGATTTATAATCTACTTGTAGTGTTAATGTAGTAATAATAATAATAATGTTCATCGATGTTACATTAAATGGGACAATAAGAGGAGAAAGTTGTTTCATGTAAAATAAAATCCTTCGATTTTAGAGGAAAGGGATTTGACTGTCTGACCTTAGAGTTACTGATGCACTTATTGTCCCAGCGATGTTATGGATCTAGTCTTAGGTTGAATATTGAGACAATTGAAAAAAATAGATGAAGATTTGCGTCCATTTAAGCTGGACAGACTTTTATTCCTGCGCAAAAAGGGCTTTTAAGCCGATTAACCACTTTGCCAGCGGGCAATCTTCTCAAGACTCAATAATTATGCATATCTATTTGATTTGCGCTATTCATACTTAAGGTTTCATGCATAATTCCCGCTATTAATATTTTTCTTTTTTGACGGTAAGCCATATAAAATGCCGCGTTTCATTGTAATATGAGATTAAGCGTTCGCCGTTGTAATTGAATGGTTTCCGTGGGTTACCATGGTAGACATACGTGGTTTAAGTGTGCCTCTTTCGAGAAGAGTGAAATTTTATATCGTCCCCTTTTCCACAACAGTCTCCAGAGAATAAAGCCACGGACGTATTTCAACAAAGAAAGAATCACGATTGCACTGACGATGTGCAGGAAAGTCTAAATCGGGACATCTTTACCAGAAAAACAGGTTCCACGCGCGACTTTCGATTTACTTTATTATTTATTAAATAAAAATTAATAAGGTATTTTAATAACTTTAAATAGAAATTTAAACCAAAAAGATTGTTTTATCAAATTTGGTCCATCAGCATCAGTTTGTACTATTTCTTTGATAAATATTAGAGTGACATATATGGACATCATTCGAGGAGAGAGATGAAAATTGCATAAGCGTGCTGTTAGGAAAATTCCTGAGAGGGAACTGTCCTGTGTGTGTCCCTTCAGAGGTGTTTCCTCGAGAATTTACGTCACTGTTATCAATAGGCTGAAAGTTCTAAAATACCGTAAAATTGTGTGGAGCAGATATTGGTTTAATGGTGACTCAATGCCTTTGGAAGTTTGATCGGATGAGGAGCACATAATTCCAATGTGTTACTGATGTTTTACAGGGTTTTTAGAGGTACGCATTCACAACCCTCAAGATGTGTATTCACATCTTGTGCATGAAAATCTTCTTATGCTCATTCTTTGACCAAATCTATCCTATCCGTTTGAGAATCATGTTGGAGGCATTTCTTACAGCATAGCTAACAGTAGGCCATTTTCCGATCCATTTTCACCGCGTAGAATACAACTCATCTCAGTACAGTATGCATCCTCCATTGCAGCCGTTCAATTTGTACGCTTTGGCTATCTCTTGAGCGACCTCCACGCAACCCTCTCCAGCACAATTGCCCTTTTTCCATTGGCCAAAGGAATCTCCGCGAGCAATTCAGCCATTGGGCAACAGGGGTTCGTAACAAAGGGCATCCCCCTGTGGAATGAAAAGGAAATTCAATAATAGGGAAGAGGGGAAGGAAGGGAATCTGTTTTTTGAGTGGCATCTGAAACCAACCGACTCTTTCGTTCGTTGCAATGGACACTGTGGCGTTTAGGGGGTCACTTATGAAGGGTGCTTCATTTGCATGCGCACAAAAGGAAGGAAATCTCGCAATTACAGCGAACATGATCGATGCATATGTTTGATATTGGACTGTTAGACCATATGGCAAAGGTGCCAATGCGATTGACACTGCCCGGATTTAGTCGAGCAGCATGTTCGTCGTGAGTTGAATCAGCTCATATACTTCCTTATGTATCAGCTGTTAGGAGAATAAAAATACATCGCGTATATTACTGTGAATTCATCGACGTATATAATAGTATTCCTTTTTTTAACCCTAGTTATTTAGTGTCTGATTTGCCGAGGGATATTAAAAGTTATGCATTCCACTCAAAAGTAGAATTTTGCAATAGCTGTTGACTTCTTCCGCTTTTGTAGATTCATGTCGGATATGTTTCTTAAACGTAAAAATAAGATATTTGAGAGGCAGCCAATACAACTTAATCAGCGTAAACACGTATAAAGACACTAAAAAAAAGATGCTCTCTTCCTCGGATTGACTTAGGAAACAATTTTTCGATCCGATTATTTTTTGAAATATTTGACGTATATCTCTGCATAAGTCGATGCCACAGATATCTGATAACACAGTTCATTTGTCTTCCACGGCACAATTCAACACACGATCAATTCAAACCGCTACGCTTTTGCTAACCTGCGGGTTACTAAGAATTTCAGATTCGTAAGAAAGCTAATATAATGACAGGGAATTGAATTTCTTAGTTATTTAATTTCGGAGAACCGCAGAACACCTTGTAAAGCAGATATACTGATGAATTCGAAGAAAATGCTTCGGATATAACCCGTCACTCAATAGCCCCTCAATGGCCATCGAATGAGTAGCACTGTCGATGAGTTACAAAATAATCCCTTAAAACGACGGCCCTGGTTGCTACGAGGGATCCAGTGCGCTGTTCTTGCGGTCCTTGGGGCCACGAGGTCTCCTCCCCCTTAAACACACAAAGGGGCCCTCCAATCCCTCG
The DNA here is from genome assembly GCA_947579665.1 of Sympetrum striolatum. Classification (NCBI taxonomy): domain Eukaryota; kingdom Metazoa; phylum Arthropoda; class Insecta; order Odonata; family Libellulidae; genus Sympetrum; species Sympetrum striolatum. Next base: position 106,419,496 of record OX388343.1, on the reverse strand, counting down.
CTATCAACACCGCCGCCCCTCGGGGGCGTGGTTTCGACGAAACAGACCCTTCGCAGCCTCCATTCAATCTCCGTTGCCGCATCTTTCCTTTCAATCATCTCCACCGTCCAAATTAAGCGAAGAATCTCCTACCACTAGTTGTGCAACGCACCCAAGTTCTAAATATTCGGCAATGCTCACGAAAATTGCTTCCTAATTCTCGCATGATCAGGATTTCTATTTAGACGACGATTAAAACTAGAGCAACCTCTATTTCTCTCCCCTACAATTTCATTTATGACTGCATGCTGAGATTCAGAAAGAAAGAATATGAATATATGTTAGTTTGAATATCAATGTGCATCAATTAGATTGCAATTTCCAGAATGTATGTATCTCGATCGCCTGCATACCTTATGTTATATTTATATGTTACCTTCCGTAATCACAATGGCCATCGATAGAAGTACCTGACCTCAAAGTCTTCAGATAGAATGTAAAAATGCTTCCGATAGAACATTTGGAAACCGTGCGATAACCCTAACATATCCATTGTTGTTGGGATGGAAAGATTTTAAAAGGACTATAATTCACCCAATGCACACGACCCTCCTGTTAAATAGGTATCCCTGATTATAATCCGCTATCCAAATCGCTTAAAAGTTTATCAATCTATCATACGGTTATTAAGTTTTTCTTTCACGTGAGTTTTTTAGGGTACCACAAATTCTTTTCGTCGATGCTCGATGACGATTAAAAATGAATGAGTTTGTTAACATAATGAAAATGAATGGCACAATCTAGGATTCGCTGTATTATTTCACTAATGGCTTCGTAGTACCTCGAATTAAAGTCACTATCTCAGTTTATAATTCCAGAAATCTCATTTTTTTATTAAAATAAATTTTAATCTCTTTTATCCGTAAACACATTTTACATCGGTTGAATCGAATTCCGATCTTAGCTGTAATTGAATTTGAATTGCTGAACAAAGCATTCAACTTCGACCACTCCTCTGCCGCCATTGCTCAGCGAAATGCTTTCCGAAGGAGAAATACTCGTTTTGTATTTAAATATTCGCAGGGAGGTGCGTTTAACAAATCGATTGATCGATTTATTCCGCAAGTCGGTGGACACTAACGTATGCTGATTCCTTAACTGCTAAATATATGTTGATAATACGAAGGCTTCGCCAGAAGGCTTGATCGAGTAATCCAAGAGTTCCATTTCTCTGAAATCCACAAGTTATCTTTGGGATGAGTAATGAAATCAAGTCAAGGAATCTTGCTGGAAAATTTCCATGCTGCAGTAAATGAGTCTCTTGAAATTTGGACGAAGGGCATATTGATGTTTACGTTCATTGGGATGCTCATCTGCAAGAGGTGGTTATGCTTCTATAACAGAAAATTGAACGTAGTTTTTGAATTACAACAAACCCAGCAGATTGATACAGCACCTACTTTTGCTGAATGCTAGTTAAAAATTGTCCTATTCGTAGAAATTAAAATTATAAAATTCGACTGAATTCTCACTCTTACGACGAATCGACGAGCCGAAGTTAGCTGAAATAAACCGCAAAATTTTGTAAATGTTCATTGATTATCTGCTGAAACTATCGAGAATTTCAAATTTTAATGGAATTCTTCAATATAGTGTGGAGAGCTTCCATAAGTTATCGCAAATATGTATCTTTATTTTCTCTTTTCCGCACTACAAATTCAATCGAACGAATATAACAGCTAAACTGGTTGAATCAATTCCAAAGTAACAATCAAATGCGCAAGAAGAATACGAAGCAAATATTCCAACAGCACTTTTGATGGATCTCCGCTTTTCTTTCATCAGTCTTACATTTGCTCGTAAATTCATTTCCTCTTGTATTTTAGAATCCACAAATTTTCGATTTGAACTTTGCAAAGTTAGTATACCCGTTTAATTATCTTCTATTTCTACATGGACTCGGTTAATTAACGAACGTTTCCGAACAAGGATTATCTATTTCAAAGCATTATCTCCTCAAACAAAGAGTCCGAAAATAGGACGTATAAAGAGAGCAGTGGCGTAAGTTCTGCTTTCCCATATATCTGCATTGAAAGAAAATGTATCAAAAATCGTTGGCTTTGATAATAGAACCCGAAAATTTGGGTAAATTAGAAAAACTTTGGCCGTATAAAATTTCCGTTTAAAAGTTATTTGCTTGATAGATATTCTCAATCCTCAAAATTAAATAAAATGTATTTACTTAGTATTTTGAAACCTACCTCTTCGTTTTTAGAATGCGTCTTAGGGTAAAAAATTCTTCTCCATAAACATGTTCTCGATTGCTTACGGCGATAGGAATCTTTCATTTTGTTGATTTTGAGTAAGGAAAAGCAGAGGGCCACCGAAATTCCAGGAATTCCATCGTACGTGATGTGTATCGATTTATTGGACTGTCCTCTGGTCAAATTTAAGAATAGCAGTAGGAACTGTTTAGTACGATACAAAAATAACCTTATCTGTAGGCAAAGATTTTAGGAAATGTTTAAGAAAATTGAAATCATATTGAAATTTCTCTTTAAATCGTATTAGAAGTTGCATAGCTAGCGCATTTTATGGAACGACTCTCCAAGAGGAATCGGTGTATGTGATTCGTTTATTGAAAAACGCAGTGGGCCGATAGGTGACTTGCGACATGTTAATGTTGTCGTACATATTGGATTAGGAATTGGATTACGATTCATTAGTTTTGTGCTCATTATAAGTTTAATAATTTCTTAGAAATAAAAAAGGTGCTATCCTGTTAGTTTTAGCTATAACTTCAGAAAATTTAATTCATCGTCATGGAGAAATAATAAAACTGATTTTTCATAACTACCGTCAGATTATATGCTTTAAATTTTTTATAAGTATTTCTTTCGCATTTATTCTATGGCGAGCTTAAGTTTGTTGTTGCCTACGAAAAAATCAATCATTGCTACACAATGTCAAAAGCAACTCATGGAACAATAACTGGATGACTTAAACGTGAATTTGATCTCAAGGATTAACGAGAGTTGAAATTCACGGAATAAGTATTATCTATTCATCATTTTCCATTAGTATTCATTCCTGCTTTTAAATTGAATTTCCAAGGCAATTAGATCCTTGACTGTGTATTACTGAAATATTATTTCGACATTCTCTTCTGTGATTAAAAATTCAAATCCATACTTGCGTCATTTCCTGATCCGCTTCTTCGGGAGTTAACGCGATCGACGTTGAATTTCATTTGGCATTTACTCATAATGCAAGTAATTATTATACTCAGATTATCCTTCGTTTTTATTCTATCTAAAGTTACAATATATCTACATTATCCTTCAATCAGTAACTTATTTCATTTGCAGGAATGGTTTTTTATGTTTCAAAGTTGCATTAGCAGCACTTTGTCTGCTGCTTTGTTAGAGTTTATCATCGATATTTCAATATGATTGGCAAATGAAAGGCAAATTTCTTGCTTCTGAATGTTCCCTCGCCAAACCAATAGCAATGATTTGAATCGATAACTTAGTTTTTACTTAGTTAGTGAGAGAGAAGTCGAAGAAAAATGCACGCGGGAAGTGTGTCATGGAGTTTTATGAAAGAATATACTTCCGCCATTGTGTGCTGATGCTAGAGAGTTGCCTCGACAATATGTCATTCTCCTCCGCCTATATTGTGCTGGGTACTTAAGCTGAATCAAGAATTTTTTGGACCATTCAGAGGCCCCCCTATTAGGGAGCAAACATCCCTCTTTCTTCGATCCCCGTCCTCCGTAACCAATTTTCTAAACCGTCACCATTTGTGCACCCTCCCCCTTCCCTCTCTCTCCCCCTTCCTCTCTCTCCCCCTTCCTCTTTCTTCCCCACTTTTTATTTCGAGAAACGTCTTCGGCGGCGATGCAGGAATCGCTGGAACATTTTTACTCTCCGAAAGAGACCAAATTGTATTTTTCTCGTGCTCCTTTCCTTCCTGCGCCTCATTCATGAATAGTGTTCCCCTCTCTCTCGTGTAAGTAGCGTTCTAAAGGAGAACAAAACAAACGGCTCTTGAGCGTCTTTTATTACTAAAGATGGCGGAAGGTTTTTCGGGAGGATAAAGGAAGCAGGAAATTTGGATTGCCATTTTTATGAATTTTCCAGGAAAATGTAGCCGAAGGGGTAGTGACGTAGATATGGCTTAAAAACGTCAAATAATCTGCAGCTTTTGTCGAGTCCTGATATAAACTGCTTCGTTAAAATAAGATATAAATAATAATATATATATTTTGTAGAGACTTGATGATGGAATTGGAATTAGACTATATGATGCACATTATACTTTTGTACACTCCATGGCTTAAAGCATGTAATATTTAATCGAGGATGAATTCTACTATGGAATTCCTTAGAAGGAGAATAGGAATTGGTGAAAAGCAAGAATCAGCGAGCAATATTTAAAACCTACTATTCTTTTTCCTATCAATGCATAATGCAAGGCCGTAGCAATGGTGGCCAGAAATCGTATCGAAAAGAGCAAAATATTTTATTATCTTTTAAATTCCACTCAGTGTCAGCAGTTCCCATAGAAAAATAGCTCACACCTTAAAATAATCCCAACGTCAATTGAGGAAGCACTAGCAATAAAAGATAGATATAAAATCAAAGAGAAGGTGCGACTCATCTTGCATCAGATGCAGTCAGTTCATTCAATTTCCTGTCCCAAGAAGAATGCGTGATAATATATTGGAAACGTGTATTTGCTCTTAACTTACCCTCTTATGTATTCCAACAAAAATACTTCAGTAGGAGGAAATTGAAAGAACGCAATTTTGAAAAGCCATGGAATTCAATTAAATTTCAATCTGTGCGGTATTTAATAGTTAAGTCAGATATTCTAAATTTTCCTGAATCGTGTGCATTTGATTGAACCATGAAAAGTTGAAGTTTTACGTTTTCTGCATTATAAAGATGAAATAATCACTTTCTATTTACGAGCAATACCATTGAAAAGTGTTTTTACTTCATTGTGATTCATGATATATACGAAACATCGGTATAAAAATCTACAGAAGGAATAAATCTGTAATAAAAAAGGTCCGCACCAACCCGCACACAAAGTGCCACACGATTTCGAACAATTAATTTTCGAAAGCTTTTCTTTCTGAAGAAATATAAGAATATTCGCTTTATCTTATGAACAGTATTATAATTTATTCTTGATAACGAGTCTTCAATTGCCTAAGCTAATGGGAGCGTTGATAGATGAGAACAGCCTTGTATTCCCGTTTACTCCCGCGAAGGGGTGGACAACTTCCCCCCGCTCTCCATCAACAATGGACAAACTGCTTCTTCGCAGCCGATTATTCGCGATCTGCCTTTCGAAGGAAATGATTTGGTCGGAGTATCCGTGTGGCTCTTTTTCCCTTTTCCTAGGTTTTCGGAGAAAGGGGCCCACGTCTCCATTGTTGGGGAAAGCAGCTTTTATCAAGGCTCGCGATCAATGATGTCTGTCTCTACGGAATCAATTCCAACCCTCCTCTTTTATTCTTTTGTCCGCCACTTTTCCACCCCCGCGGTCCATCCGTCGTCTCAATTAGTTGCCCACGGAGGAAATAAACTCTCCCAACGAGTGTTTCTGTGCAGAGGAATTTTTCGGAAATTTTTCTCTTCCCATGTGATGTCGGTAAGGCAGGGAAATCGGCGGGAAAAGACTGTGGTTGATGGAGGTGTAAAAGTAAAATTAATTTCGGAAGGAATTGATGACACCGAGGAGTTGGCGATATATTTGAAATCAAATTAAATGAATGAGTCAGTCCTAATTTTGATACCACCACAAAATGTGGAATTAATTACAATTATGTAAACACTAACTTCATTATCATATTTATTTATAATATAATAAGCGCGTACCATTGTCAGGATTGAACCTTACTCTACTGGAACATTCTTCACGAAAAAACATTAATTGTATATTTGTTAAGTCTGAGAAACTATCGAAAATTTTGAATGCGAAATAAATCTTCCTCTAGAGAACAAGGTAAAAATTCTGATCCAATATAATCGAAAGTATGATTCAATGTCTAATATTAGTAAAAAATAATGTTCTAAGATAACATCCAATAACAAGCTAAAGGATATAACATTAAATTCTAGCCCAAGGTCGGAAGCTTACCGAAGTAAGTTGATATTCAATCAAATAATACCATTTAGTATAAGGTTTGGAAATCTGGAAAAGATATTTTCCACTAAAAAATAAATTTTACTGTTTGCCGCAAATACGAGATCAAGGTGATATGCAAGGAGCTGAAAATCTTAGAAATTCTCAATCGCATCCTCTTTTGATCACATTGGTATTCCCTGATTTATGGCTTGTAATTTTATATCTGAAAATTTAATATATTTAACTTTGGGCATTTATAATATACACCTATAATTTTATCCACCAATATCATCACCATAAAATTCATTATCAGCCAACCTCATGAATAATGGAATGTGATTATGTGCAATTTAAAACTACTATTTTCTATTTCAGATCAGTCATTATATAATTTTATTTCTTAAAGAGTTTTGTAATACATTTTTTGTGGCCAATGAACATTTTATCCATAGTGAATTATTTTGATTTCTCATCTTATGTTACATTTATAAGATAGTCGTACTAGTTTAATTTTAGCAGAATTCTTCGCGGCAATGAAGTATGCCCGATAAGATTATAGTTATTCCTTGCAGGCAGATCGTCAGATCGTAAACGCGCCCATTGTTCCTCTTCTCTTGGAGAAATCTCTAATATCGGATGCGCCGCTGGGAGGCGCTGCGATCGCTGCAACCATTTATTTCGAACGGAGTCGGCAGCAGAAAAGCTCTTTAACATTTTAGGAAATGGGTCGCTTTAGGAGAATAAACGCTCCGCTACTCCTGTGTAAACGTCTCGATTCTAGCCGAACCAAGGTTCTATTCGTTTGCCATCGGTAGAGGATGAAAAGGGAGGAAACAAAAACCTCATTGAGGTTGGTCGCAATTGTTTGCTGATCGTCTTTTGTTATCTCTTGGGGAACTCCGCTTGGCGCCACCGCTTAGCATAGGGAAGTTTAATTGGTCGCCGAGAGAGTATTGGTCGGAAAGAGCGGTTGAGAGGGAGGAATGATTTTTTTTACGTCGCGAGGACGATGTTGCAGTCTGTTGAGACATCTAGCGTGATGAACGACGTAGGCTAATTTTTTCGCGTATAATAAACAACGAGGTGCTAATTTTGCGAATTTGTATTGTTTTTTGTAATTGTGTAGATGAGTTAAATTTGCGAAGGATATAATGAAATGAGATTCGGAGAACCGGATGATTGGCTCTAAATGAAATTTTTTAGTTGCTCCTTCCTACAAAACTGAAACAGGCTAAGTTATTATTATCCTAAGTATTATTTTTAGGGTCTATCAAGACGTTTCATCTAGTTGTTTCATTCCAGTTCTACTCAAAAAAGAACGTTTCAAATATCTTGAATTGTCTGTTGGGTTTATCTTTATATATTTTTCAATTCCCCGGAAAGTCACGGGTCCAAGAAACAAACTAAAATAAATTATATTAAATAAGAATAATACCACAGATTATTTCATAGTTCTATCTCCTATAAATTGCAAAGAAGGAAGATAAGCTTTTCTTAGGAGCATTACAAAATGTCTGAAACGTTAGCTGGATCAAAAAAGTGCTGCGGAGGAATAATTTTGAAAGTTTTTTCCGTTTGATTAATCTTTTATATGATGCAGTATGAATGTAAAATTTCGTCCTATTAAAATAAAAGTTTTCTTTTAGAACGAAACAAACTTATCGACACAAAATTTTATCGCTGGTATATTCAGTATACAAACAATGGAAAGTAACTTAAATTATTTTCGACTTTTGAAAGAATATCATCCTCAGCATTGCGGTCAATTGCCAAGTAATCACGAAATGGTAAGCCTCTTCCTCCCACGACCTGAATAAAGCGATCCATAAAATTTTTATCGTTCTCCTACGCCGAGAAATTCCACGAAGCTATTTCCGAGAGTCTGTTGTTCAATGGGAAATCGTCGAGGCGGAAATTCTCCTGAGATGATTTAAGCTGTTATTATTCCACTAAAAGGCACTTCAGATAACTCTACGGTAAAAATAAATATCCGGAAAGCTCCGCGCAACTTGGAATATAGTTCAGTGGAACCGAGAGAATATGTTTGCGTTACACGGGGTACTCTGGAGCTTCATGCGTTCATAATTGGAAGGGATTTCCTTTCTTCGAGGATTATTTTCTTCAAAACCCTAACTGACAGGGTGGAAAATAGACCAAGAAGTGAAAATCTATTTACCTTTACTACTTTATTCGAGTAGGTAAATATTTTATAAGATTAAAACGAATTATACTTTTCCCGTAGATTAACAAATCCGATTCGTATTCTGCTTACATGGCATCTCTACGTTTGTGCGTTTTATTATAGCGAAAGACTCACTGTCGACTTTACAATAGATGCTCAAAATTCAATTAGCATTAAATTCACTATTTATGCATGAGAGAGCTGCATACGGAACCCACAAAACATTTTAAATAGAAGCCGATGTAAGAAAAGTCATTTCTAAAACAATTTCACTCTTCATTTCCAAACGGCCGATTTAGTCGAAATTTTTCAACGTATGCGGATTGCCAGTTTTTCAATATTGTTTTGTATTTTTCGCAGTCCTCGGTTTAAAACATAAATGTATCCCATCTCCATTCGCACACCTTTCTAATTCCCTCAATTCTACCGTTAGAGGGTCTGCTGAAAGGGCTCTTCGATAGTGCCATCGCGATACAGCTCAAGATTCATACATTTTCCGAAACACAAGGCATTTGCAGATTAGCAAACTCGATATCGTAAAACTCCCTGCGTCGCAACACAATTTTAAAATCGGCTCTGCGCTGGAGAAAGGATCGAAATGTGAATTGGGAGCCGCGGAATTCCCAATTTTCCTCCAGAACCCGAGAGGCGTAAGTTTATTTTTTCTTTTCATGCCATTGAGTCTATAAAAACTCACACATTACATACCCAAATCCTGCTCCCGCTGGCATTTTCATCCGGATTTGGAGGAAGAGGATTTAGACTCCCGTCTAAGGGGAAAGGGGAGGAGAAGACGTGTTGAAGAGGAAAGAAATAAATCACATAAGTGATAAAATATACAAAGAAAAAGGAGACTACTTGAAAAGATTTCCATGCAATACATTCTTCTGTAAGGAAACTGAGTAATCTGCCGACAAATGAGGAACTACTTTTCTTCTTCGATGGATAACCTTTATTGCTATATAAAAAAATCAAATACTTTAGAGAACTAATAATATTTTTATGAACTTATTATTTATTTAACTTAAAAGGCTGACTATAAAAATGATGTAACCATTTCTTTTAATGTTTTCAAAAATAACTATATAACTACCATACAAAACTTTTAGCCAGATACCACTGAGAAAAATTTCAGCAAACGGCACGTATAAGAAAGATGATTCTCTCCTAGGAACAGCTCTAATTCTAATCATCATTCATCAATTATCAATTAATAGTAATTTAAATTAGCATTTATGGTTAAGTCGTTTCGTGCCTTTTCGTTATTAATTAAAATAATTCAAATTCGGAATGGTTGACAGCCCGTCCGTATCGGAGCAGCGGCGCTGTTTTTTTCATTTTAAATCGGAACGACAATAATGGTTTTTCTTTGATGAATTTTATTTTTAGCCACATTCTCTGATAGGAGACACTCGCTTTAACAGAAGTATTCGTTATTATTAGTTTTGGAAGAGAACAGATTACTTATCTCGGAGAAAGCGAAGAACCTATTGAGTGGAACAATTCGTTAACATCTTAAGCACCGATATCATATATTTTGGTTTAACATTCGACGTCGAACGGCCATTGATGGAGATATTTTTCTAGGAATCTCTGAGCAATAAATGAGATTCAACCACGAAAAATGTATTCTCTAACTCTTACAGCGAGTACTATTATTCAAAGTGTTCCGATGGGAAGAAAAAAGATGAATGAAAGCGATGTAGCAAATATTTCGAAGCAAGTAAATTAGCGCATAATCTACCGATTATTTTCGATTCGATGGATCGATACAACTAATGCCTTCCTATATTTTTCCGTCCTTGCAACAAAGGACCGAAACAAGCAAGAAATCAAATGCATAATTACTGTCGAGGTTATGCGGAAGGTAATGGAAAGGCAAAGGAGGCGCCCCAGTGCGAGGCATGATTGGAAGCGAAGTGTGTGTTGAGGCGTTCACGGTGTCTTGGGTGCCCATCTGCGCATGTTCATTGTGTTCGGGAGAGAGCGGTCCAATTTGAGATGAGATATTTGTTGTGACGTTCTCGAAAGGGGAATGTGGCAGATGAGAGAGCATTCGGGGGCATTATGGAATGTAAATGGTGTTCAGCGATGGCTTACCCCACACGAGGCGGCATGATATTACGGGGGGGCCACTTATCCCCGGATCGTTGTCTCATTTTGCTGACTAAACATCGTCGTTTCGAAGAAGATTTTCCTCAGATTCAATGAATAATAATTATCGAATCATTTTAGATTTCGCTCTAAGATTGGACTGATTTTGGTTTAAGAACGCACCGTTACTTTTGGATTATATCATATGTTTATAAGCAGCGATTAATTATGAATTTTCACTGTTAAATGTATCACCTAAAGATAGATCCTTACACTTGACTGATAAAAAATAATCCTGTAGGAGTTTTAATATAGTGAATTCTCCAAAAACCATCAAAACTCAATGCTGATGATTTTTGGAGAATTTACTATCTAAATAATATAACCATCAGCGGCCATCCTTCCATCATTCTGTAAGAGTTTACTAAGGTCTTCTTTTGATCACGAGACGAAATGATTATGAATCTCTAATATTATTGAAATAAAGAATGCAAAAACTCTTTCGATAATATGGAGTTAAATACACAAACAGAAATTTCATCTAAAACAAACAGAAAATGTTCAACTCCAGAAAATTCCAATTTCAAGGTTACAGACTTTTAGATCCATTATGATTGATTGATTGATTATGACTATTTCGATTTTTTATTCCTTAAATGCGAATGTGAAATTAAGCCTTTAACCTTATGTAAGCATCGAAAGGAGAGGATTGGCTAATCTTACATCGTTACATTTATAACTTCGATATAAGATGAGGAAGAAAAATAAATTAAAGGTTTTATGATGGTGATTACATAACCACGGTACCAAACTCAAAATGTTAATGATTATTACTTAACGCTTTCAGATATGATTTTTCTCCATGAAGAAAAATATTTTTTTTTGAATAAAGTTGATGTTTTCTGTTTTTCAGTAAGCAATAAAATCTAATCATCAGACTCATTTGATACAGGAATAACATTATACTAAAATAAAAGAAGCGAATCTATAAAAATAAATATTTAATTAATATGAAAAATTGAAGTTCAATAAGCATTAAAAATGGTATCCAATACATTGCGCGCGGGGTCTGAAATGGTTAAACGAAAGTATGACGGATCAAAATAAGCAGGAATAAACCTGCTTCATTCGAAAATAACCTCATAAAATGAATGATCTACTTTCAACATGCCTTGGAGAATATTATATTATTCTTATATATTATATTATTATTCTTAAAAACATTCCGGTGAGCTCTATTATCGCAAGCGATGATGATATCGTTTGCCTAAATGTGTATTACACCCGCCATATCCTGAGATATTCTCCGAGGTCACTGGAATCCTGGAAATGTCATGAATGCCCTCGATTCTATTCAATGAAACGATAAATCTCTGTTGCTATTACAATATGTCCTTTGCCAGTGTTTATGGATAAATTATCTAAATCGATTATATTAAGATTTACTTATTACTGTCTGCAAATGACGAATTCTGTGCCTATTCATCCAAAAAACAAACGAAATCTGATCGCCGATATTTCCTGTTTGATATCAACACCGGAAGTGTATTCGACATTGTTTTCCTGATTTTTGTAGTCACTTGTGAAGTGAACTCGGAAGGCGATGCTGTTCCGAAGGAGAAAAAAGATGGTTCCCCGGTAAAGCGTTCGGAAAGATGATACGCTATCGATAAGCATCGCGTCCTGTGCTAGTCGTTGGGAAAAGCAGGCGAAGCGTAGAAATATTTGGGAAGGCTAATACAATCAGGAAACGAACCGAGAAGTATTTGTGTCCACCCGTCTGATAAGGATCATTCCCTGACCGCGAAATTTAATCTCTTTTAAAATTTACCCTGAAAAAAATTGTTGCTTCGACTTGTTCACTTTTGTGCACCAAGAGCATCATAGGCCACTTCTTTCTTCCCTGCGTCACAGATCGGGTTTCCCCCTCAATATTGATTCTATCGGTAACATTGATCAACAAAATGCTTGGAAATAGGTGTGACTCCGTGCATCTCATCCGGTTCAGACAACTATGCTACAATGACATGAGTGGAATATTTGCCATATAATTTAACGTGATTTGTTCTACGATCGGTAATTATTATGAAAATATGAAGACATTAGTATCAGTAAATGCAGTTAATTGTTTTCAGAAAGAGTTGCTACTATCTGGCTTATAAAAATTGAAAGCCTAATGATAACCCAATTATAGCGTTCTACTATTTTTCTCATTAAATAATAATTCACTTGATTGATGACGAAGCAATCCACCCCAATGTTTTCTTGAAACTCTTCTAATTCTATTTATATTCAATTAGAAGCTGTAATATTTATTGTACTAAATATAGAACCAGGAAGTTTAGTTGAATAAGTGATATATCAACAAACACGCCACCATACTCGTGTATTGATTGAAGCGTTAAACGTTATTTCGTACGTCCAAATTAATAATACCAAACGAACAAATGACGCTTAAGCTTTCAGCAGCTTTTATCCTAAATGATTTTTTCGAATCATATTCGTTTCTTAGTTGAAACAATCAATGCTCAAAACCAAGCACAAAATGAGTAACTCTTTGAAATTCTATATTTCTTCCACAAAGGAAATATTTCGCTTGAAAATGTATAGAATATAGACTTTATAAAGTTGATTCTCTGCTCCAAGCCTTGATTTTGGCAACACAGGTTAAACACGCTTGATGATTTGATTTTTGAAATATAGCCATCATAAATAAAACCCGTGATTTCTTTTATAGGAAAGTATTCAATTAATTACAAAAATTACTAAACGAGTTATTTATTTAAAAATGGAACAAAGAAATTATCGCATTATTTTCCTCGTTCTGTTTATTTTAAACAACTCGGGGCCATTTTCAAATATCGCTCCGCTTAAATCTGATTCAAAAGCATTTTGAAAACATTTTTCGCTTTGCCTCAATTAGCGACCTCGATAGAAGATGTTCAATTCGGAAAACATTTCCATCGTCAATTAATCTTCATGCGTTTAACTCTTTGCAATGAAAAGAAACGTCAGACATGTTTGCCTCGGGAATTAATTGCTCCACTTCAGACTCTCTTCCGCTAATTAACGGAAAATAATTGCGACAAGGATCGCAAAAGCTCATGTTGCTAATAAACAAATTTCCGTCTCGACCAAAATTTGTGCAACATCCAGAATTTGTGTCGCATAAATATGATTCATTGTTTTCAGCAACTTTTTTCTGCCGAGTGAGGGAAGTTAGATAAAAGGAATTAATTTGAAAATCGCCAGAATTCTGGACGTTAGCTATCCGAACATAATTAGCGGTAGTTATCTCGGCCAAATGTTACTCTCGGACAAGCCGTTGTCATAATTCTCGAGTTGTTACGAGACATTTCACGCGAATCTCATAATTCCATTTATTATTTCTCGTGACTCCGATTACGATAGGCAAAGAAATGAACACTTGGCACTCGGCATCAACTTTTCTGAAAACCCGGAGAAATAATATCACACATGATGGACTCCACGATTAAGGACAATAGCAGAGAAAGAGGATATTAGTCGTAATAGCATTTATTACGATTTATCCTGATCATTTATCGAGTTATTTTATTGTAATGCTCCTGGGGCTTGACATCGATGTTTGTCAACCATAGGAACTTCTGTTAATATATCTTCAAGGCAGTCCCTGAGAGTCTGTCTGAATCTTTTGCATTTTACTTCATATCTGAGACCGATTTATCTCAAATCGAGATCGGATTGATCGCTTTCCTCGTTTGTACTCTTAGGCCAGTTAGACGGAAGGCTCTTCATAATTATTTATCTAATTTATGCTTTCATGTGGTACATTTCTCACTATGATTTTCTTAATGCAAATTGCACGCCTTCTAGATGCTCCTAATATAAGATAAAAAACTAATTTTTCCAAATTTTAAAACCGAATTTAGATTAGAGAGAATACTATTTAGAGTATGCACCTCCATAGCTATAGAATTTCTTTCTTAGAATTGGAAGGAGAAACAATAGACAAGCATGTCCATGATGTAAAAATTTGACAAATTTCATGAAGCTACCTTTTAAATAACGCCAGGTAATGTGGAGCTAGCAAGGTCTTGTAAGCCCTTGAAATTATCACGCGCATACTGTAATCTCAATTATATTTCTGAGCCCAATCTCTGAGTTTACTCACACACTGAGATACTAATCGGTCCTATTTCTAAGATTTAAAACTAGGTTTATTATTCTATCCTATCAAAATATTTCTATGATGCCTTCTTCCCGTGATACCTAAAGAAAAAATGAGCTGTCATATTCCAACAGAACTAAAATCTTCAAATTCATTTACATTGGCCTCTATTTATCGTCCGAATGAATTTACATTAACAATCTAGTTGATAAAGTAAAGAGCTAGGTTAGGCTATTCACCGACGATATCCTAATTTACAGAAGGGTTGCATCACAAGATGGCACCAGTACTTTACAGAACGACTAGCGTAAATTGGTGCAGATATTGACATCTCGATTTGAATGCAAAGAAATGTGTAGCTATTGCTTTTAACACGCTCTCCTTAAGTCGCTCTTGTATGTACCACATCTAATTTCGGGATATCTGTTGGAGTTCACAAGTCATTCGTAATATAAGTCATAAATATCTAAGAGTTTCAACCAGTGATAGCTTTTCCTTCAAGGAGCGTTGGTTTAAATTCGTTTAATTAGAAAGGCGGATGGAATGCAAACAGCCATAATTCCGAGGGGAATCGAGGCAGAAAACAGCGTATTTTTCTTCGTTTGACCTCCACTAGTCTCAGATCTAGACTAGTGGTTTGTTAGAGGAGACTTCGACGGCAGTGTTTCCAGATTCGCCTTCGGATGGAAACATTTATCGATACAAATCTCGTCGAAGTGAGTTTGATTCGGTTAGTCCAGTAAACAGCATTCGCGAGAGAAAACCAGGAAGCGCCATGAGAAGATAATAGTAAGTACGGATAACTACTACTGGTCGTTCTTGGCGCGGAACATTGGAGATATTACAGTAATAAGAGTTACGAGATAAAGGTGTTTTACACCCCCTGCCAACTGCCGCTAGGTTCACACTCGAAGGGTAATTACAGTATGTAAATGCAGCAGCGCTTCTTACAGCCATAAAAAATCCTCTATACTGAGAATGATCAATAATATTTTACTGCTCCAATTTCACTTCCAATACTTCCAAAGAAACGCTGTAATATATGTGCAAATGTATAACAGGTGAATCGATACAGCTAATACTGATATATTTATAACAAGTCTTGTTATATTAACAAATAATCATGGGAAATATTCTTAGCTTCGAACAGAATGTTGTTACATCGTTTGTACGGCGTAAGCGATTACATATGTACCTAAATTGGGGCTACCCGGATGTGTGTGATCCTCCGGCTTGCATCGAGGAGTTATGGAGTGGCACGGAGGAGGTCGAGTGGTTGCTCATAGATAAGGATCTCGAACGGAAAGAAGACTCTTATGGAACAATGAAGCATCTCCTCGTGGTTCTTTTCATAGAATACCACACACAGATTCACGCTGAGCATTGCTTTGCCTTTTTGCGGGCTCAACAAACCGATGGGAAAATATGACTCTAGTTTGATTCACACGTCCTCGGAATGTGAGTATAATTTAGTATTGCGAAAGATAGTCTTATGTACTTCGTTGAAAACTTTGCAAGTTGTTTTTGTATTAAAAGCAGAATAAGATATTGAAATCACTGGTAAAACAGCTGCTGATGATTCAATACACTTACTATATATAATAATTGTATGAAATCATATCCGTGAGAATATATTAACCTATTCTTTTGAAATGTACTTTAGATTTAAAAATTCTATCGCGTACGAAAAAAAGGCTTTTTCGATAACAACCTACACAAAATAAATTGGAAGGAAATAATGCTATATTAGTGTCGAAATAAAGAAGTTGTTTTACTATAAAAGGAGACTAAAAATCATTCTGAGGAGGAAAATATTAAAGGAGCGGTACTTTGATTATATTTACATTATCATTTAAATTTTCCTACGCATCAGATGTTTATGTATGTTTTAATCGAGTTTAACATGAGAAGCAATTGCACATTGTTCAAGGGAACGTTCGAAACTGCAATGCAATTCCAAAAGACCAGATTCTGGATTTAATGAGAGTATCTCAATATACTTAAAGGCATAAGTGTGACCAAGATGAGTTGTTATCGAACGATGGCAAGAGGTTCTACGTTCTCTTTCATTTCAAAGATGAAAAATATAAACAACCACATGAGAATCGGTTCAACATTCCGTATTTCAAACTGACCGTATTCATGCTGACATATTCATACTTTGTTACTCAATTTTCCATAACGTTACTAAACAGAGAGAAACTAGCTTTGATTATTCTATATTCAAGAGAGGAATATCATGAGCAAAATAAACACAAAATGAAATTTACAATTTCAATTTACCCGATATAAGGTACCTCGAGAGAATATTGAAAACAGCTCAGCTATAAACTGTAATAAATAATTTAGATTCCCTTTGTATGAAAAGCCATTTATGTACGTCTATGTTTAGCAATAAATATTTTAGGTCAAATAGGACGAACATCACAGCTTTCACAGAGAAAAAACGGATTTATTTTGGCTTTGGTCAATGACTGTTGCCGAAGTAGAAATATTTATCGTTACAGCTAGATTTAGATTCAAAATCGCAGGTAATGGATGAAGTTACATTCTCAACTATGGACTGAATATTGCTCATGGAACCTATGCCATAGATAACTTCTTCTGAAAACGATCTATCAAGATTTATCAGGAAGTTGCATAGGAATTGGTTACTTTCTTAGAATTGACTAGAAGTACATTACGATAGTAAAATTTTAAGTAACACTTATTTTAGAAATTGTAATTACACTCCAAAGCGTATGGCATTCAATCGGTAGTGGCTGATCTAAATGTAGGTATGTTTAGCGCATAAAAACATGAGAATTGATGACTGATTATTCGCAAATTTATTTTCTAATAAGTGAAGCTTCTCTTAAGTCTTTACTCCTCTGAATTGCGTCTCAAAAATGCTACACCACGAGTTTCTTTCTTTTTTTTTAACTGCCATTCCTTGATTTCGAAGAACAATCTTATTCGTACCAGTAATACGAACAGTATTTGCTGGATGGCAGAATCTACGACCTCCGCAACGCGTGAATTCAAAACCCATTATTCCTCTGGGAAAATAAGTAAACCGAAATACAACGTTATTTGGTCTTACCTTGATAACATTCCCGCCTCGGCGGAGCATGGCGGTATGTGGTGGTGCGGGTGCAGAGCGAGCGGCAACATTCCAGCGGGCGAGCGCGGCAAAACGCCGGGGATATTCGGTATCGTAGTTCCGGACGCCGGGTTCCCGCCACCGCCCTCTGCATCTTCCGAGGTCTTCTGCTTTCCGGGTTCTGCTCTACTCAAGATGCTGGAGATGGAAAACGAAGTGTAGGAAGTGGGAGGGGATGCGGCGGTCGTCTTGTGCGGGGCCGGCGGTTGCCCATTCTGCGGTCCTCCGGGTTGTCTGGGGGACGGCGGAGGAGGCAGAGGGGGAGCGGGGGTGGGAGGATGCGGAGAACAAGAAGCGGAGGACCTACTGGTCTCTGGGCTGGAGACGACGGACACTTCGACTTCCCCCGGTTCGGTCATCTTCGCCGATATCTTTCCGTCTTGCGGCGTGAATCTGACGAGAGCTGTCGGCAAAGATTCCTCACCTGCACATTGCCAGCGATAATGTCTATCAATAGGAGTACGTAACTCGGTCAGTTGGAAGGCCGCAGTCCATTCGAATCACAAGAAACGAAAGCCCGTCGATGTATCACTCGATGGATTCTTCAAAGTTCCTCTTACAAACTGCAAAACGTTTTACGAGAAAGAATAGTCTCACGGTCACATCATCGAGAGCACATTTTCATCGCACAAGAGCTGCAGACCGATCTCAAAGTACGTCCTTCGAACTTAATAACGCACAGAGATGTCGAGAATTCCCGACGACGAAATACCGCTCGTGGACGTCCGAGAGACAGCGTCGCTCGAACGCGCGTCCTTTAGCCCGGTTTCACGTGCACCTGGAGGACATCCGCAGACCGCGGGCAAGAGAGCGCTTTCACGAAGCGTCCACCGAATGCAGACGAGGTGTTCCTCGCACGGGGGAGTGTTTGGGAATAGAACGGAAGCGGTAGAAGAGTGAGGAGGGATGTGGAGGGGGAAAGATCGTCCAAAAGGACGGGCCCATTACAACCCATCGACCACCCCTCACGCTCACCCCTTACTCCACCCCTCTACGGCCCCGCCATCTTCCGCCGCATGGCGTAAATGAGATAATTACACGGGGAATAGAGGTACCTCCGAAGCTTGCTGGGAACGTGTGTATCGAGGGAGAAAAAGGTGGAAGGGGAGGCCGGCGAAGGCGAATGCGTTATGGGGTTGGGGAAGAGAAGGAGCCGTAGGAAGGACAAATGGGATTGGTTGGCCAAACAACACCTTTCGTAAAGGAAGAGTGGGTGAAGGGGGCCGGGAGTCGGGGGATGCCTCGGGGACGGTGCACAGAGTAGTCGGAGGCGAAGATGATCCGTGGGCCTTATTGACTGCCGCTCGTAATCGTTTGCCATGCGCCGTGGCTGCAGAAGGCGGTGCTTTGTAGTGCCGAAGGACGGCCCCCATTGGCTGGTCGTTCGGTGGGCGTGTTCGGGGGTCTGGGGAGGCGAAGGAGGGAAGGGGTGGGAGCAGAAGACTGTGCAGACTTGCATTTGGAAGGAGAGAGTACGCCCTCGACGCTCCACTGTTTGTTACAAGCAACTGGAAGATGGATTTCTCCGCTTTCGAGGAGTGTAATCCTTTTTTGGCCAAAGTGCTCTGCTGACGTGAAATTGTGCCGCTCGATCCTATTAATTCAGAGCTCTATTTTTTAATTCAAACTGAGATAGTTGCTCCCTCGTTTAAAATATTAAGGATTTTATTTTAATTTTGAAAACATGTTGTATGGATCTATGTACGTATGCTTCGGTTTTTAGGCGACCAATGAATTTGCGGTTTTTAATGCTTACCAGATATTGAGGATGAATCCTGGAAGTACGTCTTAGTGATCGTTCATGAGATATTGAGGGTAAACTGTATAAAAAGCCATTATTGTTTTCTTCTGTTTGACAGTCAATTTACATTTAAACCCTGCAATCCGCCAGTGGCGCGTGGCAGGGGGTGTAAAACACCGAAATCCCGATCTAACCTGGAGAGCTACCAGCTGTCCTGGCAACTACATTCCTGGATCGCATATTTCTTTTCTCCCGAAGATTGCGTAAGTTTATAACTTGGATAATAATATCAGTTATCTTCTCCCCGAAATCTGAAATCTCCTTTGACAAACGTAGTTGTTCTACTTTGAACCATCTCGAGATCGGAAATGAATCCTACTTCGTGAGGATCCCAAATTATAGGTACTCAAGTAGAGGTCGAATCAGGGAAAAGTAAGCTATCTATTTAACTCTCGATGAACCCCTCAGAATTCTATTGGCTAACCTTCGCATCCCATTTGCATTTCCTATTATGCTTCGAATATGCTCTTTGAAGGAAAAGTTAGCGTTGAGCGTGATTCCTTAGTATTTATGATGCATCGCGAGCTCCAAGGGATTTCCTGAAATTCTATAAGGTACGCAGGTAACGTTAGTGGACTGCGTGAAAGTCATATCAACGCACTTCTTTACATTCAGCTCGAGCTGCCAATCACTACACCAACCCGAAATAATATTCAGATCTCTCTGCTGACAACCAGTGTCATTTAGAGTTACGATCTCTCTATACACAACAGTATCATCAGCAAATAACCTAATCTTGCATATAACATTATCCACAACATTGTTAATATACATCTGAAATAAAATTGGTCCAAATACACTTCCCCGCGGAACACCGGATGTGACGCAAAAATCATCAGCTAAAATTCCGTCCAACGCAACTCTGCTGCGATCTGTCTCCGAGAAATGACTTTATCCATCCAACAACTTTTCCGTTAATCCCATGAGCCATCAACTTAGGAATTAATTTGACATGCGATATTCTATCGAAAGCTTTTCTGAAATCTAGAAATATGGCGTCTGTTCTTATACCCTCATCAGCTGCTCTAACTACATTGTTCAGAAAAAGGGCTGACTGGGTATCACATGACCTACATTTACGGAAACCGTGTTGACATCGAGAAATTGTCTCTTTATCACTTAGTAAACGCATTATTGAACTCGTTATGATGTGCTCGATAGTCTTACA
Source organism: Sympetrum striolatum (assembly GCA_947579665.1). Taxonomy (NCBI): domain Eukaryota; kingdom Metazoa; phylum Arthropoda; class Insecta; order Odonata; family Libellulidae; genus Sympetrum; species Sympetrum striolatum. Next base: position 106,398,839 of record OX388343.1, on the reverse strand, counting down.
AAAAATTGACGTTAAAGATATTGGACGGTAGTCTTCCGGCTTCGAGAACGTCCTTTCTTAGGAATCGGAGTGATATGCGCTCTTCTCCACGACATTGGTACAACGCCTTCGTCCAAGGATTTCCTATAGAATACGAATGGAAGGGTATCAAGCTCATTTGCCAGTGTTTGAATGACAAACGATGGTATACCTTCTGGTCCTGGCGCTTTCTTCTTGTCTACTTGTCGCAACAACTTCCCTATTCCATCCACCGACAACTCGATTGGTTCCATCTTTGAATCAACCCGCATAGAAAAATCGTTAGTGCGTCCATTGTCTAAAGTAAAGCTTTCCTGGTAGTGTCGATAAATTAGATTCCCTTTTCCTACTGATTCAGTAATCGTCAAACCCACGTCATTAACAAGGCTGGGTACTGAAGACTCGAGATTCTCGGACACATGACCAAAATTCTTTCTTTCCTTAAGACTCTAGGAGGGTTCTAGATCTATACTCCTGAAATTCACTCTGCGATTCATCTTTCACCAATTTTCCTGCCTCTGCATAATTTTGCCACTCAAGTCTACTCCGATTTACCTTGTCCATCCGCGCGTGTAAGATTTACGTCATAAGCTCAGCACATCGCTTGAGAGCCTTTTCTAAGAGTAAAATTTGAAGACAACTTTTATCTCAACTTGTTTAAATTGGAAAATTACCAGCTTTCTATTTCATCTATTCGATTTATAAAAGAAAAAAATATTCATTATTTTAAACTACGGATGTTTGAATGGTTTAAAATTGAAATTTTTCAATACTGAATCCGTTTCTGGCACACTTATGTTTAGGAATAGAGGACTTTGACTGGTGGTGCTGAGCACACTCTTATTTTTATGATTATTGGATGGTTATTAATTTGCTCATTATATGACCTGATCGTTCTGATCTGAGATGTATGAAAACTCACAAAGCTCTCCATTTTCTATTAGAAAGTTAACTGTGTCAAACAGAAATAAGTTTAAAAATTATCCCAAAAGATGACCATCATATTCTATCTGGCCTATTAAGTTATCATAAATTCCTGCACTTTAACCACATTTATATAATCTCTTTTTCTACTCTATATTCGTTAAATATTGAATTCATCCTAACGTCCGAAATGTAAAATTTAAAAATCATGGTTAAGAAATTTTCTTTCTTTATTTTAACAACTCCTTTATATCAGGATAGCATAATTTCTAGGAACTGTAATTCTCTCTTGAAATGTAGGCCTTGCATCAGAAAATAATTAATCTTACAAACGATAAGTGGGTCCAAACAACAATCGTTTGATGTACGAGTAATTCTCGTACTTCTCGTAATTCACGCAGATAGGCGTGTGTGTGTGGAAACCCATATATTTTGATAGATTTGATCCCCAGCACATGTGACCCAAAATTGACAACAAAACAATGTTCTGAAATGATATGAGTTGAGGAATTTCTCTAAACCCGCAACTTAATTTATTTATTATCAGCCGTGTCGGTTACGATCAGTGTTAAAGTGATGCACTTTAGCGTGACTATTCGTTCTTGATTTGTTTCCTGAAATGTAAATCACTGAGGTGGTAACAATCCAAGGATTGCATTTAGATTAGAAACAGCGAATTCGTGATTAAACATTCACGGTCGAAATTCTCGAATTGTTATTAGATAGTATATCTCAAAAAAGATGTTACGAAAATTTTCGGTGATCGATTTTCTTCTAACGGTGATGATTTTTTTAATTGAATGTAGATATTTTGGTCGGAAATTGTGAAAGCAGCTTGTTGCTTAGGTCAGATTGTCGCTGATAGATCTCTCCACGGATTTCTTCATGTGAGCCTCTTCGCGCCTTAAAGAACTTCGCTACACCAGTTGCGAATTAAGGGTAGAAAGGCTAATTCTTCTACAATCGATAATCGCATTTATCTTCAGAAACCATTTTCGTTGAATCAATGGGCCACTAAACATCGCAAACTTCTTCTTCGAGATACTGTTAGACAATCGCAATTTTATTTCGGATTGCCGCTGGATGTTAAAATACAAACTTTACTTACTTAACGAATGAAACTGAATCAAGTCTCTCATTGAAAAATATACCCTCATTAATTCTTACAGTAGTCGAGCTTATTCTTTAGTTTTATATAAGCAAATGGCAGAACTATCACACGTATAATAAAAAATCTGATGTGGTCAGCACATGACTTTCTCCATACATAAGATGTAAGTATTTTTTCTACGACAGCATTTTCGAACTCTATATTCAATCTAAACTTGGAAGATAAGTGATTAATTTATTTCATATTATCTTTTACGCCACAAACATTATATACAATAATAAAATTATGTATTATATTATAATATTATACAATAATATTTTACGGGACATGTTCAATGAAAAACGGTGAAATTCGCCTAACGCCCACAAAGTAAATAATCAGCAGCTTCCGGTTTATCAGTATTTCCTGAATAACTCCTAAAGAATCAGTTATACAAACATATGCTTCATAAAAGAGTTATAGTAAATTAAATTCTCTAAAATTTTTACTAATAATAGTATATACCTAAATATCATCTTTATGGAGATATTTTGCAAAAAGGGAAATTTGTTTCGAAGAATAAAGCTCGACTTCCGGTTGACCGATTTACTCCAAAAACTAATCAACTCTGACAGCACCAACCGCAATGCTATATATGAAGTTTGGTATTGATACGACTATAGTTTTTACGTCAGAGAGCTCACAAACACAAACTCATACACACAGACATCATTCCGAAAATGGTCAAAACGTGTTCTAGGGACCCCAAAACATTTATTCCGTTGAAATCTCAAAGTCGATTTTTTCATGGAAACGATACTTTCTCTCAACTACTTATATGGAGAAAGTAAAAATGTGAACAATTAGCCATAAAAATTATATAATAAAACTAAATTACATACGTCGGTTCGAATTGAAAATTCAGCTCCTGAGAGGAAGACTCTGTTGGGAGCGTGAACTTCGAAATAAGCGAAGGAAGTTGCGCGACAGAAGGGAGCGAAAAATGCGTCAGAATGGAAGAAGGGAAAGAGAGATCGTTTATGTTAACCAAACCGGTCCATTAGGGGAAGAGTTCCCTTAGGCGACTGTTAATTGCTGTAATTTCGCCAAGATCCATGGATAACCTCTCCGTCCGTAACATAATAGGGATAGGGCAAATCAAGCGACCGACGGAGAGGAATTTCTTCAATGGCGAATTTCCCGGTTTTTTTTAACAGATGCCCAGGGTGCTGCCGCAGAGTCATATGACCGGAGGGGAAAAGGGGTTGGCTTTTGATAGTGGGAGGCTTAAGTTGCACCCGGTGAATACCTACTCCAGAGTAGGCTTACATATTGCTCGTTCGAATAGCAAAGGGGTCGGAAAGAAGGGGTTACATCTCTCATTATCCTCACCATATTCAGTCGATTTTTTCAAACTGGAAAGAGCGGGAACAAAATATCGTCACTCGCGAAATAAAATATCGTAAAAGAACCATTCGGGTTGCCTCAGTTTGTTTCTATTTCGGTTGCTTTTCTATAAAAGTATAATTCTATAGTTGAACCAGTACCCTTATTATTCGTTTAGATCAATCGAGCGAGAAAGCGTTATAAAGTTCCAGCAAGAGTGACAAATATTGTAGCATTTTCACAATGTATTTAGAAACAAAGAAACTGTGGCCCATTATTTATGCTTGAATTGTGAACTCAATATGACCCACAGAAATCATTGTAAATTATCAATATTTAGGATTGGAAATAGGGAGGAATCTGTAATTTATTGTTTTTAGTTAATATGGCTGCAGCGATCCTGTAGAAGCGGTTAAATATCAATGTAAAAGACATTTTAGAATGAAGTACGAAGCATTATTATTCTCTATATAATAATATTATGATATAATAATATTAATGTACAACTTCCTTAATAAATTTTTACTTCTTTTTCTTCATTTACCCTTTTCCCCTAGATGTGCAGTGATTGTCCAAGCAGACCAAGATGGCGATTGCGCGTGGCACCCCATTTCATTCCCTATTCTTTCCCTCCCTCTATGTTAGGAGACAATAGGTTTACCCTCCCCTTTAGAGTGTGTGGGGGCCTCCCTCATGAGAAAGGCCAAAGGGCTAAGTGAGCGTGCTATTGTTGTAATTAACTCTCGGGCGATTTTGGAGGACAGCTTTTCAGAGCTGCTATTTTATTTGGGGTTAAAAGCGCTCTGCTGTCGAAATGTTGTTCGTTACCATAACACCCGTCGCTTGGATTAAACAAGTGTTACTCGAAGTTGCCTGAGAAAATGATCAAGATGTGGATTGTACACTTTAAGCGGATATAGGGAAAGGGATTCTCTAATCGATAGAGTAGATTAAAAACGATTGCAATTCGTTGTTCGTTATGATGATTGGTCTACTAGATGCATTTCTTATCCAATGGTCTAATTTATGGATTCAAAGCTAAACTTGTTCCTATTTTCCTTGATTTTTATTGCTCCAATAAAGCACTGAAGATAAAAATGAATAATACTACTAATTATTTTGACAGCTATTGCCATTACCGGTTGCCATGGTTACGGCTTGCAATCCATCCGATGCGAGACAAGGGCGAGCCGGAGGGCTGGTTATAAGAGGCCGACCTTGTTATGGTTGTGAGGGCACTGCGTCTAAACTGAGAACATCTATGCTCTAGATGAAAACCAGGAGTTTCCTCAAGAAATGATATTTGATTGTTAATGAATATATTCGAGCGGGTATAATAAAGATGCGTATCAGTAAGTTTTCTACTACAAGTTTAAGATCTAAATTCATTTATGGAGAGACTTTTGCATGAATTGATCGCAACCAATATTCGTCGCTGTATCTTGTGCGGCACTCGCAGTCTGTTGTTCTCTCTATATTCAGTCGTTTCAATGCGACGCTGGTGAAAAGTAGAGCAACAATAATGAAATTATATTTTAAAAAATCTGATGTGGCCAACATATGACTTTCTCCATATTTATTGAAAACAGAAGCCTATGCCGGTAATATATAAATAACTCCAAAACAATGAGTGTTACAGGAAAATGTTTCATACAACATTTGTAGTAAAATACATTATCTATAACTTTGGTACATAATTGTATATACCTACATTGCATTCTGGCAGAGACATGTATGAAAAACTTCAATTTCTGGATAAACAACAACTTCCGGTTAACCATTATTGAAGAATAACTCCTAAACAATCAGTGTATCGAAAAAATGTTTCTAACAAAAGTTGTAGTAAAGTACATCATACAGTAAGTATCTATAAATTTTGTGGATAATTGTATATACCTACATTGCTTTCTTACAGAGATATTTAAGAAACAAAATTTTGTTCCGGATAAACCGTAACTTCCGGTTAAGCAATATTCACCAAAAACTAATCAACTCTTTGCATTGTTAGGAAAATTCTAAATATGAATTTTGAAAATGATCGGATAATTACTTTTTAAGATAGAGCGCACCCAAACGTTTTTACCACAGACAGACACACAGACAGACATGTTCGGGGAAATAGCGAAAACGACCTCTATGGGCCCCAAAACATCTATTTCCGTCGAAATCTGGAGGTCGAATTTTTTTGCGAATTCAATACTTTCTCTATATTACGTATAGGGAGAAAGTAAAAATTATTATTACCACCACGGAATTATCACTTAAAGAAAAGCAGTTTTTTACTTTCTCCATATACGAAGTATAGAGAAAGTATTGTTTTCATGAAAAAAAAATCGACTTCGAGATTTTAACGGAAATACATGTTTTGGGGTCCCTAGAACACGTTTTGACCATTTTCGGAATGATGTCTGTGTGTACGTGTGTGTGTGTGTGTATGTGTGTGTGTGATAGTGGGCGCTCTAACGTGAAAACTATTCGTTGTATCAATACCAAACTTCATACATAGTACTGTGGTGTGTGCTGTCAGAGTTGATTAGTTTTTGGAGTAAATCGGTCAACCGGAAGTCGAGCTTTATTCATTAAAGCTCATTTCCGGTTTTCAAAATATCTCCATAAATATGATATATAGGTATATTGTGTTTCTTATAAAAGTTTTAGATAATCTGTTTTACTATAACTTTTGTGTTTAACATATTTTTGTATCACCGGTTGACTAGGAGTTATTCGTGAAATACTGATAAACCGGAAGAAGATGATTATGTACTTTGTGGGCGCTCTAACATGAAACCTATTTGTCGGATTAACGCCAAATTTCATATATAGTACTTTTATTACAGTCGTTAGAGTTGATTAGTTTTTGGAGTGAATCGGTTTACCGGAAGTTGAGCTTCATTCTTCAAAGCTCATTTCCGGTTTTCAAAATATCTCCATAAATATCATATTTAGGTATATACTATTATTTATAAATGTTTTAGAAAATATAATTTACTATAACTTTTGTATGAAACATATTTTTGTATCATTGATTTTTTAGGAGTTATTCATGAAATACTGATAAACTGGAAGTTGCTGATTATGTACTTTGTGGGCGCTCTGGGCTCTATGGGCGAAAGGCCAAATTCATCGTTTTTCATCGAGCATGTCCCGAAAAACATTATTTATAAAGTTTGTGACGTAAAAGATAATAATATATAAATTAATCACTCATCTTCCAAGTTTAGATGGAATATAGAGTTCGAAATTACTGTCGTAGATAAATATTTACATCTTATATATGGAGAAAGTCATGTGCTGGCCACATCAGATTTTTGCTAAATGGAGTCTTGCAAAGCGTTTCTTTGGAAGGGCGTCAACAAATAAAGGATCAAATCGAGTAATAAATGCAGCCAATTCGCTGATGCGTTCCAAAGATTGTTTGCTTTGAATGTCTTATGCATAATGAGGGATTTTTTTTCTTATATGTAAAATAACTAAGCATTGAGGATAAATGTATAATCATCTAAAGAAGTCTTCTTCAAATACTATTGGATTTTGTCAATCATTATACAGCCTAACAATAAGGCGTAATATATAGACCTAAGAGGTCTGAAGAGGACAAATTTTCAAAAACATTCAATACTGGTGTTCCGTTTCCAGTAATCAATTTTATATTTCTAAAAAAAATTCTTTTATGGATTTTCAGTTCTATGCAATTTAAGAAAATGCAATATATCGCCCCTATATTTTTAATCTAATTCCGAAAACCCGAAAAGTTGAAATTAATGGTTAGTCCCGCTCTGTCTAAAAGATAAAGAAAATATAGAAAGAATATAATAGCCAAAGGAAAGGGCAATTTGTAGTTAGCAAAGTCTAAGGAAGACCGATCGATTTCAGTTTACGTTAAAAACGGAAGATTTAATTACGTATTTGATTTTGAAGAATAGTGATCTATATTGAATAATACCTTGTAAATAGCATTAAAAGATAGCAATTCTTAAATGTTCATTAATCGATGAAATAAGAAAAATATCGAAAGAGTGCGTTCCGACAGTATATTTCCGATTTCTAAAGAAATTAAGCGAGTAACGCATCGGTAAGATGCTGAAGAAAAAACCGTCGATTTTACTAAAAAAAAGAACAACTAAAAGTTATGGCCCCGCTTTTTCTTATCGGTCGTGCTGAAGTACAACTCTCGATTTGTTTTCTTTCCCTCAAATTTGCCTGGAAAAGATAAACGCCATCCCAATAGGTTCGGAAATAATTTTGGGTAAAAAGAGGCTAAATGCAAATACCTAAATTTTTATCAATATTTCTGCAAGTACTTTACATCGTCATAAAGGGAATTCACCGAAATATTTCCTCTACGTTATAAGAATCTCAAATATCATGCGCCATATAAATGTTTGCACCTGCAAAATATTAAGGATGGTTCTGGTTTACAATTGGTTGACAGCAAGAAAATCATTCTTAGAATTCGATAAAAATTCCCCTCTAATGAAGTAGCGTTCTCCTCTATACTTGCGGATGTAATGTTGAGATTGGAGAGGCCTCAATCGACTTCGAGAGTTTATTTCACGCGTTTCCTCAAACACATTCAGAAGGCACCCAGAACTAATGATAAGTTACGAACTGAACATTTATTGAATTTGCAAAGCAATCACATAAATATGTTTATTTACCAGGAAGTTCTTCTGGTGAAATATTTAAATCAATCTTGAAGGAATAATTAATTCCCTTTCGGATCACGGCCACCGTTTCGTCTCGAAATTGGAAGGAAGGTTAGCAGGTCCCAACTAATTATACATATTATACTTACTAAGAGTGTACATTTATTTGACAAGGTTTTACGTAATATTTATATGTTAAATGAATTACGTTGTTTTCATAAATTCGGCCGGATAGCTCAATTGATCAGAGCAACCACCATGAAATTTGAAGATCATTATTCTAGTCATGCCTGACTTTCTTTCTACTGACTTATGTACTTGGATTACGTGCGAAGATACTTTGTATTTCTATTTAATTTAATTTGCATAGTGATGACTACTACAAATGGACAAATATTGACGCAACTGTGGAGTACCATTCAAATGCCTTTTCATTCCTAGAGATGAATTAATTTTGGAGTAAAGGAAAGTAAATTCATACGTTCTAAAGTTCCTTAATCTATGCCAATGTTTTCGTATGTACAGATACAGATGGTACACTATGTATTAAGCAAACAAGTAATGAACATAACGTTTCGCATATTTATGATAAGACATAGTATTCACCATTAAAGAAATCCGAATTTTCGTAGTATATGCATCTTTACTTCTCATCGAACCGAGGAAGTCGGATAAAGTTTCCTAAGATGGATTCATTGATAGTTGTAAGAAAATGTGTAAACCGTAGAAACAAGTAAACAACGGCTTATTTGAATCATTCTAGAGATATGTGAACTAAATTCTCAGTTCGGCTTGCAATCCATTCGCAAGCGATGTACACGAGGGTTTTTAAAACAGAAATCGCGGTTTCGCCAAGAGTGAAAATTCAGGGAAAAGACGAAAAGCGTTAGCATGCCGCAGTCAATGACGGCTTTCATAAACTTGTCTTTACACACTTTTCAGCCCCTCGCCATTTAAAGCATTTATCCCGAATGACCTTTTGAATGCCAACAATTGCAACGCCGTCGCTCGGGAGCACATCCGAGGGCGGCGTTATGCAGAGACGCGGTTTTTTAAATAAAAGGAGATCGTCACCCGCAGACGACTGCGAAAACTTCACATCCCGAAAAGTTATACATCAAAGAGGGAAGAGACAATTGGGCGAATATTGTGCGTCAAATTCATACACGATCGTACATCGCATCGCGGAGTTTCGTTTGTTTTCGGAAAACGAAAAAATTAAAATGACGAGTGGAAAAAACGGAGCGCACAACCGAACGAATTTTCGAAATTTCCACTTCCCGACCGACTTTGTTCGGGTTTTAAAACTGTTTCACATTCATCGTTTATTCCCAAATGAATCACTCACTGGTGACGGTGACTTTCAGTCTGCGGTTCCGAAATTCCGCAGAAGTGAAAAAGGAAGAGATCAAATCGACAGCCGGGGAAAGTAGGTACAATGTTACGAATCCCAAAAAGCACGCGTTCGCTACTTTGCCTTTATTCTACAGAATTTAGTTCACTTTAGGGACATTATGAACAAAAACGTAAAATAGCGCAAAGAACGTGCCGAATACTATAAAAATATTATATAAAATGACCCTCGTAGGTGAACTTATAAAGCGCCGTATTTGATGGTGACGGCATCTCCGTTTTATTTGAGTAAACTCGAGAAAAGTAATTTCGCCAATGTTAAAATTTTAGCTATAGTTCCGTTTATTGTTTGAGTTTCCGCATTTCATTTTGTTATGATCGTATTTTCTAATCGATACAGGTCGAGATATCGATCGATATCGATGTGATCCTTCGATATGGTGGAAGGTGTTGGGGTCATATTTTGACCCATATCTTTAAAGAAAGGTGCGTCTTCCGTGCTGCCGAGTATAGCTATTGCTCATAAAATTTGACCTGTTTCTCGTAGATGTTTATTCTGCTACATTCATCTTATTGATTGTATTTTCTTTCTTCTAAACTCTAAATTGCAACTGATGACTATGCCTGTGACTTCTATCGAACGTTTTCCAGTAATATCATATGTAAGTTGACTGAGGGTTTCGTTCACGAGCGACATGGGGAAAATGGAAATCTGGTTCATGAGAATTCAGGGGTTCTATTTCATCGCCAAAGAAAGTTTTCAAACATTCATAAATTCAATTATTCCTTCGTACTTTGACCCAATTGATTGTCGGCGAAAGACAGCTCTCCCCCTAATGAGGGGCTAATGAAATAATTGATTTTTTCTGCATGAATTAAGGGATAAATATGACAGTGTCTTGCCAACAACTCGAAGTAAAACTTTGCACTCAAGCGTTCGCCATCTGTTTCCATAAAACCCCTTACATCCACCACGCCAATCAAAGCGGTTTTAAATACGATTCACTCTCCACCAATGTTTCCTCCTTTCTTGATTTCCTTAACAATTTTTTTCACAGCAATATAGAGGAAGTGGAGACCGGAGCAGGTTTACCTTTTTCGAATATTATTTTTTTCTTTTTAATTGTTGCACTTATTTACCCGTTTTTCAAACTCATTTATTGGCTAAACTTTGAGCTTTATGTTAGTATCTTTGATAAGCCTTAAATAACATAGTTTGTAATTTAACCCGTATTTAGTCGCGTGGGGTCAATAGGTAGTGATGTATTTCCTTCGTTAAGAACGAAACTATGAATGATATTCAAACCCATGTTTTGTTTTGTAAAGATGCGCTGTAATGATATAAGAGGTTTATAATCTCCAATATCCGTTTTTGTCTTGGGGATTCTTTACAGCTGTAATGATAGTCTGAGATTTTCGTTAATCTTAACTAATGAAAAGTATGCAGTTAAGGCAGTGCTACCCAGTTTACAGAAATGTATGTAAATAATTATCATATAAACACATTAATGATTTTTAAGCGTCGATGTATAAAGTAATTCATTTTGCAGAATTAAGGTCTTATCATGCATTCCTACTGAAAAAATTAAATTCCGAAACAAATATTTTGGCGGATATTTATAAGGTTGTGCCGAATAATTTTCATGGTATAACTATCATTCTTGATTTAAACATTAAACAATACTTTCTCTATACTTCGTATATGGAGAAAGTAAAAAACCTCAATACTCAAATGAAAAAAATCATATTTCAATATTTTTCCAATATTCCATGCAGAGCTACTACAATTATAAATACATTTTTAAACAAGAAATTCGATATATATCTTGCAATTCACATAATATTTAGCATAAAAAGATATCACCTTGCAGGAATAAGACCTTATAAAATTTAATTTCTTTATTATACTCGGGATAAGATTTTTTCCGTTTAACATTCTGATATCAACGTTTGCTTATCTCTTATATATCTCTTATCTCTTCTATGCTTGCTTACCAACGCTGAAGTAAACTGGATGATTATTTGGAAACTGTTGGAAATAATAATAGTTATGTATTAACTGGGGATAATTGTCAAAAATTATCTCAATTGAATATAATTGGAAAATAGTGTATCCGCTCCCTAAGACAAGTTGAGGGCAGACCTCTTACAAACAAATCAAGGTGTTCTTTTTGCTACTGGAATAAAGATGGAAACGTCGCAACAGTGTTTTTAAATTGTGGAGTTTTGTTTGGAAAGAGAAAATTAAAATGTAATGCATAATTTTAAATGTAGTTAATTAGAATTTGATAATTCTTTTGTTTATATTCTAATACAGGATATTCTTTAATTGTATATATACGTATATTCATAACCTGTATTTGCTATGAATTATGTTGTGATCAAATGATAAGTTAAAGGACTGAATTAGTTCCGCCGCTGAAAAATTTCACGTAAAAACTGTATCAGATCATGGAAAAGTTGGTAATACTGCTATATGGAGTTTAAAGCTTTTCTTCGTTGTCAAAAATGAAAATCGGACCTCAATTCCAAATTATTCAATCTAAATTATTTTAAAAATGATGGAAATGAAGTTTTGCTTAACACAGGAAAGCGTGTTTATTGTATAACCTAAATTAATTTATTATTGCGGAAGCCATAGTATTAATACTTTCGTCAAATCACTCCTATCATTTAACCGTTCCATCTTAAATATGACAACAAAATAATCACATTCAAAAGGAGAAAGTGACAAACTCAGTTCATTCTCCTCAACAAGAAATGTCCGGCACCAGGATGATGAGGACTGAAGATGAAAAGGGTCCATCTCACCTCAGTTCGATTTTATGAATTAGACCACGTGACGTCTTTTAAAAAGGGCAAATTATTAGGTAGTAACCATGTTGGTTGATAAAGAAGAGTACATACTCCACTGTAAACCATTACTTCCCATCCTCATGGTGCATATAAACCTTATGAAAATTATGCCATGTATAATGTCTTGCCCTTTCGTTTGGACAAATGTTTGTAAAACTAGGTTTTGAAATTTACCAATATCTTTCTCCTTACAACATTGTGTTGAAGTTTAATTTTGAAAAAGATACTTCTTTTCAAACTTGTTTCTTTTTATGGCTGCTTCTTCGATTGATTTCATTATTATTTTTTTCAAAATGTAGCCAATGACGATTAGCTATGTCGCATTTATTTCTATGTATGTCAGAATAGAAAAAACAAGAATATCGTAATGTTTAAAAAGCTGGGCATTATATCCCTTTATCATCAAAACCTGTCTCCCCACAATGTGGTTACCCGCTGAAGACTGTATGCACTATTAAAAGACACACCACTTGCAGTTATCACTGAATGCTTGCCGGAACCAGCATTTTATATAATCTATTTTGATACAATTTGCATTATTTTTTTGTTATAAATACCATTCATAAAGGATTTTCAACTTCTTTGAACTGCTACGGGAATGTTTACTTATTTAATTATTTCTCAACGGAATTGCTTTCCTAATTCAAGTACATCACAGTGCAGTCAATGTAATAAATCCTTTGTTATTATCTAATTCCGGTCGTCAATATTTTGAGACAAGCATTTCTTCTAAAATTTAATACGAACTTAGTTTAGTTACAATTTATTGTTCTAGGAACATTTAAAATTTTTAAATATCTTCTATACTAATGTAAAAGAATCTAATCGGCAGGAATTGCTTCCATACCTAAAACAATAAATCTTAAATATAACTATAAGAAAGACTTTTATTATCATAATCAATGCATAGCGTAAAGGTTAATAACTCCAATTAGAAAATGTTTGGTTTGATGTGGAGTTGACGTAGGGAAACGTTAAGCAAAGGGGAAGAGACGATGAAGGATTCGTTTCTCTTGAAAGTCTTTCTGAAAGAGATATTCGGTGCAGAAGGGGAAACGTCGGGTTGTCGAGGAAGAGGGCTGTCTGGTGTGAGGTTGCATGAAAAGCCAATATTGACTCCAGCGCTAGCTGTGAGCCTTACTTTAAATTCCCTCTCCTCCTTTTTGCCTCTTAATTATCATACTTGCGAGATCCTTTTTTCACTTCACGGTCTTTCCTTATCGTTTCGTTTTGCACAGCGCTTTTTTTTAATTCTTCAATTCTCGCAAACCAGAGGAGCATGCACAGAAAAAAATTCCATCGGTTTTCTGCGGCGTAAAAAGAAGAAACTTTTATCCGGTTTTCGAGGTGAGTTCTATGGCTTTCTTCCCTAGCGTTCCTCGGATGAACAATCTACGTATTATCTCGATGAAAAAAAATCCGATCTGAGAGGAGTAAATTTCTCGGCAATTCAGACTCCTAAATTCGCGCTCTTCTCCCCTCGTTCCTGCAAATCGATCCCACCCCTTGTTTAGAGGGAACTTATTTTTACTGCACACATTCGTCGATATCACTCATAACATTTAACTCTTTTCAGAAAAGGCATTTGAATGAGGTCTCGGAATGACCGAAGTCGATCTGATTATGTCCTTTGACGATATTCCTTCTCACAGTCCTCCATTTCATCATTTATCCTCTTTCTTTTGTTTTAAATACTATATCTCGTAATTTTGCGAGACCTCTCACATATCTAACATATGTTATGCACCTACATTATGCCATTCGAATATTTTTGCCTCTGAATATAAATACGGTTGAATATCTCTTTGAGCCGTCAGATTTCTAATATGTTAACGGAAATCGTTTTGATGGAAATACCCACTCATTGAAGCTGTAACGCAGGATTGCTGATGATTTGCGCTGCCATTTTTACAAGAAATTTCACAAATTTGAAATAAATATACTCCTATGAGGATATTAGCGGACATTTTTCAATTAAGTAAAAACAGGTTTTCACTTCGGTTTGACCGTTCCAGTGATTGTTTCCTTTAACATTGATCTATTTTTTTTTATAATTAAAGATGATTTAAGAAATTTAAAACGTTAAACAATCATCAGCAAACGCGGATCGAGTTGGAGATGGGTAAACTTTTACCCAATTTGTGGTTTCTTTGCCAACTTTAGGTCAAATGTAAGCAGAGATACGTCTCGATTATCGTTGAATTCGTTCGCTTCTATGAGATCGAATGACGCCTCAGGTCCTGTGGTCGCAGACGCTAAGATCCCATCTTCTCTATCGAAACTTCTTCTTGTTTGCCTCCCTCCAATTCCCTTTTCCATGATTCCCCTTTCACATGTTTTGCATATTTTCATATATTTTCGAAACCGAGTTTCATTATTGTAAATCTTTCGCATTCTTCGACTCTCTTTTCTATAATTCCTTATTTTGGAACCGAAGAACGTTCAACGCGATGGTTATGGTTACTTTATCCTTTTATTTGATATTGCGTCACGACTTTTATTATTTTAAGTGTTTGGTGGAGGCGACAATCAAAATATGAATAAGAAATTTTTCAAAAATGCCAAAGAACAGTATTTCAATTACGGTAATCATTTAATTTTCAAAAACTACCTCTAACTTCACTTTATTAATTTTTAATCTTTAAATCTTCCATGCGCCTCATGGAGGGAATTAAGATACAGATTAGAAAAAATTATTCTTTTGCGCGCGGCGATCGTAATGAGAAGTTAAAATTAGGAAAACAAAGGACATATTTGGCTAAATACTCATTTCTTAATAAGGGAGTAAGAGAATGGGACATGTTACCTGAAGAGGCCTTCAAGCCCTTACCTAAAACAATTAAATATCTTAAACTTAGATGTTTTAAAATAATATGAAAAAGCATTTTAAAAAAGGGTTTTGGATGTTTTTTTTAAGATAGTGTTAAATCTAGAATATGTTGGTTTTAAAAGCGCGACTTTATCCTATTTGTATATATACTGTTCTGTAATGATGTGTAATGTGTTGTAGTAATTTAGGGACTTCTGGAAAAGAAAGGGATTGTTTGACAGGTTGATGTACGGTGGGGTTCTCTACCCCGTGACCGCTACGGTAGCCGGGAAGGCCTGTCATGAACCCCGAAAAAAACCAGTAAAAAAGTTACAAATTTCATTATAAATTCATTATTGAATTGTCATGTAAATATAATATATGTATGAAATCATTCTGTGGGAATTGTATGTTATCAAGTATTTAATTTATGTTAATTATATTTATCACTAGTATATATGCTAGTATCACTAGTAATAGCATGATTGTCGGCACTTAGTCTATCTGCCATCAAACATGGCATTTCCCTCGACTCTCCTAAACTCCTTCATTTTCCTTTAATTTGCTTCTCCTCTATTCTGCTTTCTCCCTCTCTTTCTTCCAGCCACCCATTATGTATCTCCTATTCTCCTTCTCATTTTCATTTTTTTCATTCCGATCGCCTAAGGGCGCCCATTCTCCTCAGCTTCCCTCCTGAAAAAATATCTTCCATCCTCTCCCCTCTTTTTCTCTTTTGACCTCCTCTCCTTCCATCCTCCCCTCCCTTCTAGCTCTCCAGACCACATTCTTCTTTTCATAGTATTCCCTGATTTCTCACACATTTTTATACCGCGCGTCGCTCAAGGGGTTTTCCAAGTTGGAATGATGCGAGGAGTGAAGTTAGGGATTAGGAGGCGAAGAAAGGATTCGTAGTTAGGGTTTGGAAAGGGTTAGTCCAGATGGAGGGGAATCCTTTTTTAATGTCGTATTTCCCCAGTGAGATGAGTGGAATTCCACTTTTTGAGCAGTGTTATCAAGGGGTCATTTCTTTCTCGAAAAGAACAAGCGGTTTTAATGTGGCGAATTAAGTTTTGCATTAAAATGGGTTGCCGGAGTAAACTTTTTGACGCGTTGGGATTCCCATTCCCGTTTGGAAACCCTTCCTTCCCTTTTCTGTCACGAATCAAACCCCTTAAGGGGACGCGCATTATAATATTTTTTCTGAATTTTCGGATTGATAATCACGCCCGGATTAAGCTTTTCTCATTCAACTTCCGTGCGGGGATTGGTTTGCGCTTCTGCCGTCGAGCAGAAGCATTCTGCGGCTGGAAAAAATGTTTTCTTAGGTTTGCGACAATAAAAGGCTAGAGAAACGATCTCTGGAGGATCTTCTTGCTCGGAATGAACCGTGATTTACGATTGCGCGTCCGAAATTTTTAATTCCTCTTTTCCGTGTGTGTGAAAATACAGCTCTGAGTTGAGATTGGGCATTTCCCCGAATGAGGACGGATACGTCTTTTTGTTAGCGCCGCTGAATCTCTACGATTAGATCAAACTCTGTCTCATTTGAAAGTGGTTTACTCGGCAACGCTTTGACATACGAAATTGCTAGTAACCATCCTTGAAGATCACCTCAGGAAATTACTTCGGAAGTTACGTTATATTATTATCCCAAATCAGTGATGCAATGAAGGAATTCATCATGGACTATGATTCCTCCTTAAGCGTGGTTCGTGACATAAATACTTTGAATATAGAATTTTCTACCATCTTTCTATGCTTTGTCTTTAGAAATTAAATTAATCTAAACTGAAGTGGAAAGTGAATCAAAATGGCTGAGTTTGATTATTTTTCTTCAGCATTGAAATGTTACCCAAAGACGTGATCATGGATTAGAAAACTCAGTTCCCTTTGAGTTTTTCAAAACATCTCATCATTTTAATTTTGTTTTTCATTTTAAAATTCATCGACATGCATATTCACTGAAATGAGATTCCATCAATTATTTTAGTTGAGCTGATGATGTCGGCGTGACATTTTGAGATTGGCTGTTCGATCATCTCTTGAAAACAAATTTACTTTATTATCTGTAAACACATTAAGTCATATTGAGACAGTGACAAATCAAATTAAGGTTAGTTTTCTGAATTATTTTATCATAATATCCGCTTCAATTTGAAAGGTTTGATAAAATTTACAAACAGTAAACTTTGTAGAGCTGATTACTTCCACGCCCAGTATGTTAAGATGCATTTGATTGTACCCCCGTCGACCGCTGTGTCGATTGAATTCCACTCAAATCGCATCAATACTCGTTCATTGGCCTCCCCTTTTCACGTCCTTTTCGAACACCCCTTTTTCCTTAACCCTATTTTCCTTACTATTGAACAGGCAACATGATTTTTGAACCCTCGATCTCTTTACTCAGATTCTTTCCCCCCATTACCCCTAAGGGTCTCTGATGGCCAGTACTCATCTTTCCAAACAGTTCTGGAAAATGAGCCCTGACGATGCTTTTTAAACGGCACGAATCGACGCCCAAAAGCATTCTTTTCCTTTTTCTTCTCTTTTAATGTTGTTTACTTTTTCCTCTTACGACCGCTTTCTTTGCTTTTTTAATCATACCTCGCTGATGAACAGGAGATCCGTTCAGATCTCCATACACGAAGTTCGTTGGGAGAATTTTAAAGTTTTATCTTTCGTTGTGGTAACTGATATGCAATCTGGAAATTTAAAAGCACTAAAACAAGCCATACCTTTAATGATATTGACAAATATTACGAAGAGAAAATCGAAACGTAAAACAATTTGAAAGATTTAGGGGCAATGTAACAATAATGGAACAGAAATTTATTCTTTATATGGAATCTATTTCTAAAGGATTTTCAATTATTTTTGTCTTCCATCGTCTATTTCTAAGCTTTTTGTTCATTAAAGTCAACCGGCATGAATTGATTCACCCATTTATAAAGCAAATTGATTTCACGATATTATAAAAACCTTTGGTGGAATAGAAATTCCTTCGTATGAAGGAACACTACCTATGAAGTCCTTCATAGATACATTTCCACAAAATCATTGCAACAGCATTAAGTTTTCGTAAAGAAAAATCTAAAGTTACTGCCAAACTTACTTAAACTAACTCTTGGTCAAGATTCTCAAAGGCTATTTGAACTCTACAGAATCCACGCATTCAAGAGGTCAAGTGGAAGATCGTGGCTCTGAAACTACCGATGATCTTTATTCTTGCTTCTTTATCCGCTTAGATTATCGGTTCATTAACTTTTCGTCTCTTTTAGCATTTTGCGCTTTCCGCCACAACGATCGAGATTAAAGCCTTGTGCGCACGCTTTTGCGACAAGTCTGCGACACCCCAGGGGGGTGAAAATAAAGGATTCCAAGTCTATGGGATTCGAGAAAAGTTGGAACACCGCGAATGAGGGAGTTTATTATTTAGCGACGATAAAAGTAGCCTAAGGACAGAGAAGAAGGGATGAATTAATAAAAACTCCCTTTTCTCCTTTCTTTTATTTATCTTTTATCCCCTTTTTCTTCCATTTATCAATACTCATTTTCTCTACAAATGTTTTCGCGATAATGTTTCGATCAAACGTGAGTGGATGCGGAGGTAAATCCCATAGCTGAAGATACATACGTTTGATAGCATAAAGCAGTTGCACATTGTTCATGCGTTTTATTTGGCTATTTATTTTATAGAAAATATACTTACTAATTGAGATATGCAAGAATTAACTCATACTAATTCACTAGATTACAATATCGGAGGCTCAGTTAATTGGCAATCCTGAACCTTATAATTTTTGATTGAATATTCTCATTTGAGCAGTTTAAATCTTCCTTAATATTCTTTTATTTGTCTCATACTTTACTTAAAACCAGTATATTTTAATCTTTAAAAGAGTCGTTAAATTTCTCATCTCGTTGTTAGTTGAAATTGCTGGTTTCATTGCTTTCCTAAAATTGAGGAGAGGTTAAATTATTTCTAAATCAATTTCTTGATCTCTCTATCAATTGAAACGTAAAAAGAAGCAGAAGTGGAAAATGTCAAAATGACTGGAACAGCAGGTATTCCAACCACTAAACTACTTCCAAGTCCACTCAAAGGGATGCGTCGATAGGGTTCGCAACTATTGGCACCCTTAAAACTTTCAGATTACCAGAGTTTGAATTCATCACTCAACTAGTACACAAATTTGTATCTGTGATGCAGAAGTGCAATCAGTATGGAAGGGATAATATATCTTCCGATTAGATGATGTTCTAAAATAGACCTTCCGTAAACCCATAAAAATCTCGCCTCTTTTACGCAAGCGTGTATACTTTCTCTCATGACAACTAATTTGACTGGAGAGCAAAGATATTATGATACTAAAGCATGTGTTAAACCCCAAACGTGTAATTGCCTATTTCATGAAATGGGCAGGCGCGTTTCCCCTTTAAACTTACAATTACACTTTTGGGGTGTAACATATGTACACATGATGCAGTCTATGAGATCCTGAGTCTACATTTCCGATACTTTTTGGTGAGTCGATATCTCAATCTGTATTTTGTAGATAACAACTTCCTTCCATTAACCTATCAGATGCAATCTATACTAATTTTATTTTATTAAGATATCAGTAGCCAATGCAGCAATGTAGATTGACGTAAATTGCTATAATAATTTCCTTACATATATTTGCGTCCTTGTGAATAGCGATTCAATTCATCCACCAATTCGTATGCACTTTTTATATTGGAAAATTATTAATTTATCTTATAAAGAAATTCATACTTCAGTCCCATGATCATCATAATTAATTCTGGGCTTGGTACAGAAGAAAATTGATTACTTAAGACGCGCCTTATCTATGCAAAGTTTGCCATTAAGAAAGTGTAAGCAAATATATGGACTGAAAGGCTCTCTGGATATGTGAGGCTGATTCGGTTGGAGCGAGACCGCCGTTGAAGGGAGGGACCGCGAGAGAGAGAAATCCAAATTAAAAAAGCTCTTTTGGTAACAAACGAGAAAAAAATAAAACGCCACGGTTTAAGACGACCGGATAAAAATATCGAAATATTTGTCTAAAAACTTGGAATAACAATTGCTGAAAAAAGGAAATCTCGTTCGTTTCGCGATTGTCGGCCGTTCGCATGGAAATCGTGGACGCGATGAGAATTTGAGGCGAAAGAGGACGCAGCAAAAAATGAGAGAGAAAAACGCGCACGTCAATATCAGCGACTCAAAGGTTCGTCGTTATTTTTTTCCGTAAGAACTTATGAGAGAAAGAGAAATGATAAGTTCAGAGGCAGCGCATTAAACCCACCGTGAAGAACAAGCGATGGGCTAGGAAAAAGCAGCGAAAAAAAGGAGGGCTCGCAACAAAAGGAGTTGAGGATAACGAGGAACACAGCGATGGGGGAGTTTATGAAAGAAGAGAAAAAGAAAAAGGCAATCACTGAACTGAAAACTGTTGGAGTGACACACGGCAGAGGACGGAGTGACAGTGGAATAGGACAAAAGGGGAGTGAAAAAGGGAGTTCGGGTTTTAGTTAATAATATACGAGTAGAGAATCCTCCTCCAGGTTTGAGATTTCTCATTCTACAGATTTTTTTCATAATTTTCGGAAATTCTTCATCCTCCGAAAAAATTTCTAGTGGTATCCATTTTGGAGGGATTTCGAAGTGACCTGATCCATGAAAGATACGCCGAAATTGATATATTTTGATAGATGGATATATGGACCCTTTATTGGCGAGGTTAGGCCTCTCTTCCACCTAACCTCGTATGCCGATAATATTAAAGTTAACTAATTTATACACGCAAACACAAAAAGAAAGAGTAGTGCGTGGGAATAAATCTTTGCAACTGACGGTTGACAAAGAAAAACCCACGTTGCGGGAAAATAAGAAAAAGGATTGATGGAAGGGGTTAAAAGGATAGTTGATGCTCTGAGGTGAATAGTCTATCAATGATATAAGGTTTAAATGAGGGGAAAGATGATTGCGCTGATTTAGAATGGGTATGTTCATTCCAGTATTTTCCTCCATGTACAAGAAATGTTTAACTGGAGATATTTGTTCTATGTAATGGTATTGAGAGTTTAGCAGAAGGACGAGTTCCTAGAAGTTTTGAATTGTTATGGTTAGTAAAATAGTAGATAAAGTAACTGGGACAACTTTAATGAAGAACTCTTCCTTGCCGATTATATACGTTATACATAAACAACATTTAGAGATCCACCTTAACGAGTCCACTTCCGCAACTACCCTATATTATTATTAAAGTACATTTCCCTCTCACTAAAATTAATTATAATTTTAATTCACGAAAAATATCATGATTGAACATGAGCAAATTTTGGTTGTTTTGAACTCACGTCTAATTATTTCTAAGCGTAGAATAACGTTTGAAAGGGATGTTAAAAAAAGCTCGATAAAGAAATCATTGTATCCCTCGTTTTAAAATGACTTTTTCGTGTGATTTTCTATGGTTTCAAGTTTCTCTAGTTTGATATATCCATTAGCAGAACAAATACAGGATTAACACCGATTTTTCTCGAGATTTCCCGATCTTTAAAGAATCACGGTTCACTAAGATGAAGCACTGTTTGTTCGCTGGAGAGGCGTTGGAAGGGTCGCTATCAAACAAAAAAGAGAGGGAAGTCGAGCTTTTTTATTTTAAACGAGAATGAAATCACTTCGCCAAGAATCTGGTACGAACGCGGGATGGATGGGGAAAGGAAATATTTGAGGCGTAAAACTTTTTATCGCTTTTATTTCGAGCGGAGTATATGGAAATAAAAACAAAATGGTTTCCAAGAAAGCGGGTTTCAGAAGGGGAGACTATTTCTCGAGGTAATAAGTGAGATGTATTTTTCAAACTAGGTTGAGGGTTTTTAAGTTTCATTTTCCGCCTGACATAATGCTGTCTTGAGATACTTTCAGACGCTAACAGGCAGAGGGCGGAGTTAAAAGAAAGAATAAAATAAGAGAGAGGGCAGAATTATTTAGTCTATAAGATAGCGAGCTTCGCTTGGCTCCGTTCCAAATTATCATTTCTCTCTCTCCATTTTATTCCTTCTTTATTTTGCCATTTCCCAGAGCAAATCATCCAAACGTTTCGAACTCGCAATCATCTCTCAAATAAACTATCACTCCAATGGAGTTCATCTGCTCACATTTTCAAAATGAAAATTTCGGTATCTATCCTTTTGAAAAAGCAGGGAATTTGGCGTCGCTCTCTTTGCGCTTCGCGAGCAGCGAAGACACGGAAAATGTCAGCAAACTGCGGAAAATAGACTGTCGAGGAAATGCACTGACTCGACTTCTGCACAAAATTATCTCATTTACTTATGAAGATAACGCTAACGACAAAAGTTTATTTATCAATATTATGTAAATAAATTAATTTTCAAAATTCCACCTTTTGAAAGAATGTTTTAGCTAACCATTATACCGCATTACTGGAAGCAGATAATAAACACCAAATAAATGGTTAGTTAACTCTTACGAACGCTCTTACTAAATTTATACTTTTTTTTAGGAAAAATACAATGTAAAATGTGTATTTAATAATATTTCTTGGAACAAGCATAACATTTCTTGAAGCAAACAGTTTCTTGAACAGCATAGCCCTATTAGAGGGTTAGATGTAAGAAGAGACTTCCTAGTCTCAATCTCGCCCTTATAAAGTCCTTTTATTATTATTATTATTATTATTATTATTGTATTTATTTTTATTATTAAATTATTTCGTCATAATATAAAGGGTGAGTATACGCTTATTTAGGCCGAAGTCTTCGAGATACATCTTATAAGATAATGTGGTCGTTGAAGAACTCATGCACAAAGGAGATGTGATTCGAATGGCATTAAGTACATATCTAATTCATACTTCATCGTCATAGTTATGCTGCCAAAGCATCGCAAAACATTACGAAAAGGTAACTGGTGTGAAAAGTCACTCCGAGCACTTTATTCGAAGCAAATAAACGAGAATCATCGAATTTGAAGGTAATGAAGAATTCCTATCATCTGATGGCATAAACTTCCAAGGGTAAAAATGATAGATGAATGGAAGGTGGAGAAATGAGAGTTGTGGGGAGCATAAAAAAGAGAGAAAATAAGTATAAAAGGAGTATTTGAGGAGGGCACGATAATGACAGGATAGTAAGGAGGGAGTTTATTGTGAGTGGTGTCGTGGTGAGAAAGGAGGAAGCAAAAGGAGCCGAATAATTGTCCTATCGATTCGAAAGCCCCAAAGCACGATACACTTCCTTCCCTCCGTCTGCCCCTTTCATTCAGATGCACCCCTTCCCGCCGGAATAATTTGACGAAAGGACTTTTTGTGAATCCCTCGAGACTCATCCTATCATTCGTCTTCCTATTTAATGCCACCCAATAGCATCGCTGTGTTTCTGCTCTTGCTAATTTTCACCACTTCAAACTTCTTTTACTTTGAAGTAAAAACTGCTTTCGAGTTATTATTTCGATCATAGCGTTGTCATAGTTTTATCGCTCAGTAAAAGTGGTATTTTGTTGCAAGGAAGGAAATATTAAAGGGAATAGAGAACAGTAATGCAAACAATTATTTAATTCAATATGCCGTCAGTAATGCATTAAACGTTAAAGAAGGGGTAAATGGATGTTTGTAAGTTTTTATTTTGTAAAATTTTCTATATTACGATATTGTATACGATACATAAAAGTGTTTCGTGTACAATTTATTACAGGGTCTGTTCTAATATAAAACAAATCCGACGAAAAATCTAATTCGGATCAAAGTACAAATTCCTAAATTTATTAATTATAGCAACTTACGGACACAGCGTATCCAGTGCCTCTGCGGTACGCTTCCTGGAAGGAGTCAAAATGAACATTGTTGAGGCACCTCGTCCTGTTATCTAACTTTCCAAAATGGTTGCTACTCAAGCTCCTTTTTATTCTTGGGTAACAAACAAAGTCTGGCGCATCGAGGCTGTAGAGTTGCTGGAGCAGTCACGAAGAAGTCATGCAGAAGCTGGTCTCCTTCACTGTGGTCTTATTGCAGGCATTTCGATCAGTGCTAATCACGTCTCTTATTTTGCGCATTTTAGTTCAACTGTGTTCTTATCAGATGTCCGGGACTTTGTACGTTGTCAATCTCCTCTTTGCCATACCAGAACGTCATGTTCCAACGGAAAACCATTCTTTGGCACTACATATTCGTATACATTAGTTACTATGATAATTGTCTCCGAAGCTGATTTTAACTTTAATAGAGGCGATCTTCCGACGATAACGGTCTACAGACAACAAACACGGATCTCGTTGCTTTCTTAAGACCATTCACCACCTTTTTAAACAAATGTTGCCACAATCTAGTCGTTCATGTTGGTGGGAAAAATCCTTCTTATGTTTGGGACGGATTCTGAAAACTCTTTTTTCGATGAGTGCTAGATTTAGTTTATGCAATAAAATTAGTATACGTAGCTTTTTTATTATGAATGATATGAATTTCAAAGGGATATTTCCGTTTTATATCTTGGAATTTACCTTAGTACTGTATTTATTATATTTAATATTGAAATTAATATTCTGTTGTATTATATTTAATTATAATGAACAAGCAATATTCTCAATAATACTACACCAATCAAAAATATTCTCTCTATATAAATGATTTAGGAAAATATCTCATTCATTCTAAGAAAGTTGATTAACTGAAACTAAATCTAAGAAAGGAGCTCACAATATGGCTTTTGTTCGCTTATATTCAATCGCAAATGTTGAACTGAAATTCTTTTATCGATCCGCAATCAATATACCAGAGAAACGGATCACCTTGAGAAATAAATCGACAAAGGTCGACTTTCATATTTATTTATTTCACAAATTGTCGCAATATGGACTATGTGGCCTCGGTTATTACCATATAATTAAAAGAATTATATCGATTGAGTCAACAATAAAAATGGATCGAAAAGGTTCGGGAAAAAGATGAGGCATGGGAAAATAACATAAACGGCAGCTAAAGTACGAAGAGAAAAAATCAAAGATTTAGATAAAGACACAATATACAAATAATGCTGCCAAAACGCTTAAATTGAGAAACATCTAAATGAATAGAAAGGAAAGTTGGTTGTTAGGGAATTAGAGGTTATAAAATCTTCAGTAGCCGTTTTTGTCGGCGTTCCTCTTCTCATTCCCCAGTATTCCGAGAAAATAAGACACTAAGAAAGTGCGGTGTCTTGTTTTCTTGAAACAGCGAGGAATGAGAAGAGGAACGACGACAAAAACGGCTTTTAGAGATTTTAAACCTCTTAAACATCTAACTGCAACGAACGAAAAGGGGAGGAATATTTGCATTATAATTTAAAAGAATATTTGTGTGATTGGAAATTCAAAACGATCTTCAGTTTCATCAATTCTCTTTCATAATTCTTCCATTGCTCGTCAGTTTTCTCCTTTCATTCACATTCCTCTCTTTTCCGATATTCTCGTCCACCCTTTTCACCCTCGTTTACTCCCTTTTTTCCCTTTTTTATTCTTTCTTTCCAATTAAACCGCAACTTTTAAAAATGTCATCCGAGCATTTCCCTCATCATCGTTAAGCTCGTCTCGTTCCCTTCGACGCCGTTTGCGGAAAGTGTTCTTCTTCTCGAGGGTACCGCTAGTTGTACACATGCTTTATGTATTTATGTAATTTACGAATCAACTATTAATGCCTCGTTGATCAATATATTTTTTCGGATATTGAAATATTTCTAGGACTATCTCTGACTGGGAATTTTTTTCGCCTTCGTAATGAATATTTCGTAATTACTTAAATGTTACCATAAAAATCGATTTCCATAAAAATCCATTGCAACAAAAGGTGTAGGAAAGACGACGCTCGCGTCATTTCAGTGTATAAGATTGTGATAATTGGCTGAAAATAACTTTGAGTATGAAGCGATTACTCATGACTCTGTTAAACGCGAACATTTAGAGAAGGTTCGAAGAGTTATAGGTGGACGTAAGCGACCAGCAATGTGTATCGTCCAGCCAGGGTTCTGATGAGTTTCATTATAGTTTTTGGAAATTAAATGTAAATGTTTAACAAGTTGCTAATTGAAAATTAAATATGTATTTATAAAAGAAGAAGTTCCTCCTAGAGATCTTTAGAATGGCGGATTCCTAATCTTCTTTTAAATATTAAAATGTTTTAATTATGTTCTTTCTAATCACAAAACAAATCATAGGCTTAATGAGAAGCGAATGGTGCAATTTGAATAATAGCATTTAAAGAACCTTGAAATTTAAACATTTATTTAATAGGATATGAGTGAAGATATAATTTTACAAAAACCACGAAAAAAGTTCAATAAAATAACAAATTTCATATCCGATATATTTCAATTCTTTACAATCAGGTCATGCTTAAGTTTCGTAAGTAAGTAATTGTAATTTTGGCTTTTACCATAGCTTTCGGTTACTTTCGTAATGCGAAGAATTTTTGAAAATACGGAGGTCGAAAATTAGTTTATAACTCATCGTCCATTTGAATCTTACCGACTTCTTTCCTCAAATGAAACCTCATCTCCCATTTATACATTCACAAAAGAGCTCGTTTATATAATTCAGCGAAAACTCCAAGACTTCAACAGGGTAAAATTTTAATCTAAAATATTACATCTCTGTGAAATGGTTCCTTAATTAATATTTCCACTGAAAAGGGCGTTAATCACCTACTGCGGGAACATCTTGTTCATTTAACAGAGACAAAGTTAAAGAATCCAAGCAAAAATCACATCATGCAAGCTGCTATCATCCAAACAACCCTGGAGAATTCTAATTTACTTGTAGTTTAGAGGAAAACAATAAAGCTCGCTAATTACGCGAGAGAACAAAATTCCGCGTCCCAATGGCCACAATAGGATTGCTAGTATCATTTTATTTAAAACGAGCCAAAATATCTGCTCTCGGATAATGAAGTCTTTCCTTCCGACGCACTTCCTTTTATTCCGCATAAGCGCATCTCACCACACTTCATTCCCTCTTTCTCTTACGTTCCTCCAACGACCTTCTCTTCATATTCTGCTTCGTATTCCTCCATCTCCCATTCGAAAACATTCATCGTACATTTAGTCCAAATACAGCAAACATGAAGTAAAGTTAACTTGTTCCTATATATATATACACACACCTATATCATAGATCAAACAAATATTAAACTAAATTACATAAAGCATGCCGATAGCGAAAATTATCATTGGAAATATAGATAAATATTAATAATTTGCCATATTGAAGGGATAGTAAACGGATCTGTCTTGTGAGATGATTTACTTAAGATATCGATGGAATTAATAATAATAATAATAATAATAATAATAAATTTATTTTGCTCTGGGATTATGAGTCCCATAAGAGCAAAAAAATATACAAATTCTATCTGCTCACATCAAAATAAATAATACAAATTATAAACAATAGGTTGAATACAAAAGATAGACAGCTTACAAAAAATATTCCAAAAAGAATAAAGAGAAAAAATATGCCAGTATTATGGTAATAAGAGTAATTCTGTAGAAACGAAAAGGTAATTAAACATTTTTTCTTTAAATGATTGTGCGGAGGTAATTAGGAAAGGATGAAAGACTTCATAAGGTCGGGTTAAAATAGAAAGGCATTTCAATTGATATTGTCGTTTGCATCATATTTATTTAATTAAATAATGGTGGAACATAAGTTCGAGATAAAAGGGATATTTAAAATCAGCATTGAGGTTAATTGAAGGAACATTTTTGATATGACCCTTGCATCGGTGGGAGCCAAACGAGAAGCTGCGTTTGCTGGCAAACATTGCTTAGGAGGAGTATAAGGAAATATACGGAATAATATGACAAAGGTGGTTTAAGGAATTGTGAAAGATTGCAAAATTACAAAGAGTCGGTATAGAATGATTTTTTACAAATAATACCGAAAGCTATTAATCTATAGACATGCATTTGTAGAATTTAACGTACACAAAAATGCTTTTATTCGAGCGTGTAATGTAGATACGTTATGGATATACTACAGACTACGGTGTTCATCTATTAACTCAAGAACTATGTACGTCACAGACAGATCAACGGGCGATGTTCTAAGTTGCAAATCCATTTGCATAATTCAATTTCGCGCGATTCGCTGTTACTCGCGGCGGAAATAATGAAGGGCGCTCCGATCGGTAAAAAGCAAACTCAATTAGAAAATCCTTATGAACTGCAGTCCCCAAAACAGATTCAATCGTGTGTTGAGGAATGCGTATTATGTATCGGATGGTTGGAAACGAACTTCTTTAAAAGAGAGGCCATTGAGTTTCCTGCCGCAGCATTTCCAAACTCCCGTTTTCTCCGACAGTTTTCCTTTCCTTCGGTCATCAACATCCGGTATTTAAGGGGATCTCTTTTTAATTGCAGATGGTCCTATGCATACCTCGGATCGGTGCTATGTCTTTGTAGGTCGTGCTCCAGATGGGGAAAACGATTTTAGACGAGGCACTAATAGAATTCTATAATCTGTTTTTGCATTATTCCTTCGAAACTAATGTATTTCAAACCGAATAATATTCAGAAGAGAATTCTAAATGATTTTAGAAGACTTACTGCTCGTTTAACGTCCGAGACGACGAATAAACAGATGAAATTTCACTTAGAGCAAAATAAAGTCAGTTAAGTCTCGCTCGCTGTTTATTAAAATAATGGAAATAATTAATATATTAAAAAGTAATATAAACTTCCGCTGTGAATAAAAAAGTTCTCTTCTAAAGCGGATTTAACTTTGATGAGATGTAAGCTTGATAGACACCTATGTGAAATGTAAGCATTCTTAAAATAGGAAAGTATAGACCTGGTCGGATTAGTCTAGATCGTGTACTTTCAACCATAATTTGCGAAACAATGTGCTATTTTTAGTAAATCATTGGAATACCTAGTTATTTAGTTGAAGGACTTAAGTCCAAATTATTACTATTGACGGGATGCGTATTCACAGTTAAGCAAGAAATGGCAATTTATTTATTGCAACAATAAATAATGTAGGTACAATTCTTTTGTAAACAGCAGCTATATATTCAAATCAATATTTAGATGATTGTGGTAAACAATTCAATGGAAAAAGAAGTTGTTTTTTTTCTAAATATAAATGTAATAAGAAAAAAAATAATCTAATTCTCTCGTTTTAGATCTACATTAGAGCCTCCGAGATTCAACGTGTGTAAAAAAAATGTGAATCAAATTCAGCAATCATGGTACATACTTTGAATATTGCAAATATGCGGATATTATTATTAAACAGTGAGCAAAATTGCATTAAAAGACTTTGGAAATTCATGAGTACTTTCCAACGGATTTATAATATGCGTGTATTTTATGTTCAGGAATTTAATTTCCTTTATTTATATTATGCTCTAATTCCTTTTTCAATATAAAGGAACTGTCGAAGAATTTATTTGTCATTCATTCACTCTCCGCATTCTGATATGGGCTATCACAACATCAAGTCCGCATCGGTTGAATTTATTACCGTGAAATATGTTTCGGAGATTACTCGGCCTTACATTAACTAGGTATATACGTAGTTAATATAACTATATAGTGCACGATATATACTAAGCAGCAATAATATCACATTTAACTTTAAATATTTAATTTAAATTATAGGAGCAAAACAGATTTCATTTTCATTAGTCTCATCATTAAAGATCTTTGACTCAGATTTACTCTATAATTCTACATGAAACAGTATTTTCGACACGAACTCATTATTCCTGTTGTATTATTAACAATATTGTTTTCTACTTCGAGTTGTTACAATATATGTAATGGGAGTGTTGCAGCTTTTTTAACTGTTTTGAAAACATCCCCCAAATCGAAAATTCATATTTTGCCCGTAATAATTGAATTATAGCGTCTTTGGCATCGGCGAAATAATCCGTCGCTCTTGCAGTTTATAAATAAATCGAAAGACGAGATATCGATCCGAATCGCTGAGGTGCCGAAACGAAAAGGTACAGCCATCGACATTTTCACTTCCGGAATGCAATGGGCGTCCAATAATCTCTTAACGTGGAAAGAGATTTGCTCCGTGTTCGCTCGCTTCCGTCGAATCGCAGTTTCTCATATTTCCGGAAGCTCTGCTCCGCGTGTCATTTCCGCCATCTCGTTCCGCATCCCTCGGCGCCATTTCGCTGCTCTCTTTTTTCGCGATATCAACCCGATGAATGCGCGCCGATCTCCCTTCGTTTGTTTTCTCACTCCGCTCGGGATATCTCTCAATTTCGTTTGGATCATTATGTTGGACTCCCTCTGAAAGTACGCTGTCCTAATGAGTGGCCTGTCTCCGAATACTTCTTCTCTCTCGTTTCCTGAATCTAATCACTGTTCGTTCTCACTTCCTGTCCTCACCCCAACTGATGAAAGCTGATGAGAATTCACCCGAGATTCACTAGGAGTGAAGAGGCACTCTGTGATGAATCCATTTCAGACGATTTTATTCTGTTGTCATACGGATGGAAAACTACAATAAATTCAAAAATTGGATAAAAACATCTTCGCTTCGTTACTAACTACATTGGGACCAATTATTTTTACGGAAAGTAATGGAGGTGGAACATACCTACAGTATAGTAATTAAAACACGTTTCAATGTAAGAATTTGAAAATTTACTACAATCATCATAATTATAATAGC
The DNA here is from genome assembly GCA_947579665.1 of Sympetrum striolatum. Taxonomy (NCBI): domain Eukaryota; kingdom Metazoa; phylum Arthropoda; class Insecta; order Odonata; family Libellulidae; genus Sympetrum; species Sympetrum striolatum. Next base: position 106,368,075 of record OX388343.1, on the reverse strand, counting down.
CATTAATAAGCCAAATTTCTTTCAAATTCATATTTTTATAATACTGCACACTATAAATATCCAATAAACGTAACATCTAATTCTACTTACCTACTTTCACTAACAATAACATAGGTTAGCGCATAATTAAAAGTACATATTCATGATATTACATAATTTAAGTGTACATTCTTATATGAATGTATGTACAATTAATCTGAATCTTATATAGCACTTTTGGGCCCATTTTTTTATAGATCAGAAGCAAGTGGCCACTCTACTCCCTCCTTATTACTATAAATGACTATTCAATACTATAACAGACTTAATGATTGCGTGTTTATTCTAGAAAATGAAAATATTTCGAAATAATGCTTAAGAATCGTCGCAAAAACTAATGATTACTATCCGGCTCACTACTGCTAGTGCTCAGTGTAAAATAAAATCCGTTTATTGTAAAGTATACAATTCATTTGAAAATATACATCCTTAATGCATTCTGCGATGCTGTTTTATATTTTGACGTTGAAACTGTTACAAATACCATTCATATATAAAATTGATGTGACTGCAATGCTGGAATCAGTTGTTGATATATCTAGTTTAGATATAATAGGATGGAAAATAAGAATGAGTGATTAATTAGGGTTTTCTTTACGTTTTATGTATCACCAGGTTGAGATTGACTGCAATAGAACGTCTATAAGAATGGAACTGTTTATCTTAAAACTGAAAACAATATCTTTCGTTTTTACTTCGTCTAGTTTTTCCTATATTTATGAATATCCCAAAAATTTATCTCATGGCTTATTGTATCGCATAGTTCAGATTATTTAGTGATTTTGAAATATTTTTATTTCATTTAAAAATATGTTTCAAGGCCATAAGTTCCAAACTTAAGTGATGGTATCTAATTACGCTTTTCTCGCTGCAGATATGAGCACCGATCCTAATTCCCGGTCCGTCGAATAGCAAGTGATCGTTACCATTGATTTCCATTCATCTATTTCCCGCTGCTTCATCGTCCTCTTCCACCAATTTCTTCCATTCTGTCCCTACCCCATTCGTCTCCCCTTTTGTACTCTTTTTCATCGACGACTTCCGCTTTCAGCTTTCAATCCGCCATCCTTAATGAGTCTTTCTCCGGACGCTGCAGACTTCGTTATTTTCCCACCCTTTTTCCCCTCTTTTATTGTTTTCGATCTACCACTCGATATCGCTAGATGCGAAGAATTTCCTCCGACCTCACAGCGGAAAATTCCCAGTTCGCAACTTTATTTTCTAGGGTGTGACTTCATTTTATTACTTAGGAAACTAAACGGTTCGCACAAATTCCAAGCAATTTCCCTCGTTATAAGAAGGGTGCTCGGAGGATTAAAACTCTGATCTTTGTTCCAAACACCCATTAATTCAGGAGCCTATAGATTAGGAATACAGTCAATGAACAAATTTAACTAACATTTCTAAGTCTGTGATAGTTCCAACACGACATGTAAAACTAATCACTTGGGCTGGAGATGCATCTATCCTTACAATGAGTTTAAAACTTAGCAGATTGAAGGCTGAGCAAAGCAGACAAGACAGACTCTTTGATTAAATCAACATCTTATTCAAGTTAGCGTTTAAATGTTTGGTAGCTTACTAAATAATAAAGCGTCAATGCAAGTAAAGTGTACAAGGAAACACGCGCGTAAATAATCGTTTGTGGTAAAATTAAAACCGAGCGATGAAAGGATGCTTGAAGAAGACAAGGAAGGAAAAAACTGTCAGAGATAAAAAATCTTCGAAATCTTAAATGCGCATTACACTTTGTTCACACTCAGACAATGATTGTTGTGAGTAAATTAGCAGCGTGAATGCGTCCGCTTGTGGCTGCCGTTTGTCTCTCATCGCACACTGGGCTAGAATCGAAAAAAGTTGGCCAAAACTATGGAGGTCAATCACAATGACGTGCTAAAATTCTACAGGGATCCATGTTGACCAAATTCTGCAAAAAAATTCATGTCTTTTATTTTTCGCGAAACTCACAACTTCAAGCCGACAGTGGGTCGAAGGCAATCATAAGGCAAAAATAAATCCAAGTTATAAATATGTTCTCTGTCCTTCATAAGACTTGGTTTCAATGATCACTATTGAATTTTTACAATCTTTACGAAACAAAATGACGGACCATAATTTTAGCGCAAATGTTTACTTAAAGAGAATACAATGGTAGAAATAGACATTGAGTTCCAGTGACTAACGTATGCTAAGATGTACTTTAAACCTTTCTGAATCAAATATCTGAAGAGGAATCTGAATGAAATTCTTGCGCCAATTTGCCGCTAAATAAACCGACTTTTCGACAACTCTGCAAGGGCCAAATCCACGCGGCGGAGCACCCTCCTCCGTGACGGGTTTTCAGAGATACTTCCGACCAACGCGATTCTCAATGATAAGTTTTGGGGAAAATATTATGGTATGAACTTTTGATCTTTCCCAAAATAGACAAAGGATACGTTCGCCCTTCGCAAAGTACTGCCAATGGGTATGAATGGGTTAGATGGAAAAAGAGACTTTTAAGTCTCAATCTCGCCCAAATAAAGATGATATCTTATTATTATTATTACCAAGTTTATCAGCATTTTATTGCTTCCAACAAGCCAAAAGATTGATATATTTTTGAATTTTACTCTTTATTGAATGGTTGCTAAGGAATTTTGTTTGATTTTACACAGAACATTCCTTCTCTCAGACCCTCAATACTAAAAAGAGAATGAGATGCCGAATATATCTGGCGTGATTTTGGTGACCGGCTCGTTTTTTGATACCGCGCTTCTTTCGGATTAACGGTACTCTTCGTATTGCATTTTCGTGATTTCTAGCAAAAATATAGGACCAGTTTCAGAATTATTTCGATAGTAATAATAATAATAAATCGTCTTTATTTGGGCGAGATTGAGACTTAAAAGTCTCTTCTTCCATCTAACCCATCGTCATTAATTATAAAATATGAATTAGAAGAATTGTGGATGTAAAATACCTAAGAGATTCTTAGAGGAAAAAAATTCACTGCAGGAAAACACCCACAAGGAAGGGGGGTGTGAAAAACCTGCGCAAACCTACCGATAGTAATAGCTATAAGATAAGAAAAGAGAAAAACATTCGAAAATAAATATACTACCAATAAATACTTACATACTTTACATAAATAAGAATAAGCTTACATTTAAAAAAGAGATAGCAGTATAAAAAATAACATTAAAAGAATAGAAAAACAAGGAAAACGTACATGGATTTTCATCCATAAAGTACATTATGAGGAAAAATATAAGAATATTATAAAAAACAGTATCAAAATAGTGCATACAGTGTGTACTAGTCAAAATTATATGCAGCATAGACATTTAAGTTACTATAAGTAAGACGAAAAGAGAAATAAAAGAAACAGATGAGAATTATTAGGTATAAAGACAGAGAAAGCATCTTATGCGTTGAGAGGAAGAGCAGGATCAAAATCAGTTAAGTATGTATAGGATAGAGGACAAGTAATATAAAAAAAATTAGTAGTAGAGAAGGACAGTTGTTTTTTCTCTTTCCGTAGCTCCGACCGTCCTTCGAGAATCCGCCAGCAGTATTCTCAGTTTTTGAAAGATTTCAGAGGAAACATATCTCGTATGTTTTTTCATAATATTTCCCAACTTTAATTTGAAAATTCAGAATTCACTAGTAAAATATAGATATATTCTCTATCCATATTATGAACTGCACTGACAGTTGTTTGACAACATTACATCTTGTGTAATTCCGTCGGGATTCCAGTTTATATTCTTCGAATTAAGTTATAATTTTAGTCGTGTCAACGCGGCAGTAAACATCCGACTTTCGATTAATCAAACTCAGGAACTAAATATTTTTAACTGTACATCGAAGTATATTACTTCTGAGGAGCTATTACTTTACCGTAGGAGCTCAGTATATTGCAAAAAAATAATAGCATTTAAACTAAACCAGACCCATGCTTCGATTGTTCTATTCAGTGGCTGTTGAGAATTGTACTTGAATGATAAAAGAGACAAGTATAAGGATGAAACTAGAAAGGAGTCAAACTGGCGATGTATGCGCACTGCTTCGAATGGCCTTCCCGACAACAATGATGATAACGGAATCCCTCCGGTTCCGACGGGGACAAAGGGACACGACAAATGAAATTACAATCGCCGGTGCTCCTCCGCGTCGACAGGGATCCAACCAAGTTTATAAAAAAAGGCGGAGAAAATATTCGTTCCAAAAGGTTTCCTCTCTCATCCTTTGAGCCACTTTTTTTATGTTCCTCCAAAGAAAGGAGAAAAGGAAGGAAGGTTTTGTAAGAGGAGTGTTTAGGGGAGAGAGTGTGTTTGCGCAATTGTCCATTCGATTGTTTGGAGGGCGTGCAGTTGCCACGTAAGCGGTACACTTAGGAAAAAAGAGAAGAGGGCACAGCCGCCTTCATTCTCACCTTTTCCTTTCGGCGGACACCTATTTCGACCCCCTGCTGAAGTTGAAAGGCAGCACACAACCCTTCACTCCCGTCGCCGCAAGAAGCAGTTGAGAACTAATTTCGAGGATTAAAGGTAGCCCTCAATTCGAGGGAGAGATAAGAAAAATGCGCTTCATGCTTATTGCTACGGAAGTTGGGATTTAAAGCTAAACTAGGTTGTTGCGAAAATCACACATCTACGGTGAAGTGGTATTATCGCTTATATTCCAGAGGATAGTTGGATTCGTGTTCGGTGGCACGCATTGGACTTCTTTCCATTACATTTTGGAGCGCGGATTATTCTTCATAATTCCTCATCGGTGGTGTGAAACCAGAACTATCCTGATTCAGATGCATTCGACGTATAGATGAGAGGCAAAGAGTTGTTCGCTACATTTTTCGCGTTGAGAAAATACGGAAATATTTTTACTTCGAAAGTCGGATAAGATGTGAATACTTCGCGTGCATAGGTCGCATCCAGTGGCGCAGCCAGGATTTGCCAATGGGGGGGGTCCAAGGAAACGAAAAATGCCTAACATACAGGGGCTAGTATATTCATGCTCGTTACTTACTACAAATATGTCAATTCCTTCAAAAACTAAATGCATTGAAAACTAGAGGAGTTTAACGCTTGTATGGCCAAATTATTAATCTTTCCAAGATAGTAGTTTACATAGGTAACCGAATTATAGGAAACTTATCATAAGTGTTGTTTGGAATTTTAGTTTGGATACATACAGTATCTATTAAAAAGTCATTTTTTTCTATGCTGAAGTTTTATAGTGTTTTAGATGCTTCCCGATTCTTTGAGAGTTCTTTCTTCCAAGAGGTTGCGAAGCAAGAGAAGGAAAAAATTAGTAACGATTATTTGGCAAGCGACATAAAACGTAATATCCACTCATTAGATCCCCACATTGGCGCGCCAATGATTATTTGAATATCTTTCGTTATTTGACTATATCATCAGCAGGTTTCTTGGGAGTGACTTCATCCCTTGTTTTTAAAATTATCTCCTCTTCTAAGAAACAAAAAATCATTGATATCAGATGGTTTCGCTTTGTTAAAAAAACATTTATATCAGAATTTTCTGGTATGCTTAGAATTAAGTCTGATTTCGTTATTTATGTATTAGCTAAGTATTCAATTGAATGCGTCACAAACCGAACATTAAAAATTCGACTACATTAAAAAATACAGTATAATTTTGATTATATGTAGTTGATATTATAATTGAATTTGCAGAATTAAAGTTACATACCAAGGTGAAAAAAATGAAGTCGTCAACTTAGAATTATTTAGAGTAATTCATAGTTAGGTTGTATAACCAGCAGAGAGCTGACGCAAACCCAGTCTTACGCATTGAGTGTTCAAAGAAAACCAAAATTTTCCTTGAATTGAAATTTTGAAGGGGCATTGCATGTTCACGTGGTTGACCGGATAAGTCATGAGATTCGTTGGATTTTATTACCAGAGAAAAAATTGGCTGCACCTAAAAGGAAGCTAAAGAATTTAAGCCACAGTTTTAACAGTTAATCAAATTTATTTCAAGCCATCAAGTCACTGTTCCGATAAATATGTGCGTACCTTACGCGCACAATACCTTTCAGCTGACTGATTTGTTTCCAAAATGGTATAAAATTAATAATATAATCGAAAATTATTTTTTAGTGATATATTGTATTTCTCCAACACTTCTTCAAATATCTACGGAAATTCCGTTATCGAATTATTTTCGTAAACATACAGCAAATTAACAAGTAATCATAAAATAAGGATCAGTATATTTTATATCAGCCCGAGTAATGAAGAGTCTAATGTACAGACTTTTAAGCGTCCAGAATGCTTAATAAAGGAACCATAGGATAATTTAACCTTTGGAATTGTCGCTAAACTCATCTTGAGATTTGCCCTCCAATAACAGCCCTAAAATAAGACAATCTTAATTTACGTATCTATTTATGGTCATTTCATAAAAAATAACATAACCATTAACTTACGTTTTTCCGATTGAGGCCTTGAGCTATTCGCGGCCTGTGAAAAAAAAATTCGGATGTCCATCTGTACCTTATGAAATCCAAATTAAACTCTCCTTCGATCTGTTTACTGTGAATTTCTCAAAAGCACTACTCATGAGCCTAGCTTTGCATTCACACCCTAAAAACTGTCACATGCAGAAGATCCAACTGAGCGTTTTATCAATCTCTTTGTCTCTTAAACGTAATCTTAATCTCTGTTTTCAGGGTGTAACCTTCGAATTAGTTCTCGAATGTTCCCTAGTATTTTTGCGAGGAGTTAACGAATCAGCACTTTCGAATTTTTCTCATGGGCATCTTATCTTATGGTGTGTGTCATCGGTGTCATCTAACTTAAGGATAGGCTTAAGAAGTGCGCGCCTTGAACATTAAGTGCAAAACACTCTTATCTCATTGATATCGATGTCGGCTCTAGGCCTGCTCTGCTGCCGAAAACATCACCTTAGCTGAAATCGGAGCCATATTATGCGAAGCTTTCGCTGAATTTACCAAGCAAACACGTGAATAGCAGTGTATCTCTAACTAAGACTTGCGTGATGATTGGCGTTTTGTACTCTTCAGCAGGAAAAAAAGTTTAGAGCTAGTCAAAGGACTTGAATCTTGGGGGGGGTTTGAACCCCTAAAACCCCCCCCTCGCTGCGCCACTGGTCGCATCCAAAGCATCAGGACCCATTAATTCAAAATAAAACTGTTTAACTATGAGCCCAAATAAGAAAAAATCAAGTAAAGCTCTTCCGAATATCACCTGTTCTTGGTCCATGTCTTTGCACCAATCCTTTTTTCATGAACGTTGTCTAGGAGACAACCTGTAAATTGTCATTTACAGGGAAATAGTTAGTTCAGAGGATAGATTAACCCTTTCGAACGACATAGATAGAATTATGAACTGGTGTGATGATTGGCAATTAGAGCTTTATGTAGAAAAGTGTTCGGTAGTTAACTTCTTCGAAAGAAAATCTATAATGAATGATTATCCTTACAGCCTCCGTGGGGTAAACCTAATGACAGTAGAATCGGTGAAGTATCTTGGACTAACTCTCACGAATAATCTATCATGGAGTGCCCACATCCGAAATATATGTGGAAAAGCACTTAAGAAACTCGGCTTCGTTAAAAGAATAGTTGGTAGGAGCGAAGAAAAGGTTCGCGAGCGATGTTACTTAGCGTTAGTTAGGCCTCACCTTGAGTATGCATGTAATGTATGGGACCCCGCCGAGAAATGTGATATTCGGGATTTAGAAAAAGTTCAACGAAAGGCGATAGGATTTGTAAATAATTGCTACGATAAAACAGCGAGTGTCACTCAGATGTTGCAGGACGCGGGATGGGAATCATTAGAAGATAGAAGACTAATTCAAAGGATAAATTTATTAAATAAGTTCAGAGAAATTACGTTTTCAGATGATGTAACCGATATAATGCGACCCCCCTGTTATATGGGCCGTTCTGATACTGCCAGAAAGATTAGGGAAATAGATGCTAGAACGAATCGTTTCAAAAATTCATTTTTTCCGCGAAGTATAAGCGAAAGCAACCGTTTAGGAAAATAGAGTCAAGGTGCTTGCACCCCCTGCCACACGCCGAAAGGCGGCTTGCAGGGTTCTTACATAGACATAGACATAGAGATAATTCCAACTATTCGTTACAATCTCTAAACAGACGAGTCTGGGACGGTCTTCACAACATTAAAACTGTTTAAGTAAATATTTGACCACGAATGTCGATCCACGAATTTCCATCTTATCCAAGGATTTTTTCTTCCTAAGAATAGCTTTTTTCTGTCCACGATTGCATATCATTCGAGATAATGCTTTTATTTTGTAGAAAACGTCCTCATACGGAGGTTGAATCGCTATCAACACTATCAGGCTCCGTTCGAGCGACATTTCAATTACGCATTTATCAATGTCAGCAGTATCAAGCAGTACTTTTTTCTTTAACTGGGTCGACCTCCATTTTAATTTTTTCAATCAGAATTGGATTTTAGAAAGTATTAAAATTTACACCGAAATCAGAAATGGAAAAGTATTTGTTGTAATGGAGAAATTTAAATGTATTTTATCCTCAGCAACTGAAATTGAAGAATTGATCAGAAGCGCGAACGGCCTACATTTCGTACACCCTTGGAGAGTGGGAGGATGCAAAATAATACATCGGAAATGGGAGACTTAAATTTGCAGTTGAGATGAAATATGGTTTTCCTAAGCGAGAGTCTCGTTTAACTTGGCAGTTCGTGTTAAAAAGACCCTGTCCTCATTCAAGGAACACAATCGGCGCCATTCCCACGCCTTCCGAGGTGTCGTGTGACGCAATGGACGTCCGCAAACAACCAAAAAGGCGTCATCTTCCGACTCACGTGTGTTTACCGCTAAACCGATCCTTTTCAGAGGCCGCTTTTTTCCTGCTTATTATCTCCTTTGTACGCGTTACCGTATTCCCAGTCGAAAATAATCCATGCCTCGATGGCACATTTTCAGCGAGTTTTCGCTCCTTAAATTGATAAAAGTAGAAGAACGAAAATATTAGCTCCGATTATCTCGGCATCTTACGTGATTAGAGTTTATTTATTCTTGTTGTTGGGATGTGCGTTATGGAGATATCTCTTTGTAGATAACTGCCGTTTTTAATAAATTAGCAAAATCTTGTGATGATGATCGTGGCTGAGATGCTACGGTCTACGACGTTGACAGCCTCTGAATTTGAGTGTTGACCTTCGTCGGATGTCAGCAACAACTCCTCAGCTTATCCTCGGTTATTAAATCGTTCAGGACTCCCGGATAGGCATGTGGACAGCGCCTTTGCCTTTGGTGAAAGCTTTCCCGGGTTCGAATCCCGGTGGGTGCCAACGTGCGAAATGACCTAAGCTGTCGAACCACTTTTAGCAATACTACTACTACTAAATCGTTCAGAGTTAGATTCTATACGCCCTCTGGAGTCATTTTGCATATACTGATCCCAATTCTGATGATCTCAATGGAGCTTGCTCAGTAATTTCATGTAAGGAAAAAACAATTTTCAATGCTTTTTCTATTTTTATGTAATCAATGCCTATTTGTTAATATTCCTTATTAGAAATAAAAGTGATGAAATGGTAAGACAATGTGAGACAAGTGTGAGTGTATAATGCTAAAATTTATGTTTCAATTATAACTTACGTATAGAATTTTAATATTTCTTCTACGGCTATAATTGAATACTTTGAAGCAATCTATTTTTAAAATTCAGATACATCCATAAACTATAAAACAATTGAAAGCAAGCTGTAGATATTTACAGCATGTTCCCTTTCATTTAAGTCCATTTAGCAATGATAACAAAGATATACCATTCATGAAATTTTATTCACAAAATGTCTATAAATTAATATATTTTACGTACATACGCGCTGATATCTAGGTATCAATGAATGAAATCAGCTATTAGCATAAAGAATTCATTTTTAGTGAGAAGCTATCAACTTTTGTTTTATTTTTATAAAACAAATACCTATCTTTTTTGTTCAGATTTTTGAAATGCTATTATTGATATATGTGACAAGAAAACCAGTTTATATTGTCATGTCGTATATGAATGACGATGGAATTTGGGATTTTTTTATTTTCATGCTGCGTAGAATAATCTATTGTTTATTTACGTTGGGACGAAAACTTTAAACGCCCATTTCATACAATAGTTCAATCTCAAAGGCTTTACGAAAGTCGATTTCGACGTAGTCTTTGCGTCACTTCACCACTCTACATTATTCCTTATCTTACTAAAATATGATACTTCGTAACCAAAAATACTCTTAACTAAATTTAACAAAGTGAATTTCTACGCTTCTATAGAATAAGCAAATTTTTTATGACTGTGATTTCCATGGATGTAATGATATGACAAACTGATGAGGATTCCAGATTCGTCATCAGTAGTCTCCCAGCAAAAAATCACATTAAAATTCTGACAAAAGTAAGTTGTTTGAGAGCTTTCAATAAATTACATTCTTCGCATTGTGGATATGCTGTCACCTCCGGAATATTCCGGTACATAACTCTGTTTTCTTTTGTCCAAATCCGCATCAGTCTGCGATATGCGTCATTTATTCGTGTTTCGGGTAAGTCGTCCGTAAAACTTTTATAATCAAAATTTCGCGGGAACTCCATTATTCCAGTTTATGCGCCCAGTCTCGTGTTTTCCGGATCCACCACGCACCTCCTATTAAAAAGGCGATCATTTTTTCCTCGTCTGACAACTCTCCTTAAAACTCTACATTTGCCCGAGGCTGAGGAAGTCCTTTGGAATTCGTTCGTGGAGGACCCGCAGCGGCAAACCGACTTGTAAAACTATTTTTACACTTGTAACGAGGTTACTCGTTATCTCCACTCAGAATGCAAAATTAAATGAAAAGCCCCTTTATCAAGGGGTATTTTGCCGTAATACCAAGATTTTTTCCGTTTCATTGTATTTTTATTTATATTTAGGCGCGCTTTAAGTTTGACGGATTCATTTTATCATTCCATATTTTTCTCAACGGTGGGGATATGTGAAAAGATAACGATGGTGTGCAAAATGCACTGTTTAAACGAAATTATTTCTTTAAAAATTTGAAAGAAGTTATGAAACTTCCAATTTAATGATAGCAAAATTTGGAAGTAATTTAGTGGACTGACGGTAACTGTTATTTAAAATCAAACTTTAAGATAATCTCTCACCATATTCACACCATGAATTGAAATAAGCAGAGCCTGTTCTAGGCGGCAAGTAACGAAGGCATCGCGGCGTTGGCAGTGTAGGGCGATCTCGACTTTGTTTGGCTTATCAATTACGGAAAAAGATTTTATGATTTCGCATCGGTGCGCCTGGGTATCTGGAGTTGCCCCCAGCGATGAAATTATATTTTCAAAATTTCTATTGGCTTTGGTTGAAGTTGTTATGACGTCACTTGGAGAATGGCAAAAGTCGCGTTTGGTCGAATCGCCTTCAACACTTCCTACTTGATGAGACGGATCCCGGAAATAATGAAAATAAATGCGATGTATTCTCTGTATCCATTATTCTGCCAAATTGTGAATACCTTTACCGAAGTTTGATCGTATAAATCGTTCATTTGAGAGAATACATTATCAATGGATGAAGTAGTGAATCACGTAGCAAAAATATTTACAGTGTATTCATCCTATTGTTTTGGATAAGTATAAATAATTAAATTGCCAATCATTATTATCAGCCATTTAAATTAAAGGGACACTTTCTCTATATTGACTTTGTCAACCGATGTCTACGATCCAATAGATCTATATTATTTCACATATTATTCCAAATCGCAAATATTATTCCAATCGCTATATTTCCAAATATTGCTCTTCTGTTCTCAAAGATCGACTGCCATGTGAAAATACGAAATTCAAGTTAAAAGAACATGAAAATGATAAGTGAAATCAGTGAATAATGGTTAAATGAGAAACTGTTTTGTAGAAATTCTTTGAAGAAAAATGGAAGGGAATACTGGATGAATGAATATATATCTGATTTCGGAAGGGTCCTGTCGATAGAATCCTCTTTCAGAAGGGTCCTTTAAATCTGAGTTCGAGTTCATTGTGGTTCAAATGGTGAAAGTTTATCCTCAAATGTAGATACACGTTCAGTGCATTTGAAGCCATCAAAATTGGTAATAGCTCATCTTTCAGTCGCCCAGCAAGATATTAGTGCGGCAATCTAAAACATATTTGGTCTTAAAAATGAATATATAGTACCAATAAAAATTGTTTTCAATAATTATCAAAATGTATGCTCTACAATTTTATTAACATTAAGCAATATTCTTGAATGTCTCTCTATTTCATTAAAGTGATAAACCTCTCTCACTGTCATGATAATTAGATAAAGTTAACTTACAAATTCGCTCCTGTCATTTCCATTCTTCTATTGATAAACTTGCACAGGTAATATTTTCTACAGTTTTAGGAACAATATCGATGTCTTTAATGACTCTGTTACATACTTAATACCATTTTAGCTGATGTGTTTGTGAATCTGAGAAGTGAATATCTGTGAATAACCCTCTATTTTCTCCAACCCTTACGTTTCTCCCCAGCGATTCCGCCATCAAACAATAGCCTCTTCAAAGCCGTTGCAAAAACCTTTTCAAAGCACTCGATGGCCGATTCGTTGCCGGCCTCTTACTCACTCTTACCACTTACGGTGTGCCTTCAATGCTCACAGGGCTTTTGTTAGCTGGCTTTTGGTTGCAGGACTCCACTTTAAATTGTCAAACCGAAAACATTTATATGAAAGAATTCGTAGGAATCTCTGAATGCAGTTGAGCCTTATTGTTTGTCCATGCAGATCTGTGTTTAACTACAATAAGATAATTTTTTTTGAAAAATGCCTAACATATCTACGTGCGGACTAGATTTGATAGTTGTCGGTAGGGGAATAGAGTTCGAAAATTGTGCACTCGTATTTTAGCATAGTTTATAAACAACTGCTCGATTACTACAACGGCTATTTTAAGAAAAATTGATATATATTATCATTTGCCAAGTATTTTTTCACCATAAAAGATTTCTCAACAGACTTATTGACAAAGATGAAATGAGGACAAACATATGTCTCGGACGTTTTCATGTCATTGAGATTTATACGTATGTCTCAGTCTTTTTTCCCACCCTTTTTAATTTTCTCCCTTCCCTGAGATCCTCTCTTTTCCGTCACTTTCTGGCTATCAACGGTTGACTAGATTTCTATCATTATTTCTTTCGAGCAGGATCAAAATTTTCTGTTCGCTTTTCAATGCTCTCGATTTTTAATTGGAATTATTACAGTAACGAATGGATCTGATGGTGTTATGCAACTCACCCGTGCACAAAAATTAAAGATCATCACGGACACTTGCTGCTGTTCCGGCAAATATGATGGCAATATCTCCTGAGGCAATTTGTTTTGTTCTGTTGTATTGCGGTAAGCTCATAAAATAGCAAAGGTAATTATTAGTTTTCCTGTGACTTTAGGATAATATTTTAGGAAAATTCAGGATAAACGATAAATCGCTCGTTATAAATATTCTTCTTCAATTTTAACATTTATAAGCGTTGTTAATTGTCATGTGCAGTTGGTTAGTGATACAGCAGTTTTAGATGTGATAACCTAAATTAATGGCAATCGAATCAAACAAATGAATGGCAATATAGAATGACAGGTTACATAAAACATTTAAGGGTCCATTTTTTCATTTTAATAAATCAATCAGTATTAAAAATAATTTTTATTTCAAAACTCGTATGGAGTTTTACTTTGTTCCCGCCATTGAAACGGTGGAATTACGAAATAATAGAACAGATTCGGAAGATTGGTCTTCAAAAATATTGCTATTGCATAATGTCTAATTATTTTGGGTGGTTTAAAAAGGAGAATCTTCCCCTTCATATTCAACTGTTGCTAAGTGGATAAACCAATTTAAATTTGGTCGGGAGAGGTTCGATGATTATTCGCGCAGTGGTCGGCCAAGAAGATGTGTCACCACCCCAGAAATCATTGCAAAAGTGCACCAAATGGACATGGAGGATCGCCGATTGAGAGTGCGAGAAATTTCTCAAGCTTGACATATGTTATCTGAAAAGGTATTTCATTTAATCACATTTTAGCTGAAGAGTTAGATAAGAAAATATTATCTGCAAGACGGGTGCCGCGACTCTTGACAAAAATCGATCAAAAACGCATGAGAATTTAAGTATCGGAACAATGCTTGGCCCATTTAGGAGAAACGAACAAAATGTTTTGCACACGTTTGTGAGCACAGATGAAACCTGAGTCCACTAACACACTACTAATTTTAAGAGTCTAAACAGCAGTAATTATTCCTCTTCTATGCAATTTGACCTATCTATATAAATTTACTTTCAAATTCCAAAGTAGCTTGTGAATTATAATGTGAAATTTGTAGAGATTATATTTAAAATGGAATTTATTCCTAAAATTTAGTTTATCACTCATTCATCTACGCCATAAATTGGAAAGGCCTGTTCGAAAAGCGATTCTCTAAGAACGGAAAATAAGTATTCTCTAAACTGAAATACGATCGGAGATTACGAAGAATTCGGCGATGAGGAAGCATATGCAATGCAAAATATGGTATAGTCTTACAGAATAATTGGCTTACCATATATCCTTCAGCCAAAATATCGCCAACTGTAAGCTTTCCGAGATTCCAGAGCAAGAATGAATATTTTCGGAGTCAAGGTCAGAGTGGCCACATGCATTTATGGAAAGAATTGAGATATTGGGGATTTCTTGTTAAATGTATTAGCCCACTAACATCTTCCTATAAGAACGGTTATCAGATAAACCTATCGTCTCCATTAATAAGGAAACGGCGAAAGATGAAATTTAATATCCAAAGTCATATTTTGGAGCAATTACTAAACTACATTCAGGCAATCAAATATCTACAGATATGATGTAAAAAGCAGATTAGTTTCTCGAGAACAATGAACTGATTGCTAACGAAATTTGAAAGTTCTGAAAATTTTACCAGAGCTTTGGTTCGTCGTTCTTTCGTGCAATAAAATTCCCTCCATAATAACTTTTCATTCATAAAACAATGTAGATGGTATTGTCATTGCATAGTTTTGATGTGATTATTTTCATAATTAACGGGCATTGACATGAAAGAAAACATGTATACAAGAAACTGAAATATCTTAGAGTCTTTATTTCTATAATAAAAGGCTCAGCTAGTGGAATTGGGCTTTCGGGATCTGCATTTCTAATCATTTGCAGCAAATAGTGGTCGGGATGCCGAATATTTTCTTCGATATACATTTATTATAATTTCATACTATTAGGGCGTCATTGTTGACTTTGCAGTCAGACGAAGTGCAGCCGGTCATTAGGCACTGTGAATTTGGAAATTATAGAAATACCGAATCTGATTTTCGCATAAGTAATTTCATTCTATTCTCTATATTTAAGCACTTTTAAAAGCACATTCCTTCTTCAATTCATTCCATACAGTTCCTCAAGGAGTAACCATATTCAATCAATCAAATAACTACCTAGGTGACGGAATGGTTAGCGTGATAGCTTTTCAACACTGAGGTCCCGGGTTCAAGTCCCGGCGAGCCGGATTATTTCGAGGACAGTATGGCTGTTTATGTTCGTCATGTGTGTGTACTATTAAAACTATATGATTGCACTGACTTCAATTAAATTAATAATTCATCTACATCTACATCAATACCCTGCAAGCCGCCTTTCGGTGTATTAAACACCAGTTGATTCTAAACAACTTCTTTACTCAGCTAATTGTGTCGTTCGCGGAAAGAATGAATTTTTAAAACGATTCATCCTAGCATCTATTTCTCTTAACTTACGTTCATTATCGGATCGACTGAGTGAGCACGGGGGTCGTTGCATGATACCGATTGTATCTTCCGCAAATGTAGTTTCCCTGAATTTATTAAGTAATCGATCGCAGCCTAGCTTCCAATCTCCTGTGATTCAAGGATTCCCAACCTACGTCTGAGAGTATTTTTGTATCGTAGCATTTCTTAACAAAACAAACCGCCTTACGCTGCACTTTCTCGAAAACACGTTTCATCCGCCGGATATACTTACCGCATATTCCAGAAGGGGTCTTACCAAGATAAAGTAACTTCGCTCTCTCAAATTTTCATCGCATACCGACAATACGCTTTACAAAGCCAAGCCTTTTAATTGCTTTGCCACAGATTTTTCGAATATGCGTGCTCCAATTTAAGTTATTAGTAATGTCGATCCCGAGCACGAACTTAGAAAGTATTGGACTGGAAACTGCTGAAATTTTTTGGCTCCCTTAATGTCCGCATCCGCGAGATGGCAGCACTGAAGTTCGCCCTTTGAAACCATAATCTTATATCGAGTAAACGGTGAAAAAGCACGATTATGATACATTTGTAATAAAGAGTAATATTTACCAAAGATGGAATTAAGAGTAATTGTTTTATCCATCAATAGGTACTTTTGAATTAAATACAAAATATTTGAATAAGACGGACAAATTAGCAAATCCTAAAAATAGGCGCTTGCCTTATGTGCAAAACACAGGTAACTTTGTCGCCGTAAAAACATTCTTCGTAAATCAGTGAAATGCGATGAACTCTATCGTAGAATGGGGTGACTTTGGCCGTTTTTTAGATTTTTTTTATATTTCTGTAAACAATTACATTCTCTATGCTCAATTTAAATTACATGAAGGTAATTCTTATTCATGGAAATGTAAATATTTTTCTTAAGCTACGGAATTTGTGTAAAAAATAAAGAATAGCGGCCTTAGGCACCCCAACCGATGGGGTGACTTCGGCCACTAAATATCTTTCCCAAATATCGCCAATAAAATTAACTATATGACTAATATTACGACCATTAATATATATTAAAATCTTTAAATTATTATTATATTTAATATTTGTTAAATAGGAACTGAGATACGAAGTTATTGACTCATTATAACGTTTTTCCACGTTATTTATAAATTTTCAAAAGAAAAATAATTTTTTTCATTTTTTATTTTTTTTTCCTTCAAAAACAAAAAGAATGAAAAATTCTTGTAGAAAACTTCTACTCACTGTCACTCAAACCCTTTTAAATTTTTTTTCAAGCCTTAGAGTCAGTTTTTTGTTTCTACTAATGAATCTCCGAACCCAAACAATTTATGGAATTTTTTTCAAAGCACTGAACATTTACTTTTTACTGTTCAAATACGTTTGTACTAAAATTTGGATATCACGAATACTCATAAAAAATTTAATAGCACTTCCACTAATTTAATCTCTTTTTCACTTAGAAGCACTGTTTGGCCTCCAATTGTCTTCAAATGTTTCCCATCTTGCTGAGTGTTACTGAGAGAAGTTAACAGACTGAGGTTTCGTAGACTTGTCTCGAGAATGGACGATTTTCAATTTAGTTCCCAATGACAATTGTACTGTCAATGTTGCAAGGAGCAAGACGGATTTGCTGGCGATATGTCAAGACAATCTAAATTCTAAAGGGCAGGAAAAAATAGCTACTTTTTGAAATTTTAGATATTGTACTACAAATTTACAATTTGTGGAGCAGTGCACGCGTGGCCGAAGTCACCCCTTGCTGCGGTAACGTTGATGTAAAATGGAAAGTGCGACCACGTTCTGTGAGTTGGAGATCTTAACTGTCGTTACTGCGCTTGAAGACTTTTGATATATTTTAAGATATCCTTAAGGTATCCTTAATCTTAAAAATGCCTGGTCATCAATGTATTGCACCAGATAAAGAAACACAGCATGTATGCTGTTTGCCAGGCAGCATTAATTCATCCGGGTCATTCTCTTGCCATTCAGTAGCAAAGTTAACAAATATGAAAAGTATGGGGGGTTTGGTTGATCCCAATGTAAACCTTCATACTTTCATCCTCAAAGAGGAGGAACAATTTGTAAAGCACTGTGAGTCAAATGATGTGCTTGAGTGCATAATTACAGAGTTACTTGAAGGTGATGAAGAGATAGCTTTCCCACGTTTTGAGCACGGAAGTGAAATCATAGCATATATAATAAAATATTATGTAACTATGAGGATTAGACAGCATGAAAAGTTTATAAATTTGGAGGCTGTTAAAGAAGGTGCATCAAAAAGGAAAATTGCGAAACTGTCTAAAACTTAATGTTTGGTCGATAAATTTTTTAAACCACTCTATCCTTTATGTTTGTATATTGTATAACCTAACTTCTTATTTCAGCCTCCCCAAGATGAAATGCAGTCCACGCCAGTCATTAAAATTTGATACTTTTGGATTTATGTATGTTTCAACAATATTTCACCTTTTACTCATTTCCTGGAGACTGTTTCTGGGAACTTCGATTTTTTTTCAGGAAATGTATATACGAGGGTGGTCTGAAAAGTTTCCGACCCCAGATTTCTCAGACATCTTCAGAAAATATTCAGAAAACATGTCAAGAAATGTTCAAATGTCGGAAACTTTTCAGACCACCCATGTGCATCCTGCGATTCTAGTTTTAAAAGGCCTAGTTGAAAGTAGATGTAATGTTGGTAATTTATTAAGGATCAATTATTTTCTGTGTATTCAAGCAGAATACATTGCACTTCGCTGATCTACGAATAATGTTCTCACAGCGACGAAGTTACTTGTGGTGTGCCCTGAAGGCAACCTGCACTTATTCTTCGGATTTACTAATTTGCCCATTTTATTCTATTGTTTTAAGTCAGGGACGGATCCAGGGGGGTGGTCCTGGGGGTCCGGACCCCCCCGAAATATCACTTGTGCCTATTTTTCGAAAATTAAACTCAAATAATGCAAATAAACACACAATTTAATAAGCAGTCACTAGGGAAAATATTCGAATTTGTCTAACACAATTCTAACGTCACGTTTGTGGAAGCCGAAATGTCTTTTATTTTAAAATTTTTTGATCGGACCCCCCCCAAAATTTTTTTCTCGATCCGTTCCTGTTTTAAGTACTTATAAATGGATAAATCACTAACTCTGAATTCTATCTTCGGTATATACTACTCCCGCAAAGAAAAAGAGGGAAAAAGTATCATAATCGTGCTGTTTTTTCCATTTACTCCATATGAGAGTATCGTTTCAAAGGGCGAGCTTCCGTGCTGCCATCTCGCGGCTGCGGACATTAAGGGCGTCAGCCGATTGCACAGTCAGCATAGGGAAACTTCAGGGGCGTGATCCCGAGATATTCAACTGAATCCACTTATTTTATATTAATTCCTTTTATTTTGTGCGTGTGATTCAGACGCAATTGTCTTCCTTTCAAAGAAATTAACCACGGAGCATTTACCTGCATTAATATCTAATTCCCATGTTTCGCACCACCTTTGAATGAGGACAAAATCGTTTAAGAATGATGTTTTGTCTTCTACGTTTGTTATTTTTCTATATATAGCCGAGTCATTAGAGAATATCCTCGCATTGCTATCTACCTCGTCACTCAAGTCATTGATATGAATCAAGAAAGATGAGGTCCAGTTACGCTGCCCTGAGGTATGCCAGAGGTAACTTTTACTCCAATAGAGCAAACGCCATCCTGTACTACTTGTTGTTCCTTCTCGTGGAGAAAATCTTCAACCCAGTCGACTACTTCCTTGTTAATGCCTGCAAGTTTTAGTTTGTAAATTAGTTTGTAGTGGGGGGCTCTATCGAATGCTTTTTTGAAATCGAGGAAAATGGCGTCCACTTGCTTTTTACTCTCGGCAGACTTTAAGGTATCTTGTACAGATAGAGCAAGCTGGGTTTCACATGATCGGGACTTACGAAAACCATGCTGGTTCGCGCAGAGGAATTGATTTCTATCTAAAAATCCCATGAGTGAGCTTACAACGATATGTTCCATTACCTTCCCGGACAGCGAAGTTAATGATATGAGACTATAATTTCCTTGGTCCTCCTTTAATCCGCTTTTGTAAACAGGAGTAACATTAGCTAATTTCCAATCGATTGGTACCCCACCTCCAGTGGGACGTCCAGCTCATTTGGCACTCTCGCCGGAATACCTTCTTGCCCTGGCGACTTTTTCAGTAATATGATGCGTTGATCTCGATAAATTCCCCGATAAACTCTTCATCGACATTTTGAATTCACTTCATCCCGCTTACGATTGAAGCGATAACGGAATGTCCGGCGTAAGAGGAAACCGAGGGCGGGTATGACCCACACTCGCAGGAGAGTTAATCCCCAAAAGAAGCCATGCCGCCCCTCTACGAAAACTTCAAGAGCACCCGGCACATTCTCTGAAGTCCACCAGTCCCTTTCTTCCCGAAGACTTCCAGCCACTGTTCCCAGTTCGCTAATCGGACCAGAGGACAATGGATTTGCAGTTCTTTCGTCGGCTGAGGTCCGGCGCCACGTCCTTTCGACCTCTAAGTGATGCTCTTCGCTTATCTCACGCATGAGCGATCCTCCGTCGGCCGGAATAATCTGCCTTCTTACCTGGACTTTGAGTGCCGGGGGCTCACTAAAAACGTGCTGCAACTGCGCGTTGCGGAGGAAAGATTTGTATTTCGATAAATGCTTTGCGTGTCAATGTTCCAATGTCCTTCAGAGAAATGCCTTTTTTCCTACGTGCACAACCTTATCGTGCAAAGTCACCAGCTTATACCTTTCCTTGTTAAAAGCCTTAATTTTTCGACGGCTTATTTCAATTACCCTAAAATCCTCTTCCCTCTTTCAAGATATTGTTTAGTTTTGTTTCAGTTTAGTTTATTAAAGAAACCCAGTTTTTTGCATTTTCGTATCACTGCCGTTCTATGTAAGTTAATGCATTGAATTTGTTTTTATTTATGAAAGAATTATTAAGACTAGTGATCGCCCAGTGGCCGAAATTCGACCATAATTCTTCGAATTTTTAAGTCTGAACGTTATTGAGGTTCTTTTGTCAAAGATTATACCTATATAACCATTGCTTATAATTTATTTCATTATTTTTCTATTACGTCAGCTGTGAGCGTGTACAAATACGTCATTAGGGTGTGTCGTTTGCCTTAATTCCCTTCAATAAATGTAAACTTTTACTGTTAGAAAAATAAAAGAAATACAATTACAGCTTTTAGCTTCATTTATTATTTGATACAATTTATTGTCATTTTCAATTTTAAAGATTGATTTCCAAAAAAAATTCCTTAAAATCGCCGTAATTATATCCCTGTTATTTATTAATCAGTTAGCGACTGTTGTTATCTCGGTTAATTGCCCTCTTTTCATAATTTTTGACATGAGTCCCTACCGTTGATTTGGTTTGAAGATAAAAATCCCCGTAAATTATAATGAAAAAACCCATAAGCTCGGATTCAACCACCGCCTTGGTCGCCAGGGAGACTGGTTTGTTTACTACGAACAAATTTCACAACATTTTCGTTCATTTTGCCAGAGTTCTCGTAATTTCGACTCGAATGCGATATTCTACGACCAAAATACGAGTCTCTATTCAATTTCCTTTCTTTAGTTATTAATCTCGATTTAGTACTACCGTTATTTCTGATTTAATTCTGCAAAAGAAAAAATGTCTACAATCGATCAAATTTAACTCTGCGTGCATTTCTTATGAGAGACGATTATACTGGTCCAGAGTCGAACAATGGATATTTGGACAAAGATATTAGCTTTCTGCACTCCTTCTCCATATAAATTTTAACTATGCCAAATCTCAAACTCCTCCGTTCGCGCAGTATCCTTAAAAAATGATCCAAAGTTTTCCCTTTACGTATTAATATATAGAAGATGTTCTTTATGTATCGTATATATATATATATTTATATACATAAAAATGGCTGTATGTATATATGTTTGTATGTATGTATATTTCAGATAATCTCGAAAACTAGATGCCGCACAATATTCTAACTTTTGACATCATTAAATGTCTTCCCGGGGATGAGCAAGTGGTACTTTAAATTTGCCTAAAGTCCACGGTTCGAACTCAGACGAGTAAAACAGTTTTTTCAAAAGAAATACACGTAAAGTTCATTATTTTCGTTGTAGGGTTCATTTCCTTCGCAAAACTAAATTAGAAAGAACAGTCGTAGGAAGTTGAAACTAGCATCAAAAGGAATGAAATAGAATAAAAATTCTTATTTTGGTCGAGGAATGTCGTTTGCTATTCAAAATTGCGAAAATTACTTGACGATATACATTTTTTTTAATTCGAATTTTGTTGACGAGTCTGTAGAAACCAAGTTTTATTTATATCAACTTAATTGTTTACCGTCTTTTTCGTAAAATGAAATGAGTTTTATATCAATGGTTTACTGAAAATGGATTTCTATCGATCAATTCAACTATTGCGTATAAATATCCTGGCAAGTTGAGGATGTTCAGAATATATTCTTCTGGGTAAAACTAAAGTTTAGATACCTGTTTTTTGTTTTCGAAATTCGCCGCTATGTGGCAGCACCTCTATTACTTATATTTTACGTAAGGAATCTTACCTACCCTACTCAACCCATCGGTACCACGCATATTTCGCGATTAAAAGCGGAGATTCGAAAGGAACGAAAAGAACCTTACTTGCCCTACCACAACCCATCGGCACCGCGCATATTTCGCGATTAGTAGCGGAGATTGAGTACGCGAGTTCTGTAGAAATACATTGTTGGTTGTTGACAAAAGTGCTGCCACCTAGCGGTGAATTTTGAAAACAAAAAACAGGTATCTAATCCTTAGTTTAACCTTCTTTCGAATTAAGTATTAAATCTAATCTATTTGCTTTGATGTATATTTAGCAAATTACGCAAATGGATTTTGCGAAGAACGAAAAGAATTCCCAGATTCGTAATTTGTAATCCTTGAAGAGTTGGACGGCGAATTGTTAAGTTGTAGCAAACCTCCAGCATCATATGATAGATCAAAAAGGTAAAGCAATTTTATTTTGTTAAATGCAGGATGCAAAAATTGATTTATTCGTTGTTTTTAATTGCTTCCACTCCATATTCTTTTACTATCCTTCTGTTATTGGTGTTTAATTTTTGTTCCTGTTTTGATATTGCGATAACTTTTGTGTAATTGTCTTCCGTGTATATGTTGCACGTATTAAGATTGAGAAGCAATTCAGCTCCATAATACACTTACCTGAAGCAAACTATATTCATCGGTGCTTATTAGAGCGATATATAATTTATTTCTGTCATTTACGTTTAATGCTTGATTCATTTGTCCTCCTGTACCTTTATGAAGATGTAACTTAAAACGTGGCTATGCTTATCCTAATGTGATCTTAGAATATATATTTATATTGTCTCAGTGGAAAATATTTTTCATTCAGAGTATATGAGATTGAATATTGAGTTGGTGCGGCTTTGTAGACTTCATTGTAACTTATATTTCTTGGTATATTGAATAAGAATGTCTAGTATTTCCAATCTATTAAAAATTATGAAGTATTTGTTACGATCAAGGTTGTTAAACTGCTATTTATGAAATTTAACATCCCCGTTGAGAATCAACGGGCACTTCAGCTAGTTTGTACATAAAGCATATCTTAAGAGAAGAGAAAAGATGAAATTCTGAAATGAGAATGAATCCAGGGTTCATCCTTACCATTGCAAGGCCTTTTTTTTAAGGCTTATGGACTTCCCAAGTAAGAAGAGACTTGAAAAAAGTCCGACGAGACCGGGAATCGAACCTAAGTCTCCCGTCAGGAGCTCTGTCCGTTGAACAATCCCGCCAGAGCAATCCAGAGCTTATGGACTTCATAATTAATATTATTATCAGACTCCAAATGTATTCTTACCTTGATTTAAATTTTATGGATAGCGATGACTATGAGATTTAGTTTCTGAGGTGGAGTGGTTAGCGTAATAGCATTCCAATGCCAAGGTCCCGGGTTCGAATCCCGGATAGTCGGATTTTTCTGGATAGGGAATGGTTGTGTATCTTCTGTAAATAGTAATAACTATTAAAATGGATGTCATTGGGGTGTTCCTGGTCACATTAGAGAAATTATCATTATTGGCCATTTGGAGGAAACGCGTGGTTGTGAATATTGAAAATGTATGTTAACAAACAGATAGTCCTAATAACAATTGGAATACTCCATATTTGTTAACAAAAACGCAACGGTGGATACAACGGAGTGCAGAAGCGGCATTTAACACCGATAAACGTACTAAATGAACTAAGACAGTGCAATTAATAATTTCGAAACAGTTATATTTCTTAAAAACTCAGTATCTTTTAATCTTTTGTTACATTTTTTGTTTATTAATTGTACGTCACTTTATTTCCATCTTAAGTATTCGATGAAGACAGTTATATCGTATCCATTTTTTGCTTCCTGTCAATCGAACTTCTCTTTAGAAAATGTTAGTATTAAAATATCAGGAAAATGAAATGTATCAGTATATGCTCTACCGTTACCTATGCAAATATTATCTACGCCGGTATAATATTTTTTATTTATTGCTATAAACATGTATTTATACGCTTTGAAATTACGGGTACTGTGATCCTATCGATTCAAGTTCCAGATATGGACAGTTGTTTCTCTTTAGGCCCTTGGCGTGCCCTTTTCTACTCAAGTGTGAATCCATTGAAAGCTGCTTCTTGAATTGAACGCATACGGTCGATGATTTCTCACCTGCTGAATCGCATTTGCGCTGTTTTGGTTTGATCGCGGGAGTGGAAAAGCGAGCGATTGTTCTGGCGTTGGTCCGTGCATTGGTCGTCATTCGTTCGGAGGACACAGGTTTTAAAAATGAATGCGACATATTCCCGATTCGCCGGTGCGGAATTTTCTAGTATTCTGTACTGTTATTTCAATTTGTTCACAACGGCCATGCTTGCAATAATATGGAAAGGTGAATGTGAATGAATGCAAAATGTACCATAAGGAGGACATGCTAATAGTTATTAAAGTGGCATCCAATTCGTATTTATTACAAATAAATTATATCTGAAGCAGTTATCTGTTTAGGAACTTTTGATAATTATAATTTACTATATAATATACGAGTAAAATGTAGCTTGCATACTGCAAGCAGATCGGCAATACTAATTTCATATCGGCATCATATCGGGACGGTCCTCAAAAGAAAAAAAGATTGAAAATATTCTTAAAATTCGCCGCAATTTCATCGTCTGGATTCGAACCCGGGTCTTACTGGTGAAATTACTATGCAGCAATATAAAAGATAACCATCTCTAAACATGTATGAAAATTCAAGCAGAAACATTGGTTTCAGTTGCCTCAGAAGAAGTTCTACTTTTCAAGAATGTAAATGGCTCTCTGGATTCAAACCAAGGACGATCATGGAAATCTAAAAAATGTTTCTAAAACTTAAGTATGATCTCTATCTATAAACCAAATTTCAAGTTTCTATATTATTGGAAAAGGTTTCAAAATAATTCCTAAAAATCGGATCAACTTCTGATTTTAGAGACACCTGGTGTCGAACCCAGGAAATATTGTAAGCTGTGAATGCACAGATTAAATTGTTAAGATTTGCTCTTCTATCATGCAAAGTTTGAAGTCGATAGCATACCAGGAAGTACCTAAATTTTGTTTCCGTTATCTCTGTAAGAAATGCATTGAGAAGTGCAAATGACCCTCTGGGATCGAACCAAGGACCATCAGCGAACATGTAAAATTTTATTATGAAATATATCCAAGATATATATCCACGTGCCAAGTTTCAAGTATCCATGTTATCGGGAAAGGATCCAAAAAAAATCTTCAAAATTGCCGCAATGCATTTTAAACGGCCGATTTTTGCCCCGACCTAGCATCGAACCATGGACCATATTCGGCAATGTCTTTTTGATTTTCGTTGGATATGCACGGCTTCTAGCGATCCCTTGAATTTCAGTTCTCTCCTTTTCCGGGAAGTGCGTCAAAAAAATTTTCGAAAATCCCCACCATGTATTCTTACGGGGAAAATCGCGACTTTGGGGCCGTCTGGAATCAAACCCATGAAACCGAGGTTCAAAGTCGGCTTTTTCCTGGAGGTTACACGTTATGGCCAATACGTCGTAAAAATTTCAAGTCGGTGGCACTTGTGGAACATGGTTAGAATTTTGATCCCCAGTGAGTGAGTGAATGAATGAGTGTATATCTAGGTATATCCGGAGAAGCGTCTGTATATAATAGATATATAATATAATAAAAGTTCCTTGATATTTTTTGATGAATATTATCGGTTTTTGGATTAATATTTGCTTATAGATCTTCGATTTAACAAATTATATTCAACTGATTTAGAATTCAGAGGAAATGAAAATATATTCTGGATGTAAGAATAGTAAAAAAAATATTCATTCCACCACTACTCAAAATGTAATCTAATGGTAATTGAAAAGGTTATAATCTCCATTCTCTCTAACAAAGTAAGTAAGTATTGGTATAACTATGATATATTATAGCAAACACTGTCATAAGTCGGGAATGACTCTTCAATGTGAGGCATCTTCCAGTTTCAGCAGAAGCCACTATTTTACTTAGAGGGAATGGTATTGTAAATGTGTTCCAATAGTAACGGTAATTTACACATATGGGCTCCCATCGGAGTTTGAACCCGGGACCGCTTTCAACATAGGCAACCACACTCCACTGCTCGTCCTGCTTTTCCGCTGCGCATCTTCACCGCCATAACCTCTTCTGGGATAATTGAGAAGGGATTTTGTGAGTTTTGGCTTTCCTCTTTATTTACCTCCTCA
Organism: Sympetrum striolatum; assembly: GCA_947579665.1. Lineage (NCBI taxonomy): Eukaryota > Metazoa > Arthropoda > Insecta > Odonata > Libellulidae > Sympetrum > Sympetrum striolatum. The sequence goes on along the minus strand of OX388343.1, from coordinate 106,341,401 downwards.
GCATTTTCCATCTTCTCGTATAGGTTACCGAAGTATTCTGCTTCTATCCTGATTTTTACCACATTATCTTTATCTCTCTTGTTTATAAGGAACCCAACGCCTCCGAGTCTTCCCTTATTTGTGCCCCTGTGAAAGAATAAATGCCCTTCCTTCAGTGTCAGCAGTTCTTTTGATATATTTATGACTTCGCTTATTAACTGACTTATCTCCTCTGCTTCATTCAGTACTTCTAGCATTCGTTCTTCGCTCTTCAAGCTGCGGCAGAAGAGGGTCGCGAATTATAGGGTGGTTGATATTTTCTTCATGGTGGACATCTTTATCGCCACCACCTACCGGACATCCGAATGGGCGGTGGGTGCGTTTTGAATTTCCATTAAAGAATCTCATCATGTAAATTGTACTTGAATTAGGGGAGGTAAGGACAATAATTCACCAGGCTGTCCTACTGCAGGTGGCTGAAAGCCACAATCACTATTTGGCCGTAGATATTGTTGAAGCCTTCTTGAACCTGGGCTATGCATCGCCTACAACCTCCGTTAACACCCCTCCGCCCAGATTTTTAAAGCAGTTCTGGAGATTTTGACTTGATTATTTGGGAATTGTCAGAACAGGTACTTCCATAACATAATATTCAATGATATCTCCCGAAATGCTCCTGGGTTCGATGCTGGTTGCTCTAAATACTTCCGTAAGAGATACACTGATTTTAACTTTATATTTATTTAATGCACTTCCAAAGAAGATGTAAACTGTAATAAATTCACAGTGTCCACGGCCGATTGTCTTAGAAATCAATGGAATTAGAGTGTCCCTCGTATTCACTTCTTATGACGACCCTTTAAGCGATACCCTCACTGGGAATTCAAGAATTTGGAATTTATTAAGAAGGGCCAACTCGAGAAATAGACTATCCTTTCGGGCTTCGATGCCCGGACCCGTCAGACTTATTTCTAGTCCATTTTTTGGGATTTTTCCAGGATGCGCACCACGAACGTGCACAACCTTATGTGCAAAGTTACCCTTTTCCTTGCTAAGGGGTTTCCTTTACATTTCCTTGTATTGCCGGTGCATCGATGAGGTCGTGGCCTTGGAAAATGCAGCGTAATCGGACGAAACCAGTCCTTATACACAAAGCTCCCAAAACGGCTCTTTAGAATGTTCTGGCCGAGTAGCTTAGTTGGTCAAAGCAGCCTCCAGAGGAAGATCCTAGGTTCGGGAAAACGAACTTTTTTCGAGTCTTTTTCTCCTTGGGACTTATTCGATTAATATAATCTTCGTGTTACAGTTTGTTTCTCTTAAGTATAAGGAATTTACCAGTATACCCAGAAAATTTAATATGTATCGCAGAAAGAGAAGTAATTCATATTTTGCGAGTAGAAATGTTTCTTTAAGAACTACTTCATCTTCTTACGATTACTTCTTGCTGTATACACTCTTTTTCGTGCATTTATATTCTGGGGTACAAAACCGGTGTTCATACTCCGGTTTCACATAATACCACAGTGTTACACCAAAATTTTACAACACGCTTATTTGGTAGCCTTCACACTGCGAGCGAGCGATTTAATTTAGTTGTGGGTCACTGTTTAGAACATTTTCGATCTGAGCGAGCGATTTACGAGTGAGAAAGCACAGTTCTGCGCATGCGCATTGCTTCACCTTTTACGTATGAAATGTCTAGCTTTCTGTGGAAACGAAGTTCCTTGTAGTATAGAGTTCAAAGTTCATTATCTTTTTTTATTTTTATAAATTATTTTCCAAATTAATCATTATCAACAATTTCACTGTTTAATGGATGAAATTACATTTAAAATTAATATAAAAATGTTATAAATAATTAAATACGGCAAATACTGCCATCTTTTATTTTCAAATCTTCTGACATTGAAGAACTCTACTACCGTGGATCGCTACCACAAACATATCTGCATCATCTGACTCGGTTAGAGTATACTTCTAATTGTTTTGTTTAAATATAAAAATGCTACAGTCTTTCATGAATGACCCATCTCTTGCGTGCATTGTTGGGGAAATTGGATCAATTTAAATTGAACTCTTGAGCAGAAGATTTCACTGCAGTTTGTGGTATTTCGACTACTTTTTACGGTGTCGGTGCATTTACTCTGTTAATTATTGCCGCCTCCGTATTTAGATGATTTTCAGTTGTCTTCCTTGGCGATTTTTTATAAAATGAGTAACTCCTATCACAACTTCAGCCTTAAGTTGAGGGATTTTCCGTTGTGTCAAGTTTTTTAACAGCCCTTATAATCATTTTAGGTGTAACTACGTAAAAATACGTAATAAAATGAATCTAATTGCAGATTCATGCTTCATGTTACTTCATGCCGAAAGTTAAACATTAAAGGAAGTTTATAAAGTAGTGTATTGATATCAATTGTTAACATTTGGAACAAAATTCTGACGCAATTTAGTAAATTTGAACTTAAATCTAAAAGAAAAGAGCGGATTAGAAAAAGAATTGCTTTAATATTTAGAAAACACAAAGAGAGAAACTATGTCAAAGAAGTATGGCCGACACTATGTGACGAAGATCGTCCGATGACACGAAAAAACGAATTGCGTGAATATGAAATATATTCTTCTGAACGAAAATACTAATCATAGCCATTCTCATCTCCATTTATGGAATACCGGAAACATCCCGGAATCAGACATTTTCTGTGTCTGCGACACTTTGTGCGTCTTTTGGCTTCTAAACGGGATAATATAAATTTCTCGGATCTTGAGTGAATCCAGACGAAATTCATATGGATAAACGCTGGATTATTACTATAATATTTTTCAATTTCTAATAAACTTTATACTTTTACTTATTGGAATTAGTTGTCTAGGGTTGTATTTTTACAGAATAAAATTTAAAAAACCGAATCTCCAGATAGAATTTCATCTAAAAACGTACAGCACCAGTGCACGTATTTCGTTTTCCCGAACCCGCGATACTTATTTGCAGACAACGCTCTCGCGATGATTACGTTTTCGTTTCCACAAACAGCTAGACATCTTATCCGTAAAAGGTGAGGCAATGCGCATGCGCAGAACTGTGCTTTCTCACTCGTAAATCGCTCGCTCAAATCGAAAATGTTCTAAACGTAGACCCACAACTAAATTAAATCAACCGCTCGCAGTGTGAAGGCTACCAAACGCGCGTTATAAAATTTTGTTGCAACGCTGTGGTATGCACCCTTAAGGGGTCTGAACACCGGTTTTGTATCCTAGAATATAAATGCACTTTTGTGTATTACGTAAGACCTCCTCCGTTCCACATTTCCAAATACGGCTTTAGTTTCAATCGAATGATGAAATTGTTGTTACGTCTCAAAACCATACTAGCCTCCGCATATTGAAAGTCTAGGAAAATTCACCATTGGATTGAATCGATCGTGAATTTCCTTGTATAGCTGTTTCGTCGACTCCTCAAAGGGAGGACTTAGCAGTTGGATTGAGTCGAGATGTTTACCCGATTTTCTTCGGCACCTTCTTGACCGCAGAGCTAGAAAAACCCTCAACACTTGGTCCCGTTCTCATTCCGTCACCTTAACGTCACAAAGAAAAACGAAAGGCGATCGGCGAATACCTTTCCGTAACTGGGCGTGCAAATCTTCTACGCTTTCCCAGCTTAGAAGCACAATGTTGACACCCTAAAAAGAAGCGAAGGCGATTTATTCTCCGCCTTTGTTGCGAAAGCCTCGAGAATCTGTTTCCTCCCCGTGAAGATCTATCTATCTTCGGAGAAAATACGTCTATTTTGAAGGAGGCGGCACAGGCGCGCAAAGGAGAGCTTTTCGTGGAATAGTTTTGGTTTCCATTCTGGAGGCGCTTGTCGTCCGCAGATTACTCTTGATACTTAAGTGGTAATGTTTTTGGAAAACTCACTCGGTAGAAGATTTGGGTTATTTGTAGAGAACTCTTTGTCAGCGGTGTGCTTTTGTGTATTCGTCTAAATGAAGAGCTTTCGCTATAAATACTGAGTGGTTCCAATGAAAGTTGAGAAATATTTCTGGCGATGGCATTGAGTAGTGAAAGTGGCTGAACAGAGAAGGGAGGAGGAAATGTCATATTTTACCACTCGAATTTGCTGAGAAATGTATTTAATATTAAAGAAACGAATACTTCAATTTTATATTTTACTAGCCTTTGGGTATTGTTATTCGCTGGATTATGTAATTTAAAAAAAGATACGGTATACAGTAGAAATGCCTTCTATTTCATACCTAATCAATCTGGCTAACCATATGATGAATCTTTTTGAATTTCCAACTCTAAATTTCTACCTTCTTTGCTTCTTTTCACATATTGCATCCTTTCTTATTTTCAGACCACTTGTGGACATGCCATTTGTTGAATTTCTTTTTTATGCAGGTCGTCTATCCTTAAGATATGACACAACAACAATTCGGACCACCAATTCTCGCTCTATTTTATCATAGTTTTCCGAATGTAATTCCATCAACTGTAGCAATCTCTTTGTATTACGAATGAATGTAAAAACACGGCAAAAACATTTTTGCGAGGCGAACCGAAATTCGGGCACCAACTTCCCATTTCTGCCACAAATATAATTTTTAACCCTTAATTAGTTACCTGGGGTCAACATGATCCCAGACGGTGTATTTCCGTTGATATAACATAAACTAATAAAGATATTTCAACCAAATTTTAGTTTTGTAACTATATTTGCTTTGCAATGATTAGCTGTGAATTTCGTCAAATTTAAGTAATGAAAAGTATGCAATATTTTGCAATATGCAATATGCTGCCCGACTTCACCTGCAATGGTGAAGTCGGGCCATGTAAATTATTGTTAATCCATCCGTTTAAGTAGGAAAATAATATAATAAAGCAATATTATGATTAGATTCTGTATTCACGTAAAGGTAGCAATTTTTTAAGAGAAATTTTCCATATTAATTCTTCTGTTTTAGTTGCAGGTTTGTGCAGCGTCTAAAACTCCTGATTGGTAAGTCACTTAGTGAGCACTCTAATCTTTCTCTCTTTATCTCTCTTAAATTTCAAAAATACTTAAATTACCGTACGTACGGAGGCTATCTTTTTATCTGCAATAGAATTATCTTGATCTTCTGGTTTAGAGTAAGAAATATGAAACAGCAAAAATTTTTGAATATCTCATTTTAATCTCATCTCCTTTCTCCTCCAAGACCAGTAAATCTTAGGTAACTCCATTTTTCTCCATATCTCAGATATTAAATATTACAGTTACTTAATAATATTAATTAATGATTGTAGAGGCATATACAGATACTTTGGCCATTACATTTTCTTCGCTTTGAATCAAAATAAAATTTTTTGATTGTTTTCATTTTTCATGAAAACGTATATCTTATTTAAATAAATACTTCCTATAGCTATTGAAGTTACACAATGTGATTCTATTTGTTTCCACATAATAAATACACGCCATTGACCATGGTCCATTCGCTGAGGAAAATGTCTACACTATTTTCTTGATTAGCCTTTTAAAATAAAGTTCCCATGGACTGTTCATAAAGCTAGGTAAGATTCATTAGTTTATTCAAAGGTCATTGGTTTCGTTGTTGAAATTATTCCAAAAATATTCGTAAAAATGAGCGTGTTTCATTCACTGACTGGTATATTAAGGATGGTTTCTATAAGCAGTTCTAAAACGGTTTATCTTGATGTTTCATTAATCATTCAATTTTTATGTAATTTAGCTTGACACCGACCACAAACTCAATTGAAATTGAGCGATTTCTCACTACGATAATTAATTTGAAGTATTTATTTCTTTCTTCTAATAAAGTTGAACATAATAAGTACTTTTCTTAGCATAAAACAGCACCGGAATGATTTCATGCTGAGCTTTATCTCTAAAAAAATACAATGAAGGTAAAGCCACAGCTGCTTTGCCGTCAGAAGGATAAACGGCAAAACTAAGAATAGAAATTGTGATTCATTTTCGCTTACATTTGAGCACGTGTTGAAATGTGTGGATGTGCGGCCGAAGCGGTCACAGCGAATGTTTACCAATCTTCATTTCGCTTGGGAAAGTGCAGATAATGGAAGAACCGGAGCGAAGATAAACGTGAAAAATGGGGCAGAAAGGAAAGAGGAGGAAGTGGGAGGAGCAAATCGAAAAGTCTTACTAAGAACTCATGCATGATGATTTTTTTGCATTTTGGAGACATTTGTTTTTTTTGCATGATTTGTATAAGAGCGTGGGTCATCCGTTTGCACGTCAGATGCTGTGGATGAGGGCCCAACGAGAGAAGTTCATGAAATTTTAGAAATGACCGCACAGTATTATTCAACTCATTGGAATTAACTAATTAATTGAATTCTATCACATGCTAAGTATCTTTAAATTAAATATATTTCGTTTGCATTAAATATCATTCTTGATTCTTTCTCGAATTTTAAATTTCTTTTACCAAATAAATCTTGAGATAGAGAATGACTGAGAAAAGGTGAAATTTCTAGAATTGTAAAGTTCAGTCCATTTAGGGAAAAATTATTGGCTGTACATAGGATTTGGCATTATTTTATTTTCCAAATTTTACAGATATTTTGTAGGTTTACTTTTTTGGCGTATTTCCGTTTTTTCTTACAATTCTATCCATACCAATATCAATTTATTTTCCAAAATGTTAATTTGAATATTTTGAGAAGGTTATGTGAAAGCATCATTCTTTCTGAAAACGAAGAGAAAGAAATAAAAAAAGTAAGACTCAAACATTATATTTTTATTTCTGTTATGCAGTATTTCGGTGCTATAACACCTACTCTAAACCTTAACTTTAAACTATATGCATTTACTTCAGTTGATTCGCAAAATTGCATGCAGCGATGTTCTTGTTGCGCTAAGAGAGGCGGGAGGAGAGGGGGACAGGTGTGCAGTCAAAGATCCGAGGCAGCCGGCGCTCGAGACAGCGGTCAGCCGATTTTTTCCACTTGCAGGTGGACCACTCCACTCTAAAGCCAATACGTAACAGTTCTCCATCGTAAGGGCTTATCCCGCTGCGGTATACAGGAATTTATACGGCAAGCCGCGAAAAGATTATCTTAAGTGGGTAATTTCTTTCGCTTTTAGTTTACCGCAGATAAGAAGAACGTTTGGATGGCGCAAAAAATCTGTACAATGCGGCTGAATTCTATCGAAGATGCTCAATTTTCATTCATCGCTCATTCATAGGAATTTTACATTCCGATGTGCAAATATCGTGCGTTTTGAGCCATGGCAGAGGTTTCTCCATTCAACTTCATGAAGGGTCCATCAATTTCTTGGGGTACCGCTCGTTGCTCGTCTGAGAAGAAAAACAAAAGAAGTTAAAGTTGAGGGATTTTGATTTTTAATATGCTCCACATTGAGCAAGAATGACTACGAATATGCAAGAACCATGCAAGCCGCCTTTCAGCGTGCGGCAGGGGGTGCAGGCACCTTGACTCTATTTTCCTAAACGGTTGCTTTCGCGTATACTTCGCGAAAAAAATGAATTTTTGAAACGATTCGTTCAAGCATCTATTTCCCTAATCTTTCTGGCAGTATGAGAACGGCCCATATAACAGGGGGGTCGCATTATATCGGCTCCATCATCTGAGAACGTAATTTCTCTGAACTTATTTAATAAATTTATCCTTTGAATTTTTCTTCTATCTTCTAATGATTCACATCCCGCGTCCTGTAACATCTGAGTAACACTCGCTGTTTTATAGTAGCAATTCTTTACAAATCGTATCGCCTTTCGTTGTACTTTTTCTAAATCCCGAATATGACTTTTCTCGGCGGGGTCCCATACACTAAATGCATACTCAAGGCGAGGCCTAACTAACGCTAAGTAACATCGCTCGCGAGCTTTTTCTTCGGTCCTACCGACTATTCTTTTAACGAAGCCGAGTTTCTCAAGTGCTTTTCCACATATATTTCGGATGTTGGCACTCCATGGTAGAATATTCGTGACAGTTAGTCCAAGATACTTCACCGATTCTACTGTTATTAGGTTTACCCCACGGGTGCTGTAAGAATAATCATTAATATATATTTTTTTCGGAGTAGTAACTACTGAACACTTTTCTACATTAAGCTCTAATTGCCAATCATCGCACCAGTTCATGATTCTATCTAAGTCGTTCGAAAGGGTTAATCTATCCTCTGAACTAACTATATCCCTGTAAATGACTGTGTCATCTGCGAATATCCTAACATTGCTTTCAATGTGATTGCTGAGGTCGTTGATGTATACTAAAAATAACAACGGTCCAATTACACTGCCCTGAGGGACGCCCGAAGTCACCTTAACCAAGTTGGAACTAATACCATCGAGTAGTACTCGTTGCTCTCTATCGGTGAGAAAGTCATTTATCCAGTTAATTACATCTGCATTGTTACCCGCAACTTCTAATTTGTACAGCAATTTATGATGAGATCCCTTATCGAAAGTCTTCCGAAAATCTAAAAATATCGTATCGACTTGCTTATGTTTTTCAGCAGTTCAGAACATCGTGTAATAATAAAGCCAGCTGAGACTCGCAAGAACGAGTCGAGATGTAATTAGCTGGATCGTCCTTAGAGCCGCTTTTAAATATAGGCGTGACATTCGCAATTTTCCAATCCTTCAGGACCTTTCCTTCGCTCATACTCTTGTCAAATATAACTTTAAGAAAAGGTGGTACGCTCTCCGCTACTTCCTTGAACACTCGAGCCGGTATGTCTTCAGGACCCGGAGCTTTATTCGGTTTAATCTGTCGCAATAGTTTAATGATGTCGTCTTCTCTGAAGGTGATTTTCGACATCGATTCAGGCTTATCAATCTTCGGGAGAGTATTTGATGTATCGTCAGAAGTGAAAACGCTTCGAAAAAATCATTCAAGATATTCGCTTTGCCAAATTTATCCATTAGGTCACGCTTTGTTCTTACAAATAGATTCCACGTGTCCTCGGTATTTAAACATATTGCGCGCGTTTCATACTCCGAAAATTCGGACATGGGTTTACTACGATATCCCTCGAAATCGGCTCGCGGGTAAAGATATACTCAGCGCTTAGGTCTTCTGTGCCTTACCAAGTTAAGGTCGAAATCTATAATTATGGCTTTGTGATCGGATATTCCATCGCAAACAGATGTGTTAGATACTTGCTCGGGGGTATTCGTAAGAAAAAGATCTAAAATGCTTATTTCCCTGGTAGGCTCTTTGACTAGCTGATTTAACGATTTTTTTACATTAAATTTAATAAAGTCCTACAAGATTCATTGTCCCGAGCTCCTTTCTTGACTACGTGCTTTTGCCAATCGATGTCTGGAAGATTAAAATCCCCTCCAATTTTCATTATGCTATTGTATTTTTTTCCTCGAGTAAAAATTTATTGTATCGTTTAGGTTACGCAATATATGATGCAAAGAGTTAGGCGGCCGGTAAAAAGCACATACATGTAGATTAGGTTTATTTGGCAGGCTAATACGAGTATAGTACACCATACGCTCTAGATGCAACTGTTAGGATACGTATATGAACTACTCCGTAGAGAACTTTTAACCACTACAAATACTCCTCCACCCACTTTATCCTGACTTTCTTTTCAATAAATCTTAAAATCTTTAGGGAATACTTCGTAGTCATTAATATCGTCTGTTAGCCAGCTTTCGGTGCCTATAATTATGTTGGAGTCGTTACTTCGGATGAGATGCTCTAGATCGGCTACTTTGTTTTTGATGCTTCTAAAATTAATAATGGCAATCGATAGTTCATTTACAATGGGAGAAGCCCGAGAAACGCGTTGTGGCTCATTTTCAACTTGCTCAGCAATTTTTGCGGTATTCGATTGTTTATGAACATTGCATCGTATATCGGAGCCACTTAAATTAGCAGCATTTCCACAAAATGACGCGCCCTTTAGCGTAAAAAATACCTACAATGCTCGTAAATCCTATGATATATGATATCACAGTATTGTTTAATCAAGGTTAAATTTTATCATAATCGAATAAAAAGTAAAATATAGATACTTTGAATAAAATTCGGCTTGAGTTGTGATTCTATTAAAACTGATACATTTGAGACTATCTTTCAAAGGACACGATATTTCTTGGTATTCTAAAATCTGCCTATTCTGTACTTTTTCCACTTATCTCGTTAATTTAACCGTTGAAAATTTTAGAGAAGAACGCCTAGCGGAAATTTATGTGAACGTTGATAATGTTGGCAAATTACATAGAGGGATATGTATAGTGAAATTGAACGCTTATTGCCCTTGGACAGGAGCTATTTTTTGGTCTAGAAAGGTCAACCTTCTGAGGGGTATTGGTCACCTAGTGAATACAATGCATCACAATTTATGTTCGAAAGTGAGAGGAACAGAGACTCTGTTACACTGATAATATACGCTAATATACTATACAGTCAGGGGCCATAAGCTTTATATTTCACTATATGTAGTTGCTTACTACTTTTTGTTCTGTCTCCGCATGTAAGAAAACTTAAAAGAATGTTTCTGAGAAGAAGCCGAATTTATTGTTTGTGTTTACCAAATGTTTTAATATTTTTTATATCCGTCAAAAAGAATTCATATTACAGATTTAACGCAGTGCAAACTACAGCCTTCTAGGCAGGAAGAGTCTTGCGGGCCGAGACTGGGTAGGTCGTACCGGCAGACCGATGGGCAGAAAGCCTGCCATTCTTGTGTACTCCCTGGAGGGTAAAAAGGGCTCCTGCGGGGGGTCCAAAGGGGATTATGATTTTAGGGGAGTGAAATGTGCCGTCTTCCCAGCTATATAATATGATAAAACGACTACATAGATATAGAGCTACATTATATTAAGAAATTCCTTACCTCTATTATATATAATTCCTTCTCCAGGTATTGACTTGTAATTTTTACGTCGTATTAGTCATAACGTGAAACCACCAGAAAAATTGCGATTTTGAACCTCAGTGTCATGGGTTCGATTCCAGAGGGCCCCAAAGTCCCGATTTTTTCCATTTAAATGCATTGCTTAGATTTTCCGGAATTAAAAAAAAAATACTTACCGGATAGGTAGAGAATCAAAACTCAAGGAGCCTATAAATATGGTCAGGATCTATCGAAAATAGTAATGACGTTTAAGGAATCTTGAACCTGGGTTCGATGCTAGGACGATGCAAATATCTGCCCTTTAAAATATATTGAGGTAGTTCTTCATTATTTTTTTTGATGCACTTATCGAAATGATAGGAAGTACGTACTTAACTAGAAGATGTATGGTAAGAATTGATTTAAGAAAACAATTTAGACAAGACCATGCTGTTCTTTGGTTCGATGCCAGAGCACATTAAAATTTCTCTCATAAGGAATATAAGGGAAAAGTAGGACGTCGTTTGAGGCAGTTCAGCCAATATTTCTGCTTGAATTTCCACACATAGAAGTAGTGATCTTCTGTTGTGCTTCATAGAATGTATCGCCAGGAAGACCCGGGTTCGATGCCGGGCGGTAAATATATATCCCCCATATATAATACATTGGGGTAGCTTTTCATTATTTTTTTGATGCTTTTATCGATATGATAGGATGTTCTTGCTTAGATAGAAGATGTATATTAAGACTTGGTTTCTGAAAAAAAATTAGAAAAGACCAGGCTGTTTCTGGGTTCGATGCCAGCGTACATTACAAATTCTCACATAAGGAATATATGTGAAAAGTAGGACGTCGTTTGAGGCAGTTGCAGCCAATATTTCTACTTGAATTTTCACACGTAGTTATAGATGGCGATCTTCTGTTGTGCTGCATAGTAATTCACTCGGAAGGCCTGGGTTCGATGCCAGACGATAAAATTGCAGCGAATTTTAAGAATATTTTCAATCCTTTTTTTTTTCTTTTGAGGACCGTCCCGATATGATGTCGATATGAAATTAGTGCTGTCGATCGATCGAGGTCGATGCAGTATGCAAGCTACATTTTACTTGTATATATATACGAGTAAAATGTAGCTTGCATACTGCAAGCAGATCGACAACACTAATTTCATATCGGCATCATATCGGGACGGTGCTCAAAAGAAAATGAAAAGGATTGAAAATATTCTTAAAATTCGCTGCAATTTCATCGTCTGGCATCGAACCCGGGTCTTACTGGTGAACTTACTATGCAGCACAATAGAAGATCACCGTCTCTAACTCTGTGTTAAAATTCAAGCAGAAAGTTTGGCTACAACTGCCTCAAAAGACGTCCTACTTTTCATGAATGTAAATGGCTCTCTGGATTCGAACCAAGGACGATCTAGGAAATATAAAAAATGTTTTTAAAATGTATCTAAGATCTCTATCTATATGCCTTATTTCAAGTTTTAATATTATTGGGAAAAGGTTTAAAATAATTCGTAAAATCGGATAATTTACTGATTGTAGAGACGCCTGTTGTCTAACCCAGGACATATTGGCAGCTATGATTGTACATAACAACTTGTTAGGACTTGATCTTATTTCGTACAAAATTTGAAGACGATATCATGTCGGGAAGTACCTAAAATTTGTTTCCGTTATCTCCGTAGGAAATGCATTGAGGAATGTAAATGGCCCTCTGGGATAGAACCAAGGACCATCAGCGAATATGTGAAATCGGATTATGAAATATATTTATGATATCTAACCCCATGCCGAATTTCAAGTGGAACTTGTGGAACATGGTTAGAATTTTGATCCCCAGTGAGTGAGTGAGTGAGTGAGTGAGTGAGTGAGTGAGTGAGTGAGTGTATATCTAGGTATATCCGGAGAAGCGTCTGTATATAATAGATAGATAGATATACACACACACACACAAACTAGCTGAAGTGCCCGTTGAATCTCAACGGGGAAATTTAAATTGATAATACTATTGATACAGTCTTGATCGTAACACATGCCTCATAATTTTAGTAGCTAGCTAATGCTAGGCTATATTTTTTTCCAAACCAGTAAACAAAGTAAATAAACTTATAATTAAGTTTACAAAGTCACTCAAATATTCAATCTCATATCTTTTGAATAAACGCTTTGTTCAATAAATATAAAGAATAATTTAAAGAATATAAAAAAATATATTCGAATATCACATTATGATAAGCGTTTAGGAGACATTTTCAGAAAGGCAAAATTGGTTTTGGAAACGATGGTGAAACACAAATAACAGAAATTTATTATATATCACTCATAAACCAACGAAGAATATTCTTTGCAGAAAGTAAGTGTATTATGGAGCTGACTTGTACCCAAAAACTAAAATGCGGAACATAAACATGGAGCTCATCAAATACTACAAACGCAATCACAAAGCCAAAACAGAAACAAAGATTAAACACCGATAACAGAATGAGAGTATATGTATAAGAATTGGAAGCATTTAAAAAACCACAATGAATAACTTTTCTTATTCTGCCCTAAAAAAACCATAAACTTTCTTTACCTTTTCGATGGAGGGATAGGATGTTGGAGATTTGCTACAGCTGTACAAATCGCCGTTTAACTCCAACACTGAATCTGGGACTTCTTTACGATATTCACTAAATCCATTTTCGTCCATCGCTAAATATTTATCGAGGTAAATTGATAAGTTTTAATACTTAATGCAGAAGAAAATATTATAAACATCCGAAACTTACCAGGTTCTTCTAACGAATTCGGTTGTAATGATCGAGAGAAAGCAATTTCACTTAACAAACTACTAAGAACCCATTTATCTCACGGAATAGTCAGTAAACAATGACGTTGATATAAATAAAACTTGGTTGCTGCAGACGCTTCCATTAAATTTAAATTCTTTCTTAAGTACTGGTATTCGTAAGTTTGTACGCTCGATTCTACACAGTATATCGTTCATAGCTGCAGTTACTAATATATCCTATCCTAAAAATTTCTCCCTTCTCTCTTCATATAATCTATCACTTATTCTTAACATTAATTTGAATTAGGCATATTTCTCAATGTGTTACGGATAAATACTTAAGCTGGGGGCTCGACGATCGCCTTGATCGTCAGGGGGATGAGTTTACAACCTCAAAATGAAGATAAAATATTCACGTATTTTATCACAGTACCTGTGTAAAATTTCAAGCAGAAATATTGGCTGCAACTGTTTCAAACTACGTCGTTCCTTTCATATATATTCCTTATATGAGAAATTTTAATGTGCTCTGGCATCGAACCCAGGAGCAGTATGGTCTTATCTATTTTATCTTCTGTAAAAGTCATTAATGTTTTCGATAGATCATGACCATATCTGTAGGCTCCTTGAGTTTTGATTTTCTACCTATGTAGGAAATATTTTCTTTTAATTCCAGTAAATCAAAGCAATGCATTTAAATGGGAAAAATCGGGATATTGGGGCCTTCTGGGACCGAACCCATGGTCTGAATGATCGATTTCTCCCCTTTCCTAGGGGTTTCACGTTAGGGATTATAGGCTGTAAAAATTTCAAGTACATGACGCTTGTGGTTTAGCCTGTGAATTTGTATACTATCTAAATATATACATGAATGAATCCGGAGATGGAATTATATATAATAGATATACACACGTGTGTATTTGAGTCGATACAAAATATGTCATGTACACTCCTGGCCAAAATTAACGCAGCACCTCCCTAGCGATCCTTACGGCCGGTGCTGCGTTAATTTTGGCCAGGACTGTACCTTGGTCTTTTATAATACCCTGCTTTTAAGATTAGTTGATATTATTAGTTATGTATCAAATTAGTAATAGAAAAAAGAACATTAATTTAGTAAGTGTTAAATATATTCTTTAATTAGTGAGTGACCTTTGTTTATAGAAAACGTACGACTCCCGATCATGGCTTAGTTGACCCGTAGAACTGGAAGATTAGTTTTATTTGTGAATTTATGCTAAGATAGTATTTGTAGGCCTTTTAATTCAATTTCTCTCTTTCAATAAAACAAAGAATAGCCGAAGAAGATGAACTCTTTCAGAACCGACCAGTTTTCTGAGCTATCCAATCATTGGAGATCGTAATATTCAAGTTCTTCATTTTCTTTCTTTGTGATTCGAGAGTCATAAACGGCCGAAACCGAAAGAAATAAAAGCATAAATGAGAGAAAAAATGAAGAGAACGGAAAGATTAAACTTCCTATTTAAGGTCCCACCCACTGAATACGACGGAGCTCCTTCTCGTAAGAAGCGACGGCGACAAAAGGAGCAAGTCTCAACTGAAATACTTCCACTACTAAGTAGGATCTCTCAGGCGATTGGAGAAACATGTAGAAAAAAGGAAACAAAGAAGAAAATAAGTTCATTCACGTTCGAAAATTCATTATGGTTGGATATCGAAAAGCTCTCATTATTGACATCCTTTCGTTATATTTCAGAATATTATTTGGTTGCTGTTGAGTGCGTCACTTAAGAATATACGAATGGCACTTTAACTATCACGTCCGACTGTCTTGATTCCATTTATTCTTTTAGTAATCCATGCGATCGAAAAAATGTGTGTCATATGTATAGAAAATATAGAATTAGATATAAAATAAACATATACGTATAAGATAGACATATAAAAACTAAATAAATTAACCAAGCGTGGGCATCTCGTAGAATAAATGGCAATGTATTCTATGCACGAATTCTGCTTAAAAACTAATGGCGCAGGAATGTATTTCCAAGCTTTCCATTTTTGTATCTTCTAAAACAGATTCCATACAATTTTCCAATATTACCATTTTTCTTCACAATGGCCTTTTAAAATGATGATGAAACAAGTCGAACTCAGTAGACACACACAAGGGCGGAATGGGATCGCACATATTTCGTACGACTTCTCTTTCTCCGGAAGATTTTAAAATCGTCTTCATCTTGCGCAAGAGATCATTTATCATTTACAAAATAAATAACTCAAAATTTTCCTCAATCACCCGCAAAACCATTTCCTGTTTTTAGAAAATCCGCAGTGGAAAACACTTTTTAAGTAATACTCGGAAAGTGTCGGAAGGCAAGAAGCCCTTGACATAATGCTCCTCAATTAGGAAACTATGAAAAATATATGAGAAGATGAGAGATTAAAAACCGGATGAATGAAAAAATAATAAAAATAAGGGAACCCTTTTTTTAATTTTCGGATTGCAATTGAATGAGTTCCGCTGAAAAGGCGCCTTGAGGAAGTGAGGGAGGAAGTGGGAGCGGGAGGGAGCGGGAGGGAGCGGGAGGGAGCGGGAGGGAGGCGTGAGGGTGTAAGGATACTGCGGCAGATTGCAACGAATCTCGCCGCAAGCGACGGCAGCGAGGGTGGGAAAATATTAAAAAATGCTCAATTTCTCCTTAAAGTGCAAAGAAGTGTCTCTGGACGTCGGAATAAAAGAAATCAGACGGCGTTGGAATAAATCGCGCATGCGCACAACGATTTATTCGGATTTAGGCACTCTTGGATGTGTGGAGATTTGCGGGATCCCAGAAGTAGTTGAAAGAGGGAAGTGCGCATTTGTGAGGAACGGATATCAAGTAACGAGAAGTACTTTGAATAGGCGTAAAGAGGAGCGGCGTTTTTGCTAAAAGAACGGCTTTCAGGAATCTTCCACTTTTTAACGATTGAATTTTCATTACAGATTCATTAAATCAGAATCAGCTCGTTCTGACTTTTGGCTTTACTTACTCCCTCCTGACACCAGTTTTCTTTAGATCGGCGAATACACTACGAATGATTGACGCACGAGATCAATACTCGGAATCGAATGCGATTTTTGAGATTCGCACACACACGCATAGATGCAAAGTGTAAATTGAAAGCTATAATGAAAGAGACCAAGAAATATCGTTAATACCGGAAACAATAACTCTTAACAAAGGTATTGTCGTACAACAAAAAATAGGGAAAGTCCTCAAAGAAGATCTTGCGGAAATAACAGATATTATAATGCATACTAATGAATTGAAAATTTATTTATTAATCTGCGGTGATACAGAGAAAATATGAGTAAACTATTGACATAATGAGAAGTATCGGCAATACGCTTTCAGGACCGGAATATTGTTAAATACTATTATTATCGGACTTTTTCCATGTCAATTCTTCTTTGGGATTAAATATCACTCACAGAATAATTTAAATTAATTGAGCGGAGAATAGGTTTACAGAAATTTGAGGCACATTACAGTCTAAAAATGTCCTCAAAAATTCTATTCAAGTAATTTACCTAGTGTTTTGAGGATAAAACAGTTTGAGAAACATTTCCGATTGGCGAAATGGAAAGGACGGACATGTTTTGTTTATTTTATTCCATTATAGAAGTGGAAATAATAAATACAACTAAAATCTAGCGATTTTGAATTACGCTTTTTTACCTTCTAGGATTGGTTCTCACTCCTTGATTTCTACTTTAACTCGCGTTTTTACTTATTTTTTAAATACACTTCATCTTCGAAGAAACATACATATTCGTCTTCAGTTTTCAGATTTACCTCATTCTTCTACTCATCATTATCCAAACAATCTCCTCTACATTCCCTCCCCATTTCCTCATTCCATTTCCTCATCTTCTCACCCCTCATTCACTCCCCATTTCCTCATCCTCTCACCCCTCATTCACTCCCCCTTTTTTCATCCCCTCATCCCTCCTCCCCTCACCCCGCATCCCCTCCCCCTTTCCTCACCCCCTCACCCCTCATTAACTCCCCCTTTCCTCATCCCCTTACCCTTCATTCCCTCCCCCTTTCATTGTCCCCTCCACCTTTCCTCTTTCCCTCATTCACTCCCCCTTTCCTCATTCCCTCACCCCTCATTCACTCCCCCTTTCCTCATCTCCTCACCCCTCATTCCCTCCCTCTTTTATCATTCCCTCCCCCTTTCCTCATCCCCCCCTCATTCCCTCTCCCCCACTTATCCAATCCTCACAATACTCTTTTTTCATTCGAATCGGTTTCTCTTCTAACCAACGTGTCTTTCTTTCTCATCGTGCCATTGGAAATGTGTCATCGCAAACCCTCATATTTATTTTTAGAGGTTCATCTGTTATCTTCTTTATTCATGAATACCTTCATAAAATATCTCATTCTCCCTCAATTCTTCATTTTCTCTCCATTTGCCTCCCCATGCCTCCTCGTCCACTCTCATTCTATTCCTTCTTCGCCGTCCCTTTAACTAATTTCCTTCTTTCTTCTCGTTTTTTACATCTCATTCCACTAATTCTGGAGCAAATATTATTCCTATTCATTTTGGTTTATTCCCTGTTTACGATAGATACATTTAATTGTTAAACTCCTTTATTTTTTGGACAGCATTGTCACCGTGATTTCATATTTTCAAGATTAGTTCCTGCTTATTGGTGACACGAATTATTCGATTAATAGTATCTTTATATAATGCCCAGCATTTCCAGGGCGTTGAAGAATTTTGAATTTATTTAAACAATTGAATATAATTTTTTGTTACAAGGAAGATAACGACGAAACAGACTTTTATCCGCTTAATTATTCGTTTCATGACTTTAATTCATTAGCTATAAATAGATTTGGATTCATTATTATCCCTAAGTTTTGAATTTGCATTTTATTATTTTAGTTCAGCGACATTAATCTGCATATTTCGTAGCTCGGATTCTTTCATTTTACCCTCTTCCTCTCATCTTCCTTACCCACTATCAAACCAACCATCTTTCCGATATCCCCTTGGGCTAAGAACTTTCTCCCCCAAAAATGTTTCTATGCCTTTGGACCCCTCCTTAAAAACTTCTCCACCGCAATCTCCTCCTCTCCCGATGAATATTTCTTGCGTATTCCAATAGCCCTCTTGCATCATCGACGTGTCCAAACCGAAAAAACTATTCAATCTCCCCCAAGGAAACCTTCCAATTTCCTTTCCCAAGACTCCTTTTGGAAATGCTTTGATATTCTTTGGAAAGCCATCCGCTTTCTTATATTCAATAATTTTGCGGCGATATATCAAAATTAATAGAATATATGCTAAACTTCGTTCCAAAATGTACATCTGTAGGTTGAACGCCAAGAAAGATTTTGATTTCTTTCTCCGTATTATTAAGTGAACGTTATTCATGATTTCTAATTCGGGTAAAATTTATGAATACACAATAAGTAACTATATATATATATATATATATATATATATATATATATATATATATATATATATATATATACTAGCAGAAGTGCCCGTTGATTTTCAACGGGGGTATTAAATTTCATAAATACCAGTGTAACAACCTTAATCGTAACACATGCTTCATAATTGTTGGTAGATAGCAAATACCAGACCTACCAATCCAATATACTAAGAAACTTAAGTTGCAATTAAGTCTACAAAGCTGTATCAACTCAATATTCAATCTCATATACTTTGAATAAAAATATCTTCAACTAAGACAGTGTAAAAATATATTCTAAGATCACATTAAGATGATCGATACCATGTTTAAAGAGACATTTTCAGCCAGGTACATGGGGAGACAAAGTAATCAAATATTAAATATAAATGACAGACATACATTATATATCACTCTAATAACCACCGATGAATATACTTTGCGGAGGGTAAATATATAATGGAGCTGACTTGTATCTCAATCTTAATACGTGCAACATAAACACGGAGCACTAATTACACAAAAGTAATTGCAATGCCAAAATAGAAATAAATATTAAACACTAATAACAGAAGGATAGTAAATGAATATGGAGTGGAAATTCTTAAAATCAGCGAATGAATCACTTTTTGCATTCTGCATACAACAAAATAAAATTTCTTTACTTTTTTGGTCTCTTCTACGATGTTGGAGATTTGCTACAACTTTACAACTCGCTGTTCAACTCTTCAAAGATTACAAACACCGAATCTGGGATATCTTTAAGTTCTTCGCTAACTCTATTTCCGTAAATCGCTATATATACATCAATGCAAATAGAATAGATTTAATACTTAATTCAAAGGAATATATTAAAAACATCTGCAGCTTATCAGGACGTTTATACGCAAACAGTTCAATTGATCGAGGAAATTCAATATTCATAATAAAACCACAACTATAAAACTCATTTATTTTACGAAAATTACAGTAAACAATTACGTAGATATAAATAAAACTTGTCTGCTATAGACTCTTCAACAAAATTCGAATTTTTAAAATTTTCGTATATTTTTCCGAAAGATTCTTTACAGTATAATGTAATTGCTAATGTTTGAATCTCATAAATAATAATGTTTAAATCTCTAACTCATATAGTCTATATCTTACAGCATTAATTGTATCTGGGCATTCATTTTCCATGTCTTCTTATGGAATTACGCATGAGCTCGAAATCAACAATCAGCTTGATCGTCAGGGGGATGTGTTGTTTACAACCTCAAATTTCGATAAAATATTCACGTACTTTATCAAATTGTGCGCAATTTCGAATCGAAAACGATATTTCTCGACCAAAATAAGAATTTTTATTCTATTCTCCTTCTTTTGGTGCTTAATTCTACTTTCTAGGATAATAATTTCTAATTTAATTTTGAAAAAGAAATGAACCTTGCGACGAAAAAATAAACTTTATGTGTATTTCTTATGAAAAGGCTTTTACCCGTCTGGATTCTAACCGTGTAATTTAAGTAAATAAAAAAAAGCATATTCTCTGCGCGGGGTCGACTTTTAATAATGTAGAAAATTTCAAAGTTTTGTGATTTTCGGTTCTCGAGTGTTTAGCGAACATACACACACACCCACACTCTATTT
The DNA here is from genome assembly GCA_947579665.1 of Sympetrum striolatum. Taxonomy (NCBI): domain Eukaryota; kingdom Metazoa; phylum Arthropoda; class Insecta; order Odonata; family Libellulidae; genus Sympetrum; species Sympetrum striolatum. The sequence continues at coordinate 106,320,729 of OX388343.1, read as the reverse complement.
TATATTATAGATATATATATGGTAGAAAAGAATATCATATTTATGATAAGAATAAATTGTAAGGTTTATTTACTTCACTCTTTGTAATATGATAAAACGCCAGTTTTTCGTTTTCCCTCACTTTAGCTTCACCTACGTCAAAATTCATTTCCGTGATATTTTCATCTGTCTAACGAATTAACTCTTAACTACGACCAGGCACGATCACTTGTATTCCATGCGGTTGAAATTCGTGACAAGTTGCAACAGAATTTCACTCTAAAAAGGACGATTTGCGGTGATAAACGTGATGCGATCCTCTCCATGATACCATTTTCTCCTAATTATTAAATGGTCACCATTTGTTCATTTGAAGCGATGATGGAATATACTACTCTTTTACTAAATAAATTGCATGCTTTTTATCATTTATGTACATTTTAAATATTTATTATAAATTTTTGAAAACCTACCATCAAAAATTTATAAAACAACGAAAACATTTTTTATAAAACAACGAAAGCATGTCTAGAGACAAACTAAACTCGCTACAGAACATAATGAAAACATTATTGAGTTCATGTTCTTAGAGGAACAACTCGACAGATGAATAATCACAGTATTCCATATTGCCTGACTATGCCATAACACCTGAAGTTCGTCTAAATGGCATGTCAATGCTTAACTATTGCCTGCGGATTAATACTTTGAACAGAAACGCGGCAAATGAATAATACTATAATGCTGAACCCAGAGACAGAAGAACTATTAAATGATTCCGACTGATTTTATGGATACGAATGACATTAAACAGTTCCATAAAAAGAAACGTTTACGAAAAACGAGAGAATACAAATAACCGCAATCATTTCATCGGAAAGCTGCATCGTTGGAAATTGCTGGCTGGCCTTTCTGGTATAGGGGAAGGTGGGTCTTAACAGGGTGGTGTGGCAAAACGGGATACTAAACGGGATCAGGCCAATTAGTACTAATACCTATGGGAAAACCACTCATACGTTGGATTGATATGCCGGAGAAAGCCATTTCCGACATTCCGTGCTCCTCTGTGTTTCAGATTACTACATTGAATTTTCAGTGATCATTTTTATAATTTTGTGGAGCACTACCGGGATACCTCCATCTTGTAGTGGCATTGAAGAAGACTGCGTTTGTCTTTACTGTCCTCACCGGAGAGTTGGATAAGATCTGCGAGCGGCCTTAAGTGGCACACAATACTTGTGTCGGAATAATAATAATAATAATAAAACGGCTTTATTCGGGCGAGATTGAGACTAAAAGTCTCCTCTTCCATCCAACCCATCGTCATACAATACATAAATAATTAATTTAAAGAGATGGTATGAAAAAGATAAGAGAAGAATTGTGGATGTAAAAAACCTAAGAAATTCTTAGGAAAAAAATGTATCCACTGCAGGAAAACACCCACTAAGAAGGGGGGTGTGAAAAACCTGCGCAAACCTACCGATAGTATTAACTAAAAAGATGGTAAGAAACATAATTACATTTTATAAATACACTATCAATAGGTAGATATATAGGATACATCAATAAACATAGTCATGTTGACATTTAAGTAAATGCCAACCTTTTACATTAGAACATAAAATAATAAGGGTATTAACATATATAACATAACATAAAATAAATATTTTAAAGTATAAATACATATCAATATTACATAAAACATAGATATCAACACAACATAGGGATAGGAAACCAGTGAGAAAAGACTTTTATTACTAGAATAAAGAAGAGATAATTTTATTTACAACAGCAATAAATATATGAAAATTGAAGACAAAATATCTCAATTGTACACTTCAATAGAACACAATTTTTTTATATAATATTAACATGTGCAATGCATACATATAGTATAAAGTCAAAAATATATAAAAACGTAAATAATATGGTGTCAGTAAAACAGTTCATGAAGTATATAAGTATAAATTGAAAAGAAAGTAAAAAACGTAAATTTGAGGAAAAAACAAGGACCAGAAAGACAAGAGACATTATTTTCATGTTGCAGTGACGTCTGTAGTGAAGGGTTTAAGAGATTTGGAGAGAACCAGTAGAGAAGAATAGTATATAATGGTGAGATTCACAGTGCTTTGGCGATTAGATTTAAAATATGAAGGAGGATGACATTTCTGTGCGTTGCCGCTAAGAGTAGAAATGACCCTTTAAATAGGGAGATCGTTTCCCATGAGATAAGTGCGACATTTACTTTTAAAAGCACGAGTTGTGATAGAGGACTTAATTTCGAGGGGAAGGATGTTCCAAAGCTTGCTTGCAGTTACGATAAATAACTTATGAAGAATTTCGGTTCTATGATGTGGAATGAGTAAGTTGTCGCAACCTCTTGTGTTGCACCTATGGACAGAAAATAAGTTCACGAATTCCGAAGCAATGTGCTCTGGCTTTTGCGTAGTTAGAATACTATAAACGGTAGATAGTACATGCAATCTCCTTCGAGATTCTAGCCTTAGCCAGCATAATTGTTTGTATGATTCAGAGACATGATCATACTTTCGTAACTGAAAAATAAATCTTATAGATGCATTCTGTGCTCTTTGTAACTTCAGAGCTAATTCTCCGGATAGATCCTGGTACACTACATCTCCATAATCAAAGTGCGGCATGATCAACGAATTTACAAGTTTGGCTTTCTGAGGTGGAGATAAAAAATGTCCTAATCGTCTAAGAGAGTGAAGAGATGAATATACTATTTTACATATTTGAATTACTTGCTCGGACCATGAGAGGTTTTCGATTATGATAACACCTAGGTTTGTTACTGAGCTGCCATATGGGATTATAGATCCATTTAGGATTGATGTTGGAATGTTGCTTCGATCTAGTGAATTTAATAGTTTTGGGTGACCAATTATGACAGCTTGTGACTTAGACGGATTTATAGTGAGAAAGTTTTTCTTACTCCATTCATGTATTTTAGTTAGGTCATGTTTGACGCGAGTTATCGAGTCCGTGAAGTTTGACACAGGTGAATCTATGTAGATTTGCAAATCATCAGCGTATAAATGAAATTTGCAAAATTTAATAACTTGAGGGCAAACATTTATAAAAAGAGAAAACAACAATGGGCCGAGTATGGAACCTTGCGGAAGTCCACGGTTTACCGTCAACCAGGAGGAGGAGGAGTCATGAGATACGACTCTAGTTTGGCGTTCGTGAAGATAAGACGCAAACCAATCGGCGGATGATTTAGAAAACCCCATAATGAGTAATTTGGCAATCAAAATATCTGCGTCGATTGAGTCAAAAGCTTTACTAAAGTCAAGAAGAATTAAGGTTGTTAATTTCTTATGATCCATGGATCGTCGGATGTCGTCAGTGATTTTTAACAAAGCGGTTGTAGTACTATAATTTTTCCGAAAACCTGATTGCAAAGGATCCAGTATCGAGTTTTGCGTGAGGAAATCAGTAACTTGACCATGAACAGCTTTCTCGAATGCTTTCGATAACACCGGGAGGAAACTGATTGGACGATACTCAATGGGATTTGATTTGAGATTTTTGGGCAATGGCCGTATCAACGCGCGTTTCCATGGATTTGGAAACTTTCCCTAGAGAAGAGAGTGATTATAAATGTTTGAGATCATAGGTAATATTAAGATACAGATTTTATCAACTAGTATTAACGGAATTTCGTCCGCTCCTTGGGTTTGAGACTTGAGATTTTTTATGGCTCTTAGCACTTCGAGCTGCGTTACCGGTTTGAAAAAGAAATTTGGATAGCCACGAAAAGGGGTTATTTTTCGTTGAAGAAGATCTAACTCTTGACGCTTCTGTTCTGCATCGATAATTGACGGTGGGCGAGAAAATGTTTTATTTAACTTATCGAGGGAGACGTTATGAAGAGCAGATGATTCCTTCGATTTTCCAATCCCAAGTTTGCGCAAATTTTTCCACAGTGCTTAAGAGGAGCCGCTATCATTAGAGATAGTATGGGCAAGTTCAATTTTCGCATTTCGTATCATTTGTTTGGTCTTATTTCTTAGCTTTTTGGAATACTCAAATTCCACGGTACTTTTTGTGCGTTTAAATTTACGGAAAGTGGAGTCGCGCTTCGTCATAATTTGTTTTATCTCTGCAGTTAGCCAGGGAGTGTGAGGCTTAGTAACTCGTATCGTTCTGACGGGAGCATGAACATTTATTAATTTTAACATATGGTTATTTAAGATATCTACTTTTGTGTTAACATCGTCAGTGTATTCTATCTCCTGCCATGGTAGTAATTTAGCGTCATTCAAGAATTCGTTAAAGTTGATGCCTTTAAAGTCTCGACAGCGAATGTATTTAGATCTATTTTTGGGTACTTTGAGGGAATTTAGAAATAAAAAGCAAGTCGTGGTGAGAATAGGTAGTGAAGACGATGAGTCCTCCCACATTTGTGTATTATATGAATGATCTGTGTATCTCATGCTCTACATAAGTTATCTTTTAATTTTTTGAAGATTTTCAAGTGAATATTTAATTCAATAATATTTCCTTATTATTTTAACATAGTATCCCATTTTGCACCAGGGGTGGGATAAAAAGGGAAAGGTTACACTGTTTTGAAAAAAAAACATTAACAATATTGATATGCTAAATGTGCAATACCAAATATATGAATGCTTACGAAGTTAAAATTGTAATAATGGTTTTTTATCATATCGTACCATAATATCGTATATATATATAATATAATCTTTACTTTCCTTATACCCCAAAAAATCTGAGAAAATTAAGTATCATATTAAATACATTTAATTTCATAACAATTCTAAAGATAAGGTATAGATATGATATGAAAGCTCGTGGGTTCCATTGGTTAACGGAAAATTATATTTTGTTGGGCACCGAATTTCTCTGTATCTTGTTTCACTCCTTCGTTAAGAGGCAATTTCAATATATTAATTTCAATCAACTGATTAATTTCTACATTTAAAAACCTGAATAAACCAAATTTAAAGTTTCTTTACTTAAATATTTTAAAATACATTTCAAGAACTTAATATTAATAAAGATATATGAAACAATTTTCGTTGTCCTAAAAGTTTCAAAACGGCATTTAAAAAATTTAAAGTCTTTTCAGAAAAATATGTTAAAGTTCTTGTCAGAGGACCTTATACACATCTACATGTTACATACATTAATACCCTGCGAGCCGCCTTTAGGCGTGTGGCAGGGGGTGTAATCACCAGTTCGACGAAACTGCTTCTTTACTCGGTTATTGTCGCGTATCGCTCGCGGAAAGAGAGGATTTTGAAAACGATTCGTCCTAGCATCTATTTCTCTTATGTTCATTATCGGATGGACCGAGGTAGCAGGGGGGTTGCATGATACCGATTGTATCTTCCGAAAATGAGTGAATTATTAAGCAATCGCAGCCTAGCTTCCAATCTCCTGTCTTTCAAGGATTCCCAACCTACGTCTGAGAGCATTTTTGTACGCTTGCTTTTTTATCGTAGCATTTCTTAACAAAACGAACTGCTTTAAGCTGCACTTTTTCGAGTTCGCGGGTACACGTTTCATCCGTCGGATATACTTACCGCATATTCCAGAAAGGGTCTTACCAAGATAAAATAACATCGCTCTCTCAAATTTTCATCGCATACCGACAGTACGCTTTACAAAGCCAAGCCTTTTAATTGATTTGCCGCAGATTTTTCGAATATGCATGCCCCAATTTAAGTTATCAGTAATGTTGATCCCGAGATATTCAACCGAATCTACTTATTGTATATTAATTCCTTTAATTTTGTACGTGTGATTCGGACGCAATTTTTTTCCTTTCAATGAAATTAACTAGGGAGAATTTACCTAAGTTGATATCTAATTCCCATTTTTTGCACCACCTTTGGATGAGGACAAAATCGTTTTAGAGAGATGTCCGGTCTTCCTCGTTTGATATTTCTCTATATTTAACCGAGTCATTAGAGAATATCCTCACATTGCTATCTATCTCGTCCTTCAAGCTATTGATATAAATCAAGGAAAGAAGAGGTCCAATTACGCTGCCCTGAGGTATGCCAGAGGTAATTTTTACTCTATTAGAGCTAACGCCATTCAGTACTACTTGTTGTTCCCTCTCGTGGAGAAAATCCTTAACCCAGTCGACTACTTCCTTGTTAATGCCTGCAAGTTTTAGTTACTGTCTCCGATTCCACTTACGCATGAACAAGAAAGCAATGTATATATTTCGTCGGTGTGACCTCATGCACTGGTTCCACCGACACCATAGGGGAAACACAACGCTAAAATGTGTAACATAAACACAGAACACAGTCAAATATAAGAAAAGCAACCACAATGACAAATTAGATACAAAACCTAAACACCGATGACATCTATATAGAAGATGGATATAAGTTGCCAAAATAAAATTCTCTCTTTCACACATTCGAACCAATTTCCTTATTCGATTAATAAATTATTGTTTAATCTCGCAATATACTCTTGTTTATCAGTTCATGGTTACAGCTGGATTAAAAGCAAACGACTTCACAGAAAATTCATTAAGAAAAGTAAAAAAAGTTTGCAAATAACATCGTAATAAAATTAGCTAGGAGGCAATCATCTATAGTGCCTCATCAACTCGTTTAATCTCAACGCATCCGACATCAGATAGGAATCCCTTAACGAATGCATTTCGGTCATCATCAAATCCATTCACATTAGAGTGGACATCAGGAGGTCCTTTCTCTCCCCTTCCACAATCTCCTGCTTCCATAAACCTTATCCATCCTTAAAATCTCCCTTTCCCGCCATAAAATCCCCCCAGCATCCATGTCGCGACTCCTTGGTCCCTCCTCTTAGAAGAGAAGGGAACCTCTTTTGACTAATCAACTTAATGTACAAGACGCTGCCGACTGCTGGATATTCTTCTGCTCTCTCCTTCCCCACTGGACCCCATCTTACTCCAGCTTCCACGACTCTTGGGGATCTTTTGAAAAAGCTCTCTGCATGCTCACCCCCACTCTTACTTATCTTTCTCATATTTCCCTTCGCACGGTCAACCGCGCTCTCTTCATCTTCACGGAGGAAATCCACTGCGTATGACCTGCGGAAGATTTCAACGGGATGATCTAAGGAGGAATGTGGGTTAACAGTGAGAAGATGGATGAAAGCAAGTATAGAAGGGCAATAAAAGGGACAGTTCTCTCCAAGATTCTAATAATCTCTAAGGATTTAAAATGCGCAATTTAAATTAATTGGATTAAATTAAACTAACTTCCATTATTCAACATGTCGGCTTCACGGCGAGAGACTATGTTATTTATAATTTGTTACTAACGGCGCTATAGCGCGATTGATTAAAAATTGGCAGCAATTCTTCCATAAAATAACCAAGTGTTACAGTAGTTAAAGATCGTAGTTAAAGATCTGTTGAATCGATACAATCTCGAAGGAATACGATGCTGCTTTCAGGACTATATCTGCATACTCAGCAACAGTATCCAACGCTTGACTCAAATGTTCGAGTGAAATTATGCGGTATTTGTGTTGAGCGGACCAAAGGATATATAACCGCAGAGATGCTGCGAGATCAGAGGCAAGTTTTTGTTTCAAGAATCCCAGCCCCCGTCCCAAAGCACAAACACCACCTTCTCGCATGTTTTACTCGTACAAGTTGAAATTAGTCGAGACTCTTGGTTTTACTCGGACGACGTTTCCAAATTAAGATTGGATGAGGAGGAAAGACGCTGAAGGAATGTGTTCTTTGCGGTCATGGGAGTCTCTCTTGCACTCCCAAGCGTCCTTCCATTTGAGCCGAGCTACACCGCATTACCAGCCTTTAAGATTTGCTTTGCTGAAGTATGACGAAGGAGTTCGAGTAGCAAATTCCGTTTCCTTTCGGAGAGCCTTAATTTGGCTCCAAATACACATTTAGCAGATTCGGATGATGTTCGGTCGATGCTTTTCATGAAATTAAAAAATAAAAAGCAGACTCCTCCGAGGGTAAATTAAGGCGGCCCGATTATTTTCCTTCCTACCTCTTGAAGCGATCGGTTGATCCGTCGGTTCTATTCATTCGATACTTAGTTCCGGAGAAGTTTGAGAAACATCTCGGAAAATATATAAAGGAGAAAGATCTGCTCCTTACCATAAAAAGGATTTCGTATGAATGGCAACGATTTTCTTAACGAGCGATAAAAATGAAATGCCTGCTGCCGAACCTTCTTCCCTTACTTATATTTTGCCCTTCGTTATTTTTTTCTGCCTTTTCATCCCTTAAAGATGCCAATCGCTCTCCAGGAAACTCGTTAAGAATTTCGGTGTTGGTCTAGAAGAAAATGGCTCTCCATTCATTACAAAGTGATGAAGAACTCGGCTTTCAACGGAAGCTTGATACATTTTTTTATCTTTTATTACTCGATACCCTGCCATTTATCCCCCGCGTTTCTTGTAAAGAACCGAAGAATTCAATAAAGGCGCACACTTTAATTTTAATGATGAAAGGATATGGATGAGGAAGATTTTTCGTAGATTCCTCAAAATCCCGACACAATGGAAAGTACAACGCTTAAGAATAGAATCGTCTTCTTATTAGAAATTGATTTTTCCTTCTAATGTGTTTTTTCTCCTTCTGTATTGGAAAATAAGCTTCTTTCATATTTTTATTTGTATATTTGTTCCTCACTTCGAGGAATTGAAACGCGATGTCTTCTACTACTCATCACAATTTTATTTTTTGCTGCTTTTATATATATCTTACCTACCTAATTGTTACTTTTACTTTAGTCACGTAGATTAATTGAATGTGCTTACCCCCAATCGATGATGCAAGCACAGCCGGTAACTAAAGTTTGAAATGGCAACATTTAAAACATGGAATTAATATTCATAATTAAAGTAAGGCAACATAAATTAGGAGTAATAATTTGCCTCGAGTTTCCCAAGTCTCCCGTTCCCAACATTTCCCATTTTTTCTTTCTTTAATTTGATCTAATGGAGGATGGTAGAGGAATGTTTTTCCTGAAAGAAACAGCTTCAAAATCTCAGATTTAGATTACTCCTTGCTAAAAGGCGAATATATTTCCTCTTAGGAAATTCAAAAGTCAGTCACAGATAATTATCAACCATACTTAAGAAATACGTTGTCATGTTTTGTAAGAATTTTTAACGAAGAATGAAGTTAAAAGAGAATCCCCTGAATACTATACTTTTCAGGGATATTTTTTCAATATCATTTGATAGAAGCTGGCAAATAACTCTTGGAGTCGATGTTGCGGAGAGGGATTTAAATATTCACGTCTTATTTTTACATCTTTCAAACGAATTCCGTAAGTTCAAGTTTCAGCTCCTCAGTTATCGATTAACGTGATCTATTCAAATGAGACTTTCGACACCACGACTCATCGACCAATAAAACGAATACCGGAAAATTCATCGCATTATTTGGGATACAGGAAATCGATAGTTCCACCACCAGATGTAAATACGGATTTTGGCTTCGTGAGATTCAATCCAAAGTAAGACCTCAGTCGAAATATTATCGAGGATAATACCTTCGCTCTCTCTGACATTGGCGTTATAAAAACTCGACGAATCTCTTCCTCAGAAAGGATTTGTCGGGTTTGCGATTTATTTTCGTGCATTTCGCTTGAAAAAAATGCGTTCCACTGATATGAGCCGGAGAGACCCTTTTTCTACGAAACAACAGACGTGCGTCGATTCTCTTTTCTATAGATTTCCATATCACGCGTGTTTTTCATTGCAATCCACAGAATAGTACTTAACTCCAACTTTGCTCCGATTCACGTTATCCTTGATTCTTTACCTGTCCTCTCCTTGTTTTAACTCTGCATTCAACCACAGCATGACTCACTCAACTCGTTGATTCGTATTGTCCATCGTCTACGGAGATGCTCCCAGAATGCCAGCAAAAGCAGAAAGTGATATAAATGTTCGTCAAATGAGCTCGCAGAACCAACAACAAAAATTAATATGAAATGGAAATCCCGCATTGTGTTCGTTATTCTTATTCGTTATGAGCATAGATTGCAAGTAATTATTTATCGTTCATATATGGCCAAACAGCCGTCCTTCGGCGTGTGGCAGGGAGTTTTCCTACCTTTCCTAATCTGTACGTTCTTCGCAAATTGTTCACGGAGTAAATAAATTATTGCAGCTACTTTTTCTTGCATCGATTTCCCTGATTGTTCTCGTAGTATAAAAACGGTCTCTGTGACAGGGAGGACTTATAATAGAGAAAAAATCTTCCAAGGAAGCTCACTCTTTCTCTGACTTAAATAAGGAAATGAAGCCTTAGTTTAAGAATTATAATTCCTAATGTTTCCATCGTTCGTCATGGGAATCATTGAGAGTACAATTGGTAGTTCATTTTCACAGCATCCATAATGAGATCAAACAAATATATATCTATATAGATAACAGCAATATAGAATTATAACGGTGTTATATTAAAATATGAAATTCACAGTATCAATTAATAAACTATCAAACACGGCTTTCTAACCAATTACAAAACTTTTTCCCTATCGACCTTTACTTCAATTTTCCACATTAATTATGTCCTAACGATATCTCACACATATTTTTGACCCTGCCTTCCAACATTGGATGTATTTTTCCAAATTTGGAACAAAAATTTCCACTAAAGAAACATGGGAACGTTGCTGACATAGTTTTGAATGATTTAAAAAGATTTGTTATTATTCTTAGCATATTTGATCCTGAAGAATTCTTCTCAAACCGCAGAATGGTCGTACCCCGAAATCTATTCCTTCCCCTCATTCCTGATAAATCATAATTGCTCGTTCCTTTTAATTTTTCCTTATCTCAAATTTGGACAAATTTTCCTTTATCATTCACCTTGGATAATTCAGCCGTTCGAGACGCGAAAACGCAAGAATCTTCCGCGACTTCCAACCCTTCTTCGGAAAGTGTACCAACGCCATTCTCAACACCAACTTATCGGAGACTATTTGAGCCATTCGCCATCCGTTTTCCTGCTCGTTACCTGCCTTCAGATGGAACTTCTATCCATCCGTTCGCACTTAAATAAAACACGTTCGTAAAAGAGTGAATATCGCGAACCCTTCCATCTAAAACCCTCATTACTAGAGATCCTTCGTCGCCCAATTTTGGATCGCCCTTCCCCAACAGAGTCTGACGTACCAAAAAGTCCCGCGCGACACACGCTCCCTCCATTCAAACCGTGAAAAAGCTGTATTTGTTTTGTTCCGTCCGATTCTTCTCACTTGCCATTATTTCCTCGTCCGCCCCCACTTTTCGTGATCCCCCCATTGTGCCTGTACCCCATTTTTCATCCTCGCTTATTACTGTTATTGGAAACTGTGCTAGAGTGAGAACTAAGTGGGGTGGGAAGCAGTTGCCAACCGCTGTTCTGCCGAAGACAGAAGATAAAGACATTTGCAGTTTACCGAACTATAACACGAACTTTCGTAGCGGCAATTATAACAGCATTACCGAATTAATTTTAAATTCCTATGTTTATCAATACAGTATGACATATTATTAGCGAGTCCATCCTTAAGACCATCCGTAAACAGTTTAAGCCCTGCTCAGAAGAATCTCAGAATTTGAAGGGGAAAACAACATATATTCACGTATTGGTGGGATGGAAAAGTGAAAAACAAAAATTTGGTAAGATTGACATTAAAAAAGAAGGTGCAGTTATAAAATTATTAATAATGTTTGAGCGTTTAATAGAAACAATTATATCGCATACCTAACTAAATGTGTCATGATGAAGGAGAAAGCGTAAAACATCTGACCAATTCCTTTATCTTATTTTACCTTTATTTTATTATGTCTTTTTACGAGGCAATTCTTTAAACCACAGTTATAGCTGAGAGTTTAGAGTGGGCTAATGTTTTAAATATGCACTTTTACGCGTACAATAAAACTTCTTGCCGATGATGCTTAATGAATGAGCATCACTTCAACATGCTTCGCGTCCCAGACGGGATGTACGATAGGCAACTTAAATATGACAAGTAAGCGTTAGACTTATGAAGAAATATTTTGCTTCTGAAAAAGGTCATACTGTCAGAATTTCCTTCGAGGATTTTACGAATGATGGCCTGAAAAAGATTCGAGAGAATGATACGGAAGGAGTCGAGTGAAAAGGAAGAAAGAAGAGAAGATTTACCGGAGACGATGCGGTTGGTACGAGGGAGTCGATCCTGCTTTTGTCTTTTTTTCGCTAACTCAGTGCGCCCAAGGGGGTGACGACAAAGAGTAAGCGGAGACCATTTGAATACCATCGAATATATAAGGAGTTCGATGAAGAGTCTACTTAATTCGTTTTTCACACACTTAGTGAGATCATTCCACTGTTAGTTTATCTATGAGCAGTGATTTTCGCAGAAAATAATGATTCCACTAATTGTCTTTCTAGATCTGATGAGACCTTTGAATGTACAATAAGTGGGTTCTACTGGTTCTTATATCTATCAAACATATGCTAAAATCGCTCGATTTATAAAACAGCAATAGTTCGGTGTAATCTTGCCGTATATTAACTATCTGTAAGAACTAAGGCTGTTTGCTCATTACCCGCAAGAAATCTGTACATTACTAAAATTATCTGTAAACTTTTTACGTAAAAACGTGAAGATTTATAATTCAGGAAATATTTAAGTTGTTCGAAAGATACGAATCATTCACAACATTTAATAGTAGTAGTGGAACATAAATCCAGCCATTCTATTAGATGAAGGAATAAAAAATGTTCTCTTCGTAAGCTCAAATACATCGAATTACAAATCGAATCTGATGTATGCATTAGGGAAAAAATGAAGGCTAATGTGAAAAATCCATTTGCGCGATCCCTGTAGTTGCGCGAATATTCATTAAAGTCATTCGCTACACGGCATCCGGAAGAGATCACCCGCAATGAAAGGATTCCACATCTAAATATAATCCGAGGAACGAACGAACATGGCGAACATTAAATTCCACGGAAATAAGCCAATAACTCGGGAAATTAAGATATTTTTAACGGAGTCGGGTTGATAGAGCAGGTATAGAGGATGAAAGAGGATTAGCAAAGGGTAAGAGGTGCTTCTCCGCGATGCGTAAATACGAAGGGCGGAAAGTGATCCTTCCACGGGTATTTTTTAATTACTGCCTCGGGGAATTCGCTTTTTACGTTCGGATGAAAAAAACGCGATGCGGCGAGAGGAGTTGAATGGGAACAAGAAAGGGAGAGAGAGAGAGGGGGCGGGAATAAGGGACAAACGAATTTATCTAGAGTTGAGACCTGGAGGTACCTCTTCGCTTTGTCCAGATGAAGAGAGATCGTTGGGAACTAAACTAGCGGTCTTTTCATTAGAGCGAAGAAGTGGAGGGAGCAAAACAGATGTACGTTGGATGGATGAAATCTGCAGCCCTCGACTTTCAATGTGCTCGGAATATTAAAAATGGAAATTAAAAAACGTACGAGTCCGTAGCGGAAGAGGTATTATGTTAATTAATTTTATTAGTCGAAGCAGCGCTTTTCATTTTTTAGGGGCGTTTTGTTTTGGGAGAGCCTCGCTCTGTAGCGGGAGGTGTTTCGTTGGAGGAGATTTTTTTTATCTTTTCATAACGGAGTCCGAAGAGGCGAGTTTTACTTTAGCTATTCCAATTTTATATGCGTCTTTCGTTTCATCACCCGAAGGTAAAGTTACCACGTGGGGAAAGGGGATGTCTTAATTACTCCTTGTCTCCTACGCAGCCAACCACGGCGTCCGAAGGGAACGGTTGTTCGGCTGATTTGTTGGTTGGATCGTCGTTCTCCTCAGAACGGGTGATTTCATTCCAGCGACGGCCGAGTAAGTGCCAGTTTCTCCTCTTTCGTCTGCCAATAATTGATATTCGCGACTATCTTCTCATTCCTTCTTTGGTCGTCGTTCGCATTCGGGAATATATCGATGCCGAATCGACCTTCTCTCTCATTTTCCCTCCTCAGGGGTGTTTTTTCTTCCGAGGAAAGCGTTCTTAATGATATCCATCCCAATTGTGTATCTAGTGCTCGTATTTTTTCGTATGTCAACAAACAGAGGAAAAATCGGAACATCTTGGCTTTCCGTATCATAATTACTCTGACTCTGTGGTTGAACCACCTCTGATTAAATTAAATAATTAAAATACAATGCATTTAATTTAATGCATTGCGAAATTATCTTTTCGTGCATTCACTAACGATACTCGAGAGTCGATTGAAATTCGTTTGATTGAAATGCCGTTGAGAAAATGCTTCGATCGTGCTCAGTTTTTCATTTTAACGCTAAATTGTCTTTCTTTAATAATAATTTTTAAGTTTGAAACCCATCAACTATTAAGTGTATCAAGAAAATTATTGATGCCAGCCGCTCATGGCGCCTTTGCTCGTGAGTGACAATTGGAACAGATTTAAGTTAAATTATTTCGACCGAATATAATAAAAGCACTCTAACATAAGATAAGAACCAGTCAAACATGGGAAAATGGAAAATTCTTGAGCAAATTTGCTACGAAATAATTCTGTAAATATTTATCGTAATTAACTTTAAATGTAGTTTCATTTTCCATTGGTAATCCAATGGTTGTATGCAGATACTATTGGCGATAAAACGGGAAATATAATGATATCTTGTCGATTTAAGTATGCGTCAACATATTAAATCATAGCTGATGCATAAACAGTTTCTGAAAATTAATCCATATAATATCTTATACACTTTATTTGTATCACTCTGCTCCATTGCTTATTATTATGTGAGGATATCTTTTTATTCTGGTCTACTACTGTTGCTAGTGTCTGTCCTCCTAAGCCCTCTATGCAACTTGTCAGGAAGGTTCTTCACCAAGGCAACAGCAACAATTGACGAACTCACACAACCATTCCCTGGTCAGAAAAATCCAATCAGTCGGGATATCACCAAGGCTGCTAAACTTTTATTTTCATTATGTACTTTAATTTAAGAAGGTATTGGATAATTTATCAGTGGTAGCAGTATTCAACGCTCTATACTAACGAACCTCCTTTCATTCTCTTTCAGCCGTTGTAAAAAACTATTTTGAGAACGTCGAGTAAAGTTTAATGATTCCATGGAGATAGAAATATGGTCACTCCTTTTGCTCTAACGGAATAAAATGGAGAGGAACGATAAGTTTATAATTCTGATTATCTGCGTGACGTGCTTATTAAGATAACTGCTTCTTTAAGAATCGTGCCTCATTTGTTCTTCCCCTTCACTCCGATGTGCACAATGTGACCCCTTCCCACGCACGTTTATATTCCCTCATTTCGTCAGTTTCTCCTTTTATTTGCTTTCCATTTTCGTCTCTTTCAGCGCAAAAAAGAAAGAGTCGCGTGCGCGCACTTCGGCGTGAAAAGATTTCTTTCCCTTCGGCATTTTGAGGGAGACGCCATTTTAGCCGTAGGGGTGCTACTTCTTTTTAGGGGATTTCTCAGGGTAATGGTCGCGATTAAGGGACGACTCTCTTTTAACAGGGAGTCGGTGGAAATCTCCGGTTGTTTTTATTCCATCGATTCTCTCTGCAAAAATACCGAATATTTTCTTGCACCGAATTTCGCATGTCGACGTGTGGAAATAAGGACCTAAAATATGGGGATTATCCTATTTATTAGAGCTCAAAGTGATAGCTAAACTCCCAAAGTGAAGTAATATAACCTTTAAAAACAATTTTCTCAGCCTTATTTTAATTGCGTACGCGTGGCCTTTTAAACGGTTTAGGTAGTAATCGAAGTTAGAAAGATGTGCATGTTTGATCATGTCGTTTAAAGTTCAGTCAGCCGAGGCATTGGTTCGAATGAAGACCCTGAACAACGAATACCACGAGCTGTTAGGACAAAACGCTGTAAATAATGAAGAATATTGCGATAGAAATTAACGTTTCATTTTCCTTCAAGGAG
Source organism: Sympetrum striolatum (assembly GCA_947579665.1). Classification (NCBI taxonomy): domain Eukaryota; kingdom Metazoa; phylum Arthropoda; class Insecta; order Odonata; family Libellulidae; genus Sympetrum; species Sympetrum striolatum. Next base: position 106,304,828 of record OX388343.1, on the reverse strand, counting down.
TTTCAGAAAAACTTAAACAGAGACTTTATGAGAAACTAATTATTCCTCCCGCCTAGCCATTTCTTCCAGCCTACAAATTGAAAGTTGTCACTAAGAACTAGAGATAGATGAGTTCGTAATTTAGGCCATTGTATTCTCCTGGTATAAGTTTTTTTCGCCGGTCTCTTTCCCTCCAATTCATTGTATCCGATAAAGTCTAATGACCTGTGATTGTTTTGCTCTTTTTCAAAAATATTCAAGTGAACCCCAAACACTTATCTTGAGATTTCTAGCTGATTCAGTAGGTTTTGCCTTGTTTGGAGTAAATTTATTTAATTACCTAGTCGAATGCCTGTTCACAGTTCAAAAAGTAGAGTCCTAGAGGATGACAACTCCCTCTACTGATGATCCTTCAAGTGTATGTAGTGGTGAACTCATATAAGCAATATAGTATCTAAAGGTTATAAGGTATTGCACTTCATTATGAGGGTATTGGGAAAAGGTAGTCTAAACTCAAAAGAAATCGCGTACAAACCATTAGTTAAGCCAATATTGGAATATGGTGCAACGGTTTGGGATCAGCAAGCAGCAGGACTGATTAAAGAAGTTGAGATGGTAGAGAGAACAGCAGCACAATATGTTAAGAATAACTTGAAAAGAACTGCAAGTGTAACAGAAATGTTACAAAAGAATTGTTGGGAAACTTTAGAAAACAGAAGGAAAGTTTACAGGTCAGGAAGCTTATACAACGCTTACACAGGCTTACTTAAGCAGGAAAGACCATAGCTAAAAAATTGAACCTCCCTCTCAAAGGGCTAATATAGCTAAATTCTCCTTCCTTAATAGAACAATAGATCAATGGAACGCTCTCCCTGCAGGTATATTTGAGCCATTTCCTTCCCAAGTGCGTACCTTCAAGGCAAAGTTAAATAAATTGCAATAGCTGTTAATTTAATTCTGTTAATGTTTTCTTTTAATGGGGCGGGATAATATTTGTAAATTTTGTAATATGAATATGTCTTGACTTCTGTCAGTTTCCGAGGGGTCTCCCTCCCTCCGTGAGTAAACACCTGAAGGTATAGTGTTTACCATGTACGACAGTATGAATTTACGAGGGTGGTCTGAAAAGTTTCCGACCTAACAAAGATAGAAGACATTTTTTCTGAATTTTTTTTTAATATTTCAACATAGTCTCCTTGTGACTCTACACACTTCTCCCAGCGATGCTCCCATCTCTGTAACCCATCCAAATAGTACTCGGCGTTTTTCTCTGCAAAATAATTGTTCACAGAGGTGATTGCCTCTTCATTTGACGAAAATCTCTGTCCTCCAAGCGCAATTTTTAGATGATGGAACAAAAAGAAGTCGCTTGGGGCTAGATCAGGTGAGTAAGGCGGATGGTCAAGCAGTTCAAACCGTAATTCGTGGATTTTCGCCATGGCAACCACTGAGGTGAGAGACGGTGTGTTGGTGAAACAGGATTTTATTTTTCTGCAAATGTGGCCGTTTTTCTAAAAGTTCTGCCTTCAGCTTGTCAAGTAATGATGCTCCAGTAATTGTTTTTCCTTTTTGAAGATAATCGATTAAAATAACTCCATGACTATCCCAAAAAACAGTCGCCATCACTTTCCCAGCCGAAAAAAACAGTTTTTGCTTTTTTTGGAGCTGGTTCTCCCGTGTGCAGTCCACTGTTTGGACTGCATTTTTACTCGTATGCTTGTATTATATGCAATGTTAAAACCACTGCCACCAGATTTTTAATCTACTTGAAGTGTTATTGTAATAATTATGTATGAGGTCATTATTTCATAAACCCTTCCGGAACCCCACTTGTTCTCTTGGCTGGGCAGAAGAAAGAGCCATCTTCAGACGCTCACCTATTATTCTCGTGAATGTTTTGTAATAATCTTGGAAGAGGCTGATGGGGCGGCAGTTCTTCAAATTTTCCTCGATTCTTTTTCTTCAAGGCATTCCTTGCTTCTCTTCTGTTCCTTCCCTATTGCTAGACGTCGTCCGGACCTCTCTAAGTTCTTGTTCTCTACGGCCTCTTGCAAAACTCTTTCACGAAATTCTTCACGACTTCCTATGTTTCGCTGTTTGTTACTGTGTAGAGTCTGTATCCCAATATGTTGTCTATTTTATATTTGCTCCATTGCTACCTTTCAACGTATTTGGAATCTTCATAAAGAACGTATTGGCGCATTCTGCAAACTCTATCAAGCGGTGACCTCGTTTATTTCCCTGGCACGGTATCTATTGCCCCGCGACAATGTCACCAGCTTCCCACTGATTCCACGATTAATCACCCACAATGAATTTATAGTAGTGTGACTTTGTAGTAGTGGACCTCTTTGCCACGTTCAGTGCGGAGAGGCTGATAGAATGTATCAATTTCCTCTTCGTCCCTCTTGGTACTTGGATGATCTGTGATACTGCTTAAGATACCTTTGCTTTGCTCAATGTATTCTTATGGAACAATAAGGAGTATCCATCTCCGATCGTAGGACCTTCATGGGATGTATTTTTGCGCATCACGTATCGGGAGCAACATATATAACAAATCCTGATTTTGAAGTTACCTTATAATAACCCTGGGAGAATTTGTAATCCACCCTAATCGAGATCAATTTTGAAGTAGTAGAATTTTTATGTCAATATAAACAAAAATTCTATCCCATCTTTAGTTATGCCTGTCTATCATGGCTACAAATGATCGTATAAACGGATAGATATTTTTGATTTTTTATATTTGCCATACAAGCAAAATCCTCTCGTCTTCTTGAAAACCGAAGTACAGCAACTTTCGTAAGTAGCACCTCCTTATGTGTAGTTAATACTTGTATACAGTTTCGCCTGGATTAACTATACTCTACGAATATTATTCAATTGTCTTGGCCTTTCATTTTATGTTGAAATGTATAATTTTAATGGAATCTAATGGTAAAATGGTGTGTTTTTAAATTAACAAAAGTTATACCGTCCACGTCAGTTGAAATTAAATCACTATACGTTTAAAAATCATGAAATACGATCCAATGAAATAAAGTGGCTTAAATTTATCAATTTCTCTTTTATTTATAGTTTTCTTCAAGTGGAACCATTATTTTTCCAAAGTCGATTCTCGCACGGGGACACAGTAAAATATGCAACGGATGTCAAGCGTTCCCCAACATTTTTCATAATCAAATATTGATGGGTATTTACATTTATTATTAAAAGATTAAAACGTTTATTTTATTCCACGTCCTTAGACAGATGTACGCTCCAAGAAACGTATTACATACATACATCAGTATGTGCTATGGCATACATCAGCATGCATCTAAAACCGAGAATCGCATTCATGTCATGCCATCGCATGTATTATTGCGGCTTTATTTTACATTCTGCAAAGTACGAGCATTCAATTAACGCATTTGCCTTGATAATAATGTTAAAAATGCATACAATTGCCACAGTTCATCTGCAAACCGACTCACTCCCATCGCCACCGACCCCTTTTTTGCTGCCGGTGGACTCCACCGACGGCAGCTCGCCCTCGTACCGTCCTCAGGAGCTATCAAAATACCATCGAGCTCTCGCGGAGTCGGTTTGGGATCACAACCGAGAGGGAAATGAGTTACAGAACAGGGCCCCTGTAGTCAAAATTAAGAATATCACGGTAGTAATCTTTGCATATTTCGTTAGGAAACATCTACTCGAACGATCAATCAATAAATATTTTCAATCCTCAACGTAACAGAAAATTGACTCAAATAATTTCCGAAAATCCGCAAAAATGTATTCTTTTGGAAAAAACGAGCCTTTAGAGCCTCCTGGGACACATGATAGTAGGGTCTTCAGACTCTTCCTGATGGTCTAAGTTTGAGTATTATGCGATATACAATTAATAATCCGGATACGGTAGCTTTAGTGCGTCTCTTATACATAGGTCCGGAGAAGCGTCGACGTGGTTATAGATATGAATTTAAATATTTTAATTAATGTAAAGATTAAAAATAATTAAATTTTATATAGAGGATAACGCTAGAGTATGCTTGTAATTGAAAAGGCATTTTTTAATTGAGAATTTGTTTAATATCTAAAAATACCGTCAGCTATCGTCATTACAGTATTGAAAATTGCGTATTTCCCGTTTCTGCCAACTCGGATTCCGTAGCATGAGATCTTATAAATTTGAGATCACGCCTGATAATATAGGCTAATGCAGGAACGAATTGGTATTCTTTATATGGTCTCAATCCAACAAAATAATCAAATGGCCCTTTTTCCTACGCTAACGCCGAATTTCGTGAAATCGGTTTCCACGGCATTTAGACGGAGTTTGCATCAACTTTCAACCCCGAATTTCTCTCACAAATGATTTTCCATTCAAACGAATAAGCCACCGGTTTCTATGTCATTCTCCGATCGAAGTTAGGCGCAGGATGTTTATTTTTCGGAGCATTTCGGTCGTGAAAAAGCGAATCCCAATCACTTCCGTCCACAGAAAAATGCGAAACTCGAAATCCAATTTCGATCCTCCCTTTTTCAAATATATTCGTGGAATGGCTCGAGTAAAGAATGGCCATAATCAATTCGGCCAAAAAAGGAGTTATCATTTTTTATCGCATCGCCCTGATGATGTCCAGAGAATCGATTTCTCCATATTTTTCCATTGAATCCGGTAAATTGAAGAGGCTTGAGTTCGTCATAAATGCATATTCATGTGTATCATGCATGAGCATATATATGAGTATGAATGCGCCCATGAATAATATTAATGTTATTATGTCCCGTTAAAGCCCAGCGTTTTTCCTACATCGCTGAGAAATTCTTCCATTAAAATACATTTGGATGACTTTCTTTTTAATTTACAGTTCAATCCAATTCTATTATTATATTTTGTTGATAATTTTATACGAGCATATCTCCTTCACCGAACACAGGTGATGGAGGTATGCTCGTAGGACAACTATTAGAGTTAATATTCCTTCTTATCTGCCATTGTTTGGGGTATGTAATTAAAATTTCCAAACTCCCATGAGCAAAGAAAGGATTCGTTGGAGTTTTCAAAGACCGAACCTAAGTTATTGAAATCTCGTGAAAATTAATATATTTATTACCAAACTCTTGCCAAAATAAATAAAATTATCATGTGTTATAGTAAAATACTACTTCATTTAATAGTCACGTATAAAACCCTTACGTCTTATGTATTTTGATCTCCTAGGCGATATTAGCCAAACATTTACCTATCTCCTCTTTAATTGAGTTCTGCCAGAAGTAAAGAGGTTGATTACTGTAGTTCTATTGTTTTCTAGGCATACATTATAAATATGTATACCACACACTCAAAGTAACTCCATTCCTACCCAAATTGTTTTTGTTCATGGATCCCTGCAACATGTTTCAGCTCTGTCAGTTTTATGCCTCAGATGTGCCTAAATGTGTGCTGTTATTTCAAAGAATTGAGGAGTCTGTAATACCTTTTGGTCGAATCTTATTTTAACAGAATAACTCACCTTCCATTGTGTGGCCAAATTTAGGGAGACGCAACCTTTAAAAACTATTATCGGTTCGTATACATATTTAGGCACGACCTTTGCTGGGGCAAGAAATTTACTAATTCTATTCGTATAAACTCGATTTAGTTTATTTCCTTGCTTTATAAATTGGATTTCTCCGATCCAAGATTTTATCAAAAAGTAAAATCTATTTTTCTCCTCACACATTCCGCCTCACACAGGGAATATATTAATTGCGTTTCTATTTAATTTCAATGCCTCACTAATTTTATAAACAAAAATAAAATGTAAAAAACTCAACTGGATCGACTAGCCGCTGCCAATAATTTAAAAATTTAAAGATTAAAGAAAGCGGGAAATAAATTATCAACTACGAAATAATTATGATCTATAGAGAAATGAATTCAACACCACTTGTACCTTTATCTGTCTATTGATAATCTTAAACTAATTTAGGATATATTTAAGTATACAGTTCTGTAACAAATGCGATAAGAGTATAACTCTATTCCGATCTAACATATAAATATTCTCGCAGATTATAGTTCGGCTTTGAAAACTCGCGAACAATTTTACAACCACGTCATTGATTTCTAATATGATTTTCAATCATCAAGATAATTTTCGTTGTCAATTTAAACTGAGCAACGTAATAACGCGAAATTTCAATAATAAACGACGGTTACCCCGAGTCAAATCGTTACTAAAGTCAAAACATGTTTCGATGCATCTCTTATGGTTGCTCATTTGAATCGATTTCATTGCTCCCGATTCTTTCGATCGGATCTGGTCCATCCGCCCTTTCTGCATTGTCCGTCGGATTAAGTAAAGAGATTAAAAGGCATAATATAATATCGGGAGGATCGATAATTGGGGAAGAAGAGTAATCTGGCCGAAAGAGTGGTCAATTCCGAGTTTGACCGATAGGCAATCCCTTCTCCTCATCCGATGGTCACTTTCCTTCCCTTCTTTATTGAGGATAAATCCGCCGTCAACCCGGAGTTTCCAATTTTCGTCCGATCTTTCACTAGAACGGACCTTAATTCAACGGCCTCCCTTTGAATTTCATTTCTTTTTCTTTCCGATCCATCCAATTTCCATCTTTCTTACGTCACGTCCGCAATTCCAACCAATCTCGGCGACAAATCTTTACTTACCTACGTTTTATTCCCACGAGGTGATTTTCGTTAGGAGCAATATTTGATTCTGCGTAATTCATTTAACTTTTACGCTATTTCAATCGATAGATTTCAACTTAAATTGCACATCTCCGAATTTTACGCAACCTATTTTTCGTATTTTTCATTTGAGTGAACTCAGGGATACTTCTATTTGAACCAAAATCCATTAGAACCTGTCTTTAACGGTCGAGGAAGATTCTAAGAAATAATATTCTTTGGATTAACACGGAATATGAATTATTGGTATCCTGTTCAAACTTAAATAAAATTTTCTCCATGAAATAAATGGCAATTATAAATGTGCAATATTTGGATATTTAGTACGCTTGTGCGCTTTCATTTTAAACTTTAACAGGTTTGGTTTAAATACCCGAGATGTAAAAGGATTAACTATGTAAAAAACATTATAAATAGAGAACTAATTCTCATAGCGCTTAAGTTAGAGTACCATTCCAGAGGGTTTTCCCAAACGAACAAATTTCCCTTGTATAACTTTTCATTTGTGTCCTTAGCACACTTCCGTATATATTCTCCATCCGTCGTCAATCGTTATCCTCATCAATTTATACTCTTCCTTTTAATTATTGTCTGCCACAATTACTTCTTCCTCTCGCTGCTATTTGACTGCCGTCATCAGCCATACAGTAAATCTCTTGTTCCCTTCATTTCCGAATTCACATATCCCTTCATAAGCTTTCCTTCCCTCTTTATTTTCCCTTCACTGAAATCCCATTCAGTTCCTGCCGTTGGAAGATTAATCTCCTCATTAATCTCTAAATTACTCTCGTTAGCTACATTTATTAATCAGCGTAATGGTTATATCTTAACATTTTATCAGAGTTTTAGGCGAGGATTTTCACATTTGTTCATAAATATCCCGCCTTACAACTTCCATTTGCTCACTTATATAGAAAGAGCATTAACCCCTTACAGAAGGAAATTTCGAGGAATCCTTTATTACTAAATATGTATCTTATTGAACCAGGTGAAATTATCTTTCGGTACTCTTGACTTCATTTTTTGGTCTCTTCGGATCATTTGTGTTTCCCTAATTTTGTTACATTCGAATTAATATGAATCCTTGTACTTTTAACAATCTAACTGAAATCTCTGCCAAGCAGATAATTGGAACTCTGGGAAATCATATTTAGTGCGACTGTTGTCTTCGATTTAAAAAGGGAAATTCACGTATCTTTTATTATAGTAAAATTAAGACCGATTAGTCTCATCTTTCACGTTAACGTTCATCGAATAACGCGAATTTCAAATAATTTCGTAATTATATAGAGGTCCAAAATAGTCGAGAACTTGTGTATGGCCAAAGACATTTCTGTCATAGCATAGATTTCTGTATAGGTCAGTTTAAGTCCTTAGTGAGCAAGAAATGTAAAAGCCACGATAGCCTTTTCAGATGAAATGGATTACTTCGCCCTAAAATGGTTGGAGCTAGTAATAGTAGTAATTACTGCTCCAACGTTCCAAGGATTACTGTGAGCTTCGTTCAACTCGTCCTTCTCCATCACCAAAACCTCCGTAAAAGTTAAAGATCCCTCAGAGGCGATTAGGCTCACTTCCCTCCATCATTTATTACATCGAGATATCCAAAAGCCTCTTTCCTCGTCGCACAACTCGCCTTCATCTTCGAACTTCATCCTATCCTTTTCAACACTCACGTATTAATACACATTTTTTCTATCGCTTTTAAATCTTTTAACTCCCGTTCGTGCGTCTTTCGAAGCATCTGTCCCTCGCCCTCACTTTTCCCCCGAATCCCCTCTGTCCGCACTAATCCTGCCCTCTGATGTCGTCTCCGGTAATTACTCCGCAAAGCCCCCTCCTTTCTATTTTCCCCTCACCTTTCGCGGGTTCTTCTTTCCTTCACTTTCCAATCCGTCCTCTTTCTAACGGTTTCCTTTTCTCTTTGTCCCTTCCTTTTCCCCCCTTCTTTCTCACCCCTCTCCGAAAGAGAATTTACTTTGATTCTTTTAAGTCTCCTTCCCTTCCTCTAATTCTCGTTTCTCCTCGTCTTGTTGCGTTTCCAAAGCAGGTCCCAGATTTGGCATTCGGGTCATGATTCTGAATCTAGTATAAAAATAAATCATTGTTTTGCCAGATTTTTTCAATTCCTTGTGATTTTCACTAACGCCATTTCTCTAAATACTTCGAAATGGTTTTATTTTTTCCATTGACGTTATTTGCTATTGAGTTCAGAGATATTCGATTTCCTCTTCTGATTCTATTTTTATTTACTGCCCACAATTTTTCCACTAATTCTCTCAGCAATATATTTCGAATTTCATGATAATTATATATAAATACATTCTTGTTTCCTTTCTTTTAATATATCTTGTTTTCACTTTGGTGTCATGTATCTTGATTTTATTTATTTTACCGTCATTTTCCAATTATAATACGCACCCACCAAAAGAAGCACCCTCGTTATTAGGAGCTCAATTTGAGAATTTTCTTATCACCATGTATAATACGCATTTGGCTTTTAGAGAATGCAATTCTACGCTATTATTCGCGTATGGTCATCTGCCGGACCGTTCAGCACCCGACAGATCACCGCGAAAGCATGGGATGCTACTAATGGATGGCTTTCCCCCTTACGTACCCCTTTCATTTCTCAATGTGACGATCTATCAGTAACAGGTTCTTCCCCTCTGAATTCTTGTTTTAATTTAATAATTTCATTAATATGCAGCAGTGTTTTTTTTTTCAGTATAAACGTGAAATCAGAATACATGTATGTATGTTGAATTATTTACTTCAAATTTCATCTACGGCCCGAATAAAAAGATGATGTTTGTAACCATCTATAATACGCACCCTACTTTTTTGACGTATTTTCGTGAAAAAATGCGTACTATATATGGAAAATTACTGTATCTTCGTTTCAAAAATCATCTCCATAAATGAGAAGACTGAAATAAAATAATTTTTGCTGATAAACTTTTATTACTGATTGAGTTTTGTGAATAAGGAAAAACTAAAAGCATTGAAAACTTATTTTTCCCTCGATCAACTTTTAATCTGTATCCAATCACACCCTCTTGAATCACTGTTATTCTATTTCAAACTCTCCTATGCAAAAGCTTGGCGTCACTCCCCCGTAAGCAATGCAGGGGCCCTAGGAAATAAACGGCCACTTAATGACGTTGGATGGACAATCGGAATGGTTTTTTATTATTATATTCCGTTCAATGTATTGCAATAAAAATACTAATTTTAGTTTATTAAAGGGAAAAAAAATTCTGGATTTTTATTTCGCAATATTCATGTGCACTTAATCGTCTTTTAAAATATTATTTACTCAAAACGAGATGGACAATGATATATATGATTTTTGAAACCAATGAAAAGGAATTTGTTATTCATTCATGAAGAGGGTTGTTGTTGTGTCTCCGAAGAATGAGAAGTACATTCACTCACATACATTCATTCACACGAGACACATATATTTATGCTTGTACACATTTGTTGACAGCCATCGGAGCGCCTATTGGCGAGTGGCTGTCGTTTATCCTCAGTATTTATCTTTATTCCTTTTATGTTCTTTTCAATTAAGATTGCTCCCGTGTATAAGAAGCATTGCTTGGGTATTTACACGCTCCCTGAGAGCTTTTGCTTAAGGCACGGTTTTGATTTGAAATACATTATTCTTCACAATTCCTAAGCGTTATATGAACGTCATCATTTTCCATTTAATGTGTGAACATTTCGATCTGATAGAGAAATCTGATGAAGGATTCGTGATTATCAGACTCGTTATCACCGTTCGGTGCATCCCTCAAACACGAGACACGCGCTTAAGTATAGAGCAAAAGAAGAGTTTCACTGTCGAAGCTATTTTCGGAGTGTCGAAAGGAACGCCTAGAAAGTAGAAACTGTACATCGATGTGGTTTAAGAAAAGGCTGAAAGAAACTCGCAAACAACTTCATACGATCTTAGGAGTTCATTTGGCTCGGTTAAGAGGGGATTACGCCTCTTTGACGGGCCTCTCTTTTCCATCGGCCCTCTTCTCGGCGTCGACCATTTCTTTGTTTCGGTCCAATCCTTCCTCTCGTCCCGCAAAAAGCCTTTCAACCGAACGCACTTCTCTCGCATCCTCCTATTACCACGTACTCATTATATACACGGTGTCGACGAACAGGGCAATCAGAGAAGTGAGATGTTTCGCCGAGAAAAGTTTATAGTATTGATCATAGAAATTGATATATTCTTCTCCGTAATAAGGTTTTAAAAAGCGTACAAAAATTTTAAAAGATGCGATACAATATCGTGACATATTATTTGTCATTTAAGCCTTTGGAGTGTCCTTTTCTGCAGAAAGAGGTTGATAATTGGAATCCAGGAAAGAGATTGGTCGATAAAATCGCCAATGATCCTTACGTAAATTGTATACGACGAGACTTATTGTTGAAAACTGTTTACTTAACCATCTTCGTTCTGTGGTTAAACAAAAAGTTTCCAACGATGAGCCTCGTTGCATCTCACTACCACAAAGTTAAGCCTGAACTCATCACTTGCGAATTGTATAATGTTGTTCCAAGTATTTTATTATTACTTTAGGGCACTCTTGCCATTTAGTTTTAAATTATGTTTGCCTTATCCATAGCTTTCATAAAAATCTCACGACCACGTATTAAAGTTTATTTCCGCATTCATAATAACGAAATACCTATTTGAATTTATAGGTCTTTGATTTGCATCTCCGACCGTCATCCGTTTAATTACTTCAAAATTCTTCACTTCCTTGCAGCTAATTTTATATTTTTATAGAATTAATTGTCTGGTATACGATATCATATCGATGAGTTGTAGTTTAGTTCATCTGACATCGAGAATTCTTTTTCTCTTTTCCTATATCTTTACTTGGCTCTTCCTCTTTCCCTATATAGAACACTATTCTCCACTGACAATTTTCTTCCCTCTTGCTTTCCCCCGAAAAAACTCTCCGCCTCACTAACCCCCTATAGAGCTTAGAGTGGCCTCCGGATTACCAGGTTTTAGCTCTTGCCAGACTTCGCCCAACACCTCACTCCCCTTCCTGACCACTGTTCATGCGATCTTTGCTTCATTTCTCTTCCCAACTCTATTTTCGTTCTCCTTTTCGCTTTCTTTAACTTCTTTTAGTAACGATTTCTCCTCTCTCCGACACGTCTTTAATTGCGCATTATTTCTTTTAACAAAATGTTCCTCTCATCTCAATGAATAGTTTCGTAACCCAATTTGCCCTGACTTACCTCTTTCCCAATGACGGTTGTGAAAAAGAATCCATTTCGCATTTTTAAAGGCATTAAAAAGGATGGATTCTTAATTGAGGCATTATTGGGAATATGTGCTCTGTTACGTGAATCCATCATAATCCAGCTAGTAAAGTAGCACTAATGTGACATAATTTGTTTTTCCAGCTGTACTAAAATTTATTCGAGGTCGAATTATGAGTGGAATATCCTTTAGAAAAAGATCTGCAGCTGTAAGAGCTGAACATTTTTCAGTTTGACATAGTTTATGTGTCATATAATAGCGAATAACGCGTTCGTTGCTACTCTATATTTATTTAGTTTATTTTATCAATGCTTTAAGGGGGGAGGGTCAAGTAAAATCAAAATTTTTGACAAAAATTTTTTTTTGCTTAGAAAATTAGTTTAACATCTGGAAAATATCCTGTCAAAGTTTTAAGGTGGAATTCAATGTCTAAGTGTATCTAGAAGTCGTAATGCTGACTCACTCCAACCAGCGCCGAGCACAGGTATACGACCGCGCGCATGGAACCCTCTCCTATACTATCGGTCCTTTGGGACAATGGTAAGGGTTGCATTCATGCAAACGTGCAGAAGATCTAACTGAGCGTTTTATCAATCTGTTTGTCTCTCAAACGTAGTCATAATCTCTGTTTTCAGGGTGTAAGTTTCGAATTATTTCTTGAATGTTCCTTTGTGTTTTAGCTAGGAGTAAACGAATCAGCACTTTCGAATATTTCTTATGGGAATCTTATCTTATGGTGTGAGTCATCTATCTAAAAGATGGGCTTAAGAAGTGCACGCGTTGCACATTGTGTGCAAAACACTCGTATTGTAGCGTCCCATTGATACCGATGTGTTGCAACCTGTGTGTTGCACGGCGTGTTTCAAGGGAAGCAAATTCAACAAGCCACTACTCAACAATTTTTCAACATTTTCAAATAATAAATTTTTTCTGTTATATTTCAAATAGTATGTTTTTTTAGAAATAGTAACTGGTTGCGCAGTTCAATCTATGATCTCTTTAAAACAAATTCGGGAAAAAACGACTGTTTACTTGACCCTCCCCCCTTAAGTAATAAAAACATCTTCCGTGAGTATTAGCTCGAAGAATTAATTTTTATATTTTGGTAGTTTTGTTGCTCAAACGTATGGAGTACATAACCTCAATATGAATATAATACATCAGAATTTTTATTAATTAAAATGTTCCTGAACACCATATAAACAGCCACTTATTACAATTGAACAAGATAACGTTGATTCCTCCGAGTAAATTCAAAATTTCACTAAAAGACAAGTGTGGTTGTTAATTGATTTAAATGAGCTATTAGGAGGAATGAGATTTATCTTGTGCGCTCTTTCAATGAGAGTCTATTTCGATGAAATATTACTGATTTCTAAGCAATGCCTCTATTGCAGTTAGAGAAGCGTCTAAGGCGACTGTCATTTAGAATCCTATTGAATCACACTGAATGCTTAATTTGGTTGCTGTAGGACTCTTATGCTGTAAATGGTAGTGTTTTAAGAGTGGTTAGCATAAATAATGTTTCAGTCACGAATAAAATATTCAGAAATCAACATTGAAATCAATTTTCAATAATTGCATATGTTTTTCAGTGATGATAACAGAGTGATCAACACTTGCTCTGTAATGGAGTGACTAAATTTTGATGTTGGTTTCTGGGAAGAAACTGTTTGTTCAGAACAAAATTTCAGATCTATCTGATTATTTTAGGCTCTCATGCGAGTAAATCTCCGTTGATAGCCGTCAAAATTCAACTAATATTGGCTAAGTAATCCAACTCATCTGGCTTCGAGTCTTCCAGAAATGTATATTCCGCATTAACTACCACAGAATTCCCACTCAAATTCTTTGGAAAATTGAATTCAAATTTGAGCTCGATTCCACATAATCTCAAAGCGAGGGAATTCTGACCTCTTGTGGATTCAGAGTAACTTCGAGGAGTTGCGGTCAGGAAATGGACGGGACATTCTCTCAATATTCTCAAAGTTATTCATAACAATCATGGATAACGAACTCTCTCAACCACGGAAGCTCTTAATCGATCGTCTTTCTTAATATCAAATTACCATTTATGTTGGTATTAACAGGAATTATCCACCATCTTCTCGTTATTAGATTGGGAAAGATTTTTTCGCGTTTGGGTCATTATGAGAATTCTGTGAATGCTCTTCCTTCTCAATTAATAATCTGTATGCCTCCCTTTCATAGCATGCATTTATTCTATCGTAAAATATTTCTTCTTTGATCGGATGGTTTTGATATTATTATAAGGCAGAGACGAGTGAAATATGATATTAGCTTACGATTGCCAATTATTGCCAATCTCACTTAATCCATGCCATGAGACATAACAACTGTTTCGATTTAATCCTCTTTTCTAAAGTACAGTTTAAAGTCATCCATAAATATAAGTCAAATAAGCTCCAGTTGTAATTCTGGAAAATGACTGATGACTTCTGTTGATCTCATAGCGTCTCAGTAAATTTAATTTGAAAGTATTCAAACTTGAACAAGTTTACTTCACCTGGTTGAGTAATATAATTTTATTATCGTAAAATCAATGCAATATCGACGAAATATTAAAAAATCGTTAAAATTTGGTTTACATAGTCATGGATCGAATCACTATCAATGGCTCTTAGTCATCCTTCAGTTCTCACAGATAATTATTCATAGACTCATAGACAAATTCATCGTCTGATGTATAGATTTACCATTGTAATGAAGCCAAGAGGTATTTCCACTCGTGAAGAATAAATTATTATCACTTCGAAAAGATCCTATACCCAGTGTACTATACTACCATTCATACAAGTACTAAAAGTGGTTCATCCAAAAGTAGGGTCTACGATCACATCACAGGGTTACGAACTCCTTTTCAACTTAATGGTCTCAGCGATAATTCACAATCGTAAAGACCCTACTCTCTAATCTTAAAGCTTTTATCAAACACATCTTAACCTAAATAAGGAATAATGGACATTAACTCCCTACTTGTATTTCTTAATTCCCATGAAAATTTTCCAAAAACTGTATTATTTCCTCACCACTAAGGAAATAACACCACGGAGATAGGTTAATGAAAGTTCTATGATCGCATATAAATAATAAAAAATCTCCTCTGAAATTAATTCTCGGAAATCTCCATAAGCGTTTATCGATGAAAATGACATTTCCAAAAAATATCGAATAATGAATCTGCTAAACATAAAATGCTGCCGCGAGATAAAACTTCGTCATTACGACATTTAAGGAAATATATTTGAAAAGGATGGGAATAACTAAGCAAATATACTTGCTGAGATCCGCAAAGACAACTGACCGAGCATATTTCTTATTTTATTAATGTTTATTTCTTATATTTAGTGTGGTAATCTAGCCTTATTTCAACGATATAACACGTGAATTCTGTTACTCAATATTAATATATTTATTTTTGGCAAAATTAGCCTAGAAACCTAATCGTATGAATAATTCGTTACAAGATTTTAATATGCAATAAGATTTTAGCTGCCTGCGGAATAAAATGGAAAGACAAATATATTCCCAACCATTAGACAATGAATATGAAGCATTTATTTTACCGTTACTCATTCATTTGTTGACAAAGCAAATATCCCAAGGAAAGGTTTAAAGTGTCTTTGCACACAAATCACAAGGAAAAACGGACTTGAAAAAAGTTGGTTAAGGTATTCTCCCGGATAAAGGGATATCCGGGGTTCGATTCCCGGCCCCGTCAGACTTTTTCAAAGTCACTTTTTCCTTGGAATAGATATCTCGACTACTATTAATAGCCTTTCTTCGTTGTAACAGAAATAGGTTCCCATTAAGTTTACCGAGAGGTTAAATGTGAAACAAATCAATAAACCAATTTAATTTTTATTCCGCAGATTAGTCATTCCATTCAGCACATCGGTCCTCAAGCATTATGCGAGACATTACAGGGAAGCATTTGCTACTCCAAAAAATCTGATGTGGCCAACACATGACTTTCTCCATATTTATTGAAAACAGAAGCCTATGCCGGTAATATATAAATAACTCCAAAACAATGAGTGTTACAGGAATATGTTTCATACAAAAGTTGTAGTAAAATACGTTATCTATAACTTTTGCAAACAATTGTGTACATTTTGACAGAGATATGTATGAAAAACTTCCATTTCTGGATAAACATTGATAAACAACAATTTCCGGTTAACCATTATTGAAGAATAACTCCTAAACAATGAGTGTTACGAAAACATGTTTCATACAAAAGTTGTAGTAAAGTACAGTGGGGGAAACAATTATCGCAACACCAGTTGGCGTCAGAGCGCGGATTACGTGGAAACTAACTGAAATCACTCTAACTCCGACAATTCGGCAACTCTGTATAGATGCAGTAAAACCGGCAATATTCAAATTCCTTTCGAATGGAAAATAGACTTTTAGTTTCGTTTTTATATGCAGACATTTAAGACTCACCTTCGCGAGATTTACAAGTAGTGCCTTTGCCTCATTGTCTTCATTTTTTGCCATTTATTATTCAAAGTTAGTCGTGATAAAAATAGTTGTGTAGAATGTCAATATAATACACTGGGAGATAGTTGCAAACAAGATTGTTTGATAGCGGAATATCAGACGTTAAAATGAACATTTTAGGTATTATTTCGCGAATTAAAGGTCTAAATACTAGAATTGTGATGGAATTGAATTCTTTCAAAGAGAATTCAACACTTAAAAATTCGAATTCAGAAACCACTAAGATGCCTCCTATTCTTACCTTTCTATTTTCTCTCGAGCAGTGTAGTTTTCCACTGCATAAGATATTTAAATATACCTTCGATGAATCCAATCTAATCCGTGTGTTGAAGGAGTTCAACTTTTCCAAGAGCTTTTTAGCGATTAACGTTTTGACAGGAATTGCCATCACTATTATTAGCTTTTAAATAGTGGAATCGGTAATCAACAATTTTCAGCTCTATCAGGCTACATGTAATAGGGAGTAATATTTGAGTAATAACAAATGGTGTTTCTCATGAGACATCAATACACTTTTACCGTACTGACTGAGAAAAATATAATAAATTGTAACGGTACCACATCTCTATTGATGTTACAGTCATTCATCACACCACTAATACGATTTTCCTCTTCAGTCATCTTCAGTGAGTGTATAACTCTACAAAAGTTAATTTCAATTTAATTTATCCAGAGCTACAATTTATTTGATTAATGAGCTAGAATGCAATCGAAATTATACCAACAATTGGACTCTTAAATGCAAATATAAAATGATGATTCGAATGTCCGATAATCAATCATTAGATAATCCGTACTCGCCTCCTAATGTAAACATAATCACACACTTTCGACGAATTACAGGTGCCCCACAGATTCTACACTGTAGAACGGGCCACACTTAAGGAAATATTTGTTGCAGCATAATCTAAACTTGTAATAAGTTTCCAAGAGGCCGGTATTCACTTCTCTACTTTCTCCGTAGCGATGAATACAATTTTCCGCTTCCAATTTGATCATCTTGATTTCCGTATGTTAAAATACTTTTCAAGGCTACTTAGATCCATATATTATACGCCATACTCAGCAATTGTTCGCTGATTTTACTAAACTTTGTGTGCACATTTTCGGACTCTTCCGAAACACTCCCAACCCCTCTCCCTCCATGAAGACCGTAGTTTAAATGTCGTTTACTACGTAGTTTTGCGGTTTAGATGCGAATAGATTTGAGAATAGATCGAATATACGCAGACAAAGTTATTCTTTAATTTAGCAGTAGAAATAGTTACTAACGCCCACTTAAATAAGCAAAAGGGTGGGCATGAGCTTAGCCCCAAAACATGGAAAAATTGCAATGGTGAAAAAGAAAAATTCACTTAAAGAAAAGATAAAGGTTATTCGAAAAAGGAAACCATGTTTTAATGTGCGAACTGAGAGATCTAAAAATAATAATAGTAAATTGCAAGAGCTTACGTAATAAACAGGTGGAATTCTTTAGCATTACGATGAGAAACTGCGCGGATATCATACTAGAAAGATTTGGTTAAGCGAGGATATTACTCAAAGCGAGATATTTCCCCCGATTATATGATATACCGAAAATATGATTATGTAGATCTAGCGGTAGAGGTTTTATAGCAGTATGGACTCATTTAATTAGTAAGCGCGATGAATTCGTAGAAAATAGCAGGAGCGAAATCATTTGGTGCTCGATTCTAAGACAAAACGGTAGTAATATTAATGTTTGTTCTTTGTGTCGTCCTCCCGATGAAAAAATAGGTTGTATTGTTGATTTATCCGAGGCCTTACAGAAAAATGGCGAGAAAATAAAAGATCCAATCATCGCCGTAGGAAGAGATTTTTACCTACCGCATATTAATTGGGATAATCTAAAATTCTCCAGCACTAGCAGTGGGAAAAAAAATTCACGAAATACATCTTACTTTTTCGTTGCATGATTTAGATCAGGTAAATACGACTAAAACTTGAACGAATTGTGCGAGGCAAGGTATCAATTTAGATTTAATAGCCACTTCCCACCCACAAATAATAACTAGCCTCGCTGTAGTTGACGGTACAGTCAGACCATGATGTCATAATGGCAGGGATGAAAGTAGTAGCGGTTAGATCTCTTAAGCCGGTGAGGCAAGTGTATGTAATTCGCAAAGCAATTATTTCTGAGTTTAAGGTTTTATTTGAACGAAGGCTTAGATAATTTTTTAGGCTTTTCGGGTGAAAATACAGTAAATGATAGTTGGGTAGAGTTTCTACGAATAATCAAAGTAGATTTAGTTAAATATGTTCCGTCTAAACAGTAGGTGAGACGAGGAAGAAGTTTGAATCGTTGCATAGGAGTCATTCACTCGCGATTGAGAAAACTTAAACCGTGCGGTGAGATCCATGAGCATGGTGATCAAAACTATAGGAAGTGCAAAAGCTATTTGAGGAAGGATCACGAAAAGAATACCAGGAATATAGATCTCGAACCCTGTTAAAATCACTAGTTGGCGATTAGAAAGAATTTTGGTCATAAGTGTGAGGGACTCGTGGTGGTCGGTTTTCTATGCCTAGCTTTATCAGCGAAGAGGGAATTGCCTTAAATAAATCGGCAGAAATAGCTAACTTACTTAACCCGTACTTCCAGAAATGTTTCTCATAAGATGATGGTCGAGTTAACGATTTTACTTCGCGCATTGATTCGGATATGATTTCCATAGAGATATAAGTTGATGCTAGTGGAAATTCACTGCAACAGATTGATAGGAAATTCTATCAGAAATCAATTAATGAGGGTACTGTCCCAATGTCGTGGAAGAAATTAAACGTCACTCCGGGGCCTAAGAATGATCAGATTATTATGGGTAATTTTCGTTAACTTCGAATTTCTGCAAAATAATGGAGCTTATTATAGCAAGCTCTATTATTCAGTTTCTCACCATAAACATAGGAATCATTCGGATCCAACACGGATTCCATAAAGATAAATCTTGTAAGACGCACCTAGAGTTTTTTGTGAATGATGTATATAAACCGTAAGGATGATAGATATCATCCAAAAACGTTATTTCCACGCAGCAACAAATTTCGCGACAACCCTTAGTGTTAGTGCGCCACACAAAATATCTAATTGTCACGTTTAGCTGTAGTTTATCTTTGAAAGAGCATATTAGAGATGCGATAGGAAAAGTGAATAGAATGCAAAGATTATCTAGTAGATCGTTGAGGGGATGCTCATCGTGTTTCAAAGAAAAAAACTCATATTCCTCTTATTCAACCTAGCCAAACGAGAAAATACTGTTTCGCGATTACACTGATTATAACTTTTATATTACAGTTCGTGTACGGCATTTGTTTGATTGATTGTATACGATACGTTTTGTACAGAATTACCATGATAAAACGGTGAGTGTTATTCAGATGCAGTACGCGGGATGGTCATCATTAAGAGATAGAAGACTAATTCAAAGGATAAATTTACTAAGTAAGTTCAGAGAAATTAGGTTCTCAAATGATGCAATCGATATAATGCGATCTCCCTGTTGATGTGGGCCGCTCTGATACTGCGAGGAAGATTAGAGAAATAAATGCTAGAAGGAATCGTATCAAGAATTCATTTTTTCCGCGCATGATACGCGAAAGAAATTGATAAGGAAAATAGAGGTAAGGTGCCTGTACCCCCTGCCACACGCCGAAAGGCGGATTGAAGGGTTCTTACATAGACATATTTTTATGGTGTTTTTGTGCTGTCGACATTTTAACTGAATAATCAGAATATATCGTATTTATAAAACAACATATAATTAAGGGGAAAAATTCATCCGTCTCCGCTACGATTGATCTTCGGTTTCCTTCAAAGTAACTGGGTTGTCCAAATTGTAGTGCTACCTCCAAAATACTTACGTTTCAATATCATCTCCTAAATCACTACTACCAATTTATTTCTTCTCACATTCAATAACAGTTAAAGGAAAGTTTAATTAACCTTCCTTTGATTTCAAAAAACTCTCAAAGGCACTCGAAATTAATATTTACAATGATAAAAACTTTACACCTTGAGAAATAATGACAATGTAAGAGAAATTGGCCCTATCAAAACTGGAAATCCAAATATCATTGAGGATTATTATTCATCATTATTATTCAATTATTCATTTTACAAACTAAAATCTCAAAAAGGTTTTAATTTTGCCACATAACCGTGAACATATCCTAGTTTTCTATGCATTTTAGTTTTTTTTAAGAATTTATCATATCTTCTATCATGTAGCGTGCATGAATATACCGGCCCTGAAATGTAGAATTTTTTTCGCTCTTTCTACTGTCTATGACCCTCTCCCCCATAGACAAATCCTGGCTGCGCCCCTTGCGACAAAGCAATAATTAATTATCATCTGTATGTTCATGTCCACATTCGATAGAATCCCTAGATTCTCACACATAGATGATTATGAAGAAATGTCAGCTCCACCATAGAGCTCCATCCCCATAATGTTACTCAATTTTCATGTTTTTAAGAGAAGGAGACTATTTAACATAATTTAGAGCAAGTGGAAAATATTTATATGTATTCGTATTTCTCTCAGACTCGGTAACAGTGTGCACATATGCACTATGATTAATAATCGAGAATTTCATTGGAATCAAGAAAAATATAGGATGATTAATAATATATCCATTCTCCTTCTTTCTCCTCTATATGATTCAGCTTCATAGACATAGAGTTAACCACTTCTTTATTGGAATTCGCTCCAGGTGAGAATATCTAATAACTGACGGAAGCTCTTCGAAAGCTTTATCGGTTCAGAACCTAAAGATGAAGTAAATGAAATTAAGATGCAACTAAAGACCTAATCGCGATCTCCAAGAAGCATCGACAAGAAGTTACAAGGAGGTAATCACAAAACATTATTACTTTTGGTCGTTTATTTCCCCGAGCAATTAGAGAGGTTGATAGGGTAGATTACGTGATGATGGTGTTATTACAACCCCTACCATACCCATCTGGCAGCTCGCGGGGTATATATCTAAATCTAAATATATATATAATTGGTTTAGAACTACCGCCGAGAAAACTGGAAAGTGTGAACCCGCGAATTGTCCTGGTTGTAGACGAACAATAAATAATAATATGCATAAGAATGTCAATAGTTCTCAAGGCTTTTGTTTACAGCCTAAAAATGAAAAAGATTCGCTTACGCGGTCCGCTGGTTGTCCGTCTATCGACGTGAATACCTAAATGAAGAAATAGTCACCAATAAGCCTGAGTAAGTAAGGCTGAGCTCCTTGCCTTACGACCGGTTTGCTGTTGCGAGTGACGCATAGGCTTTCGAAAATCCGCTGCACTGAAAGCGAAAGGTTCATCGTGCTTCCAGAAATCAGGAGGCCTTGTCAAATACTTCTAATTTTGGAAAATGAGTCAAAGGACATTGTCTTTCAGCGAACGACCTCGAATCCTTGGTAGAAGAGGAATTTTCACTGACACACGAACATTTTCTTGACCGACAATTGGTGATGAATCGGTTCCGTATCTTTCATGTCTAATGGTTATTTTTCCATAATGAATTGCATCTCCCTGGTAAATATGTATATTCATCACAGGGGCGTATAAATCATGTGAAAATCATATCTTACATTCGTTCATTTCCCGAACAAGAGAAGTTTAAGCTAAAAAAACTCATTTAACTTAAGCGGAATTCGAGCTCGTGCCCTTCCTATGCCAATAACATGTGTCAGTCAGCTGCAAAATCACCTCTTAATTAGCAACTAATAATATTTGTGACACTTCCCAACAAGCTGAGATGTCCATTTTAGCAGCTTATCAATAATTTTATTATGGCAGCTTAATCCTGGTTAATTAACTTTATAAAGTCAAACGTTCATAAAATACGTATCAGTACTAAAAACTTGGGTTGTTGATTAGGAAGTCTTTGTTTACTAAAATACGCTAATATAATAATATTATTTGGGAATATTTTTACGAGTGCAATAACATCTAATTTCCTTAGCACCATGGTGAGGAAGGAGCTTTGAATTAGCCAGAGGATAGTTTCTACTGGGCGACTGTAAAATGAGGGTCCTGAGTCTAGCTGATATAGGCACGAAAAGGAAAAATATACCTGGCACCTGCAATACTTGCTTTGAAAGTGCTCGACATATGGTAAAGCGTTTCCACGCGAGGTAATGCATTTCAACGTTTGTTTTGCATTAGCGCCTGCAATACTTTGAAGGGATCAACTTGTAGTTAAAGACTTTCCTCGCGAATTATAAAAGCCTTAATGCATTTCTACGTGAATTTCTCCGCGCGAAGGCAACACGATTGACTAATGACCAAGGTCACCGAGCTCTCTGTTACAAAATGTAAGACAAGTCCGATATATGCGCAGAAATTGTTCGGTTTTTATGAAATCATGTTTGTTTTAACTTTGGAATTGGTATTTTTCCTTTTAACTCCTGACGGACAATGATTTCATGTATTCTAGGTGACAAATGGTGTATATAACTTTATATTACGAATTTCCTTCGTCTGCATGATTAAGTTGGGGAAAAATTATGTTCCGTAGACAAAATACAAATTTTACATTGTTTCATAGTTAGTAACTCAGTAATCGTTCTAACGACTTCTCGAATTCTAATTGCTGAATTGAAAACATAAGCCTTGTAATAAAAAATCCTCCTCGGAATGTTTATCACAAATAATGAATATCCTATGTTTGAACTGGACGTTTGAAGAATTACATTTACATTAATATCCAGCAGGCAGCCGAAATACGTATGTTCGAGTGAGAAACCAAACTACCGAAATAACGCCTTACTAGCGCACAAATTATCCAGAAAAAGAGACCATTATAGGCCATCCGTTCTCGCTATAATCTCGCAAAACATCATTTTCCTCTAGACTCCAAAATTCTCGTTCTCTAAAGGTGAGAATCACCACATTGCGTATTCTTACTCCAATCCCACTTATTTCTTATTGCTACGCATTATTAAAACCGAATAGCATTCTTCACATTATTAAGAATTAAATTTCAATTATTGTCCATGTATTTTATTGCATTTAAGATTGAAATTGGAATAAATATATATTTATCCTATCGTTCTATAAATACGATAACTATCGGTGAAAGAGAAACGCCGAAATAAACATGACGAACTCGGGGAGAGATCGCGCGAAGGCTCTAAGAAGAGTTCCAAAGAGAGGAAATTTGAGTAAGTTCTAGGCTACGACTCAAATATTACCGCTTTTTGAGGCTTTCTTCGGTGTTGCCAGTCAGTCACAGAAAGCAGAATTCCAAATAGTTTCTGCGAAAGCCACTGGTGCGCGCGCAAAGTGTTGCGATAATTTTTTCCGCCACTGTACATTATCTATAAGTTTTGTAAATAATTGCATACACCTAAATTGCATTCTGACAGAGATATTTAAGAAACAAAATTTTGTTCCGGATAAACCGAAACTTCCGGTTTAGCGATATTTATAAAAAACTAATCAACTCTTGGCATTGTTAGGAAAATAGTAAATATTAATTTTGGAAATGATCGGATAATCACTTTTTAAGATAGAGCGCCCACAAAGTTTTTACCACAGACACACAGACAGACATGTTCGGGAAAATAGCGAAAACGAGCTCTTTGGGCTCCAAAACATGTATTTCCTTCAAAATCTGGAGGTCGGATTTTTTTGCGAATACAGTACTTTCGCTATACTACGTATAGGGAGAAAGTAAAAATATACTGTTTTAACTTTACTAAGAATCGAAATGATACAAATAGAAGAATGTATAATTTCCAGAAAATAAAACAACGCAAATCGATTTAGAATCAATTTACGTTATTTTAAACATAAATTGATTCGAAAAACACATATGAATTTTAGAGCAACCAAGTAAGGATTCTAATTTTTCATAATCTATATATATAATAAATCTGTAGAGGGGGTCGTGTCTGTACATTGATCCGATTTCAAAAAAAGTTGTATTGCTGGATACTGGGGTTGTTCCCGAGTCCGAAACACGAAATTTTCATGTCTGTCTGTCTGTCTGGATGTTACAGCATCACTCAAAAACTATCCAACCGATTTGGATGAAATTTGGTATGATGATTATTTGTCATCCGGAGAGTGACATGTGCTACCTTTTATCCACCTAGCTGTCTCCAGTTCGTCCCCAGTCGGGGTCAAATATCTATTCACGCTATAACTCTAAAGCTAAATATTTTCAAAATTTCGAAATTCGTACAATATTAAAAGTCTCCCCTGCGCAAATGATAGGCTACTTTTTGTTGAACCAACTGTACTCGGTTCGACTCCAGATAGTCGAAGAGTTTCCATAAGAAATACATGGGAAGACTTTTTTATCATTTGCACGGTACTTTTTTTTAATAAAATTAAATTAGAAATAAAGGTCGTTGGAAACTAAAACTAACACCAAAACAAAGGAAATGGAATGAAGATTCTTCTTTTGGTCGTAGAATATTGATTTCAATTCGAAGTTGTGAGAATTTGGAAATAAAATACGAAAATTTTATGAAAATCTGACATTGTAAACAACCCGCTGTCAAGGCCAAGCTTTATATCTTTAAATTTGAATTCAAGTTCGTTAGCATATGCGCGTCTGCAACAACCATGCTTTGTTTATCGCAACGCCAATGTTTATTGATTCTTTACGTGAAATTAAGATTCATCGTCATATTGAATGTATTTTCTTTTCTCATATAAAGTAATTATATCTTCTTAGCTTGGTAAGTTGATAACTTTTTCATTATTATTTTCCGATCTTAATATTAATCGTTTTATTTAGCGTCCCGCCGTGTATTTAATCGTAAACGCTAAAGAATGAATCAATCAAGATCGGTGAAATATCCCTGAATTCAGTGATTGCTTCCTTTGAAGTGCAAAGTATTGGATTTAAAGTAGCAAGGAATGACAATGCTTTTATACGTGACTGGAAAAAGGTAAAAGAATTTTGTGCTTTTAGTTATAGAATTGGAAATTAAACCAAGAAATGTTTTAGTGCATAATCTATTGGTGTGTTTTAGTATAGGTACTATCCACCTATGTCTATTGTTAATGGTGATAGTCATACTCATTGCTATTTTGTTATATCTTAAATATTGTGTTTAAATATTCGTGTTAAACGATTTCCGATACGTTATTAAGTATGTTGGACTATAAAATATGGAACATCTCTCTCAGATTATGGGCGGCTGTCCTTTATTTTTATGCTTCGGTTATATGTTGGCTGCTCAAATAAAAAAATTACGAATACGCTTCAACATGTATGTTGTATGCTGCATGGTTTAATTATTCCAAAAAAATCAAAGTAGTATTAATTTTACTGACTCTAGACAAGTATCGAAAGAAATAAAATATACATGTATTCTTTTCATTGCTGTAAAAATAGATTGTGTCTAGGTAAGGAAAAATTGGATAAACTGAATTTGAATTTAGTAGAATAAGCATCATTTCGAAGAATGACCTCTAACAACTTATTTCACTTTCGAAATCTAATTCTTTAATTTACTTAACATTTTCAGTTACATATACTATAGGAATTCCCTCTAGAAAGAAGTATTGCTGGTATATGGTTTGCCTTTAGTCCAATATTACACTCTCCTATTTTTTCAGATATGTTACTCTATACATGAAAATATCATCTTCGAATAATGTAACTATATGAATCATGTCCCTGAATTTCAATTTTTTGCCGATATCACCGAAAACAATCGCAAATGATTAACAGAGTTGACAAAAATTGAATCATTGATATTGACAATTGGTTTTGCTCTTCTTGGTACATCTTCTTTCTATTAGTGTTAATTTTAGAGGTACTGTGATGTTAAAGCAGAATTTATACTATTTGTTCCTGGTTGCGAGATAAAATCAGGCAAATTAGTCAGAAAAATAAATGGCCAAGGAAAGGAATTGTAGTTAATTTTTGTTATTTAAATTTTCATGAATTGTTTAGGAAAGATCAAGAGAAACTTGCGAGCATTTCTTATCACTACCGATTACATCGCTTTAATGAGATAACTACCATAAGTTTGAACGTCTACTTTCGCTTGGATTACGTTTCCTCAGTCCACGTTTATAAAAATATCAGAAGACAGTATTTTTCGTGATCTGAAAACATTAAAAATTAAATTAAATCCTATTCAAGAGAAGAGGTAAGATTTCACTCTGATTTTGCAACATTACTGTCAAATTATAATTGCCATTTAATTAAACAGATGCGCCGCTTGCATTGTCAATAGGATCAAAATTTTATTCACAATTCTTACAGTTAATTTAACAGCAGAGGTTTAATTATGAAGTGTTAAGTAATTTAATTAATGAACAGCCAACGCCATCTTAAGGAATAAATTAGGTGTTAATTCATAAAGAGACGACTTCTAATTCGATTAACTACTTTACATTGTAATTCGTTTGCGGCGTATATTTGTTTATTCGTTTACTTGATAGTCGCGATTATTTCACTTACTCGCTCTCTGTAAAACATATTAGACGTGCTAAGCGACTGGTTCATTCGTTTTCGTTTGTGGTTTCAAGATTTGTGAGACTGTTTTTGTGATTTCGTCTCCATTCATTTGGTCCTCAGTTGTTTCCTCTATTAGTTGTAATGACTGGTTCATCATAAGTTTAGTTTGTGATTTACATTTGTGTAGCTGTTTTTGTGATTTCGTAAGACACATAGGATGAAGAGAAGTATTGTTTTTTCATAAATTTAAGACTTTTCATATCCAATTTTTTTCATATGTAAATTTCATTACTTCTTTCGATTTACATTCCATTCATTTTTCCGTTGAGAATCAACGGGCACTCCTCTGGTCGTTAATATATCGTTGCAAGACTCAAGGGTGACTAATATCTTTTGTGTTTGAATACAAATATTTTTTGGATCTATCCGCGTGCCATAGTTTGGTATATCAACATAGGCTGATCAACTCTCCTGAATCTCTCTCACTTGATGAACTGATGTGATTGTGTTGAGATCACCTCTCAGAAGTCGCTGGAGAATAATTTAGGTTTATTACAGTTTAAAAGAATTAAAATTAATTCGGGGATAAGGTTAGGAAATGGCTTTGCAGGAAAAGTCGTGCGTCTGAAACCCTTGGATAAGCAATGAGTAGGATTCGTACTCTCCCACTTTAGGCAGGTATCCTACCTCTGTGGAGGTGATCTCTTGATACGGTATGCTAGTTTAGAGAATACCTGCCCGGAAAGTGGGAGACCTGGGATCGAGTCTCAGTCATGTAGCTATTTTTCAATTTTGTCGAATCATGAATTATAATAAGAATATAATTACAACAAAAGAATCCATTATATAGCTATTTATTTTTGACCTCTTTACATTTAGACATTTAGTTTTTATTTTTTACCTTTTACCCAATTTACCTTTTATTCCCGATATTTTTTTAAAGTTTAACTGTAGCATAGGAAAAAACGTCCAGAAGGAAAATCTGGGTCCGCTTCAAAATGAACGAATCGTCGATGCACTCAACTAATCGTGAATCTCTTCAACAACAAACTCCTCGATCCGATTAAGACCTTCTATATTGTATTACCTTGAATCATCCTCCTCTTAGTACATCCGTGTTCACACAAACAAGGATAGAAGAAAGGGAATATTTCACCCTACAGAAGAGAACCGCTAAAATACGATAGAGAAGGAAACTCTTAATGGTTTGCGGAGAAACAGCTAAAGGCATTATACGGGAGCGATGGACTCCTTACTTAGCCTCACCACTGATGACCCTGACCCAATCAACGCCTTCCTTTTAAATATCCCCTCCCTCTCTTTGCAGAGAGACCATCATCAACTCCCCCAAAGAGTACGTCTACGACACCATGTCCTCCTCTCTTTCCTCTCTAATCTCTCCCACCCACTCCTCCGCCAACAAACCAAGCCATTACTCCCGTACCCTTTCCGTAATAGACGGCTGAAAGCCTATCTGGCCGGCGCTAAAAGCCATTTAATGAGCCAAATAGGGAGGGGAGGGAAAGAAGAGGAGGGCTTGTTAAAGTGATGAGCCTGGCAGCCTCGGGGGTGCGTGGGGCAGGTGTGGACGGGAAAGGGATAATGTCGTTTGCTTCGGGCCCTCACTTTTACCACCCTCTTCGACCCACACAAACATTCGTCCACTGGATACCCAAGTCCGACGTACATTCAATCCGTTCGGAATAATTGCGCCGGTAAACTAGCGCCAGCGTCGAATGGGGCAGTTTTGGAAAATTCGTGTTTTATTCCAGTTCTCGAGCCAAACCAAGCGATGGACGTACTTCGGGAAAGGGGGAGAGATCCCCAGGGAGGGTAAAATGGGGGGAGGGTCAAATGAAGTTTAGATAGCCGACCGTTGAGAGTAAAACCAGCAAAGCCGCGGAACCTTTTCCCCTCTCTTTCCATCTCTCCTTCTCTCGCTATCACGTACACGCTCTCTCTCAGGCGCGAACCCTAATTGAGTTGGACGCTCTCCGGAACAACACCGGATCCATTCCCCTCTCCACATCGACGAGCTTTTCTCGCACGGCTAATACCACTCTATTTCTTCCTAAGATTATGACCATTACCTTAGAGGAACACTCAAATTTCGTGGCCTTTATTACTTAGGAACGAGTGAGAACTTCACACGATAGAGATTTCATGAATCCTTACTCTGATGCCCACGATAGATGCGTGGGTTTTCTATGATACTGTATTTCTAAATAACTGAAAGCAGCTTAGGACTTGATTAAACTGTCAATCGTGACGAGTTACGGAATTAACCTAACGAAATATCCGTGGATTATTTATGGTTCCAAACCTAAGCTCTGCCTGGTAGTCATCAGCATTGGTGAAAATCTTTGTTAGCGAAGGTCCATTTTCATGGTATGTATGGTATGGTGTGAAACTGGTAAATACTGGAAAATGTACTAATGCTTGATTTTGACTCGAAATATCCAGTAGAAAACTATTTTAGGTAAATATTTGTGAAGGGGTTTGTATTTATTCGGCCATTAGTTAAAAATTTTATATTTGATAATAGTATTTTTATTATTGTTTTATACAACCAAGTTTCTCTCTTTTCTTCATATATAATGAAAAAGATAATCTGGTTGGCTATTATAATACATATATTGCAATTATATAACAAATGCATACATAATGCGTAGTATTTCAAATTCTTTGTCAACTTGTCACCTAAAGCGCTGCCTTCTGTTAAAAGATAGAAATGTCATAGGAAGACGACAAAAATCCAATTAGTGATTGTTTTGGTTTTCTTAACAAATGATATTATTTCACCAGCAAAACCATTGTTAAAAATATGATCACAATATATAATTTATATTTTAGTGAATATATTCTTTTGCTATTATTTATTTAATAAAATATTAAATCTTAATTTTATCAAGTAACAGGATCAATTAATCAAATAATCAATGGAATGCGCAAAAATCCCTACCAATTCCCTCTGATATAAAATTTTACTGAAGGATATTCTCGTTTGAATTGGGATAGAATCAGAACACAAAAAATAAGTATTATGCGTTATGATACGGTTTTTATTTTCTTGCGTAGTTTTTTTTGATTCGATTGAAATGAGGCGGAACAATCTACTCCTTGTTCAATTGCGGCGTTACGTCTCTTAAGCAGGGTGTAATAGATTAAGAAATTTCGCAATAGTGGCATTGCGCGAGCATTTGCAATGAATTCCCCGGAAAAACGAGATAGCGTCAGTCGTAAATTCTCTTCGTGGCTTTGGAAGATCGTCTTCCTCATTTCATCCATGATCGACGCCACTGCTATCTTTCCCATAACTTCCTCTTTTTTCGCCTATCTCTAATGCCTTCCCCCGCAGTAATTCCTGGAGGAACTTTCTCCTCCTCTTCTCCACCCACGACCACTTTACCAAATTGAGATCTCACTTGTGTATAGAACGATTCGTGTGCGACCGCGCCCTCTCAGAACGCCCCTTATCACTCCTCCAATTGTGTTCCTCTTTTCGTAAATCACTCGCCCTATCCATTCTTTCCCTTTCTTCTCTGTATCCGTCTCTTGTTTGCTTTGAAGCCCCTTTAAACATGGACTCGATTTTTGATTGGAAAAGTCGGAACAAAGTCCGAGGTCATCTTATTTATTGACGGACATACGCTGAGAGGTTATTTGAGAGCGACCGAGAAATCGAACTAAATTCAAGAGTTAGGATGGATGTATTATGAATCGTAAATGAGAAATTTCAAATACTATACAAATTAAAATAGAGATAATTTCGCCAACAATTACTATAAAAGGGAGCTATTATAAAGTTATTGAAATTGATAAATACATTATTGAATAATAATTAACTTTAAGCGATAATCCCTTTGCTATATTTTTGGTTTGGTATGATTTGAATTCAAAATTGTATACCATACCGTCAGTTAAAATATCAAACCCATCCTCACCTAACCCGACCCAACCTCGCCATTAGGCCTTACGTTTCAGCAGCATTTACATGCTTTACCGGCATATTTCTAATAAAAATAGGAAAACTCTCTATTTCGTCTTAGAAAATTGACCAAATGACGCTGGTACCTCTCAATGAATGCGTGGTACGACATACAATTACGAAGATAACAAGTTTTTGATCATTAGAGTTGATGATCACTTTCAAAATTGTTCACCTTACAATCATTTGGGTTATTTCTCTGGAGGGTATGGCTGTTAATTATGTCTGAATACGATCCAGGGTCAGGGATTATTGAGCTAATCTATAGAATATGTATTGCTACTTATTCAACCTAAGTGATTATGCTAGTAAATGTATTAATCTATTGCAATTTCTCAGTTTTATTTTATTTAAGGCCTACACTTTTCCTGCTTGAAATTGCATCCAATATTATTTACCGCTATTATTTGTTATTCGGATTTAGTTTCTAAGGCTATTCGTCACAAGATGTAAAATTACATAAGAGGAATAATAAGTGGAAATTATTTGAGATTTTAGCTATTAAAGAAATCAGTGGAAATATTTGAGATTGACTGAGAGAATGGACGTTATTATCAAAAGGCAACAGTTTTTGAAGCAATGAAAATATCATTATTGATGTATCATAGACTATTGTCACATAGATACCGCAAATTTCTGATGGTGTCAAAAATGTTAGAGCAACAAAGTGTGTTTTTCCCATTAATTTGGATAAATTACACATTTTTGTCAACAGTACTTATAGATTAGTAAAACAATTCAAATTTTGTTTTTCGTGATTTCTTTCAAAGAAAATTGTCGATAAGTAATTGTTAATACTCTCTTTAATTGCAAAAATATTCATAGTTACCATTTAAGCTGCAAAACACATAGGGTGGAATTAATTTATTCCTAATTTCACTACAATCAAACGATTAAGATTCTCAACACTCGTGAAAGGAAAGGACGCAGTATCGAACTAATCTAATAGTATTCTGTGGAAGTACAGCTATTATTGGTAATTTCCAGTCGGCCTTGTTTATGATCTCTCACAACGAATTACCTTAGTATCCTCTAAGTACGGTCTTAATATTACGAACACAAATAGCAATACGTTAATGTCCTCGATAGTTGTCTTGTTTCAATTCAAACGCTTTGCTTCATCTCATCGCAAATGGCGTCTCAGTTTCACCTGGAAGTTACTCATTCGGATATTTTCCCCAACAACGCAGCTCAAAGGGACAAAGCCGAGATGAAACACAGCGGAGATTTGTCTCCTCCAACAGTTTCCTAGAACAGCTCTGGAGTTGCTAGTGCACTCGACCTTTTCCGCCCAGATTAGATTCTTTTGAGAATTCGCCATTGACAACAGGATCCATTGAGGGAGCAAATAGCAGCAGCGTGTGCTTTTGAGGAGGGTCTGAAATTATCATGAGTCTGTGGATTACGTATTCTTAACAATTCAATTATTTAACTCACAGTTCACACATTTTCTGATTTGAAGATCTAAACAACTAAATTAATAAATATCTATAATCGTAAAATTTGACCGATTTTAGTGTCCAAATCATTCTTGCCAAATGTTTTGGCACCAGTAAAATATTATAAATTACGTAATGTTTTGGCACCAATAAAATATTATAAATTACGTAATTTATATCATCTTACTGTGTATTTTAGTCGATTATTTTCTAGATTCGTCCAATGTTTTATTTAAAGTTAAGGAATTAATTCACAAAATGTTAATGTATATAATAAGTTATAGACCACAAACCTAACAAATTTTAAGAACTCCGATGACTGAGCTAAAATTTCCATCGCTTTTGCAAACGACGCAGTGAATTCGTCAATCTCCATCAAGGCGTTGATTTGAAACTCGCGTGAACGTAAGACGTAACACTTTGACCAGTGAAACAACGATCTCCATTGAGGTCCATCCATTTCCCTGAAGCCATCCTCAGACAACACCTCGCATCGTCAAAATGGCTGCACTTCGGATGTAAAGAGGGATTGGTTGATGGAGAGTGCGTCCCTCGGGAAGGAAAGTAGGTGGACAGAGCCGCAAACAGAGTCATCCGCTCAACCACTCCAATCTCCACGCCATGTCGTGTCCCCCTCCTCGGAAGCCCGTGAGACTACGAGAGGAAAGGGTTAAAGAACGTGCCGGAGATATTTTAATTTTTAAAAGGGAGAATAGGCCTGGAATGTAGTTGGGGTTAACGTACGAGGAATTTATTAAGCAGAGAAGATTGACTAGATGCTGTGTGGATTGATTTGCGGGATAGGGGGTTTCTTGATTGCATCGCAATTACTCAACGATAGCAACTGCTGGGACTCGAGGTGAACAAGTATTATTTGAGCGAGAGGAGAAAAAAGCGAAGAAAAGAAAAAAGCGATGGAAATAGATTTAGAGGTAAGTTTCGATACGTTATAGTTAAGTAAAATCAGTTGGAGGAATACTTTTTGGGTAAATAATACTAATGAAAATCCATGATGTTCATTGTCCATCTCTATAGAGTCGTATACATACCCATAATCAGGTTTCATTTCTTAAAACTAGATGAATGTACGCATTACTGTTTAATAGCACACAACGATACTTAAATAGCAATATAATGAAGCTTTTGCTATAATGAGCTAGAAAAATGTGCAATTGAGAAGTGATTTTAATCATGAATTTCAAATTACATTCAGGGCAATGTATACATTTTGGGTGAACTTTGATGTTCAAATCGACCCATACGTTCTATAATGGCAGCGCCAAAGGAAATCCATTTTCCGGAGATATATTTTTTTCTGTAAATAAATTTTGTTCAAACCAAAGCTGACAATTAATTTGATCTTTTAAATGAAGAGTCGTTTAAAATTCAGCTCAAATCATTTCTGACTTCCTATAGACCAGGTGTGTCTAACTCAGTCAATCAACGGGCCGTTTATTGTTACTAGTAAGATAAACTGGGCCACATTACACTTACTAATTTTCTTAAAATTTCATTTTAAAGTGAGAATGCTGGATTATTGGTAAGGTAATAAATGCACTTTATGTAGCTTAACGAATTTTGTTCAATGATGTATAATAGATATGGTATTTTTTACCTAAACAATTATTTCGTTCCACGAAAAATCACGTCGAGTAGCCGCCAGTTTGACATCCTAGCTATAGAGAAACGGAATGTGGAGATAACTGGAGATTTTATGCAGCGAAAGGATTGTAGTAAGTTGTTCGCTCGACGAAAATCAGCGATTAAGGAATACCCAAACTAAGAACAAGAGAATACAAATCTCGGTTATCGTGGATTGTAGCCTGGAAGTCATTATGTCTGATGATCTTAAACTAGAATTCCATTGATTCCAATCTGAAAATATCCGTACTTCATCCTCACGGGTGTATCCCGGGAACCACCGAAACAAAAGACCCATTTCGAAAGATGCTTTTCATTCCTACCAACATTATAGGAACTCATGTTCGGAAGGGAATCCTCGTTCCTTATTCCCTATTTTATTGACCGGCGTTCTACGAGATATCGAAGAGCACGAGGGTCCGCCGAAACGCCTTCACACCGTCTTCCGCCCCAAACAACTCCGCCATTTCATTTCCGAAATTGCACTGAGTGGATTTTTTAATATTTTTAAATGCGCGGCCTGAAAAATACGGGGGTTTGCTTCGCCCGCTGTTGTCATCGTTATATTTCATGAGCTCTAAACATTTCACCGCGCTCGCGTATTAGCTCACGAGTTTTTATGGAAAAAATGAGCGACGAAATTTTATTGCTCGGTTCGTAATCGGCTATTTCGGAATGAAATGTTCATCGAATTGTGTATACACAACCACCACATTATCTGTAACGAATAAATTACACTAAGCACTCTATTCATGAAAACATACATGGTATATGAAAGGATCTGTGAGTATTACCTATTGCATGAAAGACATTTGCGCTGCTTTGTAATCAAATGCACCGTGTAGTAATAAATTTTAAAATATTGTTTTCGTAAAGTACATATTACTATTTTTCTAATGTGTATTAGAGCTGAAAACCTAATTGTTTTCAACCTTACAATTTCACTACGCTTGTCAAATATGAAAGGTACATCTTCAGTCAATAATTTGTCCGCATTGTCTTATATACAACAATATTTTCGCCAATTGGATGTACTACAGAAATATATTAGAGGTAAGCCATTTAAACACATAATGTAGAAAATGTGAAAACATCAAATCATACTAATAATTGTGCAGTTTTCGACGTCTGGATATTTCTTTTCTATACTTTCTCGAAAGAGGTAAACTCTTTCTCTCCAATACGATGCATATAAATGAATTGCAGCGTTTGTAGAATTTCCATTATTACAACAGGGTCATGCAGTTATATTATTTTCAGTGAAAGTGGATCCCTTATATATAACAACGCGATTTAATATCCAAGCCTCATCTTATTAATGAAGTTTATTAAAATCGAAGAGTATTACCCTGGCAAAAGATTCGCCTTTCCCGAAGTTAATTTCCCCTCACGCGCGCCAGTGGACTCCTCCAAACTTCACTCTGTGCGCTGCAGTTTAATTCCTTCCTCATTAGTCCTTTTACCTGCGCCGAGGCCACTTTGTCTCTCGACTGTGGCGCCACTCCAAAGAAAGGAACTACTCGTCCGAACGCAAAGGTGCTGGAAGTAATGAGGATTCATTTAGGACCACACACCGCCTCCGTTTAGACGCAAACAAATAAAAACACGATCTTTTTTAAAAGCTAAGTTATTTGTAGGTGCGCCTACGTCGGAAGTGGTTAGAGGTAGAAAAGAGACCGCCAAAAGTGAGGTTTCATAATTTTTGTTTTCCCATCGCTTAAGAGAACACGGGAGAGAGGAATCGCCTTCTTCTTACGGAGACGCTTTCTCCCCAGAGCTCTCCTTCCTGGAATATGGAACAGTTTTGAGAGACTCTGCGTGTTTTCTCTCTATTAGATAAGAAATTTTCTAAGAGTTTGCTCACGATGGGTGGAAACATTAATTTGCCACTACGCTTTTATAAATACAATTTTCTTTATCTCTGTGGCACTCGAGTTATAAAATTTTTATATTTATGTACATACGAGTAAAAGTAGCTTGCATACTGCAAGCTTATAAAAGGTATTTATAATCTTTATTCACATGCCACGTTTTGAGTTTCAATGTTATCGGGAAGGGCTGAAAAAAAACTTAAAAATCGTTGCAATTTCTAATTTTTGTAAATGCCTGGTGCCGAACCCAGGACTTATTGGAAGATACGAATAGGCATAATAACTTGTCAGGACTTGATCTTAATTAACACAAAGTTTGAAGTCCATATCATACCGGGAAGGTCCTGAAATAAGACTCCATTATCCCCATCTGAAATGCATTGGGTAATGTAAATGGCTTTCTGGGATCGAACCAAGGACGATAAATGAAATCTAAAACACGTTTACGAAATGTATCCATGATCTCTATCTATATGCTGAATTTCAAGTTTCTATATTATTGGAAAAGGGCTCAAAATAATTCTTAAAAATCGGATCAGTTTGATTGTAGAAGCGCCTGTTGTCGAACCCAGGACAAATTGGCAGCTTTGAATGCACAGTATGACTTGCTAGGACTTGATCTTATTTTTTACAAAGTTTGAAGTCGATATCATGCCGGGAAGTACCTAAATTTTGTTTCCGTTATCTCCATAAGAAATGCATTGAGGAAGGTATATGGCTCTCTGGGATCGAACCAAGGACCGTCAGCGAATTGCTAAAATTAGATTATGAAATATATTCATGATCTCTATCCACGGGCTGAGTTTCAAGTTTCTATATCATCGGGAAGGGATCCAAAAAAAATCTTAAAAATCGCCACAATACATTTTTAAGGGAAGATATTTACCCTGACCTAGCGCCGAACCAAGGATAATCGTCGAAGATGTCTTTTTAATTTACGTTGGATATGCTCGGCTTCTAGCGATCCCTCGAATTTCAACTCTCTACTTTTCCGGGAAGTGCCTCAAAAAATTTTTCGAAAATCCCCACCATATATCTTTATGGAAAAAATCGCGAATTTGAGGCCTTCTGGAATCAAACCCATGACACTGAGGTTCAAAGTCGGTTTTTTTCTGGAGGTTACACGTGATTGCCATTATGTCGTAAAAATTTCAAGTCAGTGGTACTTGTGGAACATTGTTAGAATTTTGATCCCCAGTGAGTGAGTGTATGTACTATATATATCTAGGTATATCCGGAGAACCGTCTATATATAATAGATAGATGTATAATGATTGTTAAGATGACCTACCCACGCATCTACAATATTACGGGCATCTTCACATCTGTTCGAGAGTCATCAGTCAAAATCACGTTCTGTTATCGTAATTAAAGTTCTGCAGAATTTAGAGTACAACATCCTGGTGTTATCATTAATTATGTGTTTTGAATGTTATAATTTTATTGAAAGGAACTTTTCATTAATATAGTATAAAACTTAACAATTCTTTTACACATCCATTAGCGATTCCTATTCTTGGGTCTGAATTAAATAGTTAAAATTGTATATTTTTTCTATTCGACGATACCTTCAGTTAACATCATTCTTTCGTCAACCTCTTTCTCTCTTAGTTTAAGAAGAGTAATAACGAATTATGTATTTATGAAATTAACGAAATTACTCGTATTATACACATGTGTGATATTTTTTTAAAAGTGTAATTGGAGTGATGATATCAAGTATTAGGTCGATGAACACCAGGAAAGTGGGAGGACTGGGACCCATAGTTGTCACTTCTGTTTGTCGTTGGGTCCATAATTCCTTGCTTAAAATACTACCGCTGAATTTTAGTTTTATGAAAGAATTCAAATGCAAATATCCATTTTTCGACTAGGAACCGTATCTATCTTGTCACTGTAATTGTATTTATTTCATTTTTTCCAATCGTTTCTTATTCGAGTGCCCTATGAAAAGCCAAAAAAGTGAAGAGCAAAAACGTATTCCGCGATATTAATCGCCTAATCTGCACCTATTGCTGAAGTTTGTTTGTTTCTGTAAA
The DNA here is from genome assembly GCA_947579665.1 of Sympetrum striolatum. Lineage (NCBI taxonomy): Eukaryota > Metazoa > Arthropoda > Insecta > Odonata > Libellulidae > Sympetrum > Sympetrum striolatum. The sequence continues at coordinate 106,266,933 of OX388343.1, read as the reverse complement.
TGAACGGAGATTGAGAAAAGATAGAAAGAAAGAACTGGACTCTTCTCACGAATATGGGAGAAAACGCACTTTGAGAAACACCTACTTAAATCGACATTACACTGATTGAGAAATAAATCTATATATATCTAGTGATCCTTCGATGATAAAGAACACAGTTTTTTATAAGTGTACAGAATCGTGTAATTTAAAGGTTTTATAAAGCAAGCGGCCTTTGAAAGTTATTCCTAAATTTTAATAATGAACTCTTTCCCTTAAAGAGCGAAAAAAACAGTTAATTTTGAAGAGAAATCCAAATGAAAGCTGCTGTAAGCTTAGTGTGAGAATAATTTTCCCTTTAAGACAAATCGAATTCACGGCATCTGTGTGATGAGACTTCAGCGCTTTCTATCGCTCTGCCGAGCACTTTTTAAAGAACGCAGAAAACGGATTCGGATAGAAATAATCGGTTATTCGCCTCGATTTGAGCCTCAAAAGATGCCTATCGTCAGAAATGAAAGTCCCGCTGATGATGTGGAGTCTGCTCCGGCGCCAGAATCCAGACTGCCCGCCCATTCCGGGCGCCCGCCTTATATACCCGGAGCTTATTCTTGCTGGCATATGAGACGGGACAGTCCGAGAAGGACGGTCAGCAGGATTAAGGCGACCGGGAACAAACTGAAAACTACATGGGCATTAATCCTCGAAAACAGACTATTTTTAAAAAGAAGTTTAAGACACGATTGAGAGTGGAGAGGTTAGAATCGGAAGACATGGTCCATATTGGAGAGCAGTAAGTGAGAAGAAGAAGAACATAGATTAAGAAATAGGTGCGAAGAGAGACTGGATCCCTGATGTCGGTAAATCTGTATAGCATCCCCAGGGGGGACATGGCTCTTTTTTTAACATAGTTTATATGTTCACAGAAGTTTAGCTTTTCATCAATACCCCTAGATCTTTGCAAGAAGTAAATTTAGGAATGCAGCTATTGTTTATAAGATTGTCATTACAAATATTTTTCTTTTATAAAGTGATGGAAATGACACAAACCTTTCTGGGTTTAAATTCAACTTCCAGGAGGAGGACCATGCTGTGATAGCGTTAATCGAGTCTTGGAGAGCAGAACAGTCACTTTTGGTATTGATATTTCTAAAAAATTTGCAGTCATCAGCAAACAATAACACCTGGCTTTAATTTCTAATGACATTGGGGAGATCATCAATAAACAGAGAAAAGAAATACGGACCTAGGACACTCCCTTGCGCAATAGCGGAATGTACAGATACCCATGTTGAGGAATGGCTGTTCAAAACTACTCTTTGTTTTCTATTGAAAAGAAAGCTATTAATTAGGGAAAGAAAATTACCGTGAATGACATATCTATGTTGAAGTTTATGCAGTAGGATAGAGTGGTTGAGGGAGTCGAACGCTATGGCAAAGTCGAGGTAACAAACATCCAATGGAATGATTGAACTTATCGGGGTTAGAACTGAAGAACATATAATAAAAATTTTCAAACATTTGCTGAGCGTCGACTTTTGACGAAGCGAAAGTTTACTCGTTTTGTATCGACAGGTTTAAGTGAACATAAACAGCTTCAACAGAAAATTTAATAAAGAATAGTTGATTTCCTACAGGTTCTAAAGTGAATGTAATTAATACCATACTAATTGCAACTAACTGAACTCTTAAGAAGACAATTGGCAGTAAATGTAAAAATTAATGGTGACATTTTTGTGTTATTTACCCTACATATATTATTTCAATGCGTGGATTGTATCCACTAACCCGTCGCAACACGCAGAAAGCCGGATCGCAGGCTGCAATTGAAGATGCAGATTTACTCAACTACATCGCTGTATTATTTAAACACAACGAATGATTAATAATCACACTGAAGGGCCTAAGTTATGTTAATGATCACTCCAAAGGCTTCCAGTCAAATAATGCCGTAATAGTCCATCACTGTCCATTTAGGTAATGTTAAACATATTTCTATGCCTATGTAAGTATCCGAATGTTTGAGAAATAGAAATTTTCTACCAGCAGGTGGGCCAATGGACTACACCAGCATTTTCCTCTTATGTTAATATCCAACTAAATATAGCTCTCTAAAATATCGTTTATCCTTCGTAAAGAAATTTTTCCCTTATTGGCTATGATATCAAAGGGGGTATAAAAATGTATTGGATAAGTATTTAAGGATTTATTTGTTTAAATTGAACCTGAATTTCATGTTGTTTTATTTCAGATATGTCCTACCAACCTTAGCGGTTACTTTGGAATTGCTTTAAGATAAGTAATATTCGAGATTTAAAAACCATCACTCTTATTTATTTCTCTCGTGAATACCTTTGTGCGGATTTGAAGAAGAACAATAATAATAATTAATCTCATATTTAGGCTTCAAATCAAATTAGACTATTTTTGCATTAGTTTCTCAAACCTAATTGGGAAGGGTTTTGTGTGCAGTGGTCACCTGTCTATAATTTATGGCCTACTTCTCTGCGGAACGTGCTGCCAAACTGTATCTTTTATTTACGTTACGCCAACCAGTGAAGGAATCCATTTAGTCTTTATCGTAAATTTTGCGCGTTTTGGTGAGAATCTTCAAATTCTACGTTTAAAGTATTTGATAAACCTCATTTCGGATATTAATATGACGAACTATTTTTCAATCCGTTCAGCGTCGGTATGTTTGCCTTGAGGGTGGCTCAAATGTTGTTCCCACGTCCGATTCGCATGTTTGCAGTGAGAAAAGCTTTGAAGGTTGCCGTCGACGGCTCCCCGCCAGCCAAATAGAGTCCTGGAAAACTCCACGGGGGAGCTTCGAACCGAGTCCTCTGAAACGGGAGCCAGCCATTTTGTCGTTGAGGGCTCCATTATTTCCGGGACCTCCTGCCGATGTTAAAAGGCCCTTTCTCCCCCTATTTGCCCAAGTAATCCCTTTAGGAGCTCCTCTTTTTGGGCGCGGCGGTCTCTAATGCATGCACGGATTATGAATGGACCACATAAAGGTAAATGTTCCCACGATGTTATACCTTAGGGCGTCTGCCATATTTAAATAGGAGCTCAGAGAAGCGAAATTAATACAACGTTGACAGAGTCTAAATTAGGGCCGATGATTTTAAATCCGCGTAAATAGAAGCAGTCAAACTAAGCTAAAGTGAGTTTGAAAATATGAGCAACTAAGAGCAGGAGGTGAAGATATTATATCTTTTGGCATTCTCTGCATCACATCGTTATCACTCTCCAAACTCATTCCACCGCTGGTCTCCTATTCTCTTTCTTCAAAGAAGGACGCTGTTCATTGGTAAATGTTTTCTAATTTTTAGAGTGAAGTATTGAAGAATCTTCATCAGGAAATACCCAAGTTTTACTTCCGACAAATTAACAGTCGCAAACGTCATCACATCGTACATGGAAGATATTTAGCTTTTGAGCGAAATATTCATTTTTCTCCAAACCAAGCAATCCATCGTCCCGGCACATGAAATGATTGTTTGTATGTAATTCATTTTCAGTTTGAGATTTTATATTATTTTTTAGAATATCCTTGAAAATAAACGAACAGAATTTGCAGCTATAATGGAAGTGTTTCCCATTTATCTCTAAATGTAAACGGCCTCATCAATGATTTATGGTTTTTGGAAGGTAAATATGCTCAATATCTCTTCCATTGATTGAATTTTTCAGATACAGCGGCTACTCGAGATCTGCATGATGATTACGATATTTTCTTTTGCGGAAACTAGCAGCCGCAAGACACAAACCCCCAACTATAAAGAGTATGCACCCACCTCTGGATTCGAACCCATAACCTCTCAATCACATGAAATTAGATAAGTGCAATACTGGTGACGTCTTATGTTCTTTAGGTTATTTTATGAAAAGCTGTCAAGAAAACAATAACAACTCATTCAATGAAAAAAATGATTACATAATGAATCAAAATCAAATGATAGAAAATAATGTTTATTCCGCCCTATTTAAGTACAAATCTTCAGCAATGTGTCGACAATGTGTCCATCCGCAACTAGAAATGGCTCGATTAGGCGGTGCGAGATTTGTAATGAAATGGCGAGGGTCAGGAGAGATAATGGACAGACCCTTCCGCTGCTTTGACCTGTTAGCGAGGGAAATTCGAACTGGATGCGACTTAGGGGAGAACCCCATTTAATACCATCCGCCCTTTCATCGTCAACACTTTTATTCTCCCCTGGATGAGATTGTAAACAGCTGAGAAATCGCAGAAATTATTAGGAACGCGGAACCGAGTTACTTCGACATTTTCATACCGAATGATGGCTTTCATCTATTCCTAGATCGTTTTGGTTGAGCATTTTTACATTTCCAAGAAAGTAAATACTACAACTACATCGTACGATTTTAAGTATTTTAAGCTACCAAAAGAGTAAGGTTTTCCCATTTCTCACTAAAATGAGACAAAAACTAAAAATTGTTCGATAATTAGGCTAAGGGAAAATTCTCGACTATGACGTTATAAGTGAAAAGTGTATTTATGTAAAATAGACATGATTTTTTATTCCTTATACCAGCGCTTTTAGGATTCTCTTCGTTTTTATCGGTAATACCTAAAGTAGTACATAATAGACATACTGAAGAACAGGAATACATACAGCACACGATTTACATTTCACAGTAAAACCATGTTGAGACGATGCAACTTCGCTAAAAAAACTGTTCCGTTCTATGCTTTGAACTGGCTTACTAAATGTTTAAATCGGAACAGTCTTTTAATTATTTTACTTATCTTTGCTCGTTTTTAGTTCTTTTACTTAGTATAACGGAAGAGCAGGTCTTTTCCTGGAAATCTTTGAAAACCAACTTTTTGAACCCAATTTTCCATTATCTCGGACGAAATGTATGCTCTCATTCAATTTTCCCGCAAATCACATCAACGGCGTTCTGAGCTCCCAAAAACCGGTTCCTCGCAACCACCCGATCCCTGGTATACCCTCCACAACATCTTTGGCTACCGTTTTCTCTCCCAATTATCTTCCAGTGTTGCTCCCCGCCGCGAGGACCTCCCGTGGCGATCACAGGGACGCCGCCGAGCGCGTGGATGTTTACGCTCGACAACGATACTTGGAAAGGTGAAAGAGGGATCGGTGTCCGCCCCCATTCAAAAGCTCCTGTTATCCCAAGCGCCTTTTATACCTGACGTTGGTTCGATACGTGTTTATAAAAAGGAAGCGACGGTTTTTAAGGGGATCATGAGAGTAAATCTGCGTGTCTTCTTCAGGAGAAGTAGTTAAGGGAATTAGGGAGAGGACGCCTTGTTTGCCCACGGAGGACACCTCGAGCAGACGCCGACTTCTAATCTCGAGGAGCGGATTGGAATTCTATTCTCAAAATTCAGTGTTTGAAAAACGTGAAAACTATGTCTTACGTTCGTCAATTCTGTTGATTTGGATATACGCGTCTTGTGAGTTTTGGAGGCGATCCGAGAAAATCATCTAAATCAGTATTAGCCCAAAAATCGAATTCTGAGATTAATAATAATAATAACAATAATAAAAACTCTTTATTTGGCGAGGTTAGGCCCATTAGGGCCTCTCTTACACCTAACCATTAAGGATTACTAATATTACTTACAGAAAAGGAGGAAAAACAATACAAATACATATATATAAAAAGAAAATGAAAAAGAGGTAAACAAATAAAAGAATTGTGGTGTGGGGAAAAACTCCTTGGCTGAAGGCTTTCGGATAAAAACCCACTGTGCGGGAAAACGCTCACACAATAAGGGGAGCGAAAAAACCCCCGAAAACAAAGATGGAATTAATACAAGCAGGTATATCACTAGTTGCATCATTGCTGACCAGTATTGTTGGGTAAATTTCTTGGTGGTTGACCACGGATGTCATTTACCTGAAAAGACAGAAGAAGAAGAGTAGACGGAAAATAAAGAGCTTTCAGAAATGCGATTTAAGTATTGGAGGCCTTAAAGATTGAGATTAATAAGCTAATATAATGTAATTAATAATCCACAATTAAATATTATATAATAGTTATACTGGTAAGGATAATTAAAGCTATATTAATGGGATCACTCTTCACAGAAAATTACTTAAATGGTTTATTTTTTAGTAGAATACTGAATATTGTATTTTAGCCACCGTTTAATAGTGTTTTTAAATGATATTAAATTATTATTACACGATACTCACATTAGAACTACCCAAAGTTGTATTATGGAATTTAAAGCAGGGAATCGAACCGGAGCGAAGCTTCCGTATCGTAGTTGCTCCGCTCCAGAAACGCTCCGGTTCGAAGCGGAGCGAATGATTCGAATGACGCTCCGGTTCACAGCGAAACCCTTGTAGCAAGCTTTTCGGTTAGGAACGGAGCGCGAAGGAACGCTCCGGTTAGAGTGTTGGTGATAAATTTTTAAAAGATTTTTACTAAATCCATATTTTATGCAAATTTAATATTAATAACCCAATCACTAAACTAAATTCATTAAATACTACTCTTACTAAGTCTTAAATGGGGTACAAAATACCAAATTTTTGTATTTCAGGCGTTATGATAGCAATTGGAAGCGTTGGCTTTCGCTATGCATGAATTCCATGAGAAATCCATGTACCGCAGGCATGACATTTTTGCTAAATCACTTGCTACTAGATATAGGGAATTTAGGCTTATGAAGAAAATTTTCTATAGGCAAAATTGTCGCCAAAATGCATATTTAATGAGTTAATGAACTAATTATATTGATCATTGTTGGGCATTAGTGCGATTATACCCAAGATTCATAATTAAAACCCTAACTTCGTCTAAAAATACTCCAGAGTGGAATTTGCATGGGGCTTCAATAGGGTTCGGAGAGAAGACCCTCCGCTCCGCCGACCTTCGCTCCACTCCGATCATCCACTCTGAACCTGGGCACTTCTCAGCTTTTTCCGCTCCTCTACGAACCGCTTTGGAGGCTCACCATTCGAATCGGTTCAGAAAAACCCCTGAAGTGTTTCGATTTTTCCCCGGCTCAGCTCGGGTTCGATTCCCTGATTTAAAGATCACAGAGACGTTTTTTGTAAACATGGAGAACTAGAAAACCTTTTTACAAACACAGTTCCCAACACCCAACACGGTTTTTTCTCTATTTCTGCACCATTTGCCAGAATGCTCCACTGCGAATCGATTCACAGAATTTACAATTTGAAATAAGCTGAAGTGTTCGACCAGTGATTTTGAGCGAAATGTATTCTTCCAAATTAGCAAAAATTAGATTTTATTATTAAGGAATTTTCATCATAACGCTTAAAATCATGGTGTTCAAGCCTAACTTTTTGGAACGTCATTTAAATCAATGACAACAAAAATACTTAGTTTTGTTGATTATAATTTATCATAATATAATAAATTACATGCGCAATTTATAAATATTATCTAAATTACATAACTAGGTTTATGTTATAATCAGGGGAGAGTCAAAGATACTTAGGAATCACACGAAAGTCTCCGAAACGCCTGTCGAGAAATTAATACTCTTTTTGGAGTCATTATTTCAATTTCTAGCATTTAAATACGTAACACAAAAGTAGAATCCAAAAGTGGTTGTGAAATTATCTTAAAACCGTATCACTTTGATGTCGCACGTAAAGCAGCACCTATCAGATCCTTAATAAACCATTTTCTGTGTTGGAAAGAAAGGGAAGGGGAGACGCGTCTTCAACTCCAAATCCTTTAATGGTTCCTTCATTTTGATAGTCTTCCGTTTTGTTTGCCTAATTTACGGATCGCTCTAAAAAATATTTTCAACTTCCAGGGCTTAGCACTTCCCCGAATAAAGAAAACTCATCGCTCTTAATGACCGCACCAATTAATTCTTTTCCCTACCGAGAACCGTATCCTATTCTATCGCCGTACTAAGATAAATCTATCTCCCGATAAAGCCATTCTTTTCAGAGGCAAATAGTATAAAAAGGGTTGCAAGAGAATTCCTTTACCTCATCCACACCATTTCGTATTACTTCCTCTAATGGGTGCACTTTTAATGGGCCGTGCTTGTTTGAAAGGGCAGTGATTGATAAGGACGAGAGAGGCAAAGGAGAATTGCCGCTAATAGGAGGAGAAGATCGAATGGTGGGTGGGAAAGGGTGGATCATTTTGGTTAAGGGGATTTAGGAAACACAGGCCCATCAAGAAAACGCCTTAAGGGATCGTCCCTCCCCCATCGGAAAGATAAGTAAGTTCTGAATGCCAGATTAGGTCGATGAGGAGTTTTCTTCGCTTGGTTTTTGTTCGTTTTGGAAGAGGTCACCGTTTTCTTTGTTCCGATCCGAGAATGTTTCCCATAATGGGATTCCTTTTACTTTTTTGTGCAAAACCGAAGAGAATCATGAATTTCGGAGACAAATGAGTTTAATCTGACGAAAATTGGGGACGTACCGAGATGTTCCGGTCTCCGATACCTTTTCTTTTGCAGCATTGAAAGGAATTCGGAAAACCGAAAATAATTGGTGTGTTCATCCATGGATCTCTTGATTTAATGACCCTCTAGATCGCGTGAATCATGTTTAATCAGGTCACAGCAATGCTAGAATTAGTCGCGCTTAATAAAGTTTCATAATTGTTCGCATTATTCAAAAGTTGAACGTGGTTTTCGCGCAAAAGATTATCTAGAATGGTGTAACTATTTTGGTTTCTGGAGCGAAGACGTTGTAGTAAAACCTTTTATTTTCCAACTCACCGCTAATAATACAAATATTTTTAATAAAGCGAATCTATAATTCATTCATGTTTTTGTATCTTTTGGATTATAGAGACAAATGCTTTTGTTCTGTATGGTCTGTAAGATAAGGGCGTGTGTTTGATCAAATATGATGCTTATATTCTTATTATTTTAAAACATTTTCTGTTAGCATAAAATTGGTCTTAAATTCTTTCGTAAATTCACCAGGTACGAAATATTAATATTCGTTTCTTTTTTCATGAAGAACTTGCTTTCACGCATAATTTTGATTGAAAATCAAAATTATGCGTGAAAGATTGAAAGAGTTATAGATTGAAAGAGTTATAGATTGAAAGAGTTATAGATTCAGATAATCAAATTAATTGAACCGCATTCTAAATTTCTCACATATTCATGGAGTAATTCCAGTGGTTCCAAATAGAAAGGTAGTGGAAAAAATGAAATAGCAAATCAGAGAGTGCCAGGTTAATTTTTAAAGAGGGAATGGTAGTACAACGAAGCATTTAAGAATGTGTGTGTTTTCTTCAACTTTGAAAAAGCACCCGATGAGTTCAATGGCCAAAAATGATGGAGATATTAAAGAAAATTAGGTGTAACAGGAAAAATATGAGATATGTGCAAAATTTGTCCTTTAATCAAACAGCTGAAGATAGGGTAGTTGGTGGGGAATCAAAATTAACAGAATAATGAAGGTGAGTAAGACAATATCGACCTTTTTCACCGTCGATTTTTTATATATCTATTGAAATAGTAGTGAAATAAGCTTGAAAAGAAATAGCCAATGGAAAAAATTTAAGTAAATTGAAGGCCGTTAAGATTCGCAGGCAACAAAGCTATAGCCTGCGATTCCGAAAATGTTTACAAACTCTAGCAAATGCATTTAACGATAGCAAGAAAAACATTATCAGGTTTAGCAAACAAAAGAAGGCTAAATTAACGATGAGAATGGATAGGTAAAAATACAACAGGAATTCATCTTGGCAGTGTTCTTGAGAGGGCACAGATGAGGTTCGAATTGGATAAGGAAGCCTTCGAGAAGAGAAGAAACGTGATGAATAAAGGCCTTCAGAAAAGAATCATGAAAATATTGCTAAAATCCTCGGTGTGGAGTGTTTAGATTTTTATATGAATCGTGCACCCGAACAAAAAGGGAAATAAAAAAATTGGAGTTCTTCGGGATGTGAATCAACGAATTAATAAGCACGAATGTGTAAAGAAGAAAGGTTTTAATTGGAGAACTTTAACAGAGGAAATGGGATGGTCAATTATTGAGCGGATAGAGACAGCAAAATTGAGAGATTGCGGGAGAGTTGGCGATTGTTTATTCTAGCTCATGAGTTTATCTAATAGCTAGCTCTTTAATGGGTTTTCTTGAAACGTCCAATTTCATAATTAGGAATCAACACGGTTTTCGTAAGACTCGTTCTTGCGAGTCTCAGCTGGCTTTATTAGTACACGATGTTCTCAACTCTGCTGAAAAACATAAGCAAGTCGATGCGATATTTTTAGATTTTCGGAAGGCTTTCGATAAGGTACCTCATCATAAATTGCTGTACAAATTAGAAGTTGCGGGTATCAATGCAGAAGTTATTAACTGGATAAAAGACTTTCTCACCGATAGAGAGCAACGAGTAGTACTCGATGGTATTAGTTCCAACTTGGTTAAGGTGACCTCGGGCGTCCCTCAGGGCAGTGTAATTGGACCGTTGTTATTTTTAGTATACATCAACGACCTCAGCAATCACATTGAAAGCAATGTTAGGATATTCGCAGACGACACAGTCATTTACAGGGAAATAGTTAGTTCAGAGGATAGATTAGCCCTTTCGAACGACTTAGATAGAATTATGAATTGGTGCGATGATTGGCAATTAGAGCTTAATGTAGAAAAGTGTTCGGTAGTTAACTTCTTCGAAAGTAAATCTATAGTAAATGATTATTCTTATAGTCTCCGAGGGATAAACCTATTGTCAGTAGAATCGGTAAAGTATCTTGGAGTAACTCTCACGAATAATCTATCATGGAGTGCCCAAATCCGAAATATATGTGGAAAAGCACTTAAGAAACTCGGCTTCGTTAAAAGAATAGTCGGTAGGAGCGAAGAAAAGGTTCGCGAGCGGTGCTACTTAGCGTTAGTTAGGCCTCACCTTGAGTATGCATGTAGTGTATGGGACCCCGCCGAGAAATGTCATATTCGGGATTTAGAAAAAGTACAACGGAAAGCGATACGATTTGTAAAGAATTGCTACGATAAAACAGCGAGTGTCACTCAGATGTTACAGGACGCGGGATGGGAATCATTAGAAGATAGAAGAAAAATTCAAAGGATAAATTTATTAAATAAGTTCAGAGAAACTACGTTTTCAGATGATGTAACCGATATAATGCGACCCCCCTGTTATATGGGCCGTGCTGATACTGCCCGAAAGATTAGGGAAATAGATGCTAAAACGAATCGTTTCAAAAATTCATTTTTTCCGCGAAGTATACGCGAAAGCAACCGTTTAGGAAAATAGAGTCAAGGTGCCTGCACCCCCTGCCACACGCCGAAAGGCGGCTTGCAGGGTTCTTACATAGACATAGACAATCCTTAGAATACATCGGGAATTTAAACCCAGTTAAAATTAATGCTGTAAATAAGACAGACTATACGAGTATGCTATTTAAACGTTATTAAACTTAAATTTAAACATTACATATTATTATTTAAGTCTAGCATATTTAAACATTATCAATTACATTACATTAATTACAAACAATAGCCTGTGAACAACCTCTTGGACAAATATACGAAAATTAAAAATAAATCGAGTTTTGTTGAAGAGTCTGTAGCAATCAAATTTTATTTATGTCAACGTAATTGTTTGCCGTCTTTTTCGTAAAATAAATGAGTTTTATAGTTGTGGTGAATATTGATTTATCTTGATCAATTCAACCGGTTGCGTATAAATATCCTGTTAAGTTGAGGCTGTTTTGAATATATTCTTCTGAATTATGTATTAAATCTAATCTGTTTGAATTGATGAATATTTAGCGATTTACGAAAATAGAGTTAGCGAAGAACGTAAATATTTCTCAGATTCGGTGTTTGTAATATTTGAAGAGTCGAACGGCGAGTTGTAATGTTGTAGCAAATCTCCAACATCGTATAACTTACCAAAATGATAAAGCAATTTTATTTTGTTAAATGCCGAACGCAAAATTGATTTATTCGTTGTTTTTAAGTCCTTCCACTCCATACTCCATAACCTTCTGTCATTGGTGTTTAATTTTTGTTTCTATTTGTCTTCTGTGACTATGTTACACATTTAAAGATTGAGATACAATTCAGCTCCATAATGCACTTACTTTCCGCAAAGAATATTCATCGGTGGCTATTAGAGTGATATATATTCCTGTCATTTAAGTTTAATGTTTGCTTCTTTTGACCCCTTGTACCTGACTGAAAATGTAAGTTTGAACGTGGTACTGCTTATCCTAATGTGATCCTAGAATATATTTTTATGTTGTCTTACAGTTAGTTGAAGACATTTTTCATTCAAAGTACATGGGATTGAATATTGAGTTAAAGCGGCTTTTTAGACTTCATTGTAATCTAAATTTCTTGGTATATTGGATTGGAAAGTCTGGTATTTGCTATCTATCAAAAATTGTGAAGCATGCGTTACGATCAAGGTTATAACACTGGTATTTATGAATTTAAATATATGAATATATATAAATATATGAATGAATAATGAAATTTAATATCCTCGTTGAGAATCAACGGGCTCATTCAATCACTTCTGCTAGTATACTATAAAACACTTCTCATCGGGATTTTAATTATCTCCATAGATAATATATTCTCAACCTTTCTCTCTAAATGTTACCACTCGATTTCTCAACATATGCCCTAATGAATATCTCATATCACTCACAACTTTGTCTGAAGATAGTCATATGGCGAATATCAATATATAACCTATAGACTAAGGGAGATGGTGACGCTGCGGTGGAAAGGAGATATCAAACATCAGAAACATTTCGATAAATACCTTTCGAACTGGCATCACTGCTGGTGTATTTCCCGGAGGTATAACAATATCTTTCTTTCGAGGCATGTAACCAAACCTTTCCTATTTCCAAGATATGTTCTTCTGATCGTTAGCTCCTGTCACGTCCTGGTCGATAGAATAATCATATATAAAATACGAATTGATGTACCTCATAAGAACAAAGAAAGATTTCTCTACTTTTAAAGACAATTTTATTCCAACCTTTGACAGAATTGTTCTGAAATGGAGGTTGAAACGCAGTCTTTGGGCAAAATCTCACGGCTGTGTCTCAGGCTAATTCTAGACGTCGGAGACTGTCGTATCAAATTATTTAAAAGCTGTTTTCTTCCTCAAATCGGTGAGCGTGGAGCAGATGATTGAGCGATAAACGTATCCTCCGTCTGGAGCAGTTGGAGGCTAAAACGGGTGCAAGACGGATGAGGCCCAAAGGAAATGCACTCAAGTGTTCTAAAGGGGCACCGGGTGAGAAATGTGAAAATCAAGTGAGGGTATGAGACAATTTTAACATCCAAATGCGTGCAACGTACTATAAATCTATGTAATTAAGTACGCCTTTATGTTATTCATATGAATCTTATTTTTCGAATATTCCAGAATGGGTTCAGCATTGGTGAAAGTAATACCGGGATCGATTATTTTCCGACATGTTCAAATTCAGCTCAGTTGTCGGTACACTTATAAAAATTCTACTAATGTTAATGGTTATATACTTACTAATTTCCTCTTTATACGGTTAATTTACTGTAAATCTTACGTCCAGTAAAAATTATTGAATTATTGAATATATTACATCGTGGGTAAAAAAATATGATTTATTTTGAGAAATCTGTAAGGATTGTTCAATTATGTTATATGATTTTTTTTGTATTAGCTTATTTACTATTCTTTTCATAAAATAAATAAATAATCTCTACTTTATATTCCTTAAATTTGGACATCCGGCATATTTGTAGTATTGCAGCTGTAGTTAGATAAAATTTCACCCTACTGTGCCAAAAAGAAGTTCACTTCGTCAATTATTGAACTAACTACAATATACATAAGTTATTAAATTTTAACATGCACATACATACCAATAGTCATTTACTAATGTCGCTGCACTATTAATTAGTAAATGTATCCATTTTGAAAGAATATTAAGCTTGCTTTCCCGAGATTTATATGAATGAAGCTATTTAAATTTATATATATATATAAACTCATAATGGTTAGATTATGGTAATCTAAAACTAAAAATCCTACCTCAAGTCTGATAGTGCTTGTCAACTATATTTGTCCTACTATTCTCTTCGATGGCTATTACAAACTTTACATTGAATAGAATTAATGCTATTGTACAACTTCGATTAGTATTGAATTTAATTCAGTTTCAATATAATAATCATTAGGCTTAGTCATACGAATGCGTACAGTTTACTCCCGATTTAACCTATTCAAAGACGTGCTTTATTGATTTGGCCGTTAATGTCCCAACCCACTTATTCAGACGTCTAATTCAATAATAATGTAATAATACATGCTGCGTCAAAACAGACATTACAACTCGAGAATATGATCACGCATGGTGTGAAAATCATGAAGCTGAGGAATGTGTAGTGAGGAAATTGATCCGAGATTTATGAGGACCAAGGGATGAGGTGAGGGATGGATGTGATCCCTCGAGAAAGGACGGACATCAAGGTATCAAGCGAAGGGAACTCTGAGAAGGAATTCAAATGGATGAAGTGTCGAGATCCGGGATGCTATAGTCCAAATGAGAACAGATATTGCAAACTGAGGATTTATTGGGTTTCTAAAGCTAAGTAAGGAGATCAATAAACACTCAAACCGATAATGTTTGTTTTGTGATGAAAACATTTCTAAGTATAGAGCTTACGCTAAAAATAAGGAACGAAAGTTTGTTGAAAGAAGTTGAAGATGGGAACTGTGAGCGTACGGTAGGGAAATGCCGTTTGGATTCAGGCGAGTATAAAAAGTGATGATTTGAAAGCAAACCACAAAGTAGCAAGAAAACGAAATCAAGTAGAAATCAATAATTCGGTAAAGTAAGGTTTACAAAGATTAAAAATGGAATTCAAGATAGAAAAGGAATATTCAAAGAAAACTATGATAATATCATATTTAGCTACCTTTGTGATCGAGGCAAAAGAATGTATTAATTATCCTGAATCTAGAAATAACCATAAGGTAAGGAAATATTTTGTTTCTCATATTTCCAGCCATTGAAATCGTAGGAATACTTTGTAATGCGGAAAAGAATATTTTTCCATTACAGAGTAAAAACATTGCATTTTGGTTATTCACATAGAGAATTAGATCACTTATTCAGCTTAATTTCATTATTCATAGTCCCCTAAAAAAACCATTTCAATACGTACTAATATTTTTATGAATCCCTGGGCACGCTGGACAATAAACCATTTAAAAGCATAATTATAAATGTATATAATAATATCGCCTTAACGATATGCCCATGAGACTGCAATTAAGCGATTTCCGGATAACTGTCCGTTATTAAATCGATTATTGACATTAAAATGATAAAAATAACTGAATTAATGACCTGAAATCAAAGCGATTGGTTAAGTTTAATGAGTAGGTCAATGTATATATTTTTTGTCGTTTTCTTAGAGAATGTTAAAGCATACGGCGTCAATTCATATCCAATAATTCGTAAATACGGTAAATTTTCATTGAAACTTACTATTCATAGAGCAGTATAAAATTATAGTTAGAATTATATAATGTTACTCGCACCTCTACTATCTACCAAATTCTATCCTTCGAGGTGAGAATATGTGTTATCGAGCGAGTTATGGAGAGAATATCACTTCCAAGAGAATCGATCAATTTATCTAATGTGATTCCCAAGAGCACTTAACCCAATCGCAAGACGGAAGACCTGCGGGAGAATCATTTCCTGAGGGAGCTAATTTCAGAAGGAGGCAACTTCAACTACTCAAAGCCATCGCGATGGTTACCTCTTCTCAGAATGTAGGACGCCTCAGTCACGGGAACCCGTGGAAATTGATGAATGAGGATTAATTGTCACTCTTAGGATGCGTTTTAAGCCCACTTTGGTCGATCTCGTCGGAATTGCTTTTGGAGATTAGTGACGGAGTGGGATTCGTATTTATTTCGACAATAATTAGTTAATTGGGCTCTTCGTTTGATCCAATCCTTTTTTCGATTAGATCAATTCCCTCGCCATTTTGCTCTTTCTCCCTTTAACCCCAAAACATGGGCATTTGCTTAACAAATTTTACGAGATTGCGACTAGGAAATTTACGCCATGTATAATATACCACGTGTATCATGTATATCTAATGTAATGACCGTAATTCGAGCATTAAGATACCTCTGTTGTTCTGCAAAGCTTCCATTTCGAAACGATCGTTTAATTCAAACAGAGTATTCCAATTGCTGAATCTCGAATCGAATGTAATACATATATCCATACATATAAAATCGAAATTCTGTGCGTTTGCGGTTGTATTTGTCTTAAATTGGAGGCCACACCGTTCGTCCAATTTGCTTCAAACTTTATATACGTGTCCTCTGCGACCTGGAAGGAATCACTATCGCCAATTTATTCTACAATTTATGGGGTTCGAACCCAGATCGCTCAGATAGTTTTTCATAAAAAATACACGTAAAACTCATTCTTATCGCATGCAGGGTTTAATTCTTTCTCAAAACTAAATTAGAAGAAATAGTCTCACGTTAATGAAACAAACACCAAAAGAAAGAAAATCGAATGAAAATTTTTATTTTATTCGTGGAATCTTACTTTCGATTCGAATTTGCTAGAATATCGGAAATATATACGAAAAGTTTGTGAAAATTGGAGGTTGTAAACAACTCATCCCCCTGACGACCGATCCCATTATTGAATCCGAGCTCATGTGTTATCCCGTAAAAACATTCGAGGCTGATGATTAGAGAGGACGATATATTACATGGATAACGAGAAATTTTCTGTAAGAAGGTAACCAGCAGTTGCAGGTACGTAATTACAGTCAAGAGGTGTAGATTACCAGCTCACTACTGAGGGAAGTTTTGTACATGGTGTCCAGATGAAGGGTATCCAAAATAAATTACTTGTTTCTTAGAAATTATTTATTATACACATGTCCGGTATGTTCCATTTGAAAGGGAATCTCTCAAAGTTTTATCCCATACACAATTCGACCTAACAATGGACAGATGTCGGCGAAACCGTTGATATCTGGCCATTTTTGGGGCTCTCTTCCTACGAATTAAAATAGTGACACCGGTTGTACCCGGGATTGCATGCGTGTTGTAGTTTGCCAAATTTTAGTGTTGTGACGGCTGTTCAGCGTCCTTTTAGAACTCAATATGGATGTTAACCACGACAAAGCAGAATCATCCGGTTCTGGGACAACAAACTGAGAGGTTTGTTGTGTGAGAAATCTCCTGGAAAACCATGGATCTCTCAAGAGAGTGCGCCTATTACTTGGCCTTCTGGGTCTCTAGACCCCATTAGGTTTTTCCTGGAGGGTAATGTGAAGAAAATTGTGTACCAGATGAGAATCAACAGCGTAAGGTAGCTGAAAAACCTACGCTGGACGCTGTGGCTACGGTAACACCCGAAATGATTCAAGCAACGTGGGATGAGGATATCGCCTGGATGTTTCCACCAAAAGTGCCAATATTTAAATAAATTAAGATAAAAATATAACTTTCGGAGTTTTCCATTGTAAGGCTGAAAACCGGAAATTTTTATAATAAATACTCTCCAAGATATAAATATTTTATTTTGGATACCTTTCATCCGAACACCTTGTGTCATATGAAGCAGAAATTCTGTGGGTTTTTATGTGGGCTTGTGTGTTAGGATTTCTTGGATTGGAGTCCACACCTATTGCCCTAATGGTTTAAAACCTTCTATAATTGGTCTTTGAGGAAATGAGTGAATGAATGAAATGAAAATGAAAAAAAGGCAAGCACCTATTTTTAGGATTTGCTAATTTGTCCGTCTTATTCAAATGTTTTGTATTAAATTCATAAGTACCTATTGATGGATAAAACAATTACTCTAAATTCCATCTTTGGTAAATATTACTCTTTATTACATATGTATCATAATCGTGCTTTTTCACCGTTTACTCGATATAAGATTATGGTTTCAAAGGGCGAACTTCAGTGCTGCCATCTCGCGGCTGCGGACATTAAGGGAGCCAAAAAATTTCAGCAGTTTCCAGTCCTATAATTTCTAAGTTCGTGATCCAAGCACATGAATTTTCCTGTATATTAAGAATAGCTTGTGATTTTAGTAGTGCATACTAAAGAGGGGTAATTATTCATTACACGACCGACAACTTGAGTTTTATCTACTTCCATATTCCCCCTTCAACGGTCGCTTCAGCTAGAAGATAATAGAATCAATAGACCATTTGAAATTTTACAGCATCCCTAAGGAGCTGTTATTGCATTTAGATCGGACAGGAAACATATCTGCCCCATCTACACTCCATCATCTTCCAATTAAATGAGAATTTCATTAGGATGTAATCATCGATACGATAAATTATTAACTCAGGACGATGAACTCATCGCACTGTTGCAGATATGCATTAAGACAAGACTTAGTTGGTATCCTAGAGGGCACGCATACACTTATTATGTATTATTTGATTTAATCTGAGTTATAGATTCTTAAAGTAAGGAATGTTTCTTGTACCTCTTCAAAATAGATTTTTTCAAATCTGGAATTCAAAAAGTGATGGCTAAATGTGTTTTGTTTTGGTAAACTAGTCTCTTCGCGAACCTATTTCTATGCATTAATTGCACTTGAAATGTATCCGAGTTTATATTGTATTATCTATCGAAAAGAAATCGTAAATATAAATATTCAAGCGATCATGAAAACTGTGTTGGGGGTATTGAAGTTAATATTTGCGAAATAACCGCGAACGTAATATTTATTGCATTGATCGGTCAAAGGAGATGCAAATCCTCGCTTTGTTTCCATGCCAATGGACCCAATTCGATAAATTTTACAGTTTATGAGTAATCAGTAAAATCAATTGTAATGAAGTTACCTCTCTCAAAGACAATTTAAAACCATTTGTACGCTGTTAGTAAGATGCACATACTTATTTCAATATTTAATTAATATTTAAATTACTGTGTTTCATAGCTGAAGAAGCTTCAATAACTTAAGTTACAAAAATGGGTATATATTTTATCGATATTAGTCTCTAAATGAAATCAAACGTTCTCATGTTTCTATTAACATGATATATATCTCTAATTATTGATATTGCATTCGTAAATACGTAAAAGTATAGATCAGCCATCTTAAACGCTCCTTATAGATTGAATGAGATTGAGGCTAAAACATTTGTTTTATTTTGGTACGCGAAGGATTTCGTGCTCTGAATAATTTAACTGAGGATTATTACTCCGTGAGTATTAATTCAACTCCTAATTAAAAAAATCATTATTTTCTAATACACACGCTGTATTAGACAAATCGGTTCTTTTCTTTGAATTAGGGAAAAGGAAGCAAATTTGGGTCCCCATTTTATTTTTTTATGCAGCCAAGAGATTGTTGGCTAAATACTCCTATTTATTTTTTTAATGCTTTGATACGTTCTTCATAAGATTCTGAAGCTTTAATGTATTTTCATAAAATATTAATTATCCAAAATTAGTATGTATAAAAACTCAAATCTCAACTTTTAGAGAAGAGGTTCATAAATCGCCCCTCCCTAAAACTCTCTATATTATTGAAAGCAACGTATTAAAGTTGATATGGTATTACTTATTTACTGCCGATGTGTGAATAAAGGTGCTTGGAATAAAAAATAACGTTTTTCATGCTTTTTTACAGCCCCATGTTCTTTTTCCTTACTGCATCTATGGCTTAAGCCATATTATCAGGATCCCAATTTTTTCCTTTGGGGTTAATCTTTTAGCCCATATCTGATTTAAGACCTGCAACACCAAGCGAAAAAACTACATTTTCTAAATGTATACTCTTTATACTTCATGTATAAAGGGGGGGGTCATATTTTGGAACCATAATGGGGACTCGAATTCAGACACCCGGCGGTATAAAATTAAATACTTGATTAAAGTGAAATTTTCAAAGATAGCAATGTCAAAACCATATCAAAAGATTGCTTATTTCGTAAGAAATATTATGATATATAATGAGAAGTTCTCACCAATACATAACTAGTTTCACAAGAGCTCAAGTAACACAGTGCAAAAAGGTAAGCAAAGGCCTTTCCCGATCACGTTGAATACTGCATACAGGTTAGGCGAGAGAATAGTGTACTACAGCACGAAGCAGTTGAAAACTTCTAAACTAATAGTTCAATAGTTAGTTAAAAATAAACAGCACCGTACAGAGCCAATATACCGGGGGCCCGAGTTTGGTCACTCTACTCTATGCATGAAATTATACCTATCAATGTTCGTTTTCTTTTTAAAATGCCCCAGTAAACTAGGTAGATTACTTTTCCTCTCATTCGCATTTCAACTCGATCCCAAAAGTGGGATCAATCATAAAGTCGGTATTCTAAGGAAATATTTCTGACAGATATTCTAAGCAGTTTCAATCATCTTAATGTCGAGCATTTAGCTAAAGTCAGGATGTATACTATATCTATACTTAGCTCAATGCCGAGAAGAGACGAAAATCAAAATCGTGAAACGTAAACCTTCATTCGAAAATGTATGGTGCTAAAGGGAAACCATCGGAAAAGGTCACGATCGCTCGTGAACTTACCGAAAATGAAATTAGTGAGTTTGCGAGGAAAGACGCTTGAAACATAGATCGAGAGGAACAAGGTGTGCTAAAAGTTGGAGATCAGACGGGTAGCGTTCGCCTTAGAGTAAAGAAGAAAGATTCGCATCGTAAATAATGGAGTGGAAATGGCTCATAAATCTATCAAAGTTCCCTTTATGTGAGAAGAGAAGCCCTCTCTGATCCCACCAACAAATGCGTAAGCCTAAGGGGAAAAACCTCATACGAGCGGAAAAATAATTCTCTCGTGAAATAATCTCAAAGACGTTCTTGGAGTAGTTTGGCGGATGAAGAGGAGGTTTGTGAATGTTATTCAACTTCCCTCGTGTTACTTTACGTTGGTGAGGCATTGAACACGTGAAGAGAATGAAGGAAAATACTAGTTGTATATGGGAGAGAGAAGTGAAATTGAAAACCGATGATTGACAGATGCCATTGATTTTGTTTTGCCTACAGAGCAAAATAACCCTTCGCAATTTTACTCGGAAACGGAAATAAATAGGAAATTTACTCGGAAATATCTATAAATGTCCGATGCTCAAGTAAGCGTTGTCTTTCCGCCTAGTTTTGGCTAACCTTCGGTAGTGACAACTTTATTCCGAGTAGTGCTTCTCTCGCATATAAATATTTTACCCAAATCAATATAAATATGTGTACGTGCCATATTAGAGCCCCGCGTGAAATGATAGAGAGAACATCGTAAGTTAAGATAGCGTCAAGTTATTAGTATTTTGATATTAGTAGAAGTATTATTGTTAAAAGTGCTTCAACAGCTTAGGTCATTTCGCATATTGGCTCCCACCGGGATTCGAACCCAGGACCGCTTTCACCAAAGGCAAACGCGCTGTCCACATGACTATCCGGGAGCCTTTTATATTTTGATATTGTAAGAATCACTTTAATTCGTATCTATTATTAGTACTTATGACCTTAACTGTAAAATTTCAATAGGAAATATCTCCAAAATCATGATATCATGTCAATGAAATCAGTAAATATCAGAACATTATTATAATCTAAAAAGTTTATTCTATGCACTACTGCTGGGGCTCCGGGGAATAATAAATTACATCAATGAGTGAAGCATGTCATGCATGGGAAATAATTGCATACACGGAGATGATGGTGCGACTGGGATAATTCGTATCTATTATTAGTACTTATGACCTTAACTGTAAAATTTCAATAGGAAATATCTCCAAAATCATGATATCATGTCAATGAAATCAGTAAATATCAGAACATTATTATAATCTAAAAAGTTTATTCTATGCACTACTGCTGGGGCTCCGGGGAATAATAAATTACATCAATGAGTGAAGCATGTCATGCATGGGAAATAATTGCATACACGGAGATGATGGTGCGACTGGGATATTTTTCACTCTTAATTACAAGCGGTAATGATTTTAAATTTGGTTAAGAAATAAATTTCTGAAAATGGCTTTTAAAGATTAATCGTTTCTTTATCATTCGATTACTCTCTCCGTCTAGATACATTTAACTGCAGGGTTTGAAGTTTGATTAAGTCAACCACGTGAACCAATTTTGTCGGAACGGGGGGCGAAATGCACGAATCACCAATTGTCACGGAATCTGCGCTATCAGAATAGGATATCGGATGAGATTCAAAGGAAACGTGGAAAGAGAGGAGCTGAAATGGAAGAAAGGAAGAGCCATCTTCTTAAAAGGATCAGCGGCAAATGCAACTGAGGGGTCATCCGCCCCCTCTCAAGGCACGCAAAGGCTTCGTGTTGGATAAATCTTTCAGAAACCGCAAAGAAGATACCCACCTCCACCTGCCCACTCCCTCCTCCCACCTCCACCTGCCTACTCCCTCCCCCCACCCCACCCACTTCCCTCAATCTCTTCCTTCTTTCCGCGATGGCTGCGCCTCTAAGTCGTGCTGCTCGTTGATTTACAAGTGTTCGGCCAACTCTGAATTGAGACTGAAAAATAGCTGTTTTCCGCTGTCAGCAGCCGAGATCAGTTGTTATCATCGTTAGAATGGCTGAATCACAGCTCATCTCATTATACTTCCTCTGCATACCTTCGGATTTACTGAAAATCATCCCAAAAATAAGTTTTCTCATTTCATAATTTAAAACTAATTTTCGGAGGTGATCACTAAAAGACTGACGCATTTAGCAATGTGGCCAGTGCGTTTAGCTTTGGTGATAGTGGTATCGAGTTCGGTTCCCGGTGGAAACCTACGAGCAAAATGACCAAAGTTGTCCAAGCAATTTAACAATACTGCCAAACGAACATACTCTACTTGTCTCCAGGATTTGGCTGTAAGGAAGTAGATGATAGTTTACGATTGCTAGTATATTATTATTATACTTATTCTGATTAATTATTATTATTTTTATTACAGAACATTGGTGTATTAGAGGTTTCAAATCTCCGGTTTCATAACAAAACAGAACATAAACAAATATAAAAGATTATAAAACGCTCCAAATATTCGAAACACTTCAAAAGTAAACGTAAAAATTCAGTTCCGGATGCTATTTATTTAAATAATAACATTACATTGCTTATATATTGTTTTGTATAGTTAAGACATAAATTAATATAAGAAGGTACCGCAAAAAGTTTTCGTCAAAAATAAAGTGCGTCCTCCATATATAGCAATATGTGTAACTATTACAACTAAATGTTCGGTTTTGTACGGCTCTGGTTTTTCTTGTTCTGTTTTGTCTTGTTCTGTATTTTTATGTTCTGTTTTGTCTTGTTCTGTATGTATTTTTATGTTCTGTTTTGTCTTGTTCTTTATTTTTATGTTCAGTTTTGTCTTGTTCTGTATTTTCATGTTCTGTTTTGCACGGTCACGAAATTACCGTCTTTGTCGGCGTTCCTCAACTCCTTCGCCGGCATTCGGAAAAATTAAGAAGTACTTTATTGTCGCTGAGGAAGATAGCATTGTTATTGAAATGTATATTGGGAATCTCTGAAAATAGCGGCGATTCTTCCTGATTTTAATCCGATAACCTGTGAAAGAGGTGAAGAATGCCGACAAAGACTGCTATTGGAGATTTTAAACCTCTAATATACCAACACCCGCGTTCCAAATTTTCTTTTTACTTTCTCCATATACGAAGTATAGAGAAAGTATTGTTTTCATGAAAAAATTCGACTTCGAGATTTCAACGGAAATACATGTTTTGGGGTCCCTAGAACACGTTTTGACCATTTTCGGAATGATGTCTGTGTGTATGTGTGTGTGTGTGTGTGTGTGTGTGTGTGTGTGTGTGTGTGTGTGTGATATTGGGCGCTCTAACGTGAAAACTATTAGTTGTATCAATACCAAACTTCATATATAGTAGTGTTGTGTGTGCTGTCAGAGTTGATTAGTTTTTGGAGTAAATCGGTCAACCGGAAGTCGAGCTTTATTCATTAAAGCTCATTTCCGGTTTTCAAAATATCTCCATAAATATGATATATACGTATATTGTATTACTTATAAAAGTTTTAGATAATGTAATTTACTATAACTTTTGTATTTAATATATTTTTGTA
This sequence comes from Sympetrum striolatum, assembly GCA_947579665.1. Lineage (NCBI taxonomy): Eukaryota > Metazoa > Arthropoda > Insecta > Odonata > Libellulidae > Sympetrum > Sympetrum striolatum. Next base: position 106,242,872 of record OX388343.1, on the reverse strand, counting down.
TCACCGGTTGATTAGGAGTTATTCGTGAAATACTGATAAACCGGAAGAAGATGATTATGTACTTTGTGGGCGCTCTAACATGAAAACTAATTGTTGGATCAACACTAAATTTCATACATTGTACTTTTATTACAGTCGTTAGAGTTGATTAGTTTTTGGAGTAAATCGGTCAACCGGAAGTTGAGCTTTATTCTTCAAAGCTTATTTCCGGTTTTCAAAATATCTCCATAAATATGATATTTAGGTATACACTATTATTTATAAATGTTTTAGAAAATGTAATTTACTATAACTTTTGTTTGAAACATATTTTTGTATAACTGATTGTTTAGGAGTTATTCATGAAATACTGATAAACCGGAAGTTGCTGGTTATGTACTTTGTGGGCACTCTGGGCTCAATGGGCGAAAGGCCAAATTCATCTTTTTTCAACGGAAATACATGTTTTGGGGTCCCTAGAACACGTTTTGACCATTTTCGGAATGATGTCTGTGTGTATGTGTGTGTGTGTGTGTGTGTGTGACAGTGGGCGCTCTAACGTGAAAACTATTAGTCGTATCAATACCAAAATTCATATATAATACTGTAGTGTGTGCTGTCAGAGTTGATTAGTTTTTCAAGTAAATCGGTAAACCGGAAGTCGAGCTTTATTCATCAAAGCTCATTTCCGGTTTTCAAAATATCTCCATAAATATGATATATAGGTGTATTGTATACCTTATAAAAGTTTTAGATAATGTGATTTACTATAACTTTTGTATTTAACATATTTTTGTATCACCGGTTGATTAGGAGTTATTCGTGAAATACTGATCAACCGGAAGTAGCTGATTATGTACTTTGTGGGCGCTCTAACATGAAAACTAATTGTTGGATCAACACTAAATTTCATACATTGTACTTTTATTACAGTCGTTAGAGTTGATTAGTTTTTGGAGTAAATCGGTCAACCGGAAGTTGAGCTTTATTCTTCAAAGCTTATTTCCGGTTTTCAAAATATCTCCATAAATATGATATTTAGGTATACACTATTATTTATAAATGTTTGTATTTAACATATTTTTGTATCACTCTATCATAAAAAGTATTTGTCAGATCAACACCAAATTTCATGTATAATATTTTATGTTGTGTGTTTAGAGTTGATTAGATTTTAGGGTAAATCGGTTAACCAGAAGTCAAGCTTCATTCTTCAAAGCTCATTTCCGGTTTTCAAAATATCTCCATAAATATGATATATAGGTATATTGTATACTCAATAAAAGTTTTGGAAAATGTTATTTACTATGACTTTTGTAGGAAACATATTTTTGTATCACTGATTGTGTAGGAGTTATTTTGAAATACTGATAAACCGGAAGTTGCAGATTATGTACGTTGTGCGCACTCTTGGCGCTGGGGCGAAAGGCCACTTCATCGTTTTACATCGAACATGTCCTGAAAAACATTATTTATAATGTCTGTGACGTAAAAGATAATAATATATAAATTAATCACTCATATTCAAAGTTTAGATTGAATATAGAGTTCGAAATTACTCTCGTAGATAAATATTTACATCTTATGTATGGAGAAAGTCATGTGCTGGCCACATCAGATTTTTTACATTTGTGAAGTTATCAACAGATAATTTTAAAATATTGACATATATAAAATTAAAAAATATTTCTGTCACTCGCGTCGATTTGATGAATAAATAAATAATAATGCTTTGGGAGTTGATGGATAAACGTTATTCGTTTCATTGGTGCCTCAAGTGAAAAGCGAGTGCACTCGATTGTAGACAACTCTTCTTTTAGAGCCCTCTTTTGTCGCTCGACCTCATCGTCTGGATGACACTTTATCGGTGCGATTCCTACGTCTCCTTTGGACGCCACCGATTCCAGTTAATCACGAAACTTTATCGTGGAAGTGACTCAGGAAATTCAGTTCCTGCCACACGAAATTGTAATTTTTGGCAGTTTAAGAGAAAATCAGACTTCAAGTCTGATTTCATGCAAATCAGAATTATTTGTTTTTGTGGTTACGATAGGATTTCGTATGTTACACAATGACTTCTTAGAGTGCAAATATAAGTAGTTGATGGCCGGGAAAAGAGAATCCAACGTAAGTCCACAACGTCTGACATTGTGAGCATATGGTGAAGCTGGTTATTTGGAAATTTTCTTATCTTCATTATCAAAATTTCAATTATTTTGATAATCGCCCTCGTTATCGTCTAATGTTCAAAATATAATATTTAATAAATAAGTAATAAATGTAAGGCCTCTTAATGGCAGTGTTACTTTCAATCACGCCCCTGAAGCACTGAAGGTACTGTTCATCGCATTTCAGTGATTTACGGAGAATGTTTTTACGGCGACAAAGTAACCTGTACTATTCTGACATTATTTTCATCACACTCACTATGTTTATTTGACCTCTTCGCCGTTACACCTAATCAAAGTTACCTGTGTTTAAGGCAAGCACCTATTCTTCGGATTTGCTAATTAATCCGTCTCATTCAAATGTTTTGTATTCAATTCAAAAGTACCTATTGATGGATAAAACAATTACTCTTCATTCCATCTTTGGTAAATATTACTCTTTATTACATATGTATCATAATCGTGCTTTTTCACCGTTTACTCCATATAAGATTATGGGTTCAAAGGGCGAACTTCAGTGCTGCCATCTCGCGGATGCGGACATTAAGGGAGCCAAAAAATTTCAGCAGTTTCCAGTCCTATACTTTCTACGTTCGTGCTTCCAATCAACGCTTTGCGTACGGCTACCTGTCTCTGAAGCTATACCAACCGATCTATTCTAACGAATCGATTCAAAAGCAATCGATTTATTCCTTCCACGAATCCAACAGAGAGAAACAAGAACTTGAAATTAACACCTCCTAATTTTTAAATTTCTAAAGTTTGTAAATGATTAAATCTTGAATTTTAACGCGTTAAACTTATTCATTGTAGCTTTCTTTCTCTCGCTCCTTATTCACGGCGTCATTAGTCGTATTGTTCCAAGTTGTAAATGAGGGGCCAAAAAGAATGAGCCAAATTAAATTCGCGAAATTTCGGGAATTAATTTGAGACCCGCGCCCGTAATTACGAAAAGACCGTTATTCATTTTAATGCGCTCCGGAAAAATAACGAACATTCGGAAAGTTAAAGCAAGTTTGCGCTCGTCCTAATTGGAGTGAAAATGAAGAAACAAACTCATTCGTGTGTTCTCAAGTTGTTGAGCACGGCCTTTCTACTTCGTGATATTCGCGTGATTTTCACGCACTCCGAGAACAGATGGGCGCGCATTTTATCAACAGCGGTCTTCGTCAATGAAAGTCGAATTTTTTTATTCGAGTAAACCGAAACCATGGAGTGGGGAAAGAAGAAAGCAAAAAAGGTCTGTTGCGAAGCGGAGAGAGACAAAAAAGAACGAAAGATTTCCTCTAATGGGTTTCCATGAAAGCTGACAAGAGGGAGTGAGGGTAGCGCTCGCCATAAAAGCGCGCAAGACCCAAAATATATTCCGGTATCGCGTGCAAATCCGAAACTTTTCGGATGGAAAAGAATATTTCCGACGTTTCCCCAAATATGTTTGCATACTAACCCTTCTTTCTATACAGAAATGCTCTCCGACTTATTTTCTCCCTCTTTTCAATTCCCGCTTCTTTATTACACCTCGCTATTCAACGCTTTCACGACTTTGAAAGATACGAATCCCCCTAAATTACCCGCCCCAGAGTCATTAGTGCTTTCGGTTGGGAATGTGTTTATCAATGTCGGTATGTGTCATACGTCCATGGCCTGGAATTAAGCTGTAGCATAGACATGTGTAATTTTCCAAGGCAGATGGACGACATCCTTGTGCGCAAAAATATTCAATTTCGTGATGTAAACTCAATATCAGCGGTATACAGCATATATACGGTGAAACATATAAATGAATAATTTCGTGCAGTTATTCCGTTCAGTGCAGTAACAGTTTATGCGACTTCAATATCTCTTTCGCACTGTATCTGTGCCTCTTGGTGATGTTTGTTCCAACCTTTGGCCTTACCCTATCTTTCCTTGAAATTAAACTATAAACGTTTTGTTTCCCGTCTTATCTTTAATGATACGTCTGAGTAGAAAAGAAGCATCTTTTTGTGTGATTGTCAACTGTATTCGTCCTTGAAAAACTGTGGCACTCTTTTCTCCAATTTTCAGGGACACATCCAATGAGAGAATATAAGTGAACGATTGTTTTCCGGAAAATATTTTGATATTGACATCAGGATAAGGACATAAAACCGTAAAACAGCAAAGTGTATGCAGCAGATAAACGATGCTCGATAGATTAGATGAAAGGAGAGTTATTTCAGCACAGTTGATCAATTACTATGAAGAGAGGGCTGTTCTAATTCATAGGGGGCACTGAATCTCTTTTTGTGTGTGCGGTGCGTTTAATTTTGCGTGATTTCGAATCGTCACACGATGAGGGATAGGCACGTGCCGCCATAGCGCGCAGCTGCGTGCAAACCCCAATCTTCCCACCCTATTAATGTGAATGTTTTACTAGAAAACTTCCCGTTCGAGAGAAATGTGTCTATTATTTGATCATCAGGCTAAAACAGCTGTTTGTCAGACCAAACTACTCAAGCTTATTTACCCAATTCCTATTCTTTCTCTGGACTTCTTTTAAAAATATCAATTCCCAAATCTCTTCTCTTAAATTAATAGTATTCAGTGTTATCGATAACCTGATTTTAATATTAAAAGGTTTTCATTGACGTCATCTTTATTCTAGAGCCCCTGGAGGTCGTATAGATTTCCAGGGGGTCCAGGGAGAAAAAATGAGAATCCTAAATTTCTTTCTATTTTTGAGAGTGTTTTAGAGTTTTTGGTGGCCAAAGATGACATTTTAAAAGAAACATAATCTAATATAGGACCAGATATATTATTTTAACAGGAATGTTTAATACTAGCTGTAGCGCCCGTTGATTCACAACAGGGAATATAAAAGTAGATTAAATTCAAGTTGCCGGTCGTGCAATGGGTAAATTCCCTTTAAAATACAGTCTAAAATCCCAGGCTATTCTTGCTGTACAGGAAAATTCATGAGCTCTGCTCAACAATCGCTTTGATCGTCAGGAGGATTGGCTGTTTACAACCTCAATAATTTTGGAAAATTCACGCGTATTTTGTCGATATTCTTGAAATTTCGATTCGGAAACAATATTCCATGATCAAAATTAGAATATTCATTTAATTTCCGTTCTTTTGCTTCTTGTCTTGACTCTGCACGACTATTTTTCTATTTTAATTCCTCAAAAGAAATATAGCCTGCTACCGATAAAAGTGAAGGTTAGATTTATTCCTTATGGAAACCCATCTGAACGATCTTGGTTCAAATCCAGCGAAACCATCGAATAAAATTGAGACCTTACGTCCTTCCTGGTCCCAGAAAACACGTACGCAAAGTTTGACGCGAATCTGGCAAACGGTTTGTACTAAAATCGAAGACACACAACATACAAACAAACGCACAAACCCACAGAATTTTTGCTTTATATCATACAAGACATCTAACTTCCCTTATCCATGAGCTGGTAATCTCCTGACTGTAATCATGTTCCTGCAATTGCTGGTTACCTTCTTACAGAAAATTTCTCGTTATCCATGTAATATACCGTCCTCTTCAATCTTCGGCTTTATGAGCCTAAAGTCCACGAGTATTTTTACGGGATAAAACATGAGCTCGGATGCAACAATGGGATCGGTCGTCAGGGGGATGAGTTGTTTATAGCCACGAATTTTCACAAAATATTTGTATATTTTACCGATATTCTCGCAAATTCTAATCGAAAGTAAGATTCCACGACCAAAATAAGAATCTTCGTTCGATTTTATTTCTTTCGGTGTTTGTCTCGACTCTGTACGACTATTCCTTCTAATTTAATTCTCAAAAGAAATAAAGCTTGCAACCGATAAATGTGAAGCTTACGTGTTTTCCATATGAAAATCTATCTGAGTGATCTTGGTTCGAACCCAGCAAAATTCTTGAATAAAAATGCAACAGTACTTCCTTCATGATATCAGAGGACACGTATGCAAAGTTTGAGACAAATCGGGAAAACGGTGTGGACTCCAATCCAAGACAAACAAACAAATCCACAGAATTTCTGATGTATATATATAGACTAGCTGAAGCGTCCGTTGATTCTCAACGGGGAATATTGAAGTAGGTTAAATTCAAGTTGCCGGTCGTGCAATGCGTAAATTCCCTTTAGAATACAGTCTAAAATCCCAAGCTATTCTTACTATACAGGGAAATTCATGATCTTGGCTCAACAATCGCATTGATCGTCAGGAGGATTGGCTGTTTACAACCTCAAAAATTTGGAAAATTCACGCCTATTTTGTCGAGATTCTCGAAATTTCGATTCGGATACAATATTCCACGATCAAAAATAAAATATTCGTTTAATTTCCGTTCTTTTGCTTCTTGTCTCGACTCTGCACGACTATTTTTCTATTTTAATTCTTCAAAAGAAATATAGCCGGCTACCGATAAAAGTGAAGATTAGATCTATTCTTCATTATATCTGAGCGATTTTGGTTCCAATCCAAGACAAACAAACAAACCCACAGAATTTCTGCTTTATATATATAGATTACACAGGCTAGGTGGTTCATGGAAATTTAAAAGGGTTGAATCGGAAAAAAAGTTTGCAAACCTATATCTAGAGCCGGGTTTCCCATACTTTTTCTGCAATGGAACACTAAGCAAACCTGGGAAGTTTAAAGGAACACTAAGCTTATATTTAGGATAGGTAATTCTACTTGTAAAATCAAAAAAATCATTTAATTACAACAAATTATTTATTTGGTAATTAATTTTAAATATAAAACTATAATATTGTAAAAAAACTTAAAATATGAATCAATAAAGCATTTAATGACTTTTATTCTCCAATTCTCCATTAGCACTCCAAATTGTCGCGGAGCACCTATTAAGGTTCAGCGGAACACAGTTGTTCCGCGGAACATAGTTTGGGAGACTCTGATCTAGAGTATGAAAGTACCTATTATTTCTTTGAAAGCAGTCCAGCCTCCCTTGTTGGTATTCCATCAGTAAATGGTCCTCGAATTTTGAATTGCTATCAACCCCAGAGACTTTTAAATTATTTTTTTCCATAAATTTCCTTTTTTCATTTTGGCGACGCCAAGCCATTAGTGGTAGCAGTTCAATCTACGTCCCGAACAAAATTTCGCTTTCCTGTATATTTAAATATTCCATCGAAAACCACTAGATTAATCATTTTACCGACCGATAATAAAGAATTTTTATATTTTCTCACACAATAAAGTACACTTAGGCCAATTAACCTTCTTTGCATATAAGTTATCAGTTCTTAGGTTAAAGACGCAATAAGGGACTTAAATTAAGTAATATGGGAATTGATGGGCTGTGTAGGGAGCAAAATATTGCACTATCAACCAGCGTTAATGTCGAGAAATAATATACGAAGCGAAATAATCAATATATAGAGATGCACATCGGAAAACCCCAAATAAAACTAAAAATATAAAATGTTAGTGAGAGTAAAACGAGTTTTACATAATGACCATTCAAAAAAATTCTACTGCAAGACGTCAACAATATCCGATAGAACCTTAGTAATCAAAACAAGCTCCAAGTTACTGAAAATCAAGGCCTTAATTTTAAACATAAAAGTATCAGCAACGACAGGTTAATGGTGTAGTATAGTGTAGTAGTAGCGGTGTAGTCACGAGCTTATTTCTGCAAATCAGCTTGTGACCACAACTCAAAAATTGCGAATTAATTTGGGGGTATGTGAACGATGAAGAAGGAGAATCTTACGCGTTGGCTCAAAGGAGATGTACGTGAGGTCTCCTCGGCTGAGAAACGTGCTTCAGCTCTGGTCATAGCACCGCGTCACTTAGCAAAGCATCGAATACATTCTCCCTCTAAAGGCTTCTTCTGTAAGACTTGTATTTCAGAGAAAAACAGATGAAGGTTGAGTAAGAAGAGGTAATGTGCTGAGGATCTACCGCCGTTATCCTCAAAGATCTCCGGATCCATCTTTTAGCCCAATATCTTTTCCGATTCTTGCGCCATCTCTCTTCTCCTCCCACAACTAGCCGTTTCTTCTCCCAAAGGAGTCTGCAACCCTCTCTACTCACTAAGGCTTACTTTTTTATCAGATACGATACTCTTATCTTCTTCTGGAGAATAAAGATTTCCTTCTTTGAGGTTTTGATGCACGTGCATACGGAAATACAAACAAGGAAGCCCTCCACGTTTATTCATTCGATCCATTTGGTTTCCTCCCAAAGAGCTTCTCCTGAAAAGATTCGTGTATGAGGAGAGTAAGAGGACGTCTTGGTATTCGGGGGAAATCATAAAAAAACACAAATGTGGAGATTATCGTAAATCACTCTATGTATAAAGTTGAATCTTCGTAGAGTTTGACGAACGCCAAAATTGCAGCAATTGCGTGGGGATGTGTTGGCAATTTCGGGATTAAAGAGGATCTAATCCGTATTATTTCCAAACTCATTAACCAAATCTATTTATTGTAAAAAATGAAAAATATATAGACGCGTTTCTTCGATATTGATAACATTTTTTTAATGTCAGCATCTATGTATCGTAATGTATAATTTCAATCGATACATTTAATTATCAGTAAATATCAACAAATAGTACGAGGCCAATTACAGATGATATAAACAGAAGCAAGGAAAAACCAACAATCAGTGAGAACAAAATATAACAGCAAATCAACAACATAAAATTATTTCAAATAATGAATAAAATTATAAAAATTAAATCTCTTGCAACCATATTTTGTATGGATTTAAGAGGAGAGAAGAAAGGGTCGAAGTGAACGTTGGAAGAAAGGGAGTTGAAAATTGAAGGAAAAAGAGTGATAGTTTTACAGTTGATAGACGAGGAGTGCTTAGAGAGAAGGTATAGTGAGGGAAGATAGGTGAGTTGTATCATTTTATATTTTATGATCGAAATTACTACTAGTTTATGATATATATAAAGAATATACTTTCAAATTATAAAATTCATTCAAACAGCATCTTAAAAAGGAGCAAAATATAGTTTAAGTTTCTGAATAAGTGACACGACTTCTAAGAAAAGGTTCGGCAACACTCGATCCACAATTATTAAGTGAAATTCCGTATTTGTTGTTCACTTTGATTACTCCAGATGTCGTCCTAGGGTAAGTTAACCACTAACTCTTAACTAGCATATATATGGAAAACAAGATCAGAATAATTACCTCAGATTATCAAAATTAAAATTATTAATTTTAAAAAGGGGAGCGTTAAATTACTCAGCTCTAGCAAGCATTCAATTTGAAATAAGAGTGAGGAGTTAAGAATGGATATATAATTAATTTACAATCGAAAATCAATAATGAGTGCTTTCATTCGTAACATATCGTATTGTAACATACTGTAAGAAAAGAAACTTTTCAACTTCCCTTACCCTAAATATTAGAGATTAAAGACTGGACACATACCGCGTTTTTCCACAACTCTGTATGCAACAGTAAATAACCTTATCTTTCAACACTCTCCTATTTAACTTCTTTTTCAATTTTCATTAATCACACATTGAATTTAACGGTGGTGTGTCCCAAATCAACTTACCCATTATCTTTTTGAAATTTAAACTCTTGATCTTTAAATTAGTATTTAAATTAAACTGATTATAATACTTACTCAGCAAAGACATTTTTCGAAATTATAGCGTGATTATTATACAACTATATATTTTTCGGAAAGAACGAGTTTGGATATTTGTCCATTAATAAACTTTGTAAACATAATTCTCTCTATTTGGAATCATAACGAGTTAAAATTGGAGACAACTTGAAACTGGTCAATTTTTCCGCTATGAAAGAAAAGCATGGAAATCGTAGACTACGTGCATTAGTATGTTGGGTTAGGGATCATCATCATAAAGATAAATGATTCCTTGGACAGGTTTTAGCTGAAGACCTACAAACCACTCAATTCTGTGCCTTCTTCATTTTCTGGTAGGAACCTTCATCCTACAAATCTCTGAGCTTTTCAAACTTTGGCCTTCCTTCCATACGCTTTCATCTAATCTTTCCTTCTATTATCCTCAATAGTAAGCAATGATGCCTCATGTCCCAGCCTTCCTTCTTTTGATGGTATTCAATATCGCTTTTTGCTCTTCCAATCCGTTCCAAAACTTCACCATTACTCACTTTGTCTTTCCAACTCACTCTCATCATCTTTCTCCATATCTCAAAACTCTCAAGGTACTTCACTTCTTGTTTCCTATATGTTCAAGCTTCTATTCTATACACGACCACACTTGAAACATTTTGCAAATCTCTTCCTTAATGCGATAGGTATTCTTTTGGAATTTAATAGGTCTCTTGCTTTTTCATAGACTCTCTTTCCCAAGGCAATTTCCCTCTAAATTTCCTTGGGTACAGTCACCGACATTATTTATTAGGGTACCTAGATATATCGACGGTCATTTGTCGCGAGAGATCTTCAAAGTCTCCAAGGAAGGAAAAGGGAATTTTAATTTGGCCGACGGCCATATTTGTGTGTAGCAGAATTAAATACGTACTCTGGCCAGTATTGGCACTAATATTGCAAGGAAACGCAAAAAGGAAATAAGAAAGTCTACTGGAAATGGATGATTGTGCGATTAAAACGTATTTCCTGCATATAAAATTACAGTGCAAGAAGTTTGTTTATTACCTGCGTATCATTCCTAAGATTCAACTTTGAAAATAGTATTTTAACCTTGCGCTCAAAACGATCCATCGCCATATTTCTTGAGTATGACGTCATAGTCTAGTAAATATGTTTCCGTACGTGTGAATGGCTGTATGTCTTGTTTGGGTTACTGAAGAGGAAAAGCTTCAACCATGCGTACAAGTGGTGTAAGGCGGTATTCATAGTCGCACAGTTATTTGCCGAATAATCGTAGATTCACGAATCAGTGATTATTCTCGAATATCTGATGATTTCGAACAAGTATTCATAGTCACCGAACAATCTCTGATTCAGGAATCAGAGATACATGAATCTGTCATTCGTAAATGACATATAATCTAGAATTACTTAAGGTAGAATGAGAAATTGAGATAACGAAGAATTTTAAATCAATACAATAATGAAATTTTAAGTTGTAAATGTTATTTTTATATGTTTTCTGATTCAAAATAATTTCCATTTTCCTTAGATTATGCGATTTTGGAAGAATAAGTGCATGATGATTTCATAAATGCGATATTTCTGTTCAATGAGGTGTTACTTTTGAATGCATACGGTATTTTTAAGAAATGAAAATCAAATTTCGCGTCACCTTCAACTTTTTGTTCTGTGTTCTAAGTGTTTAATTTATCTTCAATTTACGTTGAAAAAGTAGGCCATGAAGAGGAATGGTAAAATCATTTTCCTGGTTGGGATAAAGAGATTTTTGAGTGTATATATTTCTTACTTTGAAAAAGAAGAATTATGAAAAATCATAATATTATGGAAACTTCACCGCCAGTTTGTTACCTAGTCCTGAAGCTCTCTTTTAAGTCCAACAAAAGCCTGTATTGTGTATGATAAATGTACTTTTATAAATCAAAATGAAGTACCTAAAAATACTGAAGTTGTATGACTCAATGCATATCATTATCAACCATCATTCTTATGAATTATAAATAAGATTTATTATTAATTATTGGATTAATGTAGCGCTTAGATTAATTTAAAACAATATTTATTCAAATATTTTAATTTACATTCACATAAGCGCTAATATCACTAGTTTTGATATGATTAGCAATTGCATTTTTAAAGTAGTTAACATTTTTACTCCTTTGAAATTTTATAGGCAATTTATTGTATCGCCTTGACCATTCAGAATAATCTACTTAGCTCTATTTGCAATAAACAGAATTTTATGATTTACCCTGGCTTATCAAGTGCAAGTCGTTACTGCAGAATTTCAGGTGTGTACCCACAATAGCATTATAAATCAAAATTTTAGATTTTTTGGACAATGTAATGTAGCCTATTCAATATGCTACTTTTTAGTAAAAATATGGTGTTTGAAGCTCATATTCATCTCTATATAAACACCAAGATAGTTAAATTTATCAAATCACTCAATTTTGTTTCTTTGAATTAATATACTAAATAATTGTAGTCCATTACTTATTATTTATAGAAAAAATTACTGAAGATTTTCTTTTGCTCAAGCTGAATACTAATATGTTACTAATTAACCACGAACAACAGTTCCCTATATACAGTATCAACTGCTTGAATGATGTTATAATATGAAAAATATAACAGGTGGATATCAAAATCTCTAGATACCAAGGGCTAATCATTTATAAACAAACAAAACAACATTGGACCCAATTTACTTCTCGTCACATTTGCAACTTGCAATATGTGACGTCTCTCTCAAGTAATCTTCCAACCCCTTTAGTATATTTCCTCTTATTCCAAAGCAGTTTAATTTATTAATTAGTATATTTATATCTACCGTCTCTAAATGTCACATTTTCAATTGCCAGTTGAAGATCTGTTTCTGTGGAATGTTTATTGTACACATATTATGGCATTTAAAAGTATAAGAAACTCTAGGGACTGGAACCACATAAGATAAATTTAAATCCAAAGGTATTTTTAGTTATATATATAAAGAATAAACTCCAAAAACCTTCAAGAAACTTGCAAAGCGGCTATACGTATTTCGACTATTACGAAGTCATAGTCACGCTAAGGCAATGAAATGCAATTAAATATTTTTTTGTATTTTTAGTTATTTACAATCCTCAAAACCTTTTTCCCTACAACAGACCTCGCCAAACAATACAGTATAAATATTGATTAATTTAATTCAATAAAAAACGTATTGGAGTTTCATCCTGGGATAGGAAGATCTGTTTGCATGCAAAAGGTTCTCTTTCGAACTGAAACTTATATTCTCATTTTCTAAGCGTTCTTTACTTTCTGATATTCGATATTTAAACCAACAAGAAAATGTGATTCATGTACTGCATGATCTGGATCACGGAAAGGAATATGTTATAACCTAAGCAAGTAAATACAATGACAGGCATTGTCATCAATAATTATTCGGTTGTAACCTTAATGGTCTTCGTGAACGACAAATATAACTAATGAAAACCCAAATGCGGAGGTTTTTATAAAAGAGTTCTTATAATTACCATCTTGGTACTTTATCTCGCTCTAGCACAATATCGCCTGCTTTTTCAGCCAAGGAATCAACCAATAATGAAGGAAAATCTATTGCTGTTATCACAATTCTCAACACAAAACTATTTGCCGCGATCATATGTACTAAAAAAAACGTTTAACTCCACTAAAAATAACAAGAAGACGAAACAATTACGTTCCAGACAATAATTCACGAATTGATGATTATTCAGCCAAATTATTACAGTTTCAATGACAATGAATGCTTGCAAAATAATCGTAGATTATTCGACGACTATGAATACCAAATAATCTATGAATCGAGACTCTTTGATTCTTGAATCACAGATTCGTCAATTTGCGATTCTCGAACGACTATGAATACGAAACTACAATTAATGATACATACGATTCATAATACGTAGATATAATCCCTAATGCCACCCTAAGAATCGCGTTGCGGAACCTGTTTGCCGATTTCTGACTTCACACGTTCCTTTCGCGCGAAAGAAATTTGAAATTCTCGCTAACTTCGAAGTTCCATCGCAGTAATCTATTGAGAGTTATAAAGTGTTGTTTGGATGCGTTAATGACTTTAACTCATCAATCGATACATATGTAAAAAAATATAATTAAAATTTACGAGAGCACCCCATTCAATACTCAACGCAAAGTCGCTCTATCCGATACAAATAAATATCTTCATATTTTATATTTTGGACGCAGTTTTCTCTCAAAATCGTAATCGAGGTACCGTTTTCCGAAACACTGAAAGTGAATATACGCCACATTGGGTAAAAGGGTAAAGCGTAGGAAAGCAAGCAATGCATTTGCGATGGACAAGCGAATCGCTAGCTACTCAACGACGTCTTGATAAACGAACCCCACTCTTGTCGGTTGGAATGCGCCTGCGTGTACGATTCAGGCTCAAACCTTGTGCACGTAACACTTCCTCTCAGCTTCTTTTTTATTTCATCCCTCTTTCCCGGTAGGGCGGCGCTGTATCCTCGGAAAAACCTTTTAATCAGTATCCTTCTCCCAGCGGGCGGCCATGCGTGTGTTTTTTTCAATCCCTGTCATCACCAATCCGGCTTTCTTTTTATAAAAACACCCTTTTCCATCTCACTTCTTATTTTTTTCGGTTCCCCACACTCCTATGGACCCATTTCTCTCACCTGACACTCCTTAGGAATCGTGGATTGTATTTACAAATATATCGCCAATCGTCTAACTTTGCGTTCCACGGTGTCGTCGCTTAGCTACCGCGTTCAATAGCAACACATAAAATGGAAACCTCAATGCTTTATTAACCAAAGTATGGGGTGATGATTAGACCAACGATGCTTTAGATTCGAATGGAAAATTTCTCCTATTAGCATCGCTGAGTCTGATTTTACTTTTATCGTTTATTTAGCTATTGTACTGTTTTAAGCTTTTTAAGAGTATGTTGTCTTTCATCAGCTCTTTCACACCTTACGTTTCCTAAACGTTAATTAGTTATCATTATGACAAGATATAAACTTTCTCTAGGTACAATTGGGGAATGCTAGCACCTTACAAGTATTTATGATATTAAATTAACTTACATTACAAACATTCCATTATAGTATAATAAATTGAGGTAAAACAGAATATTTAACCGCAATTTCCCGGTCTGGGAATGGATATTCGTCCTTTGTTGATAACAGACTTGTTATTTTAGCATTGGATCAACTACTATGCAGCCAAGGTGCAATGATTGTGAAATACAATAATAAATGGTTGAGGAATAAAGTAGACGAAAAGGTGTAAACTTATTGGAAAAGAGGAGGTGGGAACTGGTATTGGAATAGATGAAGGCGTCTTGAGAGTAAAGAAAAGGACGCTCTGTTGAAATAAAGATTAAAAACGAAAGAGAAGATGGAGATTTGATGTGAAGTGTGTTTTAACAAGAAAACGAAGTTGTCACCTCAATCGAAAGGAAAGTATTGATTGAAGGCATTTGAGCTATTTCAAGTATCCCTTCTCATTAGATAGCAATAGATAGTTTGGAGTAATGACAATGAAAACATATCGGTAGAAAAGATATATTTAGAGAGATTACAAGAAGAAAAAATGATTGCTAAATTAATCAACGAATGAAAAAGGTATTGAATAGAGAAAAGGAAGATTTTATCTCGAAAGTCATCAGAAAGGGACGGCAGAGGAAGGGAGATGAAGAAGCAATTTAAAAAACTAAAGATGATGGAAGGAACCATGCAGAAATGGATGAAAATAGTGATAATTATGTCCCTAATTACGCCCTCTTATACCCCTCTTAGCGATCAGTAAAGTACTTAGCCCGAAGGCCGATTGAAAGCTCATTCCCTCAACCATTAGCTAAGGGAAAGCAAGGAGGCTTACTAGGCAAGATGAGGAGTGAGGTAGTGTGCCCTCGCTTTCCTCTTTGAATTATTTAAGCAGAACACAAATAAATGAAGCGAAACGATGACTCTTTGAGTAAACCGTTTAAAAGGATTCAATTGGGGGTGATTCAGTATCCCCATATCATCACAGCCATGAGAAAGATTTTGAAAACAGATAATAGTAAATAAAAGATCAATTTATTTCTATTCTGCTTCCAAAGATATACGAAAACATTCCATTCCTAAAGATACTTACTCGCATAAAAAATTGTTTTTACTCTATTAATTATATTCTCTATTATATGCTATTATTATTAAGCCCGTATTAATTTTAATTAAAAGTTTTGATCGCTACATTTTATTCTCCTCTCCTGCTAGTTCTTCATTTGCTTGAGTTGGGGTTGCATATCAAATAATTAAGGCAATTATTTTTAATGCAAAATCATATTATGTTTGGAATTTAATTGTAGTAGATGTTTACTGAATAATCCCTATCAACGCTTAGTCTCATCAATGAATTTTTCAGGGCTCCTGGATAGTCATGTGGACAGCGCGTTTGCCTTTGGTGAAAGGGGTCCCGGGTTCGAATCCCGGTGGGAGCCAATGTGCGAAATGACCTACGCTGTCGAAGCACTTTTAACAATACTACTATGAATTTTTCACCTAAGAATAAATTTCTCAGAAGAAAATTTCTCCAGTAAAGTGTTCTGAACCGGCTTGTCTCGGTCTTCAGACTGAGGACTATACAGATAGAAACAATATTATTTTGAATTACTTAAATATTTAATTTAATTTTAGTTGATTAACAACAAAATAATTACACGCTATGTCTACCATTATTGACGAGCATATCCTTTGAATTGTACACTTTTTCTTTTCAAGAAAATACATCCTCTCGGGTAATGTCGTGCTCATGTTACTAATTAAGATCAAGAAAATTAAATTAAATAATTTCTATGAGTATTGCACGAGCATCATGGCATATTTACATTGACGATTTGCTCCTTTAGCATTTAAAATAATCTGTCTACTACTCGATGAAGATGTTTTCTTCTATATGAGCAAATCTCTTTACAGCATCTGTTTTCGGAAACAAGTTAAATATTAAATCTTTTCAGCAAATTTATGTCAATAAAATGCTTAAAACCTGAATCATGATAAATGAATTGCATGGCTCTCTTTCAAACTCCCGCAAGATGTTTATCTCATGCCTTATCCTAAGATGCTTTCTAAGGAAACATCAAAGCAAAGATAATTCGTCTCCTTAACCTTTAAAATTGCGCTAACGACTGAGGAAAGAAACAACTCCGTTTCATAACGGCCTCAGATTCGGCCTTTTATACCGTTAATTAGGAACACCTCGAAGAAGCAAAAAGAGAAGCGTCGCTCTGAGGTTTCCTCCGCGCCTCCGGAAGAACGCATTGAAGACTTTCAGGGGTTTTTGCGGTCGGATTGAACTTCAAGTGGAGGGATTCGCAAAGAGCAAAAAGAAAGCGCTTTTCCAAATCGGCCGTTGGAGGAAAACAGCCGAGGAACGCGCTGCCATCTTTATTCGAAGCAACCGACCAATGAGGTAACGTCAGAGGTAAAAGAAAGAAGACGGGGGTGGAAGGTGGGGCCGAGAGGAGGGTACTGAAAAGCCGCCGAGGATTCGACTCACCTAACTAAATGAGATCACGCTGTTAAAAAGGGAAGCTTCTGAAACCAGCCGCCACTTCCCCCCTGCGGCGCTGATGGCCACTGTACACGCCGACTCCTCTCCCTCGGGCACCGGATATAAAAAAGAAAGCCGAAAGTATAGCCACCTCCCTCCCTTTCAATCTTTATGGTTCCAAATAACCACTCCAAAACTCTCCGGTGCCCTACACCACACTATCCCGCCCCTCCAATCTCATCGAGCGCTGCTTCCACATTGAATAACACGAAGTGGATTCTTCTTCCCCTCGTGGGGTATAGACCGCCCACGGACTCTAGCCCACCCACATTGGGCGATGCCGTCCTCCACTTGTATCGGCGACGGCAGCATGCGTTACCGGAAGATCGCCATCGGAGAGAATAAAGAAAGAGTTATCCCCGCAGCGTGGAAAAGGGTTTTTTCGAGACCTATTATGGGGATGAAGGTTGATTTTTCCCGTTTGTAGAGGGAACGCGGAACGAAATGGATCTCGCTTGATTATTTGTCGTCATCGACACTTTGACCTGGAGGAACTTGTTAATACGACCAAGGATGTGATGGAGACGCTCAGAGCTGCGATTTCTGAAATCATTTGAGACATTGGCGTATTACACAAATCTGATTTGTTTTAAGTTTGACTGGTTCCTTCACTGCAAAAGAATTATACATTACTTTTGTTTTTGTTATGTTTATCTTCTATCCCGCTGTATTTAGTTCTTCAAGTATTGAAGTTAGATCTTCTGCGTTGGCTGCAAAGAGACAATATATCATCTGCAAAACGGAGGTGACTGATGTACTCCTTATTTACTCTTACGCACTTCTCTTCCCAATCAAGGGTTTTAAAAACTTCTTCTAAAACGGCTTTGAACAAGATGGGAGATAAACCGTGACCTTGTCGAACTCCAATCTTGAATTCATCGGTCTCTTCATGCAGCATTACAGAAGCTGTGGCATCTCATAGATACTGCGCAAGAGACGGATGTACTCGGAGTTACTTACCGAGTCGAGTAAGAGGAAGAAATCAACTTCTATCACTCAATTCGGGGGTTCATATTAATTCTGCATCTAAAAATTCCGTGTTCACTTCCAGTGATGAAGTTACTCAAAACTTCACAGTTTGTTACAGTGAAGAGTCTGTTAACCAATATATAGTCAATTTCATTTTTTGTCCCATTGGGACATCTCCATGTCCCATTCCTTGTAAGATTTTTCTTAAAGTGTGTATTTGTTATATAAATAAGTCGTTATCTGATGGTTTCTTACGCCGCTCCAAGAGATTTGAGAACACTCTGAGAAGCTCACTCTAAAGAAGGCACTATCAGATTGCTTTGAAGGTTGAATTAGGTATCACTATAATATTTTATATATTTAACGGCAAATGAATTTTAAAATCCTATCATGGTATTTACGATGAAAACAAAATTTGATTTATAAAGTTAAAAGCCGATGCAATTCTGAACAAATTGTTGTCGATCGATAAATTCATTGGGAGAGATTTACTAGTGATTTTCAAAGAGTTCAGATTGAAGCACACAATGCACATAGATATGGAAGGCGCTCGTGACTAATTAATGATTTGTTTGATTATGAGTACATATTGGAGAAAACAAGCTAGGAACAGGTAAAGAGACGAACGCTCTCAATAGCAGTTTCTGGTTAAGATACTAGGAATATTTGAGAGGAAATTTCTCATTCTTAAGGAAAAGGAATTATCTTAGCCCTTATAGACGTGCAAGGTTAGCTCGAGTGAAAAATAGCGATGTGACTGGGACACGAACCCAGGTCTCCCACATTCCCACAGAATGCCTACCCGAAATAAAATGGAAAGTGGGTTCGAATCCCCGTCATATCACCATTTTTCATTTATGCGTATTCTTGAATTTTCTTTCTTTACATAAGTATTTGCAAGAGTAAGCATCTAGCATGTGAGATCACAAAGTATCGATACGCAGTATATTTATACAGTATGTGAATGCTTGGCAGGTACGTATTATAGAAGCGTGGCGAAGTGTAGTTTTTGAAGAACTATTTTTTTTATATTTACATGACGGTAACCATATGTAAGTTCATAGACGTTACTGGCGCAGATGGCGATAAGTAAGTCTTATAAATTACACATCAATATCACAGAAATTACGTTCTTTGTTGAAAGATTAACATGAACTACTTTTGAAGAATGAAAAGAAGCGTCTAGATGACTTGAAGGTATCGAAAACAAATCGTTTTCCTCCATTCATTAGCATTCATAGATTGTAGAATGGAACGTCATAGTTTTTAAGCATTATTTGAACAACCCGTCTCGCTGACAACTAAAGGGCAACCTTCCGTGCCTTGATCGATAAAGCCAGTCGTCATGAGATCCATTGCAACACAAACAGGTTTGCTATTCATTTCGAACATTTTTCACAACGCGAGTGAAATTGATTTCTGCTCCCAACGACTTCAACTACGAAATTGTTTTTGCGTATTTGTTTCCTTCTCTCGCATCATAACCGCCTGAGATAAAATATCGCCTGAAATTACTCCCATCAAAATTCGGAAGACATTTCCAAGCATTCGACGCGGCGTTTAGCTCGAGAAAATTAGGGAAAAGTGCAAGAGCACGAGGTCGAGGGGACCAATATTCGGATTGGAGTCTCGATTAAAGAAGTGCGATCCGTGAAGGGGATGAGGGAAATGATAAAAGCGAGGAAGTTTTCGCAGAACGATCCATTTGAGGTAAATGGAGGGAGGGGAAGGTATCTTATCGATTGAAGACGCTTTCATGTTCATTGTCTTGGGCATCCAAGGCGCCTCCCAAACACACTCTCTGGAATCACCGCTTCTCGCGAGTGATGGGCAAGATGGCGGCGGAGCGCACTAATGAAAACGAATATTCCACGAGTTTTTGAGAATCATCTTTGAGATTTATGGGAATAGATATGGGGCGAGAGGGGAAAAGTGAACGAAGATATATTCCGCGCTGAGAATAAATGAATGCTCGGTTATAAAGGGAATGAGACGGAGATGCGGGGGTGCTGCTTAAATAAAAGCTTGCTTTCGGCATGGATTTGTTTTGGTTACACTACGGACAATTTCAAACTCATTAAGAAATAATATTATTCCCGATGTGAATATAACGATGACCAGAGTCGAGGTTTAAAAGGACCCCAATTACTATTATATAATAAATTTAACCTTGATTTTGAGCATTCACGAGCAACAAAGAGAAAGTGGCTTTATGAAGGAGGCATTAAAAAGAAAGTTGGGAGATTGAAAAATGGAATATTAGGAATTTTGTGAAAGAGGAATAGTACTTCCAATTTCCAATTTTTCAAATGTGTCTTAAATTTTTAAAATTCTAAAACGAAACTTTTTAATTGAGCGTCCTGATTCCGTGTCTCAGTCGGGTAGTTTCGCACTTGATATAACACCAATAAGTAACCATGATAATTTTTGTTCCCAATGCATACGTGTACTATACCGAAAAATAATTCGACTATTAATGAGCGGAAAATGAAGTCTTCTGTATGAAGTCTAATATCTTGAACGAAAATTTTTAAGACATGCTATTTCTCAACTTTATAAAATGAACTTTGCCTATACGCAACACTTGTTTTCAGATCGATCATATAAAAACATTATCCTAATTCAAACGCATTGTATAAATACTTCCAAACCTTCTCTCTCAGACTTTCCCTAGGATTGAATAATATATTTCAAATCGATGTGCGAAAATTGTTTTATTTTTAAAATATATTAGATTTTTAACTTCTGCCTCGTCATAGAGTGTCTCCTTTGCGAATACTTAAGATGTTATGTTATCTCTTAAATAAAAAATCTCCTTCTACAACTAATGGAGATATTATTTAACAGCAAACAAAACCCTTAAATGGTAATTTAATCGAAAAAGAACGGATCCAATGAGGAAAACACGCAGAAATAAAAACGGAAGATTTTCCAGGAACCCATCCACGAAGATAAAGTACAACTGGATTATTGGGGTGTACAGGGGTTTCCCGGAATCATTACGTCATGTATAGATATTTCTCGTCAAAAATTAGGAGAAATATAGGGAGTAATACTTCCTTGTTGTATGAAGCAAGCGTGATTAACGATCATCTTCGATATCTTGGAAGGCCTTTTATCATCGTTCAAAAGGGGTTTGATTGGTATAATTGGGGTATCGTCGATGTTCAGAGTAACTGGAGACTTGAACGGTGGGATAAGAAAAGATGAAAGGGCCGAGGGCAACGTCGAGAAAGAAAGGGGGCGGATTACATCGCGTTCTGTAAGTAATGAGTAGGACAAAAGAGAGGGGAGCCTTTGAATGAGTGATGGACGGAGGAGGAGATGAAGTTCTCGGCTGCCATTGACTCCGGGGGCGGATGAAAACCTCTCTGCATTCGGGAAAAAGGAAGTTCGGACATCGCGAAGTGAGAGTTCGGATCAAAGGAGGGCCACGTGGCATTGAAGAGGTGTGCGTTCGATGGCAGGTAAAATGCCACTCTTTCCGTGACTCCCTCTTTCACGCATTACTTTAACCCATTTTGGTCCCGCAAGACGAGTTGAATGCTGGGAATGCGGCACGTGACGTTCGATTGTTTCGCTGATGCCCGTCGGGCTCCGTTCGCCCTCCGCTCCTTCTTTGTTTCGGACCGGTTGTTTTGTTCGCTCTAGAGGAACATCGGAAGGGCCTTATCTGTCTTTTTATCCGATACACGATCGACAGTTACAGTACTCGAGGGAGTCTTTACTGACAGACTTCCCACTTAGGAAGTGGGCAACGCTGAGTGATGAAGTCATCCAATCGGAGATTTTGAAAATCTGATGGAAGAGAAGCGATGAAAGAAGCCGTACTGCGAAAGTAATGTAAATTCGAACCACCCTTTTTGTTGATCCAGAAGTGACATTCATAAGGATGGAAGACCTGAATGAATCCAGCGCTAACCAGTGAAATATTAATCATTTTAATGATTACTTAGACTTGCGGTTGACTACGAAAAAGGCTTTATCAAACGTTTCCTTCAATAGAAAATCCCTTAAAGAAACTAATGGTAACTTTTTTTTCCTACACGTAACTCAGCGTCCATATACTGTGCTATCTTTGTCTGAAATGACTCCTTCGTATGATTCTAAGTTGTAGGTTCGTTGGTTTCCACGGCGATTACATATATGATTGTAAACTTGAATGCTTCATTTTCCGAATATTTACACGGATTTTTTTAATTCTCTAAGTATTTATGAAGATAATTAATATTTCAATATCAAAGAGCTTCGATGTGAGGATTCTTAGGATTAACGAAAATTGAATTTTCACGTTAATTTATGATGTTAACTACTTAGTATCTATGAATTCCTTCTGTTAAGTTTTTGGACTTCTTTGTTTTATGAGGTCTCGTTCCAACATTATTTACCATCTTAGATAATCATAATAGATGAGATTTAAGTTTATGTAAAATGCAATTCTTAATATTTCCTTTTCGTCGAAAATACAAACACAAACCTATTGATTTAATAACTCCGAGAGGTTTTGAAATCTCTAATATATGTAACCCTCTCTTTTTCAAGCCGGGCCATACTATTGTCAGAAAGATATTTGAAAATGTTCGCTCCAAAACTTCCAATGCTGGTTTGAAAAAGGTGCTACTTATTATAGGCCCACCATCCAAAACCTCAACAGTTCCTTTCCCGGAAACTACGCCCTTGAAAACGCATTTGATTGGAGTCAATCCGACGAGGGCTTCATCCATCCATACAAATCCATGGAGAACTGGGGAGATAGAAACCAAAATAAAATGAGCGGGGAACAATGGGTTGAATGAGTAGAGAGAAAAGGGGAGAGTACCGTTCGCAACACATGTTGCTAACTTATTGACCCGCATGCTCTTATGCAAGCCGCCCGTTTAGGTTTTCGAGATTAAAACTCGCCCAACCGAATCAACGATGCGTAAAACGTTTCCGATTCCATCAACATTCAAAACATTTCAGCAGAGAGAGTTGGAGATCCAGGAAATATTACGCACCAGTGGTTGCATCAGATTATCACCTCGGTTTGGACGGGAACGCAGTTTATTCGGGGGGCGAAAGGAGTGGGTTCTCTAGGGAGAGGAGGTCCCTCGGTGGAGAAGGCCCTTCCACCCTAGGGGGCCATCCGCAGTCTTTTACTTCCATCCTCCCGCCACCCTGCCTTTTAGTCGCTCCCCCTAAACGCCTCCCTCTTATTGTCGGCTTCAGGGTGCACTGCGTACGAGAGACCCTTTGTCGGTGGTATTAAATGCACCGAAACATTGTTGGGGAAGCTCGTTGACCATCCCAGGGCCCCCCTCGGACCCATTCAGACGTCTTCATCCACGAGGGCTAATTTCCCCTCCGCTTTCTTCTCTTTGCTTGCACTTCCGCTTCTGAAGTTAAAGAAACATTTTCCGTCTTCCAAGTCTACTAGATAAGTTCTTAAAAAGTGGTTGGAATTTCCTTTGATGCTCCATTTCCACATGCATACATTAAAATTAGATTTGACATTTACTTCTAATTCAAGATTCGTGAAGCTTTCAGACTCAGACGAATTAGCACGGTGTAACTTGCTGTTAGCGAGTTATTATCGTATCCCTTTTTACTCTACGATGAACTTAAAGGCAATATTTTCGTACTCCTATCCGATATCCTCTAGAATAAACTCAATGTAATCAAATAACGTTCGATGAGGGAGTGCTCCTTAATAAGTACTGTGAGAGACGACTTTATGCATAGTTATCGGCAATCCTTCGATACGCATTGATCCAAGTAACATTGGCCATCCCCTTAAACTTGAAAGTGGTCCATAAATAGTATCCGATCGAGTAACCTTATTTCAACGGAACAGCCTTCGATTACAGAATCGGGGTATCCCAGAGCGAGGTTAACCCTACGTCTCCATTAATCGTTTTTCATTTAATGTGGAATGATTGAGGGACCGGATAAGTCCTGCAACCTATTGTGAAATACTTGGTAATGACGAAAATAAGCCAACGCGTAACTTAAAGATTATTTCAAAGATAATGCCACCGAAAAACACGCCATTTAGGGGTGAATATTTTTGTAGACAAATTGAGATTTTATCAATTTTCTCAAGGTTCTTTCCGTTTAACATAATTACAATTTTACACAATTAACATAACTGCAATTAAATCTTTAATCGTATATATCGGATAATCATAACTGGTTAAATACATGCATCTGCTGACGTAAGTATACATGCTGATTGAATTTCCACCAATTCCATCGTTAATTTACACTTCTCTTATCATATTACATGACGTCATAGCACAAGTGGTTTCCTTTAGAAGTGGAGTCAATAATACAAAAATATATTTTTAAGGTGAAATCAATAACCAGCTGTTTAAGTTATTGCTACAGTAGATGAGAAATTTAATTGATCTTATTCATCTTTATTTCCTATGACTCAATTGTAACAGTCAAAATGTAGCTCCTCTGATAATAGCAAACTAGTTAGGGAGCATCATTCATAAAGAAGGAGTGGTTGAAGTCCTTAATAACGATACAACAAATACAGAAACTGAATCCATTGAACAGTTATGTTTATCAAAACTAAATGTTTTATATATAGGTGGCAATGCTAACCAAAATATCTTTTTATTTCCAGCCTCATCTAAAAATATGAATAATTGCGCAACCCGCCATTTTAGCAACGGTTAAAACTAATAGCTGGAGAAAAAAAACTAAAACATCATTCTGCGTAAACACCAAGAAACCCCATGCAGAATATACTTTCCACGAAGATCTAGAATCCCTTGTAAATCTTTAAATCTTCAGTTGATGATTGAAATTAAGTTTTAGAATTCGGATGTATACCTATTGTGTTAATTTCAAATCTTTAGTTTTATTTCTACAGTACTTCAAGTTACTAATAACCAGAATTAATAATCCCGAGTATTTGGAGGCATTTATCAATATTTGAGTGAATAATGATGTGCCACCATTTTGAATATATCGTCCCGATACCAGTCAATGCGTGTTCAAGCTTTTATTTATGAAATTATCGATAATTTAGCTTTATACAATGAAGTGGAATGTTTTATTCCCATAATTCAATTCTTTGGTACATGCTTCTTATCCATTATTCGTCCTTATTCATCGAAGGTGATCACTACCAAGTCAATTATACGCCCGCACATTCACCACGGGCGCTTCTTCCATTTCCTGAGAATATATTTTCTCTCGGCTTCCCGATGTCGCAGCTTGTAAATGTAAATTTTTGGAACTTGACGTTTCCGTAATGAAACCTTTAAAAAGAAAATTGGAAAAGTAATCCGATGGACAACGTAAGCGAAAGAGCATAGCGCTGTAAAATGAGAAGGAAATGAAAAAATGGAATTCAGAGAAAAGGTTGCGTAAGGAAAAAACAAGAATCGGCAGAATAAAGAGATGGGGGAATATGAGTGGAATTAAACGTGCGTATGTAGGCTGTGCGTGTTTTCTTTGTGATTGTGTCTCATACATCTTCTATATAATATTCATCAACTTTTGCATCAGTATTATGTGTAATATTATATAACTATTTATGTACATACGGCCCTCTCTTATGTCTCTTAGCCAATTGTACATAGATAGTAATAATTGTTCCATCGCCCATTGACTTTTCAGAGTCATAATCACATTCTCTCTGTCTTTCCAAAGAGTTTTTCATCTTCAAGTTACTCGTATATTCTTTCGTCAACCTTCATTGATCGAAATTATGCGCCATTCCATCCGATAAGATCTTTTGGCCCATTTAATCACATAAGCCATATTCGTTGGAGCGATTTGATAGCTTCAAAAACTCGATCAAACTCTTCCTCGATGTTATACCTATGATTTTCTCCACAATAAAATGAATCGTTGTTTATTAGAGTTTGCTAGATAGATATATACGAAAATGCTGAAGTTATTTTTTAATATTCGCCGATATTCTGAAATTTTCACTAGGTAGCATCATTTTTTTCTAGAAACACCGAAACGCCGAAACACTGAAATCCACTCGTCATATGCTGCTCTGCATCTGTCACCGAAGGAAACTATTCAAAGAATGGCGAGAATGATTACGTTTAATGAGAAGGAAAAGAGAACGCTACCCCAAAATAAACGGTATCGCATGAGATAACGGAGTCGTTGATGTTAGGGAATACGTAATTCCTGCGAAGGTTATGAAAGTAGGGAAGGCGCGATGAAAGAGGGCCTGAAAGCGAGGGAACCCGCGAGATATTCGATCCCCTTTCGTAGGCAATAAGTAGGATGATAAAGGAAGCGGCGAAGACGTGCAAGAAATATATTAGGCGGCGAAGGGAAGGATTTTCACAGTTGAGGTAACGCGGCATCGGGGGTGAAGGAAGAGGCAAATTGGTAGGGAAGGAAATGGAGAACATAATGGGAGGAGAAAAAAGCGTATAAACTGACTTCTCCTTGGCAGACACTCGGCTATTCAGAGCCACCTAGCGTGAACTGCGGGAAAACTCCTCGCTGCGGCGGTTTGGATGGGAAATGGGGAGATGACGGGAAGGAGAGAATTATGGGTGAGATTAGTGGAAGGAGGGATGGGGAGATCGAATGGAACTGAGCAGGAAAAGTCTGGAGAAGAATAAATTAGATAAGTTGGGAAATATAATAATTAAACATTTCCGACGAGCGGAGCAGTGCGAAGTTTTGGTTTTATTTTAAAGTTTGTTGAAGGCGACGGGTTATTGGCCGACTGTTTTCGAATATTAGAGAAATGCTTCCGAAAACGGGTGAGAGAATCAATTCGTTATGTCGTAATTACGCGGCTTGAACCACGGAGGATCGGATCCGGTTGGATTGATTGATTGATTGATTGATTAATTATGTAACGGGAACAGGTTCCCCCGATTATATCCCTTTTAATATATATAAAACACACACAATAATAGACGAACAAATACGACCATTCCCTAACCGGAAAAATTCGATTAGCGGGGAATCGAACCCGGGACCGGGAAATTCAATCAATTTGGAATAATTCCCGCACTGATTTAATAATCATTGGAATATAAAACCCCTTAGCTGTAATAATTGGAAGCGTCTGTAATGTGGATCAGGATGTCCTCTCGTTGGGAATTTATTCCAATAACTTTGCTGGGCCAAAATATTTCAACTATTTTCAAAGTACTGACGTTAATAATATTAAAATGAACTCTGTATTTAGTTAAACTGCCGACCTCTCATTTCAACATTAAAGTATTTACAATGTCGATAAAAATTACCACATGAATTATTTAGTTTGTTTAATTTATTAATTGATTCATGTAATGTAAATGGTTGTGAATTATGAAATGATTTTCCAAGAGGATCTCCTCATTTAACGCGTCCCTTTTCTAATTGTTCATTGATTCATGATTTTTTGTGCTTGAATCATAAACACAAATTTAAGAAATGTATAACATAATCGCAATTACGACTCAGTTATTGTTTCGTTTACAGATCAATTCCATTTTATAAATAACCCTCAGTATGTTTTAGTTTACTTTCTTCGGTTGAATCAACTCTATGAATGGCTGAAAAGAATGATTTTCAGAGACGTTCACCAAATTTACACAGCTGTGTTACAAAATGCAAATCTATAAAGATAATCTAAAAACGTCAATGAAAAGGGATGTGATTGTAAAATAAAATGGTGTGCTAATCTAGAGCCATACAAACCACATGAAGGGGGAGATCACGTCTAATTTATTAATTGAAGAAGAGATATGATTACGAACAACATTAAATACAGAGAAATTTTAGGTAAAGAGTAATCGTACCAATTACCAATCTTCCATTCAAATAACGATAATCTTAATTTAAGGATAATATCCTCTTCCATACATCCATCATTAGCTAATCATAATCTCGATCATCCATCTCACGAGCGATAATTATGACTCCTTTCCCTTTAAGAAACGGATGGAGCCACTTACATTAAGGAAACTATGAATAAATAAAAACCAAGAGTAGTATAGTTCATCATTAATAATCATGATTAATTATTAATAATAATAATGAATAATAATCATCATACACCTGTTGAGGATTGTAAATGAGCCATGTGTGTATATCTTTAAACAAAGTGATTGCTTTTAGACCTGGAGTTGGGAAAGGAGATTCTTTTTTCTTAAAACAACGTTTCAGAATCCTTTCAATATATAAGACTTTCATTAGCTATTAAAATGTATGATCGTCTCCTCTCTGAAAGTAATATGATTTGTCTTTAGATTAATTTTTTTATATCTACTATATGTAATCGGTGGTTTATTTCTGCCTCCGTAACCAAGGTATTTGGTTTAAAAAGGATTATTTTTTGGCACTTTATGGATGTATAAAAACTCTCTGCTTTTAAATCGCATGGTAACAAGATAACTGTTTACAAGGCTAAGGGACACTAATTAGACTTATACTTCTCCAAATCCTCGATAAATGTTTATCGAACATCTTTGTGTCTAAAGCAAATGTTCCTTCGAAAAGAAATTACCGATACTGAAATGTCAATGGAACCAGAAAACGATATCACCTCCACCAAAGAATGTATCGACTCGGGAGTCACTGTTGAACGCATACTTCGCAGGCAATTAGAAAATTGGCTCTAATTACTGGCTTTTGTTTCCTCGCCCCCCGGACAGAACGGCGCCAACACTTCGAGATGAGCAGAATCAGCCAAAGGGAGCTTTAAGAAAACTCACAGTTCGCAAATCCCATTTCTTTCGACCCCATTGAAAAAGGTGTTCGCGGCCATTCACGGAGGAATGGATTCCACGTCTCCTAATCCGAGCCTCCCCTGAAGCAGTCGTCATCGCCTTTGTTTTGGGTGCTTCTGCGGAAAGCTGTCAGCGCCCAAATGCTAATTACGTCGGTAACCTTACGCCATGGTTTCGAAAGGTTACCGACGCGCAGCGCGTAAAGAGCCTCGTGCAATATCCCAATCCAGACGCTCCAACTCTGATTCCGTTTCGCCTAGCACTCATCTTCCCTCCTCTCAATCAACCATTCTCCTCCCCTCAGAGATCTTCTCCCATTGGTTGACCTCAAAGCTCTTCCTCGCAATCTCGGCAGGAGACCCCCAAGCGAACATCACTTGCCCGATGCTTTTCCCTTCCATTCACGTCGTGGGCTAAATCAAAGTCCCCCGGGAAGGGGGCCAATTAAAACGACAGATGGTGGTTACTTTCACCCCATATTTGGAAAAGAGGTTGGGTAAGGAGGAGGCTAGACCCTTAAAATGCCCTATTGTTCTACTTGCTTAGAGGTTTCTTACAGTTTAGAGCACATCGAAGATTTCCATTGATGAAAATGTAAACTATTAAACTGCGATGTAATAAACTTACGATAGATATAGAATGGATACGAGAGGATTGAGGCTTAAAACAACTCATAAGATCGATCGGATATCTAAATCAATCAATCATGTCAAAATTAGGCAGAATAGAGATAATTCGATGCTCGACATAATTGAACATTATAATATATATCATAGATGTGAATACTGAGTTTCAAATATATAAAAGGTATAGGAAGAATAAGGGATGTGTGATTCTCGATACCTTATTTGGCGAATGTAATATTTTTCATTTGTCTTTTGGAACAGAGAAAAATGCATCTTTCATTCAGTTTTGCCTGTCCTTCATCATGGCTGTGATGAAATGTAAGCTATTGAAGTATGAGTGAATAATTGCAATGTCTCTCCTTCTGGAATGCTAACTTAATCGTTAATCGTAATCTTTGTGCCTCACTTATGTGGCCATATTCTGCCTTTAGCATTCTGGCTTGGCGAGTAACTACCTCATTCCCCATCCTGCCTCGTAGACCTCATTCCCCCACTAGCTCATGGTTGCTGATGTTAGATATGTGAGGTACCGATGGACCTTCGAAGAGAACACTTAAAACACGGGCTCCCGGAAAGTCATGTGGAGAGCGCGTTTTTCTTTGGTGAAACCGGTCCCAGGTTCGATTCCCGGTGGCATCCAATGTGCGAAATTACCCAAGCTGTGAAAGCACTCTTAACAATACTATTACTACTTAGCAGACAAGGAAGGTGAGAGTGTGAAAATACCCAATGAAGCAAGCGGTAAAGAATTTATACGTATACAACTGTAGTGTGTATGGATAAATGTAAGTACTTGGAGAATAAATAACTAAAATTAGGAAAGGGAGGAAATTTATTTCCCGTAACTTACCAACAAAAAACCTTAAGGAAAATAGTATATGTTCAGAATTAATTTCTCTGAACATCGTTAATATATCTTGTCTTGCATTTAACAGTTTTTTTTGCTGAGTATTAATCTGAATAATTATAAGTAATATGGAGCTAATGGTATATTTATCGCTGAAAGAAATCTAGCTGCAAATTATTATTAAACCTATGGCTCCTCGGTAAGTCATCAATAAATCTTATCTGATGTATGATTTTACATAAAAGTGAATAAATACTCAGTAGCATCTTAAATTTCATCGGAATATTACGATCCAGTACATGAATGATTTAAATTAAACTAATTTCAATATTTTCCTCATTCTCGTGTATAAATTCATTCACGTTTGACATAAAAAAACGACACGAGAGGAAGAGAAAGCGAGCGGCAGAATGTTCGAATGACAAAGGCAATGTCTGCTAGCAATAGAAGCTCATTTAACGCACAAAAGGGGGCAAAAAACATCCGAACGTTTTAGGAAAAATGACGAGAGAGTATTTTAGCGAGGAAATAAAGCGCGGATTGCGATTATTTTTGACGGTGACACCTCTGCCACTGCTCTTTCTTCATTGTTCCACACTTTCTCTCATCCAATTATCTCCTTTGTTTCGGCTCTCTCCACATTCCGCCTCATTATTCCATTTCCAGGTTTCCATAATTGAGGGATTTAATGTTACACCTCCTCCCCAACCCAACTTACCCTCTATTCATGGCGTCTACAAAAAACCCACTTAATTTTCGCTCTTTCTCTTCTGCTTCCTTCCCTGCCTTCTCCACTCCTTCCGCAGATTCTCTTTTGTTTTTCGTCGCATATCCAAAGAGTATAATTTTTCAGTTCTTTCAAAGTGGACTTCAGCATCTGAAATGGAAATGAGTAAAACTCCATAGAGGAAGAGCCATTTCAGGTATTGAAGTCCACTTTTAAAGAAATAAATTAATTTTTCGAATTTTAATAAATATTGCGGTCGCTCAGTTTCAATATCTTAGAAATAAATATTGTACGTCTTCAGAAGCTTTTTTGTTCTTCATAGTCAATTTTTAGTTCATTCTCTATCACTGTTTTCGTTAAGTGCTTTCAAATCCATGATCGTTTCACAATCACTATTAATTTTCCCTAACTTACTTCAACAGATTCTCTGACTAATTTAATTCCTCTTTTAATTATTATTCTATGTATAAAATTATGGGTTGTAATATAAATCAATGAAATGAAAAGGATTTTAACTTTTTAATTCCACTGACCCTCTTTTTGTCATTACTTTTAAATAGGTAGCCACTTGACAATATAAAATTGGTGTCCATCAATAACTTATGTAAATTTGTATTCGTAAGATTAATTAAGTATATTTTTCTTACTTTACTATACTAATCGACTTGCTCTGAAATCAAGCTACTCTCAGATTAACGTCACTCACGCCAGTCACGTATTATAATAAATTAACTCACGACAGTCACGTATTTTCTGAGAATCGATAGAAGAACAGTTTTACTTCTACAGTCAATTAATAGATTCATAGATATAATAATTCTCTAGGTAGTTAATCTTAATATCAATTTACTTATTACCAATTTAGTTTGTCTTTAATTATGCAAAAAATTTATCGGATTCGTTATTTATTCTATGCCGAGACTATCTACTATGTTACTAGAGTTATTAAGTTCGACTGATTCAATACCAGCCATTTTTCCAACAATTCGTATTTTCTCGGTAGCCTCATATATAAGAATGAGTGCGATGTAAAAAAGGTTCTGGTATGTTTCCTTACAATTATCATCCAATTGAAGAAAATGGATCTTTATTTTTCGCTCCCGGTCAGCCAAATTTACGTCCAAGGTTTTCTATTTTAAAATCATCCTCTTCGACAAGTGACTCAAAAATTCCTCTACATACCAACTTTTATACATTCCTTCTTTCATTCCTTCATTCTTGGCGAAAATTCAATCTTTGTCGATTGTTGAGATCTTCTCATTAATTCCTCTCTGCTGCAGAGAAATTTATGCATCAGTTGTACGGGCAGAATCATGTTTCTCATCTCAGAAGACGCCTCTGAATGAAACGCCGACCTTTTGTGCTGGCAGATTAGAGTGAGTGTCCACAAAATGATTGACGACTCTGCGAAATAGACTGCTTTCTCTCCCACCAAACGACTCCTCTTCGATCCCAGCTCACAACTGAAATATTCCATTGCATAACCAACGTTGATGAATTTCTTCGGCTTGATTAGGTGCAAAATGGCAGAAATAGGCTTCTATCGACAATATCCTTCAATCAAGAGTTACTTTTGGTAAAGTTTATCACACCATATTGTTTTCTTTTATAAGTGCTTACCTGTTACAAAACTTGCAGACATAAGAGAAGATTGAATTAAAACGAATGAGTAAAATGAGAAGTAAGGAACTCCTTAGAATTTTGTTAAATATTTAGTATATGAACAATTTATCAGCTAGTATTTATCTTAAGCCTGTTTCTAAAATCTGACTAATGAGTGGAGCTGGGATTTTTCACGAATTCACTGAAAATGCTTTTCTCGGCAAATTAATCCGAGAAATAAAATGTATGCTTATTCTTCCCCTATAATTGGCTTTTATTTCAAGTTGATGAGTGCAACTATCTATTTATATTTTGCATAAATAACTATAAATTTATTTCCCAAATCATAGAAAAAATTACGGATACCAACCAACCAAAGTGAAAGTGTTTGTATGAAATGCAAAATGCTAATCAACTCCAGCGTGAAACTCATATCATATTTGTTAATTAGATTTCTTCATTGTGTTAAAATATGATAGCGTTTTTTATGAGTTTGAGTAAAGAAAAGAGTTCAAATAATGTGAGAAACAAACAGCAAAATCTACATGTATTAGCATTAAAGTTAGAAAAAGGTTCAAACTGGACTTTTCATTCCATCTCTTCTTGCATTTACATTTTCCTACTCTTTACGTAGATTTTTTTTCCATTTAGAATCCTGGTTCCATTACTCTTCTAGCAATAACGTCTCAATCAGACCTCCCAAACCTTCAGAGTATGCCACCCACAACGTCAGGTAGCAATGCGGGCGTCTCCACTTAAGGATAAAATCGTTGGCGCCACCCAATGATCTGATGGACCCGCATCCTCCACTCTTCAAGCCCATATCTCGGACGATTTCCTGTGCTCTCATTTCAACGGTTAGCACTTCCTCGCTCTATGCACGCTTTATCTTATCGCATACATCTCTAGCCCCTATTCTTACTGCACGAGAGGCTGGATGGGTCTGCATTTCTCTCTCCTGCTTCGGAGCCGAAAATTTACTCACTCTTAACGTGGCTTCTTCTCCGTGTTCAAGCTCGAGATTATCATTACGTCATATTCAGATAAGGTTGCCGTCGGTTGATATGGAAAATTTACAGAAAGATCCATATCGATTACCGTATCAAATATAATTTTTTCTCTTTGCTTATATTCGCATTATAATTGAAAGAAAACGGCAATTATTGCGTTGGTGAAGAGTCCAAAGACCTAAAGATACGGCGACGATGGATCAGTCAGTGTAAACAGGGTTCTGATGAAAAAGTACTAAATAGATTGAAGTGCCATCGATGAATTCCACGTGACGTCATCAGTTGAGTAAAACACAATCGGACTATATCCACAGTGAAGATATTTCGAAGGAATTGGCAGGGGGTAAGGGAAAGCCCTTCATACCCAATCCTTCCTAACGCCTCCCCTCCCTTAGTTAATGTCTTTGTTTAGGTGGTATATATTCTGCTCTGCACTTCTTCCGGTGGCTTGAAGATGAGGAATCCTCCTCCAAACCGGTCGCCACGAGTATTTCTTATGGGTGTTGTTGGATACGGAAAGAGAACAATAGGGGGACATTTAGTTCCAATCAATCAATGGTAAATATTAAATTACACATATGTGTGCATGTAACATATAATATCATCAATCTTAAAGTACCATATTATGAAGTAATGTGTTAACAAAGTATTGATTACTTTAGTTCGACGTTTTACTTACTTGGGCGCGTACGTTAGAATTACCTCAAGCGCCAATTATTCAAAGCTCCCTAAACAACGTTTGAGTTAAAATGATACCATTCCTTGTGACCGAATATAAGAAAAACGATTGCTGTCAACTGAATTTCCCAAATGCTATCAGCTACCGCGCATTGGATGGATGCGCGTCTCACTCATTCCGTCCCAAACCACTCTTCCCCTATATTTAAACCGCAAAACACCTCTCTCTCATCTTTTCCACATCTGCTTCCCACCCCTTGGGGTCATCCCAGAGCACTGAGCCAAGAAATTGCTTCCTCCTTCCTTCGTATCACGTTTATCCCATATTTCCTCTAGTTTACCATTATGTTCCTTATATTACCTTGCTTTTCCACAGATATATTCAAATTCCACGAGAGTATATCTTTTGTTTGCTTATTTCCTTTTTCTAATATCTGAAAGTTCTTATCATTATTCATTATCCTATATTATATTTTTTATCAATTTAATTTTTGAATTCCATGAAGTTAATATCGTGGATATGGTTTTGAATTCCGCATTTCCTGTTCATGTTTTTCCCCTAATTTCTCATTTAAATACAAATAGAACTTTGTGTCAATCGTTCAATATGCAATCATGAACATCAACGTCAATCTAATTAATTCTAAACCTTTGAAAAATTCTTGATCTGCTTCTTCTAATTGTTTTCCATCTTTTTCACATTCGAGTCCTCCTCGCAAAGTAAGTCTGCTGAAACTGTTTTCTTCAATTCTATTGCAAGTAAACGCGAAATATTCCATCTTTCATCAGTTATACGTAATAACTACAACATGAAATGAATTTTTGGATGGATTGATATGCGTCTCAAAATGGTAATAAACCGTTTATTCGCGTCTCGCAATGCATTCAAACTATTCCTCCGACAAATCCTCGTGTCCTCCTTTCCTCACCATACATCCTCAGTGGCTTCCACGACTAGAGCCAGACTCCTCTATTTCCAAGATCTGCTCTCCGGCGGACCTCTTTCCTCAGCTACACTGTTTATAAGTGGAGTACGAGGGAAGTGACAAAGACAACGCTGAATCGGTAAAATTCCAGCAGAAATATTTACATCTCCTAGACTTGAAGAAAGTTGAGCTCAGCGAAAGATGTGAATTTTAAATATTTTTGACATGTTTCTGAAGGTGTCGTTAGTAATGTAAGTGATCAATATTCGCATGAAACACTTGCTTGAATTTTGCTGAGAAATGAAGGAGAAAAAGTCTGCCGCAACCAGGACACGAGTACCTGGCTGAGGCAGACTTTTCCTGCTTCATTTCTTCGCGTCGTTAGTAATGCTAATACTTTGATCGAGTCCGATTCGGTTCGAGATCTAATATTTTACAAGCATTTTGACATAAGGTTATAGTAAATCATCATTAACCAAACACACAAAAAACACATCGGAGGTTAGAGCTGTATTATTTCATTCGCTTGTAAGAATATTCTCCTGCAACAAGCTGTTCAAGTATCCTCCAAAACAATTCCCTTTAAACTAAATTATATTTTATTGTCATACTACGAGTAAGATTATTGGGATTGAAAATTGAAAAATGTAGAAAAGTAATCTCTCATCATAAGGATGTATTTCATAAATTTAGGCTTAGCAAATACAAAGATTAAATTACTTTTTACACCAATGTTTGTATTGAGTAGCCATAAAAAATCGAGAAAATTGATCCAAAAGTTGAATTGAATTTTTCCATTATCGAGCATTTGCATGTGTGAATAGGGTGAACGCTTAGGTTTACTTCAATAATCATCTATTAAAAGAAGATTTAGTGCACAATATGTTTGAGTGCTATTAACTGTGCTCATTATTTACTTTCTTAAAGTACCCGAGGATGCAAAACAATCCGATATGAACGAGATTCGGGATTCGAGAACATTCTTGAAGTTCTTTGACGAATTTTTCTCCAAATTTTTAGGCTTCATTAGAGTTTATTAAGATGAATTCAACTTGAAGTCGACGTGAATATCTAAGAATCATTAATACTTAATCCAATTGAGTACATCCTAATACAATGTCTTGCGTCTCAATCGAGTACTTCTTGGAATTTCATTTTATATTTATGTATCTTGAAATTCAGGACAATTTGGATTTGTTCAATGGACAAAAATAATAATTAGTCGTCAATGGGGGTTCGAAACGAAATTTTACTTTGCACGAGGAAACCTTAGACCCAAGGTTAAGCAAGAAGTGGAAAACAGCGACATGACCGGGACCCGAACTAAGGTCTTTTCGTGACTGACCGGAAAGTTTGAGACGACCCACTTTCCGAGAAACACTTGAGAATCCATAATACGGGAAAATAAGATTAAATAGTCAAAATATGGATATGGTCATATATTGTAAATAAATTTTCGCGTTTTATGTTTAAAATGAAATACTTTTCATGTAAAACAATGCGTGATACTGTGATTTTTTGCATGATTTCAACTGTATGTCCCGCTGGCTTTCCCGAACGCATCCTTCCATCACTAATGACCGACTCTGCATTAAGTGGCCAACCGTAACAGTAACAAGCCAAATTTATATTAAATCACATTTTCTAAAACTTTTACAAATAATAGAATATACCTAAATATCACATTTATGGAGATATTTTGCAAAAACGGAAATTTGCTTCGAAGAATAAAGCTCAACTTCCGGTTTACCGATTTACTCCAAAAACTAATCATCTCTGACAGCACCCACCACAGTGCTGTATATGAAGTTTGGTATTGATAAAACTAATTGTTCTTACTTTAGAGCGCCCACAATCACACACACACACACACACACACACACACACAGACATCATTCCGAAAATGGTCAAAACGTGTTCTAGAGACCCCAAAACATGTATATCCGTTAGGGTGGTTCGAAGAAAACTTTTTTTTTTCATTTCAGATCGCTATAGTGCGGAAAAGTTGCTATTGGTATAGATATGAAAAAAGCACTAATTATTATTTTTTTATAATTTTGTCTTCCGGTCGCGCAATGCCATCGAAGTTAGCAAAAAATTGGGAAAAACCTTAATTTTTCATAATTTTTTTAAACACGCCAGATGGATTTAATTGCGTTCCTATACCATGAATTAACTACTAAAAGTATGTGAAATCAATATATATGCACTTATTGTACATTTATTTCATATCTTCCGGTCGCGCAACATAGTACAAAATGAGTAAAATTAGTAGTTTTTGCAAAATTTCAAAGTTTGACTGTTTAGTATATTTTAATCATACGACTTTAAGAGATGATGTTTTTTTTTAAGTGATGAGTTCTGGGTCGTTTTGTAAACAAAATGAGCGAAGATTTGCACCAACAATTCAATATTGAAAAAAAATTACCAAACATTTACAATTAGAAAATTTCTTAATTATCTGAAAGGAAACCGCCTCGCCTCTCTGTCCAGGTAGGCTACTCTGCTGTTTTTGACGAAGCTGCGCGACCGAATTCCACTTGAATATCAAAGTTTATAGTATATGCTTGGATTTTAAATATATTATATTTATTATTTATTATCCAATTATCATTGTAATAGAATTAAAGTATAGCATCTCTTAAAGTCGTATGATTAAAATATACTAAACAGTCAAACTTTGAAATTTTGCAAAAACTACTAATTTTACTCATTTTGTACTATGTTGCGCGACCGGAAGATATGAAATAAATGTACAATAAGTGCATATATATTGATTTCACATACTTTTAGTAGTTAATTCATGGTATAGGAACGCAATTAAAACCATCTGGCGTGTTTAAAAAAATTATGAAAAATTAAGGTTTTTCCTAATTTTTTGCTAACTTCGATGGCATTGCGCGACCGGAAGACAAATTTATAAAAAAATAATAATTAGTGCTTTTTTATGTCTATACCAATAGCAACTTTTCCGCACTATAGCGATCTGAAATGAAAAAAAAAGTTTTTTTCGAACCACCCTAATATCCGTTGAAATTTCGAAGTCGATTTTTTTCATGAAAACAATACTTTCCCTATACCACGTATATGTAAAAGGTAAAAAGAGTAATTTCCTCAAAAAAATCCTCAATTTATATTTAAATTAATCAACTCATTGAAATTTTATTTCAATTATCAGGTGTTAGTTTACGAATAAAAATACAAATGTACATAATTTATTACCATGATGATATTGGTAACTCGTTGTTTTGTATTCATCCTAGTTCTTATTTCCACAAAACTCCAACATAAAATTGTTAATAAAAATACATTAAGTTAATTTCTTATTAAATGTATTCCTAATTTGTACCTTAAAATTAATGATTTTTTCAGTAAATTAAATTGATTTTCCCTTCTGATTTGAAAATTTATTTGAATATAACATTACTGAGCATATCGCATATTGAATATTTGAGCGAATACATACATATATACATAGTATATGAGATATCTGGACGGACAGAAAACCATTATCTGCCACAAATATCCACAATTATAAAGTGTGCATACAAATTAATAACAGGAATCAGATAATATATAATGAAAGTTGTCTACTTGTGGCGCACATCTGACAACAGCTATTTGTATGATAATGCGAGGCGCGCAATGCATACAGATGTCGAGAGGACAGAAGGGAAATGAGTCGACGAAAGGAACAGTAAATTTGTGGTTAACTGAAGTATGATGGTGGCGAATACAAAGTTAAGCAGAATAAAGTGAATAATGAAGTTGCTTAATACGTTCGTAAAGTAAACTCGGGGTGGTTAAATCTGCTGAATTGAAAGAGAAAGAAGATGCCAGTGATTTAAACCACGCTCAGCAACATGTATCTCACAGAGTGAAATATTGAGAGAATATATCACAATATCGCGTATTTAATAGTGTTTATTCACAAAATTTTTGTCCAGATATTTTCATATCTCCTTATATTCCTTTAATTAAATACTCTGTGATTTTGTATAGATAGATTGTACCAAGTAATTAAAATTTTATTGGAGTTAATACTGATTGGCATGTATCAACTTTACTTCATTCTTCAAGACCTTATTTAAACTATATGTTTATGATGATGAGAATGATAAAATTTGCGGTAAACAATATCTATTTTGAAGAAAGATCTGCTGTTTTTCCGATGAGTTGTGGCTAAAAAATCTTCACGTGTTTTCAGTCGGTTGAGTTTGCTGTTATACACCGACGTTTCGGCATCGGCCTCTGGTGCCATTTTTAAGGAACCTATACTTAATTATTATTACTTAAGGAAGTATTCCTTGAAAATGGCACCAGAAGCCGATGCCGAAACGTCGGTGTATAACAGAGAACTCAACCGCTTGACAACACGTGAAGATTTTTTAGTAATATATATATTTTGTTTTCGTATTTTTTTATGTGTTTTATTGTAAAACATCATGGAGGAATTGATGTTTCAGTGTGTTTCTCTTATATAAATATCATACATAATAAGTACAGTCGATTTATGGTATTAATAATTTAAAATTTTGTTATTTTAACAACCGGAATTATCTTCATATTTATTTTGACATGAGTAAAATGTTTTGGGGTATGTTTATGTAAATTGAATCACGAACAAGGAATAAAATCCAGGGAGGAATGCGTTGTCTTAAAATACTCGCTCTATTTTTTTTCTCACAAAAAACGATTTTTTTGGAGTAGCACCTATTATCTAAATTATAGTTTTCATAAAATAAATTTCAGAAAGTACTGATAAAAATCATTAAACTGAAATCATTATACAATCTCAAGTTGAAACGAGTATTAGCAAAGTAATATATTGCGAAATGTGGAAAAGTGTATCTATTTTCTCCGTAACTGTCTATCGTCAAACAGATATCAGTATCAGAAGTAAAGAGATGGAGCCCAAAGTATGGTGTTATTGGATAACATACTGGCATTGTACACCAGGAAAGTTGATGTTTGAAGAGATACGTCGAAAACATTTCTTTCCTCAAAAGAGGACAGCGCCACGTAGCACCAAGTAAGGTGGAGACATTTTCCATAACTAGATTTGACAGATGTCCCATCGTCCAAGAGGGTGGTTTCCACCGTCTCTTGGGAGAACGTCACAATGCAGCAAAGGGAAAGAGGCGTTGAGCCGTCCAATTGGATTTCCGGAATATTCTCGGGTCCATCATCTCCCCCCCCATTGGCTGTTACCCAAGCGTCCGACGCAAATTTCTTTATCCGAATAAGTATTCTGCTGGGCCGCCGCTGAAGTTGTCCGTGACTGGGATTGGATCACCTCCGAGAGCAAAAATATGCTCTCTTTGGGTGGATATCGGAGATGGAAAAGGCGGAGGATATGCGGCCGAAAATTTGCTCGTGTGACCTTATTTGCATTGAAATCCGTTTGGGTATCTCTAGAGACGAGATTCTCCGCTGTGGGGGGGCGCTTTGGTCTTAAGAGAGAGATTGGAATGGAAGATGGCGACGGGTGTCAGATCACGTGTTCTGGGCGTGTTGATTCGGCATTCCGAAGGCGTGATTTATCTATAAAATAATACCATTCATTGTAATTGGTCAAATTGGCTGTTTCTGAATCACATCGAAAGGAAAAAAATTAAAAATAAATATATGTGTACGGAAAAATATATAGCGGTATGATTCCATTTTATGACATTTTCGAAGATCCGAAAAGGGTTAGAGTCAACGCAAAATAATTACGTCCACTCGCGACTTACCAAGTTGAAGAAAACGTGGCGAATTTAGAATGTTTCTGGACGATTAGTAACGCAGTTATGCGAAGAAAGAACCATTCGAAACGAAGGGTGGAATAAGCAACTTCAATGTCCAAGTTTTTAGACCAATTTTTGGCGCATTATGCGGAGAACATCAACCGACGCTATGTTCGGAAAATGTATGCATGCGGAGGAAGCAGCGAAATGCCGTTGGAATGAGAATCGGGATTTGGAAGGCGCGAGTGGTTAATATTGGAAGGAAATCCATTTGGCGAAATGGGCTCCGAGTGAAATCCCTCGGAAATGGAAGAAAGGAAACTGGAATTGAATCGGAAAAAGAGGTGTTACATCTGCAATCGAGCCGCACCGGTACTTCGGGACTCTGAACTTA
Source organism: Sympetrum striolatum (assembly GCA_947579665.1). Taxonomy (NCBI): domain Eukaryota; kingdom Metazoa; phylum Arthropoda; class Insecta; order Odonata; family Libellulidae; genus Sympetrum; species Sympetrum striolatum. Next base: position 106,201,358 of record OX388343.1, on the reverse strand, counting down.
CAACTCGTAGGATATTGTAACCTTCCTCCTTCGATATGTTGCGTCTTTTTTGTACTTAAATGTTTTTAAATGCGGATTTCTTTGGTATTTACACCATATTCATACAGGCGTCCATTCAAAATACAGAATATCCATAACAAATGCAAAGTTTCGGAATATCCGAGACAGAATAGCTAAAGGTAGACACGAATCGTGTTAATCCTTCAGGTGATGACTTAATTGACATGTGAGAGAACATCTGTTTTCGTAAAAGTCGCATGCGTAAGAGTCTAACCCATATTTTTATCATGCATTTTCCGCTTTCACTCGCCGGCTGTTATCTTTGGGCTGACCATCTGCAGTGCTGCAGCAAACAGCACGCCAGTAAAACAGTTTTTATCCTATTTAACGTCATTTTTCCTCACGGTACAATACATTATTTATTTCATATCCTACTCTAATGAATTATCTATTAAGTTATTTACGTATTAGCAGTTGAATTTAAGAAAGTAAGCAATTTCTAATAACACACTATTTGTATAAAAACTATTTTTTTAATCGTAACTTTGTTGTTACGGACGCTTAAACAAAACTAGAAAAGCTTTCTTAAAATGTCGTATGTTTTTAGTACTTGCCACATAAATCTCCCTTCTCAATCATCGTGTTTCTAACTCGTTTTAAAGCCATACTCCATTACGCCACACCTAGACTCTCCCTCTTCTCTCGACTCCCATCTTTACTGAATTCCATTCCCCTTCTATTGAACCCTTTTCCCTATCAAAAGCGGCATTTATCAAAACTACACCACACTGGATCCTAATGCAGCAACCCTCTTATCTATTATCCCCCACACCTTAAATTGTTAATTTCGCTCCTTGTTATTTTCCTTTACATTTTATTTTTTTAAAGTTTACAAAATTGTTAAATTATCTCCGTAAATTGGCTTCTGATGTGTGTGATAAATTGATAAATAAATAAAGGGTCACAAAGAAATCGTAGTCAGTTGTGGCAATGAAAAGTTATGAGTAATGCAACAAATATTCGTTGTTTCTCTGATGGTGCATCAATAAGTATTGCAGTTCTCAAATAATATTCCAACAGCTATCCCACAGGACTAATCGTAAATCCAATATGTTTCTTCCACACCAACAATCTGCCAAAGTATATTCTTCATTCCGATTTAATATAGATGCAGTAGATCGTATTAACATAGCCCATAAAAATAAATCTGTAAAATAACATCCTGATCGACCTGAATATAATCAGTAGATAACAAAGTTCATATCAAATTTGAATTCTTAACGATGTACAGAATTGTATGTTAATATTCCATTGAGTAACACCTATCATTATGATTACACCTGAATCCATACAACTCGATATCATTTGCAATGGGAATCGAAATATGGGATATGCTATTGGCTTCGCTAATCAGAAACCTATTATTAATGAGTTAGAGTCAGGCGAAAATAATAAATTGGATTTTACCTCGAATCCGTGAATCTAATCGAAACCCTCTCAATAATAATTGGCACAAAACATTCGCGAGGATCAAACTTGGGGTTTTCATCTCATCCAATTTTTTAAATCTGTTTCAGAATAAAAGGGAGCGTCCGACCGGTTTAAAGAACATGTCGCATAATGGAAATGTTCTGTAAAAGGGGAATCGGGAGGAGACAATGGGAGGCAAATCCAGCAGCTTTGAAAAACAACGATAGTCGCTTCAAAAGTTAAACCGAGAGAATTAAAAGCATTGATGGTTCTCTAATGGTCAGAGGAATCACCGCAGAGTGTTTTAGGGGAAAATTGCGACCAAACAAAAAACAGGAACGATGTCCGTTTCATTTTTCCAAAAACGCCCCATTTTTATCCCTTTTAGCGCCATTATTTTTATTTTAGCACCATCGGATTCTCGCCATTTTTTGGAGGTGCGATGTTTTTCATCCAAAAAAACAAAGAATGGAGTCCGATTTTCAACGACGAATATACTCCGCCCTTTTTCGGTGACAGGCTGCATTTCATTGAAGCCAATTTAAAATTTTGAGCAAAGTTTTCAGACGAGAATACTGAATTAAGGTTTTCCATTGGACGGAGTAAATATAATAGGGAAGCGTTCGCACAGTTGAAAACCATAGATGTAATCGAAAGATGGATGCGATGTGCGTTTTGAAGGAGATCCAGTGATACGAAAGGACGGTAAGAAAGCGTGGGCTCATCGAGTAATTTTTGTTAAAGTAGCTTTAAATTTTAAAAATTAGTAACGGATTTTATCACTGTTAAATGAGTCATTTTGAAGTATGCTCCATTTGGAGTGTGCTATCATATTTAACGCTTCTTCATTAACACAATCAATGAAGTTAAAATTCATCGAGTACCCAAGTATCTAGCACAAAGTATATTTTGATCACAGAATGATTCGAAATTAATTTAAAGCGCCTCTAGGAAAGATCAACCCATTAGTATTCTTGAGCTCTAGAATGCTACTTACAATTTTTACTGTGGTGTTTTAAAAGTGGACGAGGATAAAAATAGCTTGCAAGGCTTTTTTATATGAGTTCTCAAGTAATATTTGTAGGGTATAAAAACATTTCAGGAGTTAAAATATTCATTTTTAGTGTGCTTTAAGAGATATAAGTTTAGTCCTGGGAAGATGCCAAAGGAGAGAAGACGCTCAAATCGATATATTTCGCGTTTTTTTAGGCTTTAGAACTTTTATATATAATTGTTGTTTGTCCAGCTGAAAATTGTTCGATTTGCTCTGAGGGTCACATACTTTTAGAAGAGGATATTTTCCTGAGTACATCGTTATTTGCTCAAAATATTTCCTATTTTACGTTGGATCACTTCATCCCTGAAGATGACTGAGGAGATAACAGTCGAAACGTCGGACCCGTTCCTGTCTGTAACCCGGTTGGAAACCCGAGAAAACTCCCTTCAACGATGTAATAACATTAAATAATACGGAAAATAAGAACGTCATTGACCTTGGGTCCTAAAACGAAAATATTTCGACTTCGGATCGAGTACTAGAGAGAATGTGTCCAGGTGTACACTACTAAGCTTAAATTGTTTATTTAAGCAAAATCAAATCAGCTAAGACGGCAGTGGGAGCGGTCGCGGGGTACGAATATGATGCCGCTGACAAACAAAGACATTGAAAGACGAGATTTGCAAAAGAGAAATACCAAAATGAATCTTTGGACCAACGCAAGACCAAGGAGTGTAGAAAATAAAAAAGGTGAGAATTGAAATAACTTACGAAAGAAGAGATTCTAGTCCGCTTTATAAAATCGCATAGAATCCGAGCATGTTGCACGAATTTCAGATACAAGAACAACAGCGAGATTAATTGTATGGACAACAGATAGAAATGGACCAAGAGGAAGACGCAGGAAAAGATGGAGATTTGATGTAACGGAAGATCTTCTTAGAATGGATACAGTTAATTGGAGAAAACTAGCAAAAGATATTATTTAACCCTTTTGGAGGGATTAGGCCTCTTTTCCGCCCAACCTTTACAGATATTCTATGAAAATATGCTAAATTAATTCACTATTATTATATAATATTATTATATATTCACTATTATTATATACAGTCACTTACATCCAGAGAAATAAAATCTTACAAAAGCAAAATTTACCAAGGATATGAGGGTACACAGTTTTAAAAATCTAATTTGTACTACGGAAAAGATAAATAAAAGTACACATAGTTTAAATCTAGATCTAAGTACAGTTATATAAAGAGAAAAAGAGCTGTTGTCGTGGAGGAGAAAATCTTCAACTGAAGGTCGACGGAGAAAAACCCACTATACGGGAAAACACCTTCACAAGAAGTTAGCGAACAGAGCCTGCGAAAGCACAGAAGTAAAAAGAAAGACGCCATTTTTCCAAATATTAAGAATTCGACATATTTGTATTTTCCGGTGTGTCTACAAATAAATCCCTTGTGGGATCACAAGAAATGTATTCTGGAAAGAAAAGAGTGTGATTTCGATGCAACACATAAATATCTAACCGTTGAAATATACTTCATGTGAAACAAAATAAATCAAATGCCTACTCCGTATTCTCCTCAAATTTATTTAGAAACGACCGGTTTCGACCATGACAGTCATCTTCAGGTGCATTATGTCTTAAAATGAGACAATTAATAGTGCGCTAAGAGGTTTTGAAGGGAGGGGAAGGAGAGGGGAGGGGTCATGATAGGTCAAGTCAATGGTCGGATTAGGGTTTGAAGAAATTTCCATTTTTTCCCATACGTCCTTCCTTTGGGCTGGTGGTGGAGGAGTCTCGCTGTGAGAGAGCTGGAATGCCCCATCTCCAATAGGTGGTTCTCAAAGGAGATTTCTTTAACCCGTAACCTGACCAATGACTTGATCATCACCCCTCCCCTCTCCTTTCCCTCAACTTCAAACTTCTTAACACGCTATTAATTATCTGATTTTAAGATATAGTGTACCTGATGATGATCGTCATGGTCGAAACCGCTCGTTTCAAAATAAATTTGTGGAAAATACGAAGCACGCACTAGATTTATTTGAGATGGCGTTCCACAATATTAGGCCAGAACATCTTGAGTTTATTCGTATGATACGTTGCACGAGAAAATAATTTAAAGAAATAAAAAAGATGGGCAGCAGTTGTTGAAGGTTTATGGAGGGCCCAAGTAAGATATAAGAATTACTTTCGAGAATATTTACCCATTGAAATATGGAATGAGAGCATTAATGTGCGGTAAGCGCGCAGGAGAGAAGCAGAGCTGATGGACCGAATAAAGAGGACACAGAGAGTTTAGCAGCGGAATCCTAATGGACTTAAATTTGCGACAGAGAGAGGTTCTTTGCCTAAGGGAGCAACTTAACTGCTGAGAGTGGAGAGACAAACACGCCAGAAAGCCCTTGAAATACGTTGCGAGCAGCTACTCTCCGCAGTTATAACAGCGACAATTGCGTATCTTCCCAGCGCGGGTTATTTCCCCAACTAAAAGTCCTCCGTGCTCCTTCAACGTTCCCATTCTCTCGCTAAATTCCCCACCAAAGCCTTCTAAGAGGGTCTTCCCTCAAATGAAGCTATATGTCCCCTAGGGGTGTGTCATCCCTTCGCCACCCCACGACGCCTTCCGTGGAACAGACAAAAGTTCAAATTAAACAAAGGGAAAAGTTAAAATGGAATTGCGGCGAGTGTCACCTCCTTGTGTTAATGCGAAAGGGCGTCGGTTGAGAAGACTGAGGGCAAGTTAGGTCCTTCGTCGCGGGGGATGACCCTCCATACATTACCTTCTTCACTCTTATTAGCAAATCCCTGTTCTTTCCATCCGCTTGTCTCTGCCATTTTCTTTCGGCAAATGCGTTCTAGGGACCACTGTTAATGGTGTCACCTCTAATGATTGTAATCTCACATTTAAATGGGATAAATATTATGTTCGAAGTACCGCGGTCATGAATTCCGACGATTTATGTCTCCTTATGATACGATGCAACTTTGGGTGATCAACAGAGAACTTGGAGCTGCATTTTCTGTCGAGGCAATGGAAACATTCTACACTTACGTAATGCGAAACAATCCATCAGTTGGACCATTAGTACTTATTGTTGAGCGGCCATTAACTGCTGAACGCTGTCATAAACGCATTTACAGGTTAATAATAGTTATCGCCATAGAATGCGGTCGATGATCTAACTTACGTCAGATAACATAAAAGATATACAATGTTATCTGAATCTTAAGATAAGCATTCTAAATTTCGCTATTTTTGTTCAGAAGTATTTCGTTTCTGCATATGTTTAAACACTCACTCACCAAAATCGCAGATAAAAGATAATGCGCCTTCCCTCCTTTCGAATAACTTAAGTTTCATCAACATATCAAAGTATGTCCTAATACTTTTCTGAACTATTTAATACCTTCAAACTTGTCGATAACATTCTCAATGCATGTAACGAAATGAAATGAATGATAATGAAAAAATATCCAAAAAATATTCAAACTTCTTTAAACCTCAAAACATTTTACCTGAAAATGTAAAATTGTGTTTCAGGGGTTAAATAACCTCGAATCACGCTTAAAAACCTCCAAATTATGAAATTATTTTAGCCTCTTCATCGCTTTCACTAATCTGTGTTTTAATGAATACACTTCGTGTTTAGCTTTGCCTTTTCATTTGGCCTCTTTTTCTTCAATCATTCGCATCGAGCGTAAATTTCACAGTTAGGAAATTTTATGTATATTACCGATTACGATAAAATGAATTGAATGGCGTTAAGTTGATTATATCAAGTAAACGGAGCCATCAATAACAGTATTTCTATAAGATTTTTGCTATAACGCAAAACAAATAACCTCTTACTGAAGGATTTTGAAGTCATAATTTCAGAAAAGATTTTCCATAATCCTTCACAGATATTTTCATACACAAGCAGTGTGATCTGCAGATATTTTAAAATATTTTTCTTCACTAATGTGTATTATTTTATAAACGTTTTCTTGGATATCTCAAAACTTATCTTCTCCGATTCGGCAGATTACCATTTCAGTAGCTTTACTTCATCATTAAATTGTCATTTGAAGTTTCTAATGAGGACAACTCAACAGAATACCAATACGAAATTATTTAAACAATTTTTCAAAATAGGAATTCTGAGGACGTTGAGTAATGAAAAAGCAAGCTAATGATCGTGATTGAGGAGCTCTTAATTTAAATGTTAATATTCTCAATGAATCATCTAAACATTCCTCAAAATCCCCAGTAATCTTCGTATTTTGAATATTAATTACGTTGATTGTACGGAAAATAATTTTTCGGGCGTCATTGGAATATTCCACGAATTGATCACCATCAGCGGAAGAGCTTAAAAAAAACAGATGGAAACGTCATTTCGTTGTTTTCCGAAGCCTTGAGCGGGTTACCATAACTCTTGGGGAGGCAGAGGAGTAAGCGATGAGGCCTTTAACGAAATAAATTACACCCAACATTTGTGTAATTCCCGTTTCGCCTTATCTCGCTCCCCTCGGAGCGTTTGGGGGCTCTTATAATGGGAGTGCAACACATTCCCACCCCTTGCACACGTCATAGGATCACGTGGGGCCAGGGCGTGGCTGCCGAGAAGATTATGGCAAAATTCCGTGTTCACGCAAACTCCATTAATATTAACGCGGGCGCTAAAACATTAAAGCTTGGCAATTAGGCGGCCCAACCCGGCCATGGAGGACAACTGGTAGAAAAAAAGAAGATTATTGACGAAATGAAGAAGGCGTTATTACGGGTCGTTAATAACCGCTATGTTTCTCCGGCGGAGGGCTAATCTCTCGGAGGAGAAAAGAGGATTGGACGCGTCTGTCTGTAGGTGTTTCATTTTCCACCGATACCAGGAAAATATTTACCCCTCCGCGTTTTCTGTTTTTTGATGATGTTGCGCGTATCTCTTGATGAGTAATTTAGGACGTTCTGCAAGTGCAAAACGACAACAAGTGTGGTCATGCGTGTTCAAGGGGACGACGCAACTCATGATTCGATGGAGGATTCCGTTGCATTTATTCTTGAATCGCAGAAATTGCTGACAACATCTATATTTTACGCTATTGAATACTAAAACTGCTCATAAGAATAAATTTGAATGTTTCGTGGATTAATTGCTATGAATATAAATAGAATATTGCGATAATATGGAACGCGTTGGAAGTGGAGTGTCCACATTAGAGTGATAAGCTAATTTGCACGTGGTGTTTGCTCACTCCTACGATGATGCCTTACTATGGAGCCTCTCGCATAACAGGACTGAGTAAAACTTAAAAGGGAAACACCAGGTGAGCGTAACCTGGGCTCGCTTGAGATATTCAGATCTCTGCTTTTAGCTTTTGATACCGTTATCCTGGTGTCGAACACCAAACCATTTATGAAGAAATCTTTCTCGTTAATGTTTCAAAAGCACTTCTACCTACAGTATAGTGGTGCGTTCCGGGAAGTAGGAAAAAAAGTTCTGAAAAAAATCCGGAATGTGAATTGCAGGTTGTCTAACTTCCATTTGCAGTTAAAAAATTCCATAAACATTGGTATAGTGGCACCTAATTTAAGGTATGAATCCTTGATCAGGAAACATAGCCTAAAAGTCTCGAGAGAATCTGTGTTACGTGCACTTAATCATGTTAGATCTTGAGGTTGACCATCTTCGCATGAGAAAAAACACTACTGAAAATATATTAGAAAAAAATTGATGTGGCCAGCACATGACTTTCTCCATATATAAGAAGAAAATATTTATCTACGGCAGTATTTTCGATTTCAATATTCAATCTAAACTTGGAATATAAGTGATTAATTTATATCATATTATCAGAAGTCACAAACATTATAAATAATGTTTTTCGGGAGATGTTCGATGAAAAACGATGAAATTGGCCTTTCGCCCACAGCGCCCACTAAGTATATAATCAGCTACTTCCGGTTTATCAGTATTTCACGAATAACTCCTAATCAACCGGTGATACAAAAATATGTTTTTTACAAAAGTTATAGTAAATTACATTTAATAAAACTTTTATAAGTAATAGAATATACCTAAATATCATATTTATGGAGATAGTATGCAAAAACGGAAATTTGCGTCGAAGCTAAAATCTCGACTTTTGGTTAACCGATTTACTCAAAAAACTAATCAACTCTGACAACACCCTCCACTGTGCTATATATGAAGTTAGGTATTGATACAATTAATAGTTTTTACTTTAGAGCTGATGTGGCCAACACATAACTTTTTCCATATTTATTGAAAACAGAAACATATGCCGGTAATATATAAACAACTCCAAAACAATGAGTGTTACAGAAAAATATTTCAAACAAAAGTTGTAGTAATGTACAGTATCTATAACTTTTGTAAGTACCTACATTGCATTTGACTGAGATATGTATGAAAAACTTCCATTTCTGGATAAACAACAACTTCCGGTTAACCATTATTGAAGAATAACTCCTAAACAATCAGTGTTACGAAAAAATGTTCCAATAAAAGTTTTAGTAAAGTACATTATCTACAACTTTTGTTAGTAAATGTATATACCTATATTGCATTCTTACAGAGATATTTAAGAAACGAAATTTTGTTCCTGATAAATCGCAATTTCCGGTTAAGCTATATTCACCAAAAACTAATCAACTATTGGCATTGTTAGGAGAATACTAAATATGAATTTTGGAAATGATCGGATAATTACTTTTTAAGATAGAGCGCCCACAAACTTTTTAACCACAGACAGACAGACACACAGACAGACATGTTCGGGAAAATAGCTAAAACGAGCTCTATGGGCCCCAAAACATCTATTTCCGTCGAAATCTGGAGGTCGATTTTTTTTGCGTACACTATACTTTCTCTATACTACGTATAAGGAGAAAGTAAAGATCGACCGAACTTCCAAAATCCAATCCAAACAGATCGTTTGGATTTTTCCCTAATCATGGGTATAAATGACATCTCCCGCTTCACCTCATTTCATTACCATTTATCTTTTTAATGAATTTTGAAAGCCAGTTTCTAGAAACGTCCTGTACTATCCAATTCTTCTGTTTAAATCCATTTTTTTCAAAAGAATTCCAATCGCATGAGTTTTTTGTAATTAACCTCCTCAGTCCTGATGTAGCATATATGCTACATGCGGTCTTTATTTATTTCTGGCGCTAGCATCGTTTGTAGCGCGAGGTAGCCGGGTGTATTATCTGCTCTACAGTGCGCGCTTCGTGATTTTGCTTCGTTTTTTGTTTCACGCTGCAATTGACAGGTGTCAGCACTAATTAGAAGAGACACGTGTTTTTACATTTCGCCATGGCAACAAGAATGGATGGTAATTATTGTGATTATCTTGTTTTATTAATTGTAATGTGCATATGATTGCTTATAAAACATTAATGAACGATGTGCATCTCAATGAAATGTTCAAAACAATAACTAATTAGTACTATATCATGTTGTTAATGAGGTAGCATATACTCTACATTCGGCAACCACCTATACTTTTCTACATTTTGGTCATGATATTTTCATAACATATTTCATATTATTAGATATTTTATTAACCGAATTTGTAATTTTTAATGCTGTTTTTACTCTTGATAATGAATTTTTACATCAATATTCCTTATAATATTTTGTATTTCGATTGCAATATTTACTTACGTATTAATTATTTAGTAAAATTTAAATTAGGTTAAATTTTATGCATAAAATATTTCAGTCTTGACGGAAACGGATATTGTTGAAATGATCGACACTATCGACCCTAATTAATCCGATCTCGAGATAGATGTTGGGGAAGATGATGAAGAGGACCTTACAGTTCGCCCAATAACTCCAGTGTTCGACGAAAGTTCTTCAGAATCTGAAGACGATTCCATCCCTCTTGCTGAGATTCAGCGGAGGAGAATGGTTTGGAGACATAAAAACGAGTTAGTTGCTACTATTGTCTGTGAGAGTTATTGATGGAATTTGTTAGATAAGATTAAAAATATTGATTAGTATCTCTCTAATTTCTAGTTTCCAACCTAATGTTAGTTTCGGACAAGCTTCATCTTCTGCACCTGGATTATCTGGCGTGAAAAAGCCATTTGAATATTTTTCTAAGTATATTAAGCCCTGTATTTTTGAAGATATGGCCCATTACACCAATATTAGGTATGTAAAAGAAACTGGGAAGTCAATGGGCGTAACTGGAGTGGAAATTAGAAAATTCTGGGGAGTAAGTATAGTTGCAGCCCTCCTAGGGTTCCCCAGACTCAGGATGTGCTGGGAAAAAAGAACGAGGTATCCATTGATTGCAGACCATGTAAAACGAGATAGGTTTTATCTAATTCGCAATAATTTAAAGTTAGTAGACGATAATGCTGCCACTCCAGCAGAAAAACAAGACAGCTATTGGAAGGTACGCCCACTTCTGAAGGCTATCAGAGATGCTTGCCTAGAAAACACTCGAACGAAAAATGTATCGATTGACGAACAAATGGTCCCTTTCCATGGACATGTGAGGATGCGGCAGTATGTAAAAGGGAAGCCTCATGCAGTAGGGCTGAAAAATTTTGTCATGGCCTCACCCTCTGGTCTACCTCTTGACTTCTATCTTTACGAGGGAAAGGGAAGAGAAATTGTGGCAGAAAATACTCTAATTCCTGAAAAACTGGATGTCGGAGGTAGAGTTGTGTTAAAACTCACAGATTCATTACCAGCTGGGTCATCCGTGTACATAGACCGTTATTTTACTTCTGTGGCTGTTCTTGAACAACTTTTGGAGGACAGGAGTACGCTGGCTAGTGGCACAATAATGATCAGTCGGTTGCCAAAATCAGTGCAGTTTAAAAGCGATGCTACTATGAGAAGAGAAGGTAGGGGGAGCTATGACCAAGTTGTAAGGCATGATGATAAGTTGGCTGTGCTAAAATGGTTTGATAACAAACCTATTTACTTGGCGTCCACTGAATACGGTGCCACACCAGTTGAGGAATGTAGACGTTGGTCTAAGAAGGACCGACAATATGTTCAGGTTCCACGCCCAAACGTAGTAAAAAACTACAATATTAATATGGGAGGTGTGGATCTACTCGATCGAGTTCTTGGCAAATATGCCATGAGGGGTAGGACAAAGAAGTGGACAATTAGGGTTATTCAGAATTTTTTTGACTTCGCAATTGCAGGAGCTTGGCTTGAGTATCGCCAAAGTGCTCGAGAAGAATGTTGGGCAAAGAAAGACATCCTGACTTATTACCAATTTAGGTTGGATATTGCAGAAAATTTAATTTATTTTGAGGAGGGGGAGAATCAGGAAGATGAAGATGATGACGGGGAAGATAAAGAAATGGAGGTTGATGATGGAATTCTAAAGTTACATCATCCTAGGATTCCAGCTGTTGTTCCACCAATTCAGGTCAGGAAGACTGAGGCCATGCATCTGCCAGAGATGATGAGTCAACATCAAAAGAGTAGATCTAGGTGTAGACTGCAAGGATGCAAAGGGTTTACTTTTGTCCGTTGTATAAAATGCAAAGTTTTCCTGTGTTTCATGGAAAAAAGAAACTGTTTTTTAACATTTCACAAAAAATAACAACAAAAAAGGCGTTATAACTTTTTAAAATTCTTTATATTATAGAAAAGGTTTAATAAATGTTTCATGTAAAGTATTTTGTACCTCTTTGTTATTTTCCTCTTAAAAACCTACCTATTATCGACGGCAGTAAGATCGTACCTACGCAAATAAATGTCCTGCTTGAGTCCTGATGTAGCATATATGCTACATGCTGTAAAATGTAAATGGGCTTATTCATAATTTATTTTTGCAATATTTTGCATAATTTAAACCTATAACTACTCAATAACCAAAAAAAAAATAAATAAAATTGTTCAATTAATTGTTGGGACTGAGGAGGTTAATAGTTCCGAATTCTCGTGATTTTGATTATTTTCATTTCTCCGTTAAAATAATCTCCTGCTAATTCGATCTCCTTGCTTATAGATATCATATTTCTGTTTTCTTTATCTCGGGTTATTAACCATATTTTATATCACATTTCCATAACTGCTTATAACCGTGTTCCTTTCTCATTCCCTATAATGATTTTTAACGTTTTTTCTGATTTTCCAAATTAAATTCTCACTGAATTACATTTTATTTCCATTACATTTCTCTTTATATATTAGCCATAAACCAATCTCCTGTATCAAATAGTATTTATCTGTTTTATATGTTTAATGCTCTGAAGTTAATTCAAATTAAATAAATTATCAATATAAATTACTTCGAATAAACTTAAGTTTTACATCTCTATTAAACTGTATCAATAAGACAGAGAAACACACCAGAACATTTCAATCAGTTCTTAACAATCTCATTATTACAGATAAACACATCATTTACTTTGATTTTATGAATACTTTTTATTGATATTACACAAAAGAAAATAATGTAGAAATATTAGAAAATAATAAAGATTCCCCAACGGAGCACGCAGTGATAGAAATAAGTGATAAATTAAAGCTATATAATATATTATTGACAGAGAAAGACTGTGAGAACACGTTTCTGATCTCTTTTCCAGACAAAGAAACTATTTTGTGATAATGGGTACCAATGTTTGCGTTTTCCATTTAGATGCAGGTGGAGCTCGAGGAAGGAATTACAAACGTTTTTTTCATAATTCCGCAGCTCTACCCAGGGTTACTACTGTTTTTCAGTGAGGTCCTAGTCCCCGTCCACTACCGTCTTGATAATAATTATACGGTTTACCTTAGAATGAAGTATGTTTTTTTAAATAAATGCTTGGATATCGTTCCCTTAAGAAAATTTGTATATATTTCGTGCCGAATGATTTCTTGTCACTCTTAATTTATGATTATACGTAAGTCATCATCATCAAAGGCTCTGCATCCAGGAGCTCCTGCCATTCTCTTGAGTTGGCAGTACCCATTCACCGCCATCCTTGTCTGGATATCTTCAATATATTTCTTCCTAGGTCTTCCCCTTCCTTTCTTTCCCAACACTTTTCCTTCTAACATTATCCCTATCACACTGAAGTGAAAGGAAAGTTGGGACAAGGCAGTTAAGGAATTAGAGGTTTAAAATCTCCAATAGCCGTTTTCTGTTACGCAAGTGCGGTTGTAATGTTCAAGCTTCTTCCAATGTCTGACAAGAGCGTAATAGAGAATAATTTTTCTTGCGCACATTCATTTTAAATATCTGACCAATTTCTGTAGTAAATGATAATTATTTACCAAAAAATAATATTTAACTCAACTCTAATCAATTATTATCCTTTATCGCAGCATTACATCTCTTCTTAAAGATAATAAATGTATGACTTGTATCTGCACTGCACTAGAATAGCGCTCTGTTGAATATGTTGTTCTTTCGTGTTTAAAAGAAGATACAATTACCCTCAATCAAACTAAGAGCAATATTAGCTCCGTACGTGCAGAACTCTCTGAGAAACAGCTCTTCTTAAATTGGCAATTTTTCCCAAAAAGTGAAAAATTTCTACTTTGGTCGACTATTTCGGCAAATATCGTGAAAAGTACTCAAACCAAGAGGAAAATTATACCTTCTATAACAGCAGTATACTTTTTTATCTTTAATTTGAGCCCAAAGCGATGACAGTACGCCCACAACAGTGCTTCACATACCCCTTCCCCTAAACTAAACCTCACGTTCTAGTTATTTTTCTTTATGCTTTTCTCAGGCGACATCCAGTCATCGTGGAAAAGATAAGTTAACCTGTAACCTCAGCTAATACATGTGTGTCAGAGACATAAGGAAATGGTTCAGTATAGTCGAAAATTATGTGAAGGAGGAAAAATGGATGAGGCAATGGCTGATCCATCCAGAGTATTTAATGGAGATGGAACTGGGTTTCAGATTTGCCCGTCGAGTCGAGTTTTGGCAGCTAAAGGAGCAAAGAAACTTGTATGCTATTGAAGAAATTTCTTCCAAGGAAAATATTACCGTAGTGTTTTCGTTTTCTGCAGATGGAAAATAATGTTTCCCCATGATTGTTTAGCCATACAAAAGGATCCCCGAGAAAATTTCTGATTCGGTTCCAGCTGATTGAGGAATAGCTTGAAGTGACAGCGGATTGATGACTGCTGAAGTATTCTATATAACATAGATAAAATAATATATAATATAGTGCATAGAACACTCGCCTATCAGGTGAGTGCTCTATGCTCTGAAATGCAAATTGAAATAATTGCGCTCTACCCAAATGCCGCTCGCATTTTACAGCCTGCAGGTGTCTCCCGGTCAATTTCATGGCGAAAAGCTGTGAGGGAGTGGCAATCAATGCATCCCAGAGAAATTTGAATACCTTTGCCCTTCTCTTGAAGGAAGTCATTGAGAAAAGTGCTGAACCAGAAACATTGCCAAGAGGTTTTTGGGGTATGTGGAATTAACCCATTTGGTGCGGATGCATTGGATTATAGTAAATACCTCGGAATATCTCCCTCAAAGAATACGCAAAAGAGAGATAGGCATGTAATAGAAAGCGCAATGAGTTATTTCATATTTATTAATATCGTTGGCAAGGAAAGATTTGAAAAGTTCACAAGAGTAAAAGAATTTTTGACTGGTGAAACCGAGGAGTTCTTCACGCTTTTTAGAATCTGGGAATATTTCCAGAAAGGGAACAGCAAATAGAGAAGTCGTCTGATAGTGATATGCACTATGAGAATCATCCTTCAACTTCCAATGTAAGCGATTCAGATGGCCATAGAACAACTAATACATCTGAGACAGTGAGTCATGGCTGAAGTGTAAGATTGGGAAGCATCAGTTCAATGGACCTAACCAACCGGGAAAATGCTATCAATGAAGCCTCCATGAGCGTTTGTGAGGTGATAATGAGTAGCGGAACATCTACAGTTTCAGGCACTAACGACATGAGTGAGTTCTTCACTTGGCAAGAGACTACAAAACGGAAAGGAAAGCGTCTGACAGAAAGACAGCTTTTTGTCATAACGTAGAACAAATGTCTGGAAATTTTTGTAAAGATACGCTTGGCACGAATAGAAGAAGCGGAGGAGGAAGAAACCAGGAAACGAAAACGTATGAAAGCACAAGAAGAGAGAAATAACAAATGTTAAAATAGAAGCAGGCAGGAAGAATCCACTCCATAAGGGAGTGAACATTTTGAAAGATCAAATCTTGGGATGAAACCTCTCCTGATGCATTCACCATTGAAGAATATGTTGAGGGAAGCAATGCGTTGTCTCAGGAACAATTTCCGATAAAGTCTAGCTTTAACTGCTTGACTTGCACTTAAAATATAATCAATCGAGTTAGCTGTAACTCCATCAATGGTGAATGCATCAGGAGAGGTTTCATCCCAAGATTCATCAACATCACTACGAAATCATCATCAAATGCAGCCCGCAGAGCCGTCGAAGCAGCGGAAAAGTCTGGTTACGCCGAGAATTGCAGTCCTGGTATGTTAAGAGAGCCAACCTCCGCCTTCATCTTTACTTATTACATGGGGAATTACTCTGCTCCCTCCACTATGTCGAATGGACTTTATTGGATGATTCTGTTAGATCTTGGGCGGGTGGAATTTTTTATAAGAAAATGAACTCAATCCGTAAGAAATTAAACTCCCTAACTAACAGTGCTTTACCCTTAGTAGTTGAGAATGATCCACCGTCGGAACATAAATTTCATCCTAGAGTTTTAAACCTCTCCACGTTTGCCTTCTCTTCTACTGAATTAAATACTCTTGAGAAAGGTTTAAATTTTAACCTCGATAGTGGCAATATTAGCACTGATTTGAAGCACCTTCGAGCAGATTGTGAAATTCTCTCCAATCGCTTGAATAATAATCCTTTGAAACGTTCTCTCGCCCATACCATATCAGGCCATCTCCAATCTATACCCAATGCCATCTCCTCTCCCTCCACTACCAAACATACGATTAATAGTATAAGGTTTGTCCTTAAGGACAAAGACTTGATTCTATCCAGAGCGGATAAAGGGAAATGTTTGGTTATCATTGACAAGAAAGACTACTAAGATAAGTGTATAAACTGTTTTAGTGACATGGGTGTTCGGGTCCTCAAGGTTGATCCTACTACTTCATACCACAACCAAGTGAAACAAATTGTGAGAAAGTGTACCACCGTTTTATTTAATAGTGAATATAAAGTGCTTAACTTAAACCCTCTCCCCCCCCCGTTTTTACGGTTTATTGCAGTTACATAAGCCAAACTCCCCTATTCGTCCTGTGGTTTCCAGTGTGTCTTCGCCCACCCATAAACTGGCCTCACATTTGGAAGTGATGCTTAGAAGTGCTTTAGCTTTCGAATCACGTTACAGTGTTAAAAATTCTATCGATGTAGCTGCCAAATTAAAAAACTTTAGACTTTTGGACAATTCCAAGCTTGTTTCCTTCGATATTGTGAATCTTCTCCCCAGTGTTCCCAAGAAAGATGTGCTACTAATCCTAAAAGACTTATTGAGTGCTAAAAACGTTATTCCTGATGTTATTGATGAATATTTATTGTTAAGTGACTTGTGTATTTCACAGAACTATTTTCTTTTCAATAACTCTTACTACTCCCAGCCTGAAGGCTTAGCTATGGGTTCTCCTATTTCCCCTTTGTTTGCTGAAATTTTTGTCAATCACCTTGAAGCTGAATTATTTTCCTCGCAACATAATCTGCTAAAACACGTGGGTATTTGGTTCAGATATGTCGATGACACCTTATGCGTTTGGAACGGTTCTTTGAGACAATTGAATTTATTTATCTCTTTTTTAAATACTGTCCACAGTAATATAAAATTCACTTGTGAAATTGAAACAAATACAATTTTAAAATTTCTTGACCTCACTCTGTCAAAAGTTAACAACTCGATTGATTTCTCTATTTTTCGTAAACCGACTTACACTGACCACACCATACACAATTGTTCCAACGCCCCCATCCCGCATAAAAATGCTGCTTTTCATAGCTAAATACATAGATTACTAAACATTCCTTTCAATAAAAATAATTTTTCCAAAGAAATATGTATTATAAAACAAATTGCTGTTGCAAATGGTTACTCCTCTTCCCTCATTGATCGTATTCTTTTCAAAAAACTAAGAAAACTAAATATGACCCGCATTTACCACACCCTCACTACAAATAATAATCCTAAGAAATGGGTTAAAATTCCTTACATTGGAGTTACGGTATCGCGAACTCTCTCCCTTCTAACTGCAAACCCGCCTTTTACACATCACATAGTTTGGGTAAAACGCTTTCTAATATTAAAGATAAAGTCGATCCTTCTTTAAAATCAGGTATTTATAAATTAATTTGTCAAGACTCTGGGGCTATTTACGTAGGTCAAACTGGCAGGCCTTTACACACACGCATTAAGGAACAGAAGCAATGTTTTAAAAATGGTTCCCAAGTTTCACATTTCTCTATGCATTTACTCGAAAACCAGCACTCCTCAGAATTTCAACCCCACTTAATCCACCATTTACCAAATGGTCCTAAATTAGATATTCTTGAACAGGTCAAATTCTTCACCATAAAAGAAGCAACTTTGTTCTCCCCAATGTCCACCAATTCTTCGCCACCTCCCCCCTGCTGTCACTTGTCAACCTGCTTCCTCCTATCCCTCAACCCTCTACTACCCCTTCATCCTTACCCCTCCCTTCCCCTTAACTCTGTTTTGTATAAATACTTCAACAATTTCTGTGTCTGTACCTGAAGATGACTAGTTCTTAGTCGAAACCGGTCGTTTATAATAAAAAAAATTCTGTGAAATTGAGACTAAGCTATTTCTTCTCTAATATACTCCAACTATCACGATAGTGATAGTTTCCTTTGCCACAATGGTTTCAAAGAAAATTATACAGATGCAAGCGAAGTTGAAAAGTCAAAAGAAGAAAATGATGGCGATATTAATGGACTGCTTGCACTTGTTATTAAAAAATAAATTGTGGAAAGAGTATAGAGACATGCTTAAAGATGTTTTAATTTCAATAAAAGTGAAAGGAACTGATAATTTAGCACTTAAGTGAGTGTAAAAATGTGTGGCCAATAACTATCAGTCAGATGTCCATTAACTGTGCGAGATGGCCAATAAATAATGTTTATACCAATAGGTAATGTTTGAGGTGTAAATCATTTTAATATCAAGTTCTTATTGTAATTACATTGCTTCAAATTAAAAATAAATGAATGAGGTTTATATATACGCTGTCATTAATTACACAATTTTGTATTTATTTTACAGTAATTCAAACGCGATATTTTCTTTAAGTGGCCAATAACTGTACGATTTACCGTTCTTACTGCGACTGAATGGCAACATTGAGGAACTCCTCGACAAGCTTATTCAAATAAGAGACTAGATCTTACTCAAGTTTCCTCTCTTTTGAACTTTTCTTCAATCTTTCACGCTATTTCTCCAAGAGTTTGTCGTATTCATTTCGTCTTTCCTCTTTCACAGAGAGTTATCATATTTATAGAACGAGAGGTTAAATTATACCAGTTCCTACTTCTATCATATATGATAGTGAGGGTCAAAGTCTGATTATTTCTAGCTGTTACACGCTATGGCCAGTGCGTCGTAAAGATTCCAAGTCAATTATGTTTTTGGTACATGTTTGGAATTTGTATCTCATATAGGTATATAGGTATGTATTATATGTAGATGCTTCCCTGGATGTACCTGTATTTTCTATTATATATAGATGCTTCTTCGGATATACCTATATTAATATACGAGTAAAAGTTGCTTTCATTCTGCAAGTATTTGTTTAAAGTGCTGTACTTTGTAAAGTTCCATTTAGTAGAAAACTTAGCATATAGGAACCCAAATTTCTCAATGTAAAAATCGTTTCTGTATCCAAGCGGCCTGTTGTCATAGCTAGGACTTTTTTAAACATTAACATTTTTAACATTTTAAATTAACATTAAACTATTTGCTTTGGGATAATTTGACCGTTTCCATTATCCCAAGTCGATTATCGGGAATGTATTCTAACGAAATTAGGTATTCGCCTTTAATTGGATGGTGTAATGCAAATCTTGCCCTGGCGTCGTATCAATGATCATAAGGTAAAAGATAAGCTGTGATTATGAAAAATTCATTATATCTGTCCACATGTCTGGTCATGGACTTCCACCTTCACGCAAAATGAATCATTAAAAAGTTGAAATTCCCGCCATACATTCTAGATGGTAGAGCCGCCTGGTGTAGAAACCAGGATATTTTGAAAAATTCGAATGTATGCAGCCTTGTAGGAATATCACTAACTTGATCCAAAGTTTGAAGTCGATATCGTGCCGGGATGAACCTAACATAAGATTCCGTTATTTCCATTTGCAATGCAAAGAGGAATGTAAATGGCACTCTGGCATCGAACCAAGGATCATTAGGAAAACAGTAAACATGAAATTTACTTATGACTTCTTTTCACTTGCCGGGTTTTACGTTTCCGTGTTATCGGGAAGGGATTTTTTTTACCTTAAAAATAGGCGCGATGTATTTCAAACGGGAGGTTTGCACCCAATTGGCGTCGAACTCACGGACAAATTATGGAATTTGAATGATTTTCAATACAGAAGAGCTCTGGGACATCCGTGATTCTGTAACCTGTAAGGTGATAAGGCGACTAAATCTAAATTTCCGACGGATAAACTTCTGATTTGAACATCAACGGGAGCTTAGGTCGCGTTTCATCAAATGACGAGTGAAACGAAGACTCATCAACTTAGAAAAGAAAAGTCCACGGGGACCCGATAAAAATCATCGTCTCTCCACTGTATCCGAATTTCTCTCCTTTTCTTTCTAAATACGCAATGCGAAGATACATTTATTAATCCAAAAAAATACTAATGTTTCCATTGCGGAACAAAGCCCAGAGCGATACATCTCCGAAGCGGGAAAGGGAAGGATCATGCCTGACTGACGAAACAGAAGAAAAGCGACATTTTATTTCCTCATTTCGAGAGCATGACAAGAGAGGAACGTTTAAAAAGTACGCTAACTCAAACAAGCCGAGCTGATTAAAGAACAAAGGGGAAAATTTGTAAGGGAAGACTGTTGATAAGTGACAGCGAAAGGAGAAGGGAGACATAAGCAAAAACATAATACAGAAGAGAGGAAGAGAGGAAGAGGGTGAGAAGCAAGGGGAAGTTTAACACGAAGAGGAAATAACAGAGGAATGGAGATTGATTGAGGGATAAGAATGATGGCCATAGAGCTGTGCTGTGCAGTACTGCGAAGAAGGGTCGGGACACTTGATTCGGAAAAACTATAGAGCGAGGATTTCCTCTTCTTTTTCACCGCTAAAGATGAAATTCCCACAACAGAAGGAGTGATTAGTAAAAGATGCTTCTGGGAAGAGGTTTTGTTAGTAGAAGCTCAAGGACGGATGGATTGAGTACAAAAAAGGGGCATTTTGTCTCCTTTTAATTTATCTCAGGTTGTCCATCCAAAAATACGGCTGTAAAATTTCACGACGGGAATCATTTTTTGCTGCAAAAGTAAAAAATAGAACAGAAAAAAGTAAGAATTCCAGGGAAACTGCTTTGATTCAAGATAGAAATGGTGTAGCAATGGTGAACTGGAAGATATCCTTCTTTCATCGAAATTTGAAAGGTTTTAATGTCAGTTTGATATAATTGTTATCTTTTAATCTAGAAGTATCGAAAATAAAGTCTATTAATTATTGAAAATTGTTTAGAAATTCAGAAGACTATTTAGAAGTAGTCTTTAGGTGTGATTGTGTATGCACTAAATAAATAATCTGTAAAAAAGGAATTATTTTATAGACTACTTCAAGCATTACCATACTACTATTATAACCTCAAAAAGAGTGCCTTTCACAATACCGCAATTTCTTTGATCGTATACTTTCCTGGAATGAAAAACTGTGCTTCAGTAAGAGGAGGGCAAGTAGAAGTATTTTTAATTATTTTCCGAGAGTTGATTCTAATTGACGAATCAACGTGAATCGAGCACAGCACCAGACGAGCAACACATTCAATGATCCCAAAAGTGGGGAACTATATAAAATATAATTTTAAGATGATTCGCCTACAATACGCTTTTATTTCAATAAAAACTTGCCTTTCATTTGTTTTTACATGCCTGATATTAAGAATAGCGACGTCCATGAATTACTTATTACATTCCCCAGCTTCGCTAAACACCATTTCAAAAATTAAAACCTTTTATTAAACCAAAATTAACCCCTAATCAGGAATTTTTAAATTAATTCGTCGAGTAAATTTCTGTTGGAATAATTCTTTCCAAATTCAGAGGGGAAAACTATAGTTGTTGGACCACGAATATGTATTGCATCAGCATAATGTAAGTAATAACAGAGAAGGAAGATGTCGATTGGGCACTTATTCTCGTGAAAACCTCTTCGTAGCAGCAAAAGAAGACAGGAAAGGATAGAGCTAGTTACAGAAGCATTCAAACGGAGCTTTAAGAAGTAATACTCTACTCACATTCCTCGGCTGCGTTTGATCTCTCCAAATTCTCTCTGGAATAAAATACCTCTTCTTCCGAAAAATGACTCCCCACTGCTGCTTTCACCTGACATCCCTTAAAACGGTCGAACGTAGCCACCACCCACCCAATCATCGCCTCCCGCGGTTTTAATTATCCTTCAGCACGTGGGCACCGATGGGGGGGAGCTATTATTCTCTGCCGCAGGAGGGGGAGATGTGAGGAAAAGCATGCCCTCTGGGGGTTAAGGGAGGAAATGTGACGAAGGGATGGATTAGGGGGACTTCCCTAAGAAGGGATGATTGGAACGGGAGGAAGGTTTGAAGGGAAATGAGGAGTCATCGCCTGATCGCCTTGAAAAGGAATGCACAAGTTAGGGCCTTGTTGAGATTGCAATGGCGTTCAAAGATCTCGTTGGACAACCTCCCCCTTTTTCCCCAACTTTATTCAGTCCCTGCGAACGCTTCCGTGGTCGAGACAAAGGATTGATTAACCGAGCACTGTTGAGGGCCGTCCTTTTTATATTCTTCCTTGACGGGTGACGTTGGAATGATTCGGGAAACTGGAAGGAATTGCGAAAGAAATTAAAATGGTAGAGGAGTGGAAAAGAGAAACGTAAATAAACCGATGGTAAAAATACAAAGACAACGTTAACTAAAAGAGAGAAAATAAAGACAAAATATTCTTTGGTAAATTGTCAATGAAAAGGTTTCGAGTTAGAAAAAGGCAAAAAACTGGAATCGAACTACATTAAAGTAGCTTCCACGTTTATAATTCGATCATCTTTTGAAACCATCGGAAATAACGATAATAGTGAAGTCTAGAGTCGGGATTAGGCCAACAGGAACAACTTTCTATAACGGTCAAGAACAATTTTCTACTTCCAATTCTTCGAATGAAATTCTATAATTTTTAAGTTAACTGAAACATTATGACGGAATAGAGGTTAATTCTCTCAGAAGGTTAGTAATCCATTTTCTCTATTGTTTTCGGTGGGAGCAAGATGCAGAGCACAGACAAAGAGCACTATTGTGTTTTAGCCTTTTACAATTTTTTAGAAAAAACTGTTTCTCGGCCAACAACCGTTAACAGGGCAAAGTGGCTATATCTTGAGATTATGCCAAACATTTACCGTATTTTTTGCTTACTGCTCTGTACACCTGGCCTAGCACTGCTTTTCCCCAATACCCTGGTTGATATTCATTTTGTACCAGAGGCAATGATTGGACGAACAAAGAGTTCAGGAGTTACCAAAAATATTGAATTGAACTCACGCATTTGAATCGACCTTGGTTGAATCGAGCAATCCGTTATATTCCTACTGATTTATGTTTAAAAGCTATAGCATTCATTTTTGATAACCAATAGTGATAATTGTTATGAATGAATGAATGAAAAACAAGGAATGTGTCAAGATGCTCGCAACATTTTATTTTGGCCAAAATATTCGCTACTCTCATGAAACAAGCAATTCGAACGTAATAGCTTAATTTATAATCAGGGTTTTAAAACGGATAATCAAATTTAATAAATTCCAAAGAGGGAAATGAGAAGTGTAAGAGAATGAAAAGAGGAGGAAAAGGGCAAAAATGAGAAGGAAAAGAGCAAAGATGAGAAGGAAGAGGCGGACGAAGGACAATCAAAGGAGAACAATACGAAAATATCGGAGGGAAAGGAATTGAAGGGGAAAAAGAGTGAGCCTTTGGTAATATTTGGAAGGAAGGTTTGGAAGAGAAAAAACGTCTCAATCACGAAGGAAACCAGTTTTTTTTAACGTGCGTTTAATGGAAAAAGAAATCACTTCCCGGCTAAAGTCTCGCAGTGGGGAAGGGTTAGGGAAACTATTCGGAGGACTACAAAGGGAACGCTTTTCATCGCACGAGGATGCATAAGCGAATGGATGATTGCTTTTTAACGAGCGAATTCCCAAAGGAATTTTGATTTGTATTCCATTCGTTCGTACATGCATTTTTGCTGAGAATACAGCTTTTCTGTGGGAGAATTGGCTTGGTAAGCCAAAGTGAGCACTCTTTTAGGCGTGGTTCTGGTGCAAATAAATAATTGAGAGGATATTTATTCCTGAGAAAGAATTGGAAAAATGTTTCGTTTGCCCAAAGGCTTCTTTTGATGAAGATACAGTAATTTATTTCACGTCTTGACTAGAAAAGGAAGCACTGGATGGAATTCTTCCGGGAACAGACAATACAAACTGAAACAGTTTTAAAAAAGGGCTCAAATGTTGCAAAGAATGAGAATTAACTTTAGATTCCCAAATACAGTTCTTTCGTGGACAGATAGTTATCTATCTCTGTTTATTTATGCAGCCCATAGTTTACAATGTATTCCATCGTATTTGAAGATGTACTCGTATATCAGTAGTCAATAAAAGTGCGGGCACAAGTTAAATTTCTGTTTTTCAGAAAAATATCCTGAAATTCGTCCTTTTTTGCAATTTCAGATCGTTAAATTAAACCTTTCAATTGATAAAGTTACATTTCAAAACGAAACAGTCTAGCAATATTCATTCAAATCAGATTTAAAAATTGTCAGGAATTTAATTCTTCACCAAAACTTAAAGGGCAAATACGAGATTTTCGTACGCTTTAAGTTAATTTTACTCTTTGCTTGAACAAATGAAAAAGTTATTATTAAGTAAAGATTATATCACTAACAATCTCATCGAACATTCATGTAAACTTTACAAATGAAAAAGTTATATTTTAGTGACCAAGATTGTAATTCTTCTATCCACTATATTTAATCATGAAATTACTTGGAATAAACCTGAAAGAGTGCTTTCGGATACTAATAAAAATAAAGCGTATCTAATTATGGCGAGATTATGATCATTAAGCCTCTTCTTACACATAACCCTTCGTCATAGAAAATTCAAAGAAAAATATAGTTTGAAAAAAGTATGCAGAAGAAAACTAAACTGCGGTTTTAAAATCCTACCTTCGGAATAAATATGAACCGCATCAAATAGTCAAGAGGGAAGATAGTCAAAGTGTTAAGTCAAGTTGGCAGTGCGTTCGGGACTGTTTTCACCGGTCCCGATTGCAGGTGGGTGTCAATACGTGCGAATTGACCAATGGTGTCGAAGCACTTTTCAACCAACAACTGAAACGCACAGATACGGAATTGCCTCGTTCACATAATAGATTATCCGATGAACGATCACTTAAATTTTTATCAGAATGAAGTCCAAGAAAAGTGCTCCCAATTCTACGATATTTCTGTTACAACATTTGGCGATTTGCTTACGATAAAACAAGGAAATATCATTCCTGCTCTCACATTTGATTTTAAGTGCAACTTAATTGCTCATTTAACGGGTGAAATTTGTTAGTATTAGCATCAAGGTGCAATTACTATCACCAACTTGGACCGCAAACAACCGGAGAAAGAGACAAAAAACGAAAATAAATCGACTCTCCATGAAGAGAGTGGAAATTTCAAACCCGTTCGCGATACTCAGCGAATTAGCGCGACGTTCCCAATAAGTCATAAATCCCATTCCGAATTACTCAACAAATTATAAGTGGAAACCGTGCATCACGCGAGTGCATTTAGGGTGCACCATATGGGAAAAGCGTGAGCTTCAGAAACAAGGGAACGCCATAAGGCGATTTGCCCCCAGTCAACTTCCGACAACCATAACACGGTGCGTTATAGTTGAGGGCCGTCAGGGCAAGTTATTTCCCAAATGTAAAAGAGACTCGAAGTCATTATCACCTTCGTTGATGCCAATTAATCTCACATATTAGCAGTTCGGAGTTTGCTTTCCGTCGCATAGATGGCATCCACCTCTTTTTTGACAATTCGCGAAAATGAACTAGTCGTTTTCGCGACTAAAAGAAATCCCATCACATTTATCTCATGACATTGGTCCATCTTTCAAGTAAAATTTTTGCAATCTTATGATCTTCTCTGAGTTTCGATCATATTTTGTGGACTAACTTAATGATACTGTAATTTACAAATTACGAGTACTATTTACGCTCTGGAGTTGTAAAACCTGGTTTTATGAATTCATGAATGTATACTGTAAATATTACACGCTTTAATTTATTACGGACGAAAGTTAATGTTTTAAATAAATTTAATATAAATTCATGATTCCTGTTATTTTCACAGGAATATTTTTCATTAAATGCGTGGGTTAAGATAGTAATGGTACGGAGTTGTGTTAAGAATGTCGGAGTAGGCCTCATGGACTTATAATTTACCGCTGTGTACTTCTGTTTGCGATTCCCTAAGCAAATCTTCATTAAAAATGATCGATAGTCATTCCATTGGAAAATAATTAAGTCTCTATTCATAATATAACTAAGCGTATTTTCTCTGATTTGCTTCAATTACTCCTCAAACAGCGTGCACATATATAATGGTTTTGACAATCGTGCTCTCGGTTTCAAAGAATTTATATTATCGGTCCATGTAAACATAATACTAGCAAATCAAGTTATAATGCAAATCTGACACAATTTTGCCAATTATGTACGAACGACTTAAAAGAAAATAGTCTCATTACAAATGAACAAAGGTCTGCAATTTAGAGCCATGAAAGCAACAAGGCTTTACTCATCAGCGATCTTTTCCTCAACTGAGTTCCAGACTTAGATGATGAATGATACGTTTGAAAGCAGTTTATAATCCTTGCGGCGGATACTCTTGGTGTTTAATGAAGGAGCGGAGCAAAGGTTAATGCAGCCCACTGAGGACAAACTAATATTTCAAGAGCTTAATGGGGTGTCCCAGAGTTCTCGTGTCCTTCGCTTAATGGGTAATTAAGTATATATCATTTTAATTAAGAGGGAACATTGAGATTTCCAACGTGTAAATCAGCTTTCCTTCGTTACGTATACCTTTTTCAAGAGTGAATAAAGGTGTGGAAAAGAGGCAAAATGAAAGTAAACCTTGGTTTCTGTTGTACTATTACTGACTGCAATTCATGCTGAACGAGAGAGTGGAGAAGTTACATATTAGGTGAGGAGGGAAAAGTACACAAAGTAACAGCTTCGTCGATCGATTAAATTACATATTACCTTAATATTATTTTTGAGAACTATTTCATATATTCTAACGTTTCCTTTAGTTGTGAATATTTTCGAGGCCACTTACATCATAGCGAGATGTATTCTTATTCATTATTTCCTACCCATGAGATGATTTATATTCAATAGAGTTAGCTGTAACTTTGTGGAACTCCATGAAGATTACTAGACCATAGTCGAAACCGGTCGTTTATAATAAATTTTCTGTGGAACTGAGACCAAGATGATTTATAGTTTTTTCTATAGATCCATTAATATTTTTATGATAATAACTCTTCATAAAAAAATCTACGTAATAGCCAATGATGAAATAAATCATTTGAGAAATTATATCCGTTGGGTAACTTTATTTAATTCCAGGAATTCTTTCATTTCCTTTAGAAAAATTAAGAGGAATTTTATATTTGTCAAAGGAAGTACATTCCCTTTAGCCAATTCTAACTAAAAAATATAATTTGAGTTTAACCGAAAAGGTTTCATAATTTAAAATATAAACGCAGCGACTTTATTTCGTTTTAAGAAAGAACAGCTGAAGGTTTTATAGAAATGAAAGTCACACAACTCATTTAATATTCGTCCAGAAATTGAACTACTAGAAAATGAGAACTTACTTTTCATCACAATTAGCTCGAGAACTAATTTCCTGAAATATTACACTAATAAAATTTAACACATTCGTTTATTAACTCCATTTCATTTTAATATCATTCCTGACCAAAGGAAGTGTTTCGTTCTCTTCCAAATTAATATTTATAATGACCTCTCAGCGCTATTTATTTTAATTTGCATTACCTGAACATGGCGTCAAAGCGCATCTAATTTTCGCCACCTAGGACGGCCGCCGCCCGTTTGACTCACACACTCTTAACTTCTCACCTATTCCCCTGAAGCATACCTCCCCGGCCGCTTTCTTTACTGCCCACACGAACAATGTCCCCTTTATTTTCTCTTTTAACCCCCAATTTTCCACATTTTTATGCCGTATTTCTTCCAATTTGCCCACCGCACAAGTTTTGTCTTCCCTCACGCCGACCCTATCTCTTCATTTCCTCTCCTATTTCTTTCGGCCGAGGCGATGCCTCCTTTTTAATTAGAGGAAAGGGTGTGTGTAATGAAGGTTAATAGAGGAGTAGGAGTAGGCTTTAAAGGAAGCTGTTTTGAGGATGGCTCGAAGGAGGTCTGGGAATAAAGCGAAGGGAAGAATAAAACGGGACTGTTTCGTTTAAGCAGCAATTACAGCAGGTATTTTATATTAGGACAAAGGGCTCCGTCAGGACAAGGAAAGGTGAGGGAAATCGCCTTCCGTAACAGAAGGACAAAACATGTTCAATGGAACTAGTCAGAACCTAAATTTCCTACATATATTAACTACCAATATCTTAATTATAAATGAAAACGAATAAAACTATGCATATAAGTGTACTTGCGCCCGCCTACCGGAAGCCCAATTAAAGAGTCAATTGGAATCAAAAGTCCTCTAAACAAGCTTATAATTTAAAAAAACTCTGAAACTAGCTTAAATTACTTTATAAAAATATTTGATCATATCTTGAAACTATGAATAAATTTTCAGTTTCAATATTTTACTGAAAAGTGAGGAGTTACAGAATGTGACTTTTACCCCTCATCCGGGCGCACCTCCAGGCAAAAATTGCACGGTAAACTACCGTCCACGGGCCCGGATGAAGGTTAAGAAAATTTGTAATTGTGATGTGGCACGCGAGAATCTTACTGGCTGCTGTAAATGGCATTTGATGACTTTGACACGCTTGATTTCAGCGATGGCTTCAACCATACCTGAGCAGGATAGCGCTTTTTCAGTAACAATATTTTCTTACAATCTGTTAATCTGTTCAAGTTTTCTCAAGGGCGAGCCAAACGCAGCATTTCGTGATACAAAAATATGTTTCACGATTATTTTCACAATAGACCATTCTGTACCTAAAAGTAAGGTATAAGTAAGAATATTTTCGCCTTCCTGGCAAACTCAAAAACAAGTGCAAAATAATCCTACCCAATGAATGGATACGAGAGGGTGTTAGCATAGCTAATGAGTGTCATAGACGAGCCCGTAACATAAGGGTCAGCTAAAATTATTTTAAGTGAATATTTCTCAACTTAAATTCTGCCAAGTATATTTTAGATCAATATAGAGGATGAAAACATCTCAATGAGTGATTTTAACGGTTAAAATTAAAATACAGACACATTTCCGTGAAATGTTAATTTTTTTAATGTCACGTCCATTTTGTGCATTAGATGTATCAAATTCTTATCTTAAACTTTCTTCTTACTAGTTTTTAATATGATTAGAAAGAATTCAACATGAAATAGGCTGATTCTTAGACTTTGCATCAACAAAAAGACAGCGAAACTGGATTTAGGGATTCTATATCGCCGAGACGGACCGCGCAGAGCTTACGAAAAATCTACCGCAATCCCAGGGTAGCAGGTGAATTAAAACAGTTTCTTCAGATTCCATATTTAGGAGCTTTGTAGGTTGACGAGGTATAAGACACTTGATAATCCATCACCGTTTACTTAGTTGTTTTCGTTACCTTATCCAAAACTTTTTGCCAAAAATGGTGTCCGCCATTCTTTTGCTTAAAATAAGTAAATTTTCGTCTTTTAGTGCGAAGATTTCAACGAATCAAAAAATAAAGAGTCATACTAGATTAATGCGTCGTTGTTTTTTCCAACGGTGGTTTTTAAAGTCGATCGAAAAAATTCGATCTTTCTGCAATTGCTATGCGAAGTTTCAAGTTCCATACTAAAAAAAAACATTTTCGACCCGGTATTTTTCTATTTTTAAAATCCCAAGCTATTCCTACTGTACAGGAAAATCCATGAGCTTGGCTCAATAATCGCATTGATCGTGAGGAGGATTGGCTGTTTACAACCTCAACAATTTTGGATAATTCACGCCTATTTTATCAAAATTCTCGAAATTTCGATTCGGAAACAATATTCCACGATCAAAATTAGAATATTCATTTAATTTTCGTTCTTTTGCTTCTTGTTTCGACTCCGCACGACTATTTTTCTATTTTATTTCTTCAAAAGAAATATAGCCTGCCACCGATTAAAGTGAAGTTTAGATTTATTCTTTATGGAAACCCATCTGAGCGATCTTGGTTCGAACCCAGCAAAATTATCGAATAAAATTGAGACAGTACGTCCTTCCTGGTCCCAGAAAACACGTACTCAAAGTTTGACGCGAATCTGGCAAACGGTTTGTACTAAAATCGAAGACACACAATCTCCTGACTGTAATTACGTACCTGCAATTGCTGGTTACCTTCTTACAGAAAATTTCTCGTTATCCATGTCCTCTTCAATCATCAACTTTATGGGCATAAAGTCGTCGTATATATGGTCTAGCAGAAGTACCCGTTGATTCTCAACGGGGATATTTAATTTCATAAATACCAGTGTAATAACCTTGATCGTAACAAATGCTTCATAATTGTTGGTAAATAGCGAATACCAGACTTTCCAAACCAATATACCAAGAAATGTAAGTTCCAATTAAGTCTACAAAGCCGCTCCAACTCAATATTCAATCTCATATACTTTGAATGAAAAATTTCTTCGACTGAGAGTAAGTACTAAGATCACATTAGGATAAGCAGTACTACGTTTAAAGTAACGTTTTCATACAGGTACAAGAGGACAACTGAATCAAACAGTTAACATGAATCGCAGAAATAAATTATATATCACTCGAAATAGAAAGAAATAAATTATATATTATATACCCGTTGAATCTCAACAGGAGAAGGAAGTACTGTTAAATACAAATACTAATACAAAAGCTCCAAACCATAATCCAAATACTAATTACCAACTACTTCAAACTGTCCACTATAAGTAAATGAAATCGTGTGAATTCGTCGACTACCTACAACTGTTCTTTCTAATTTAGTTTTGCAAAATAAATGAACCTTACAACGAAAAAATGAACTTTACGTGTATTTCTCATGGAAACGTTTCGACCCGTCTGGGTTCGAACCGTGGAACTTAGGGAAATAAAAATTAGCCTATACTCTGCGCGGGGTCGACTTTTAATAATGTAGAAAATTTCAAAGTTTTGCGACTCTCGGTTCTCGAGTTTTTAGCGAACATACATACATACACACACACCAACACAGGCACAGTCTATTTTATATTATAGACTAGCTGAAGTGCCCGCTGATTCTCAACGGGGAAATATTAAAATTAATAAATACTTTTGTTACTGGTTTGATCGTAACACATTACTCATAATTTTAGGTATATGTATAGCAAATGACAGGCTACCATCATTTCCAAACCAATAAAAAAACAAAATAAAGTTATAATAAAATCTGCAAATATATATATATATGCAGTTGTATTGATCGAGAGAAAGCAATTTCATCTAACGAACTACTATAAACCCATTTATCCCACGAAATAGTCAATAAAAAATTAGGTTGATATAAATAAAACTTGGTTGCTACAGACACTTCCATAAAATTAAAAACCTTTCCTAAATACTGGTATTCGTACGCTCGATTCTTCGCAGTACATCGTTCATAGCTGCAGTTACTAATCTCTCCTTAAATTTCTCCCTCTTCATATAATCTTTCACTTATTTTTAACATGATTTTTAAGCAGGCATATTTTCTCAATGTGTTCTTACGGAGCTGGGGACTCAACAATAGCCTTGATCGTCAGTGAAGTGGGTTGTTTATGACCTAAATATTTTGATAAAATATTCACGAACTTTATCAAAATCTGCGCTAATCCGATTCAAAAACGATATTCAAAACCAAATTAAGAATTCTTATTCTATTCCCTATCTTTTGGTGCCTGATTCGTCTTTCTAGGACCATAATTTCTAATTTACTTTTGCAAAAGAAATGAACCCTTCTACGAAAAAATGACCTATACGTGTATTTCTTATGGAAAGGTTTTGACCCGTCTGGGTTCGAACCGTGGAACTTAGGGAAATAAAAAGTAGCCTATACTCAGCGCGGGGTCGACTTTTAATAATGTAGAAAATTTCAAAGTTTTGCGACTCTCGGTTCTCGAGTTTTTAGCGAACATACATACATACACACCCACACACTATTTTATATAATAGAAGAAGAAGAAGATAGACTAGCAGAAGTGCCCGTTGATTCTCAACGGGGAAATCCAAATTGATAATTACTCTTGGTACAGTCTTGATCGTAACACTTTCCTCATAATTTTTGGTAGATAGCTGCTTCCCGCCTGTGTTTTTTTCCAAACCAGTGAACAAACTAAATGAAATTATAATTAAGTCTACAAAGTCACCTAAAGATTTAATCTCATATCCTTTGAATAAACACTTTCTTCGATGATGACACAAATGATTTAAAGATTATAAAATATATTCGATGATCACATTAGGATAAGCAGCACCACCTTTTAGGAGACATTTTCTGAAAGGGAAAAATTGTTCTCGGAAACGATAATTAAACACAAATAACAGAAATATATTCTATATATATAGTATATCACTCAAAACCAACGAAGAACATTCTTTGCAGAAAGTAAGTATATTATGGAGCTGACTTTTACCCCAATACTAAACAACAGAAGATCACCATCTCTAACTATGTATGAAAACTCAAGCAAAATTATTTGCTGCAACTGCCCCAAACGACGTCCTACTTTTCCCTTATATTCTTTATGTGCATTAATATATTTTGTTTTATGTGCATTAATGTATTCCCTTATATTATTTATCTGCATTGATGTACTCTGGCATCGAACCCAGGCACAGTGTGGTCTTATCTAATTTTTTCTTAAACCGAGTCTTCATATACAACTTCTATCAAAGCAAGAACTTCCTATCATTTAGTAAGTGCATGAAAAAATAATGAAAAACTACCCCAATGCGTTTTATATGGGAGATATACTTATCGTCCGGCATCGAACCCAGATATTCCTGGCAATACTCCCTATGCAGTTCAATAGAAGATCAGCATCTCTATCTAAGTGTGAAAATTCGAGCAGAAATATTTGTTGCAACTGCCTCAAACGACGTCCTACTTTTCACATATATTACTTATGTGAAAAATTGTAATGTGCTCTGGCATCGAATCCAGGAACAGCATAGTCTTATATAATTTTTTTTCTTAAACTGAGTCTTAATAAACATCTTCTAGCATAGCAAGAACTTCCTATCATTTCGATAAGTGCATCAAAATAATAATGAAAAACTACCCCCATGTATATTAAATGGGAGATGTTTGCATTGTCCTAGCATCAAACTCAGGACATTTTCTGTAAAAGCCATTTATGGTTTCGATAGATAATGTCCATATCTGTAAGCTACTTTAATTTCGATTCTCTACCTATCCGAGAAGTATTTTTTAGAAATTTCCGAAAATCAAAGCAATACATTTAAATGGGAAAAATCGGGATTTTGGGGTCTTCTGGCATCGAACCCATGACACTGAAGTTCAAAGTCGCCTTTTTCTGGGGGTTTCAAGTTAGGGTCTATAAGCTGTAAAAATTTCAAATCAATGACGTTTGTGGTTTAGCCTGTGAATTAGTATCCTATCTGTGTTTCTATCTGGGTATCTAAATATATATGAATGAATCCGGAGAAGGAATTATACATGTAAAAGATATCCTACAGCATTAATTGTATCTGGGCATTCATTTTCCATGTCTTCTTATGGAATTACGCATGAGCTCGAAATCAAGAATCGCATTGATTGTCATGGGGATGGGTTGTTTACGATCTCAAAATGTCGATAAAATATTCACGTACTCTATCAAAATGTGCGCAATTTCGAATCGAAAACGATGATCCACGATCAAATTAAGAATTTTTATTCTATTTTCCTTCTTTTGGTGCTTGATTCGACTTTCTAGCATCATTATTTCTAATTTAAATTTGCAAAAGAAATGAACCCTGCAAGGAAAAAGCTGACCTCTACGTGTATTTCTTATGGAAACGTTTTAACCTGGTCTGGGTTCGAACATAGGACATTAGAGAAATAAAAAGTAGCCTATACTATGCGCGGGGTAGACTTTTAAGAATGTAGAAAATTTCAAAGTTTTGCGACTCTCGGTTCTCGAGTTTTTAGCGAACATACATACATACACACACACACTCCCACATACACACCCACACACCTACACTCTATTATATATTCTAGATTAATTCTAAAGATTTTTATTGCTTTTCTCTTCCTATTAGCACATTTGTCCTCTAACTTTTCTTTCCGTTTATCATAGGACATGATCTCAATGTCTACATAGAGAGAGTAATACAAAGAGAAAACATCATCTTCCTCTTGCCCTATCGTTACACTCTCCAAGTTAACTCCAAGTTGCAATAATTTATTCGTTGTAAATGCAAAAATTTCTCCCAACTCTGTCTTTACTATTCGGCGTGGAAGGATGTCGCTTTGGTGGATGGATGGGAAACGAAATGGAAGAAAGGGTGGGAGGACAGACGATGGAAGAAAGAAGAACCGGCACACTTTATGCCGCATCGCTCCGGCGTCGACGCTCGATCTTTGAAAATTTTGAAATACGAGCTTGAAAAAAGAAGTTGAAAAATTGCAAGCTCTCTCAACGCGGATTTCATCGAGCAAAGATCTAACATGGAGAGAGAGAGAGAGAGAGGGTGTAATAGGTTACACCTTTTGTCAATGCCTAAGCAACTATATAAGCTGATAACTTTTGCAATTAATTTTTTGACAAATTTGGAAGATGATTGCAACATGAAAAATGAATAGTATAGATGCTATCCATTATGCATATACACCATACATTTAAGAACTATGAATTCATTCATTTGATTTTCATCATTACGAGCACAAATATTTCTTGCAAAATGGGATATTTTTCGATTACATTCTGGTACTCAGTAGGTGTTAGGGTCTCTTATTACCTGAACTCTTGCTATTGAATGTAATAAAATGAAGTTTACTTAGGAATGAGATAAACCGAGTAGTAACAATCTTCCTGGTCAGTTGTTATTGAGAGATTGAAGGTCCAACCAGCTATCAGAAGATGACTACGCAGAGAGGCAGATTCCTTATAAACATCAAGAGCTTCTATGATCTTTGTATTTCCTCTCTCATGTGTTCAAACTATAGAAATGATAATATGAGTGACATATATCGGAGGTGGGGAAACTTCTCATTGGCAGGTCTTTTGGTGTCCTAAGAAAGATAACCCTTGAAACCATCAGGCCAATATTGTATTTCACATTTGAATAGGTGGAAATTGAAATTTTTATTAAGAAGATGAATTCATTTTTGAGTAAAAGAAAGGGAACATCCCATATTTTACTTTGCACATGGCATCATTAGCGAAATTAAAAAACAAAATGATTTTCATAGAAGTATTTCTATCAGAAAATGATAAAAATGCAGCAATAAAAAACCAAAATGTCCACATGAACACAAAAGACCACTGGAAAATCAAGGATAAGTATATGTAGCTAATAACTGAAAATGTGTACTACTACAAGTAGAGAGACCATCATGGGAGGAATGGATGCATCATGAGGTCACAGGAAAAATAAAGCAGAAATGGAAGGATGAGAGACTAAATGCATTGTTTATTGTTCAGTTAATGTATTATTAGCAAAGTTAAAACATGTAAGAAAATTATTCCTCATGAGAGGATCTGAGCTACTAGTTGCTTTCGGCATTGCCATATTGACCTGTTGGGCTGAATAGAGCAGGAATCTCTCTCTGAGAATTGCCCATTTGTCTGATGAGACTAAGATATACAAAAGATATACTTGTGCAATCCACGTTTCCAATAAAATTCATGACCCAGGAAATGTCAAGCGTTCAATGTTTTAAGAGAACTGAGAAGTAATAAATAATTAAGTAGGACCTTTACAATATATTTATTTAAGAACAAGCAAAAGTTGAAATGTATTGAGTTTCAAGATATACCAATGACATGATATAATGCTTTACTTACTGTTTCTAGTCTAATTGTAATGTATTTTATTTCAGTTGGTTTTGTTCATTTAAACTGCTATAAAAACTTTTCCATAAACTACCATAGTTGCCAAATACATACCAAGAAGAGATGAAGAGAATAAAATAAGTTAAAATAATCCTAATACATAACAGCTTTTTATTATTATTTTCAGGATATGTGAATTTTTTTCATTAACGTAGGATGAATTGGATATGCTACTTCTAAAGAAAAAACTTTATAAATATTCATTCCCTTTATAGGAATAGCTAATTCATCAGTTTATTTTTAAGATTGAAAGAATTAATGAATCCATAACCTGAACCATCTTATTCCATAATATCTATGAAATCCACAATAGTCTGTTTGGAAAAGATATTTGTAAAAATAGTTATCAGCCTGCTATTTGTTTTCCTTAGTATGCTTAGTTTCTGAGCAAATTGTCTCATCTTTCCACCAATCTTTGGAAAACCAAATGTTTTCTGAAACTCTGAAGATTACAAAATATCCTACTGCATCCTGTATTCCCTAAAGAATAAATGTTAAATTCAAGAACTCATGAAGTATATATAGGTAATGTGAACCTATTTTCTTATCCAAAACTTTTTCCTAAAAATTCAAATAGTTAATTTAAAGATATCATCATGCAAAATGTTTCAATGAGAGCCAAAGTTTATTAATTACAGTAAACATGAATAGAAGAATACAGAAAAGAAAATATGAAGCAATTCCTATTTACTATACATCCTGAGATTACTGAAAGTTTTCTATTTTCAGGCACCATAGCATCATTCCATGGAGTAAATTATTGTTTGTGGTGATAAAAGAATTTTTATAGCTGTTATTGCTTAATTGCATATTTTGTAAATATTTGTCTTGCGCTGTCCTCAGAATTTGTTATTTAAAATGTTATAAGGAGTAAAACTCTGCGGTGATGTTGAAAAAGTCAAAAAAGGGTTTAGAATCAAAGATGTCTTGAAGATGTTTAAGTATATTAGAGACTTCTTAACTATAAGCAGGGTAATGATGTACAAAATATATCATATGGAGTTATACAACAAGTGCTAAGACTTTTTTCTCTTCATCATCACCGTTTATTATCTGACTTAAAATTTTGCACAACCTACTCCACAATAAAATATACTATCCATCAGTTTTAGAACATATTAAATTCGGTGTGCCATCCCATGTTACCAGAGACATTCACCATACCTGTTTCGAAAACTACTTACTCTTATAATGCACCTCTCAAAGTATTCTCTAGTCTCTCAAACTCACCTCTCTTGCTACATCAACTAGTAAATACTTACCTTAAAAATATAGACATATTCCACTCTAGTTTACACACAATTGAAAATTTAAGCCCCTTTGAATACTAAACATAATTTTAAAAAGAATTATTCATCACTCACTGTAAATAAATACATAAAATATGTTATTATATCATTCACATGTATTTTTATTTGCTATGTACCATACCTTAAGTGTAATTCATTTATTATTTTTCATATAAACTTCAACTTTTTTGTAACTATTCTATTTGCAAATGTTGTATTTATGTATTCACTTGCACTAATCTTTGTATCATTGTAAATGTAATAATTTGATCATTAAACTTTAATATTTTTTTAAATACTTAATAACATCTTTGTGTCTTAGGGGAATATCCATGTTTTCACCTCTATATGTGTAATTTACATAAAAAACTCAAAATTTCTTACTTGATTCAGTAGTGACGTAGTTTTTGATTCAGAGATTTTTCATTTTATATATTAAAATTTGAAATTATATATTCCTCACAAATGTATGTTTATACATTAATTTTTATTACATTCTGACTGCAGGTAATATATAGATAAAGAGTTATGATATGGTGTTACTTTTCACAAAATAAAAATGTAGTTACACAACTTGTGTTAACACCCTCATATGCCAAAAGCCTGCTTGTATGATATTAATATAGATGTAAAAATAAATTCTAAATATGCATTGCTTCTTTGCACTTTGAGAATTGTACAAGAAATAACAATTAGAATGTATAATTTATATATATAAAATACCACAATAAGCAAACATTGATTGGTCATTCAATCACTTTAATACTATAGAAGGGAAAAGAAAGAACATAAATCTTAACTTTCGATTTTCATATAGGAATATTCCTTATCACTTGAAAAATATTTTTTAAGCAGAAATTCAACCTCTTAATTTGCTGTTGGTCATTTATAATGGCTTTATTGTAGGTAAAAATATTTCCAATTTTTCAAAAGAAGCATAATATTTTTGGTCCGAGATATTGATAAGATTCTCAAACAATTTCAACCATTTGTTCGAGGTTTTCTATGCTCAACCAATTTGACAAACTCAATATTTCTAGATTTTGATCTTTGACATCCTTTCCATAAAATAACTGTAAAACCTTATAAATGAATATACTGTACATGCTGGCGTATAAGTCAACCTTTGAAGCCTAAAACAATCTCTCAAAAAACAGTGGTTGACTTATATGCAGGGCATAATATTTAACCCTTTTATAAGTGAACCTGCCTGCTTAACACCTGTTGTACACAAACTCTTGCAACTCGCCACCATTATTTCTTACTGAAACTAATTTTTGACAAGTCTAGTTAACGTAGATATCATATAAAACAAATTTCATCACGAAATACAATTGTAGCCAAAAGTATATTATGTTGTGACATGTTATCATAATCAAAGAGTTGAATCAATAAACCATTTTCATATCTTTAGAATAAATTTGACGCATATTTATTCTTTGTAAATTATATTCATACCTTCAAATCTATCTTTATTTTACAAAATTTAATATATATTTCAATTTTTTCTTTTTACAAATGAAGATCAATAAGTACATTATGGTTTGTTTTTATTTATATAATCGTTATGATTCAACTTAGTGTCAGGAGTTGATAGAAGTTGTTTTAGCAGTGTCGTGATTTGATATTACCACGCTATATAACCATTATTTTTATAATAAATTTTTAATACCATTGTGTTTCTGTTTCATAATGCATCTTTTATTTGTGTAGCCTGGTTGATACCAACAAAAGAAACTTGTATAATAGTTAAGCAGAGGCAAGAAGTTGACATGGAAGCTGGAAGAAACAATTCTAGCATCTTAATCTTATGCAGTAAATATTCCTATCGCAGGTAATATAATATAATAAAGCTATCGTATATTTATGGATACCGTGGATTTTCTTCCCATAAAATAGAACTGGGGAAGTGGTGTTGCCTTATTTTTTGGGTCGACTTATACAGTGAACATAGGCGAAATCCTGAGATTCACCTCAAAATAATAGGGGCTGACTTAAATGCTGGTATATACAGTATGTCTACTAGGAAGGATATTTTATTTCTAAATTAAAGTTTGTTCTGTAAAAGGCACTTGTTTCATTTAGTTTAAGACTCCAATTTTACCTAATAATGAAGGTTTAGTATTCCTGTACAATGCACCACTTCAATAGTTGTAGTTTTAATAGTGTTTGTGTAACATCGATGATGGAGTTTATTGGGATAACTCTGGGGAAGCCACAGTATGAGTGATGTGTATTGCCTGGGAAGAGATGATTTGAAGGATGATCTCTGGAGTGAGAAGGAGGAGCTAGAAATCAGAAAGGAAGAGGGGACCATGAAGGTCTAGGCACTCTATGACCTATAGTTTCATAAGCATGGATGGACAAAGGCCCCCATACTTCATAATCTTTTCTGAACAAAGCAGTAGCTTTGGAATATCTAAATTTGACATTGTTTAAAAGTAAATTTCAACTTACATTGGTAACTTCATGAATCTGATGTCTGATGCGTGAAACATAAAAATGTTCATCAAATGGTCATTTTTAAGGATGAGTATGGAATAACCTTTCAACAAAATATATATATATATATATATTTATGCAAAAGATATTTTCAACTATTATCATATATTTAAAACACTTGTTAAACTATGAGTAAAACAATATGTTATGGATGGTAATCTTCATATATTAAGTATACGGTGGGGTAATACTACAGCAAAATACGTAATCAAACGAATAATTGTGTACACTTTATTGAAGGCTCCAGAATGCAGAAAGGACTTTTACTTCATGAATTTATTTTTATTCAAAGACATGATGGATTGATTTGAAGGATGGGATACATATAAAATAAATTTTAATGCTTATTCCAGGAATCTGAATCACCAACGTATCACCTTAACTTATCTTAGTGCTTCATACCTAAATTTATCGAAAGCAAGACAATCCAACCAAGTAGATATTTTTCAAGTGTGGCTGGAGAGTATTATTGTTGTATAAGTATTATATATTTAATAGAAAGGGTAGTGGCAACATTTATTATAATTGCCTAATTTAACAAGGTGTTTAT
Source organism: Sympetrum striolatum (assembly GCA_947579665.1). Lineage (NCBI taxonomy): Eukaryota > Metazoa > Arthropoda > Insecta > Odonata > Libellulidae > Sympetrum > Sympetrum striolatum. Next base: position 106,160,998 of record OX388343.1, on the reverse strand, counting down.
ATTTCATGAATAATATCGCATTACCTTTATTTTTATTGACTCTGTTTCTTCTGTCTGTCATTATCATTGTTGCCTCTGAAAAAAAATGACCACCTGTATACAAAGTATTTTTAGTCGCCCCCATTGGTCCCCCATTTTTAGAACATGTTGTCCTCATAAAGGTGTGTACTGTTATGTTCATTTCACCATTAGAGGATATTTATATCTATAAAGAATATTGTTTTCTAAAATCTCTGGATATTAATGATTGTCCTTGATGCAAATGATCATTGAGGCTGAGTTGTAACTATATTTTTAGTTAAACTATAGTTTTTAGTTTTAACTATATTGTATTTTGTAGTATATGTTTTTGTCGAAGTCAGTCCAAGTTGACTGTTTTTCTGCATATCCTGGAATGTGTTTCCTCCATACTTGTTTCTGTACCCAATCTTTGAGAAAATAGATTGATCATCTCTTTCTTTATATCATATTCAGAATTGCCAATTACCAGCATTAACACCAAAAACACTGCTTTAAATTACAGATTTAAGAAGCAATGATTAAAAATATATTACCCTCTCCTATATTGCTAACTGATTCTCAAAGTCATTGTGAAATAAGTCCAAGCATTCTCAACTGGGTTTGAAAATGCAGATGAAATATTTCCTATGCACATTTTAAGCCAATTAGCATTGGTATAACAAGAGCTGCTGTAATCCACCTCATACTGCTTGTGAGATTTCCATGTAGCTTCAAAATTTTTCTGGTATATTTAATTCCCACGATGTCACTTTGCCACTAGTCTTGGTGGAGGAGTGGTTAGTTAAGCTTGAGATTTCTTTAAGTTTTTAGCATTGAATTAAACAAAGGTAATTAATTTTTTTAAATAAAAATAACTAAATTCCTATTTAATTTCCAAACCAAAACCAATAAGAATGTTTGGACAAAAGTGGATGATCCATTGCAATTAGGTACTGATATTCTATGGAACTTTCTGAAACATACTACTTTTGTAATGCCGTATATGCATACAAAAGGGAAATAAGGTGGAATAGTTTTTGCATCATCCAAAACTTTTCTTAATTATAGATATTTTCACGAGCTTTTTCGATATTCAAGATCTGATTAAACTATCTGGAATAACAAAATTAATTTCTGAAATTTTTAATACCTTTCAATTATTAGGGGAGAGTTAGGTAATCTGGTCCGGTTAGGTTAAGTGGTCCATGCCTTTAAAATTTGTTGGTTGCTGTTTCCTGTCTTCTCCAATCGATGATCTAAAGAACACCACAGGATAGACAACCTTAACCTTTACTAACAGTCGAAAAGCATCACCTGTACTTAATAGTTTGAATTGTTACTTTTTCATGATCACAAATTTTTTTCCCTCTCATCTTGTCACCATCGAAATTGCTGCCCAAGAAGAGCTACAGGGAAGTTCTTTACACCATATTAATCTTAAGTGTTTATTCTTTATGATGGTTTGTTTTGTTTTGAATGGAAATTGTTTCAAAGCATGTTTTGGGGCAGATAAAGAGAAACATGTGCTGAGGGGTTAACTGGACATCTAGCCAGTGAGGTTATGTGGACCGGGCCACCTAACCCCATCATATTCTTTGTAGCTGTTTCATAATGATGATTTTCCATTACTATCTTAAATGAGTTGGTGTTATGTTATTATTTTATTTTATTAATTCTAATTGAGTTACATCTCTAATTCAAATTTTATATTTTAGATGCCTCGTGTTCGAAAGCGTACAACTGATCACCAGTCTTACTCAGTAGAAGATTTGAAACTGGCTGTAAAAACTACCAATGAAGGAACTAGCATTCGTACAGCATCTAAGCAATTCAACATCCCGCAGACAACACTAAAACGGTTTGTCGAAAAATCTGTTAATGGGTCTGAAGTAAACTTTAGACCATCCAATGAGCACAAAAAAGTGTTCAATCCAGGAGAAGAACTCTCTTTGTGCTCCTACTTAAAGATAATTGCAGGTATGCATTATGGCTTATCATTCACAGACACAAGGAGGCTGGCATATGAATTTGCAGCAGTTAATAACAAGCAACTATTACCAAATTGGAGCCAAGAAAAATGGCTGGGAAAGAATGGCTTCGTTCTTTTATGAAGAGACACAAACTTTTTCTTCGACAGCCTGAAGCTACAAGTTTAAGCTGTGCTACCAGCTTCAATAAATGTAATGTGGGTAAATTTTATTCAAATTTGAAAGCTGCATTTGAGAAATTTGGGTTTGGACCAGAGGACATTTACAATCTCGATAAAACTGGCCTCACAATGGTGCAGAAGCCTGGAAAGATAGTATCTCCTTGTGGCTAGAAGCAAGTGGGGAAGATGACTTCTGCAGAAAAAGGCACTCTCATAACTATGTGTGGTATCATTGGGGGCACAGGAAAAGCAGTTCCTCCATTTTTTGTGTTCCCTCATGTGCATTTCTGGGACCATATGCTTCACAATGTCCCACCTGGAAGTAGAGGTGCGGCTCAAACCTCCGGATGGATGACCAGAGACATATTTATAGATGTACTAGCACATTTTGTCAAACATGAACGACCATGCAAAGAAAAGCCAAAGCTTTTCATTGTAGATAACCATGAGAGCCATATGTCAATAAGAGCAATATCATTTGCCAAAGAAAATGGCATAGTTTTATTAAAAATACCACCTCATACAAGCCGTAGGCTCCAGCCGCTGGATGTAGCAGTTTATGGACCTTTAAAGGCTTACTATAACAAGGCTTGTGATAGGTGGCTACTCAATCATCCTGGTCAGACACTTTGCATTTATGATGTAGTAGGACTAGTGGGCGAAGCTTTTCCATGTCCATTCACTCCTGCTAATATCATTAAAGGATTTAAAGCTACAGGGATAGTGCCATTCAATGACGAAATATTTGGTGAAGATGATTGCCTTTGTTCATCTGTGACAGACCGTCCTTTTCAAGCTACTCAAACTGATCAAGTTCCTTCAGCCTATCATGTCTCTGCTCCAGTTCCTTTGACTTCCAGCACCGATGCTACTCATACAGTTTCTTCACATTCTCATGCACAGCAATCACAGACAGCAGACCATTTTGTGTCTCCTGAGTCTTTGCGGCCAATCCCAAAGTGTGGACCATGAAAAACAGATGGTTGTGGCAGAAAGAAAGGCGAATCTCTTATTCTTACAAGTTCACCAATCAAGGCCCGCTTGGAAGAAGAAGCTCAATTCAGAGAATTAAAAAAGACTAAAATAAGAGAACTGCTAAAAAGGATCAATTGGACATTTCATCTGATGAAAGTGAGAGCATGCTGTTAGATTATTCTTCTTGTAATGAAGTGTTTGAAGATGATGATTTCACTGAAATTAAAGCTGGCGACTTTATAATTGCTAAAGTTCATGGAGTGAAAAAGGATTCAGGTCGCAACTTCATTGCTGTTGTGAAGGACTCACGTCGTAGTGGTGCTGAAGTCACATTCTACAAACGGCACTTCCCCTCAACCAGATTTTCCATAACTGATGAAAATGCTTTTGTTAAATCCGTAGATATTGTTGTAAAACTTCCTAATCCTCTGAGGGATGCCCGACAAAGATTTGAGGGGATGATTTATTTTAATGTGGACCTGCGTGAATACAGCTTATTCTTGGTATGATTTTCTAATACAATACGGTGAATAAGTCTATTTTTGTATTAACAATTAATATTTTGCTCAAAGCAATACTCCAGATCATTTGTAATATGTGTTTAAGATGATAATAAAATTATTGAATTTATATGCATTGGATTCATTGCCTGTTGGTCCTTGGTCCAGTTAACCTTACCGGTTAGGTTAGGTGGTCCTTTTGCAGAAGATGTAAAAATTTCAAATTTCACAAACATGGTTAGCACTGTGGAGATACTGCTTCACAGATTGTGAGGAGAACAGTTTACTTTAATTTCATGTAGTTAGCTTAAATAGGTAATATTTCAGATCAATTTGAAAAAAAGTGGCCCAGATAACCTAACTCTCCCCTACACATTAGGTCACATTATCCGTTTCTTCAACAAATGGCTGCTGAATCTTATTTTTTGGAATCATATTCTTCCATGCAAAGTCCTTAGGCATGAATAAAATCTAGGCACAATTGTAATCGATTTCAATTAAGCTGTTGAAGTCCTCAAATTCTTTGCAGTGACGAGGTATGATTAGTGAAATAATAAGGCTCAAAGGTAGTATCAGATTCATTTATTTAAGCAGGGTATGCATATTGTACAAATTATATACACAGTGACTCACAATGAATATAAAATTAAAAAGTATTTGACAACAACTCAAAGATTGCTTCGCAGATTGCTATTAAAACTAATACCTTTGATGGTACACGCTTAAACAGGAAATAATTTAGAGACACAGAAGTACCCATCATAATTTCGAATAACCATTTGCTCTACTTACTAAGTAAGTGCAATAGAGTAATGTTATTATGTCTTAAATTGACCTTTTATTTTTTTTTAATCATTAGTGTGCTGGATGATTCTCGCGAATGCCCCGGAGGACACCTTAGAATGGGACCTACTGGCACCCTGATTATGTAACTGTGAGAACGGTGAGAGCGACGTCGTTGCCAGGGGCAACGTCATACGAACGACGAAGGGTGATATCAGCGATTATCTATCCGTGAGAGCGCTTTTTCTCACCTTCCCACCGTCGTACGCGATGACGGCTGGGAAAGGCCGTGAGAAGCAGTGAGAAACGTCATAAGAAATCGATTATGTACAATAATTTGATTATTAGCCTAATAATATTGTTTTTATGATTTATTATGCGTTAAGTTTACGTTAAAAAGCATTTATTTACCAAGTAATCAGTATACTGAGCATCAAAGTTGTTGTGTTGACACCATAAGTACGGGGTAACGTCAGTCAACTGTCTTTGTTTAGGAAACAACGGACGCGACGGAGACATAAAATACTGCTAATTTCTGTAGTTTCTGTTGCTGCAATACTACTGTTTAGACTCATGTAGTCTACTAAATACTTGAGTTGTCTTTCGTTAGCCCTCCCTCCTCGATTAGCTTTCTTTCTGAAATGATTTGTAGAAAACTCGTAGAGATATTAATTCTTTCTTTAACAGCAGAATATTATTCGATATGCAAATGAAAAATCTTGCTTCAACTTCAACGTATACATAAGAAAAAAAACTTTCAGTTGTCGCTTCATGCTTTGGAAGTCACTTAATAAAAATATGTAATGCTATTACTGTTTTACATCTCAACCTAATAACTTTTAATACGAATTAGTAATTTAGTGAACTTATGGGTCATAATAAGTCTAATGACTTTATATTGCAGAAAATTCAGTTGATCCTAGCGACACACTTTCAGAGTGAGTATATTTTCCTTTCTATCAAAGTTTTGAATTTGATAATAGTCCAAGAGCATTAATTGAAACATTACAAACATAATTCGTCTTGATATTTTCAAAACAATTCATCATCTTCATTTAAAATACTACGTTAAAGGAAACTTTGTTGTGTTGATCAATGTGCATACGTAAATTGAATTACAATGAAATTATTAAAGCAATTATATTTTTAGGGATCACGATTGTTAATAGCGAGAAACGGGATAATACGCTTAACAGCAGAATTTTAAAACATAATTTTTACCTCCGCTACAATTCCAAGATATCTAAGTAAATTTTTAAAAATTAAATACTTATTATTATTATTGAAACACGTGGTCTACAGATAGTTTTACTTCAATCTTTTGGAATGGAAAAGTAATGCAAAGTATCGCCTGAATCTATTTACTGTATCCACGATAATTAATATGATATTGAAGATACGAAATTACATCTTAAACGTAATATTTACTTACAAAGTGTAACATAATTTATTTATGTTAATTACTCTCACTCGTACGGCTTCTATTAATGGATAATTATTATTACTATGATTAATAAGCAATAGGGAGGTAAACCATTTATTTTTATTTTTTTTAATTGAAGAATACTATGAAAAATGAACAGTGGCAGCGGAAAGAACATTGAAATCGCAAAATTAGGGCCGTAAACAGCGCGTGAAAAGTTGGAATTTCGGAGGGCTGCTCAAACGCTCCGAAGTTTCCCGAAGAGTTCCGAAGATACCCTGACGTCATAAACACCTAACCGCTACCGGCATACGTTGTCAGGATCTTTTATTCTGCCTTAGTGGCCTTAGTATTTCGACTTCTGGAGTTCTGAGCTTCGAAAAAATGGCATACAAAGCATACAAATACTGTTTTGTACCATGCTGTACCTCAACCACTGTCAAAACCCCGGTAAAATTATTTATTGCTGTTCCAATGGACTCCGGCACAAGAAAGAAGTGGTTCCTGGCTGCGAGGAGAGCAGACAAGAAGATCAGCCCTAAAACAAATTTTTACTGCTGCGAGGATCATTTTAATGCAAGTTGAAAACAATAATATTTGCATGCATTGTAAGTCAAATGTACGACTGGTGTCTTAGATATGAGGATTATCGCAATATGACCATTTATTTTGCTTGAAAGCAAATACGCGCTGACGTCTAAAGAACGAACGATGGTATTTTTATGTTTCATGAATGATACTTTCTGAAGTTTCTGGTGGTTGCTTATGTGATGCTGTTGAGGAAATGTAACAGATTACATCAATAGATTAATGCGCTTTGGATTGCGTTACGGAAATGTACAATTTATATTGTTCACGTTTATGGAGGACTACGACTGCCAAACATGAAAGAAAGTGCCTTTAGTAGGAGAAATGATTCTTCGCAGCTACAGTATTTCTACATACACATGTTTATGATTTTACGATTCCCGATTTTATTGTTACGAAATATTTCGTTTTCTATTGCATTATTTGAAAATATAAACTTCAAATCCAAATTCAGTTTGAAGCTTTTTAGCTTCACATTGACATTATGTTGTAGCCTCTTTCTTTAAAATCCAATGACGAAACAGCGTAACAGCTACTGAATACAGTCATTGTTGAAACTTGATCAGCTATACAAGGTCGAGTATTCATATAGGTATCCCAATAAGACTGAGCATCATTTCATTTGTTAGCTCTACTGCCTATTGATTGGTAAGGAAATCGTAAGACTTACGAATTTTTGAGACAGCCATTCATTGTGTTCAATATGTATTGCTCAGTCTGTGTTCTCTTTCATTCTCTTGGAATTCTTCTTCTATAGGCATGTTGTTTGACTAGCTGGATTGATTTTTAGGTTAACTTTACCTGTGTTTGTATTGCTGTGATTATATTTGGATTGAATCTCTTATTCCATACAATTTTAGAATATGGTAAGTAAATTATATTGTTGTAACTTGTTTGTACCAGGTTGAAGAAGACTTTAGCAATATCATAAAGCAAAGAAAGTGGAACACACAGCTAGCCACAAAAAATTGCAAGTATGTGAGGTGTCAGTGCTGGTTCCAAACTCACTCAACCTGAGGTTCTGCACACAAAAAGGATAGCAGCATTGAGAATAGATGCAGAGAGACTAGTGAAGAGGTACGGGGAGTTCAAAATACTATAATACCTCATTCTACAGTGGACCACTCCCTCATTTGTTGCTTGGATGAAAAAGTAATAACATCCACTAGAATAATAAATTTACAGAGAGAGTTGTTAAGGAAGTAAGGTAATAATATGCTTTGCTTGTGTATGTAACATATTTTACAACTGTAACATTCAAATTCAAGTGTATAAGAGGTTTTGTTTACAATAAAATGTTTTATATGCTATGTTAAGAAAAAATTTTCAATCAAAATATCATTATAACACCCAAATTTTCAAGTTCTTTTATACATGGACATAAATCGGGGGAAAACAACACTCTTCCAAAACTCGGTTGTTCGATTGAGCCTTCACGAAACAATTTTCCAGCGCCTTTTCTCTTCTTCGATGCTTGCCGGAATATATACGAAGTTTTCAGCTAAGAAAACACTTCCAAACGTAAAAATTTATCGGAGAGGATCACCCAAAACACAGCTCTATCACGGAATCAACTCGCCTAACAGCACACTTTCACCGTAGCGCCGCTTGCTTTCAATGTGTATGACGTCACAGTCAACCGTACTCGGCTTCCCGCCGAAAACCTTCCGTTTCAAAAGTGTTCAAATTTCATGAAGCATTAAAAAAATAAATACCGCAGCAATTTAAGAATAGTTTTCACTGTTGATATCTATTCAACCTACATTATCATTTCTAAATATTAAAATGCGTATTTTCACATGAGGTTTACCTCCCTATTGCTTGCGCTGTTCAAATTTGGCTCAAAATACCTCCGGCGCTGAGGTGCGCAATTGTTTGATTATGAGTCAAGGTTTTTCATTGGTTCTTCAGATTTTCTAATACTACCAACACAAAAACATAAAAATCTAAACTACGGCCGTCCTAAGTGCTACGACGGTGAGTTACGTGATCGCTCGCTGTCCCCGACCGTCATAGCAAGCGGTGTTAGCTGTCAGCCGTCGTCATATCTCTCACATTTACGTAATCAGGGTGCTGGCGTGACAAGTGAGAAGTGGAGGTAGACGGTCGTAGAATTAATTAAAGAATCTTAATATTGACGTAAAATACATCTTTTAAATCGAATTTACGAAAACTATGACAAAATAAACGAAAATTTTCAAATAATGAAATTTCGATATGTACCATTTTGGGGAAGAAGAAAGTTTATTATTGAAGGGTTTCCATTTTCAATTATTTCTCCGTACATATGGTCAACAAAATGAAAATAATTTGGAATAATTGTAGAATTTATAGTTTTCGGAATAGTTTTAAATCAATCCACATATCATAACATCTCTCAGAGACATTCACGGCGTAAAACCGGTAATACCTCTCCAAGGCTTCTCATAGCTGTTTTTATGAGACTTTTCAAGATCATTTTTTCATGCGGCCACAAACAAGCGTAATAGTTAATATTTGGTATTGCCTTTACTGCCGTATAAATTATGTAATTTGAACATTTCGAAAATTATGTATGTATATATATATATATATATATATATATATATATATACGAGTAAAATGTAGCTTGCATACTGCAAGCAGATCGACAACACCAATTTCATATCTGCATCATATCGGGAAAATTCTCAAATAAAAAAAAGGATTCAAAATATTCTTAAAATACGCTGTAATTTAATCTTCCGGCATCGAACCCGGGTCTTTCTGGTAATAGTTTCTATGCAGTACAACGCAAGATTGCCATTTTAAACTGTGTGAAAATTCAAGCAGAAATATTGGCTGCAACTGCCTCAAACGACGTTTTACTTTTCACGAATGTAATGGCTCTCTGGGTTCGAACCAAGGACGATCAAGGAAATCTAATACATGTTTTTGAAATGTATTTATGGTCTCTATCTATATGCCGAATTTCAACTTTTAATATTATTGGGAAAGGGTTCAAAATAATTCTAAAACATCGGACCAGTTATCAATTGTAGAGACGCCTGGTGTCGAACTCAGGACGTATTGGCAGCTGAGAATGCACAGTATGACTTGCTGGACTTGGTCTTATTTCATGCATAGTTTGAAGTCAATATCTTGCCGAGAAGTACCTAAAATTTGCTTCCGTTATCTCCGTAAGAAATGCATTGAGGAGTGCAAATGACCTTCTGGGATCGAACCAAGGACCATCAGCGAACATGTAAAATTTGATTATGAAATATATTTATGATCTCTAACCACATGCCGAATTTCAAGTTTTCATGCCGTCGGGAAAGGCTCCAAAAAAAATCGCCACAATGCACTTTAAACGGCCGATTTTTGCCCCAACCTAGCATCGAACCAAGGATAATTTTCGATGATGCCTTAATGGTTTTCGTTGGATTTGCATGGCTTCTAGCGATCCCTCGAATTTCAACTCCCTACTTTTCCGGGAAGTGCCTCAAAACAATTTTCGAAAATCCCCACCATGTATCCTTATGGAGAAAATCGGGACCTTGGGGCCTTCTGGAATCGAACCCATGACAATAAGGATCAAAGTCGCTTTTTTCCTGGGGGTTTCACGTTATGGCCAATACGTCGTAAAAATTTCAAGTTAATGACGCTAATGGTTTAGGCTGTGAATTAGTATCCTATTTATATACCTATCTATATCCATGAATGAATCCGGAGAAGCATCTATATATAATAGATACATATATCGTGATATACATCACGATTCGAAAGTTATAATAATTTGTAAATGGGTAGGTATATATAAGTTACTGCTCGAGAATTCCAAACAATTTTGACTAACTTAATATTCATTGGCATTAGTTGCAACAGCAGTTCATTCTCTCCCGTATATATGGACAATGTTTTTAAATGATTTTAGAACTCACAATTTTTTGAACAAGTAACAAGCAAATTTGTAGCATATATTTCATTCCACCTCCTTCCATAAAGAATAAATGTAAAAATTTTTGATCAATTACAGCCTTTATCTTTTGAAAACTAGAATTGGAAAGGTCGTACAAACTTGAGATTAGCGCTTAGAGAAAGGAAATGGAATAAAAATTCTCATTCTTCTCTTTCAACTCATACAACCATCGGAATAGATGGACTGTCGTTGGGCCTCGCTTATGTTTTAGTCTATACCCTTATTTTCCTTAGTGAACTGTGAGACTTTTCGTATCAACGTCAATGTTTGATAATCGAATTGGTGTATAAATCGTTTGGTTTGACAATATTAGTGTTAGTTGGCAGTTTGTGTGAATATATTGTCGGTATAATTTTACTATAGTGACATTTTGGCGATTCCATACGTATATTACATTGTACTATTTTACAATTTTCTGGATTTAGCCGTTTTCGTGACCTGACTGCTGGTGTGATTAGTGACAATTTTTGTTAATATAATGTTTGTGTTAATAAACAATAAAATAGCATGGCCTATTTTCCTGTTTTTACTTTGTTTTCCTGCTGATAGGGAAATGGGATGTGATGCGTGTGAAATGTGTTAACAAGTATTATTGATTATATAGTCATCCAGCTGATAAGACACTTAGAATGTTTCCTTGTATTAATATTTATCGAGGCTTCAAATACCTCGGAGATGTCACCAAAGGTCACTGAAATATCTCCAAGATATCCTATGAGACGTATCTGAAGAAGACACAGAGACAGATCTTCGTGATGTGACTGAGAACTTTTCGAGACATCTTGTTAGACATTTGAGATATCTCTGACATGTGTTTGTGCTATGTGGGAATCTAATGTTAAAATTTACAATTTCCTTTACTGTTTGAAGTAGTGACAAGAGAGAGAGAGTTAAGTATATCTGTAATCATTTAAGTTGAGGAGAGGTAAGAGCACGGTTTCATGCCTTATGAGTCATCTTTCATTTTCTTATGACTATAGGTAACTGCTTTTAGTAAATTATCATGTTTATGAACCTTGGAATGTATTTACATGGAAGTTTTCTTGATCTTCTTGAAAGTGATATGAACTGAATAATCAGTTGTGCCTAACATGCTTGTTGATGGTAATGCTTGTTAATTCTTTCTCACTTCTAAAGCTTACGAATGGTAATATGCATGCTTTCAAGTCAGGCCATTCTCTAGATTTACATCATATGTCTTTGATCAATCAGTGGCTGAGCAAATTGAATGTCAGCTAAGAGCATGGTTTCATTACTTATGTGTTATCTTTCATTTTCTCATGAGTTTATGTGAGTGCTTTAAGTAAATTAACATATCTATGAACATAGAAATGTATTTCAGTAAAGTCTAAAGTCTTTATTTGTGTTTATATGGACTATTTCTTGATCTCCCTGAAAGGGATACTAACTGAATAATCAGTTATGCCTAAAGATGGTTGTGTATCTTAATCCTTATTGCTTTTGAAACTTACAAATTGTTATAATGCATGCTTACAGGTCAGATTATTCTCTAGGTTCATATTTATTATCAAGCTAAACAAGCCAGTGGGAGCAGGCAAGGGAAATTGGCTTGCAATTCATCTTCTGCTTATCTGTTAATTGTAGGCATTTTCCCTGAGCCATTTCAGTTGAGGATAGTTAAGGACAGGTTCTTAGGTTTAGTGAAGGCTCATTTGGTAGGGTTACCTTATATGTGTGTTTGGGTAAATGTGTTTATTATATGTGTGTTTGTTTAAATATTGTATATTAGGGTGTCTAGTTATTGTGCAATGTTTAGGTTTAGTGACCTCTCCGAGGAACACCACCTTTACGTGGTGGAGGGGATTGAGTGCTTCTGTGAAGCTATGGGCTACGCTGGTGGTTGTAAGAGTTACTGCTTAGGTCTCTCATACCAGATAGGTCAGTGCCGAGAAGCCAGACTAAGAGTGTTCCTTATTTTAAGGTATTCAACTTGTGGATATAACTTTTCATGTGGACAAATAAGTGACATAATCAGAAGTGCTGTTTAGAAAAAAAGGTAAGTGATCTATCTTGAATTATGTATTTTGTTACTCTTAATTATCAATTAAGTGTTATATTATGGTTTGTAGATAGATGTTTGCTTTTAGTTTTTATTTAATTTCATCTACTTCCAATTTCTTTGCATTTTGAATAGTTTTAACGCATATTTCATGTGTTTTGAATTTTTTGAAATAAATGCTCACCCTTCTTCTGCTTGCAAAGTTGAAAAAAAATCGTGTATGTTCATCTACTTCCAATTTCAGTGCATTTTGAATAGTTTTAATGCATATTTCATATTTTGTAAATTAAAAAAATATAAATGCTCATCCTTCTTCGGCTTGCAAAGTTGAAAAAATCGTGTATGTTTATGTCTTGAACAATGTATTACTATGTATTTTATACTCGGTGGATTTTTAAAAATAAATGCTCATCTTATTTTTAACTTCAAAATTATCGATATTTTCATTACCAACCAAAAGTAATTATTCTCTCGATATAATTTCAGGGTATGAAAGCCCTAGTCGATTCTTATAAGACCTGCGCGATCCGTAATTGAATGCTACAAGACGCTACGCTATGATGTAGACAAGCTACCGCATAGCTGACGTCAGGGTGCTAATACAACTGTGAAACTTAAACAAAAAGAATCCCTCCCACCACCACCTTATGGAGAGTCGCCCGGCTGCTTCCAGCCATGACAGTGTCGATCAACTATAACTTCACTTCGACTTCAAAGTATCAGCCTAACGTTTTTAAATAAGGGCGGCTGAATAGGATTTCCAAAGAAGGATGTCATTTTGGTAAATGGATAGGAAAAGTAATGGAAGAAAGGGTGGGAGGACGGATGATGGAAGAAAGAAGAACCGGCACACTTTATGCCGCATCGCTCCGGCGTCGACGCTCGATCATTGAAAATTTTGAAATGGGAGCTTGAAAAAAGAAGTTGAAAAATTACAAGCTCTCTCTTCGCGGATTTCATCGAGTGAAATACTCACATGAAGAGTGAGAGAGAGAGGGTGTAATAGGTTACACCTTTTGTCAATGCCTAAGCAACTATATAAGCTGATAACTTTTGCAATTAATTTTTTGACAAATTTGGAAGATGATTGCAACATGAAAAATGAATAGTATAGATGCTATCCATTACGCATATACACCATACATTTATAAACTATGAATTCATTCATTTGATTTTCATCATTACGAACACAAATATTTCTTGCGAAATGGGATATTTTTCGATTACATTCTGGTACTCAGTAGGTGTTAGGGTCTCTTATTACCTGAACTCTTGCTATTGAATGTAATAAAATGAAGTTTACTTAGGAATGAGATAAACCGTGTAGTAACAATCTTCCTGGTCACTTGTTATTGAGAGATTGAAGGTCCAACCAGCTATCAGAAGATGACTACGCAGAGAGGCAGATTCCTTATAAACGTCAAGAGCTTCTATGATCTTTGTATTTCCTCTCAAATGTGTTCAAACTAAAGAAATGATAATATGAGTGACATATATCGGAGGTGGGTAAACTTCCATTGGCAGGTCTTTTGGTGTCCTAAGAAAGATAACCCTTGAAATCATCAGGCCAATATTGTATTTTACATTTGAATAGTTGGAAATTGAAATTTTTATTAAGAAAATAAATTCATTTTTGAGTAAAATTTAGGGGAACATCCCATATTTTACTTTACACATGGCATCATTAGCGAAATTAAAAAAACAAAATGATTTTCATAGAAGTATTTCTGTCAGAAAATAACAAAAATGCAGCAATAAATAACCAAAATGTCCACATGAACACAAAAGACCACTGGAAAAGCAAGGATAAGTAGATGTAGCTAATAACTAAAAACATCTTTACAAGTAGAGACGTTTTCAGCATGGGAGGAGTGGATGCATCATGAGGTCACAGGAAAAATAATGCAGAAATGGAAGGATGAGAGACTAAATGCATTGTGTCATGCATTGTTTATTGTTCAGTTAATGTATCATTAGCAAATTTAACAAATGTAAGAAAATTATTTCTCATCAGAGGATCTGAGCTACTAGTTGCTTTCGGCATTGCCATATTGACCTGTTGGGCTGAATAGAGCAGGAATCTCTGAGAATTGCCCATTTGCCGGATGAGACTAAGATATACTTGTGCAATCCACGTTTCCAATAAAATTCATTACCCAGGAAATATCAAGCATTCAATGTTTTAAGAGAACTTAGAAGTGATAAATAATTCAGTAGGACCTTTACAATATATTTACTTAAGAACAAACAAAAGTTGAAATGTATTGAGTTTCAAGATATACCAATGGCATGATATAATGCTTTACTTACTGTTTCTAGTCTAATGGTAATGTATTTTATTTCAGTTGATTTTGTTCATTTAAACTGCTATAAAAACTTTTCCATAATCACCATGGTTGCCAAATACATACCAAGAAGAGACGAAGAGAATAAAATAATCCTAATACATAACAGCTTTTTACTATTATTTTCAGGATATGTGAATTTTTTTTTTCATTAAATTAGGATTGGTTATGCTACCTCTAAAGAAAAAACTTTATAAATATTAATTCCCTTTATAGGAATAGCTTATTCATCAGTTTATCTTTAAGATTGAAAGAATTACTGAATCCCTAATCTGAACCATCTTATTCCATAATATCTATGAAATCCACAATAGTCTGTTTGGAAAAATATTTGTAAAAATAGTTATCAGCCTGCTATTTGTTTTCCTTAGTATGCTTAGTTTCTGAGCAAATTGTCTCATCTTTCTACCAATCTTTGGAAAACCAAATGTTTTCTGAAACTCTGAAGATTAAGAAATATCCGACTGCATCCTGTATTCCCTATAGAATAAATATTAATTTCAAGATCTTATGAAGTATATATAGGTAATGTGAACCTATTTTCTTATCCAAAACTTTTCCTAAAAATTCAAATAGTTAATTTAAAGATATCATCATGCAAAATGTTTCAATGAGAGCCAAAGTTTATTAAATAGAGTAAACATGAATAGAAGAATACAGAAAAGAAAATATGAAGCAATTCCTATTTACTATACATCCTGAGATTACTGAAACTTTTCTATTTTCAGGCACCATAGCATCATTCCATGGAGTAAATTATTGTTTCTGGTGATAAAAGAATTTTTATTGCTGTTATTGCTTAATTGCATATTTTGTAAATATTTGTCTTGCGCTGTCCTCAGAATTTGTTATTTAAAATATTATAAGGAATAAAACTCTGCGGTGATGTTGAGAAAGTCAAAAAAGGGTTTAGAATCAAAGATGTCTTGAATATCTATAAATATATAATAGACTTCTTAACTATAAGCAGGGTAATGATGTACAAAATATATCATATGGAGTTAAACAACAAGAGCTAACACTTTTTCCTCTTCATCATCACCGTTTATTATCTGACTTCAAATTCAGGGAAGGGTAGTGACATCTTTATTTTAATTGTCTAATTTAAAAAGGTGATTATATTTCATAAATAATATCCTATTAACTTTATTTTCATTGACTCTGTTTCTTCTGTCTGTCATTATCATTGCTGCCTCTGGAAACAAATGACCACCATTATACATAGTATTTTTAGTCGCCCCCATTGGTCCCCCATTTTTTAGAACATGTTGTCCTCATAAAGGTGTGTACTGCTATGGTCATTTTACCATTAGAGGATATTTATATCTATAAAGAATATTGTTTTCTAAAATCTCTGGATATTAATGATTGTCCTTGATGCAAAAGATCCTTGAGGATGTGTTGTAACTATAATTTTTAGTTAAACTATAGTTTTTAGTTTTAACTATGTTATAGTATATATATATGTTCTCATAGGAAGAAAAATTTGGTTTGAGAAATCTGCGATGCAGCCACTTATGTCACACGACAGAAACAAGGCGAAACAAAAGACAAAAAATGAACAACATATGTTAATGAAGGATAGCAGAGAAAACGAGAAAAGATCGATCACCTGACGATTTGGTCTCCTGAGCACGTATCCTTAATGGATAATGAAATAGTTTGCCAAAGATAGTAAGAAGCAATCCTGAGACGAAAAGGGAAAATACAATGCCAGATAACGTATATACCCAAGTTTCAAACAAGTTAAGATGATCAATCGGATTTTGATATTCATCCTTTTTAAATTTATTTGATTTGCGGTTATTTAAATTCATTGGCAAGGAAATTGAAAATTGATCACAATTAAATACACTGAGCAGATAAGGAAAATTGTAGTAATGACAAGATTCACTATGTATTTAAATGGTGCATCATGTATTAAAATATCACTGCTGATCTATCACTTGATATATCATGATCTTGATTATCCTTTGATAAAATGGTTTAACACCTTCCTTTCCTTTCGGAAGATTTTTTTGTCCAGATATGTATCATTTGCATTAATCTGTACTAGATGATTTCTTTGGTTAAACTTCAGTTGCAAAGGTACCTAACATGAGGGTAGAAACCTAACATGAGGTCTCAGTGACATTCTAAAGTGAGTGTATTTACAAAATCTGTCCAATTTCATGATGTAGGAGTGATATTATCTGTGAAGCTATTTCGAAAAATTTAAACATATCTCATTTACTGTTATCTCAAACATATCACATTTACAAGAAGAGGAAATGAGGTTGCATTTATGTTTTAATCTCAGATCTCCAATGCACAGTTTCTAGCCAAGTGCCATACACTCTTTAGGCTTATTGGGGAGTGTCCATAAGGGAGCTTCACCTTTTCCTCTGGTCTCCTTGGAGTTCCATGCGTTCTGCTGTGCAGCAAAGATTGCTATTGCATGGCCACCATCAACAGAAAGGTTCGTGTATCCTTTATTGCACATTTACATTTTGTAGTAATCTAAAGATATGTTTATCTATAATGGGAAAAATGTTTTGAGATTATAACGATAGTGTTTTTTTATTGCAGCTCAATATCTATATTATTACTCACAGGTTCCTTTATTGTTTTTCTGTATGTATTTAATATTATTATAGTCTTCATTTTTGTTCTATATATATCGTTGTATGAGTTGAAGATCAATGGTGATAAAGCTGGGTTTACACATGGAATGATTACTTTCACCAGTAAACAGGCATATGTGAACACGCAAAATCAACTGGTGCCAGTTATCCTTACACCAGTAAAAGTAGAAAGGAGTTCAAGTTACTGGCGCCAGTAGACTTCCCCCACCTCTGTGTCCCTTCACATCTTTAAACTTGCCCTTATCAAGTATATGTACCGCCGAAGCGAGTACGTTATCAATCGACCTATTACCTTGAATTTAATCAAGCACTGAAGCCGTCACTTGGTATAACTGTATCACAGGAGAGTGCAGCAGAAAAATTAAAGTCTGAATTTTCATGAAAAAATGGTTTATTTGAACAAATAATTTTAACTCATCCAGTCATAATGAGGTTCTAAAATCACAGTCCTCCAGAAGAAAACTCATTTGCTCTTATAATTAATAACTGCCCTTATCAAAATCAACATACACAAGAAGAATCTCAGGTAGTGACACCATGTTTAATACTTTGCCAGTATTATTGGTGCGAGTTAACTTTCAAACAACTGTAACCATTGCATGTGTAAACCCAGCTTAAGCTGCATATCTGACTTACTACTTTCTTTATTTTAGAATCTTTGTTATTTTCTCTTATGTTCACTCTCAACAGTAAATAGCATTGTCAATCTTCACTATGGTACTCCAACTTCTGTTATGATCTATAGTAGGGTAAAGATGAAGTAAAATCCTTTTAAAAGATGTGGCCTAGCCTTGTGGTATGTGCCCATCTCATTTAATCTTTTCTATACTTTACCCCTCTGCTTCTCAATTCAGATTTACCCACATTCATCACAATGCTGGGAAAATACTGACAAATGTTGGTCCCTGTTGGGTATCAATCCTTGGACCACTTCCACAGAAAAAACACACTATCCACTTGGCCTTCCAGAAGAGTGTATCAGGGAAGTCCAACCTTTTTGTTTTAATACCTTCAGATATTCAAGACTATGATGGCCTCTTAAATTGGACTACTATTTCATAGTACAAGTATTTCAAATTTTTGCATAACTATTTTTGCCAAATTTTTGTGCAAAATTCCTATCCTTGAATTGACCCAGACATAATTCATTTCTCTGAGCTATTTCTAAGTCTTCAATAATTATCATAGAATTTTTGTATTATATCAACTATGCTTGTCTTATATTGATGCCTCTTCTATCTCCTCTTTCATTTTATCAATTTCATTCCACAATCATCTGCATTAGCTGTGACCTTTCTCAGTTTGTGATCTGTGTTCTTCCTTCCCTCTTTTATTGGGAATATGTGACTCACAATTTTTTTTCCTGTATCCAGGAGACATTCTATTCACTAAGAAACTACTACTACTAAGCACTTAAGATTTTTCATTGACCGTTTCACTAGTGCCCAGTAATGGTATTCTGCTCCGTTGTCATTTCAGTATTTTTTATTTGTTAGTCTTATGCTAGAATATAGATAAACTTAGTGTTTTTCTCTTTCCTATGCATAATTCTCTGTTTGAAGTTCCAAAAGATGGTTATTGTCACAACCCATTTATGTTGCTCAATAACTCAGTTAAATATATTTTTCTTTTTAAGCACCCTTTTCTAAACCATATCTCCCCTTCTCCTTCATTGTACGACTATATTAATCTATCTCTTTTTTGTTGTTTTCATAACCGTTATAATCTTTTCTTACTTCACAGGAACTCTTTTCTCAGTACTTTTCTAACCAAATCTGTGTACCATTATGCCCATGAATGAATTTGACCTGGTGTACATTTTATACACAATTATTAATTTTTATATCCTTTTTGCGTTGGTCAACTCAAGGTTTTTCTTATAATCAAATATTGCTATGCTAAAACCAGGGGCTTAATTTCAATCATTACTTATGGGTCTTTGTTAAATGCATCTCCTCAAATAGTAATGGCTAAGGAAGATATCACAGTTTTTAATGTGGAGCTTTTTTTTAAGTCAAAAATTATTTTTAGAAGTCAAGATGCACAATAGTATAATGGTATGGAACAGGGTAACTTTGCCCATAAAGGCAAGCATCCAGGAAAAATCCCAAGGAAAAACATGCTTGAAAGAAGTCTGGCAGGACTGGGAATTGAACTCTGTATCTTCCTCTATCAGGGAGGCTAGCCAGCTAAGAAACCCTACAAGAGAGTTTTTTCCATTTCTGGGAATTTTCAGGACCGGAAATTGAACCCTGGATCTTCTTCTATCCTCCTGGATAAGTAGGAATTTTTTCAAACCTGTTTTTCCTTCATATTATTAGGGTATTTCTGCAACAATCAGATTTTCAAAAGTTATCCAAATTCAGTGAATTTTACTTATATCATTGGTCCACCTAATTGAATATCATAATTTCTTAGATTCTGAATCTCATGATATACTGTATGTCAATAGTTATGGCAATTGCATTTTTGACTCTCTTTGACTGATATAATCGAAAAAAGAAACGAACACGGATAATTTTAGCGAAATTTCAATTTTTTTCTGTATTTTGCCATAAATTTCGTCAATTTATCGAGTATGATCGAAAAATGCCACGAAATACGGATAACTTTACTGAAATTTCAATTTTTTTCATCTATTTTGCCTCAATATTCGTCATTTTATGTAGATATGATCGAGAAAAGCAACGAAAACGTATAATTTCACCGACAATTCAATTTTTCTCCCCTATTTTGCCTTAATTTTCGTCATTTTATTGAGATATGATCGGAAAGGCAACGAAAACAGATAATTTCACCAAAATTTCACCTTTTTTCGTCTATTTCGCCTTATTTTCGTCATTTCTTGGAGATATGATCGATAAAAGCACCAAAAACGGATAATTTTAGTGAAATTTCTAATTTTTTCCTCTATATTTCCTTAATATTAGTCATTTTATCGAGATATGATTGTAAAGAGCAAGGAAACCGGATAATTTCACCGAAATTTCAATTTTTTTCTTGTATTTTGCCTTAATTTTCGTCATTTTATCGAGATAAGATCGAAAAAAGCAACAAAAACGGATAATTTCACCGAAATTTAAATTTTTCCACTCTATTTTGCCTTAATTTTCGTCATTTTATCCAGATAAGATCGAAAAAAGCAACAAAAAGGGATAATTTTAGCGAGATTTCAATTTTCATCCTCTATTATGCCTTAATTTTCGTAATTTTAGTGAGATATGAACGAAAAAAGCAATAAAAACGGATAATTTCACCGAAATTTCAATTTTTTCCCTCTATTTTGACTTAATTTTCGTCATTTTATACAAATATGATTGAAAAAAGCCACGAAAACGGACAATTTTAGCGAAGTTTAAATTTCCTTCCTCTAATTTGCCTTAATTTTCGTCATTTCATTGACAAAAAAGCAACGAAAACGGATAATTATAGCGAAATTTCAATCTTTTTCTTCTATTTTGCCTTAGATTTCGTGATTTTACCAAGATGTGATCGAAAAAAAGCATCGAGAACGAATAATTTCAACGAAATTCCTATCTTTTATCCTCTATTTTGCCTTACTATTCGTGATTTTGCAAGGATATGATCGAAAAAAGAATCGAAAACGGATAATTTCAAAAAATTTCAATCATCTTCCGTCTATTTTGCCTTACTTTTCAAGATTCTGCCAGGATATGATCGAAAAAAGCATCGACAACGGATAATTTCACCGATTTTTCAATCGTTTTCCTCTATTTTGTATTAGCTTTCGTGATTTTGCCAAGTTATGATCGAAAAAAAAACGAAAACGGATAATTTCACCAAATTTCAATCTTTTTCCTCTCATTTCCTTAGTATTCGTGATATTGCCAAGATATGATCGAAAAAAGCATCGAAAAAAGATAATTACACCGAAACAATCTTTTCTCATTATTTTGCCTTAGTTTTCGTTTTTTATCAAGATATGATCGGAAAAAGTTTCGGAAACGCAAAATTTCACTGAAATTTCAATGTTTCTCCCCTACTTTGCTTAATTCTCGTGATTTTAACAAGATATAATCGAAAAAACCTTCGAAAACGGATAATTTCTACGAAATTTCAATCTTTTATCTCTATTTTGCCTTAGTTTTCGTATTTTGCAAGGATATGATCAAAAAACACATCAAAAAGGATAATTTCAATGAAATTTCAATATTTTTTCTTTATTTTGTATTACTTTCCGTGATTTTGCCGATATGTTATCGAAAAAACCATCTAAAACGGATAATTACACCAAAATTTCAATCACTTGCCTCTAATTTTCCTTAGTCTATCGTGATTTTGCCTAGATATGATCGAAAAAACCATCGAAAACGGATAACTTCAACGAAATTTCAATCTTTTTCCTATATTTTGCATAACTTTTCGTGATTTTGCCAAGATATGACCAAAAAAAGCATCGAAAACGGATATTTTCAATATTCTTCTTCTATATTGCATTAGTTTTCGTGATTATGCCAAGATATGATCGAAAAAAGCATCGAAAACGGATAATTTCAACAAATTTCAATCTTTTTCCTCTCATTTCCTTAGTTTTCGTGATTTTGCCTAGACGTGATCGAAAATAGCATCGAAAACGAATAATTTTACCAAAAATAAATCTTTTTTCTCTATTTTAACATAGTTTTCGTGATTTTGTCAAGATATGATAGTAAAAAGTTTCGGAAACGAATAATTTCACCAAAATTTCAATGTTTCTCCCCTGCTTTGCTTAAGTCTCGTGATTTTAACAAGATATGATCGAAAAAACCTTCGAAAATGGATTATTTATACGAAATATCAATCTTTTTCCTATATTTTGCCTTACTTTTCGTGATTTTGCCAAGATATGACCAAAAAAAGCAGCGAAAACGGATAATTTCACCGAAATTTCAATCTTTTTTCGTCTATTTTGGCTTACTGATGGTGATTTTGGCAAGATATAATAAAAAAAACATCGAAAACGGATAATTTCACCTAAATTTCAATCTTTTTTCTGAATATTATCTTAGTTTTCAGAGATTACCAAGATATGGTCGAAAAATGCATCGAAAACGGATAATTTTACCGAAATTTCAATCTTTTTCCTCAATTTTGCCTTAGTTTTAAAGATTTTACCATGATATGATGGAAAACCAGCAATTACGCCATAAATTCAATTCTTTTCCTCTATTTTGCCTTACTTATCGTGATTTTGCCAAGATATGATCAAAAATAGCATGTCGAGCGGATAATTTCAGCGAAATTTAAATTTCTTTCCTCAAATTTGCCTTAATTTCCGTCATTTTATCGACAAAAATTAAAAAGAAGAATCGAAAACGGATAATTTCACCGAAATTTCAATCTTTTTTCGTCTATATTGCCTTACTGATTATGATTTTGCCAAGATAGAATCGAAAAAAAAACATCGATAACGGATAATTTCGACGAATTTTCAATCTTTTTTCTCTATTTTACCTTAGTTTTCGTGATTTTGCCAAGAATTGATAGAAAAAAGTTTCGGAAACGGATAATTTCACCGAAATTTCAATCTTTTTTCGTCTATTTTGCCTTACTGATAATTTAAAACCTTTAAAACTAAGGCAAAATTGAGATAAATGATTGAAATTTCGGTAAAATTATTCGTTTTCGATGCTATTTTCGATCACATCTAGGCAAAATCACGAAAACTAAGGAAATGAGAGGAAAAAGATTGAAATTTGTTGAAATTATCTGTTTTCGATGCTTTTTTCGATCATATCTTGGCAAAATAACGAAAAGTAATGCAATATAGAAGAAGAATATTGAAAATTCATTGAAAATATCCGTTTTCGATGCTTTTTTTGGCCATATCTTGGGAAATCACGAAAACTAAGACAAAATAGAGGAAAAAAGATTGAAATTTCGGTAAAATTATTCGTTTTCGATTCTATTTTCGATCACATCTAGGCAAAATCACGAAACCTAAGGAAATGAAAGGAAAAAGATTTAATTTTGTTGAAATTATCTGTTTTCGATGTTTTTTTCGATCATATCCTGGCAAAATCACGAAAACGAATTATTTCTTTGAAATTTCCATCTTTATCTTCTAATATGCCTTTGTTTTCGTTATATTGCTAAGATATAATCGAAAAAGCATCGAAAACGGGTAAATTCACCGAATTATCAATCTTTTGGCTGAATTTTGCCTTTGTTTACGTGATTTTGCCAAGATATGATCGAAAAAAGCATCGAAAACGGATAATTACACGGAAATTTCAAACCTTTCTTGCCCATTTTTTCCTTAGTTATCGTGATTTTGCCATGATATGGTCGAAAAAAGCATTGAAAATGGAAAATTTTTTTCCGAAATTTCATCTATTTTCCCATATTTTGCCTTAGTTTTCGTGATTTTTCCACGATATGATTGAAAAATGCATCGAGAACGGTTAGTTTCAACGAAATTTCAATTTTTTTGTTCTATTTTGCCTTTGTTTTCGTAATTTTTTCAAAATATGATCGAAAAAAGCATCGAAAACGAGTAATTTCACCAAAATTCAAATTCTTTCCTCTATATTGCCTTCCGTTTCGTGATTTTGCCAAGATATGATCGAAAAAAGCATCAAAAACGGATATTTTCGCCGTAATTTCATTCCTTTTCCTCTATTTTGCCTTAGTTTTCGTGATTTATTCATGATATATCGAAAAAAGCATGATAACGGATAATTTCATCGATATTTCAATTTTTTTACTCTATTAAGCCTAAGATTTCTTGATTTAGAAAAGATATGATCGAGAAAAGCATCGAAATTGGATAATTTCACCGAAATTTGAATCTTTTCCCTCTATTTTGACTAAGATTTCTTGATTTTATCGAGATGTGACCTAAAAATGCATCGAAAACGAATAATTTTAGCGAAATTTCGATTTTTTTCCTCTTTTCTTATTAAATTTTTTATCATTTTATCTAGATATTATCGAAAAAAGCAAGTAAAGCGAAACATTTTAGCGAAATTTCATTTATTTTCCTCTTTTTGTTCCTTAATTTTCCTCATTTTATCGAGATATTATCGAAAAAAGCAATAAAATCCAATAATTTCAGCGAAATTTCAAATTTTTTCCATTTTTTTCCTTTATTTTCCTCATTTTATATAGATATTAACGAGATAAGAAACAAAAAAGATAATTTTAGCAAAATTTCAATTTTTTTCCTCTTTCATTTCCTTAATTTTCCTCATTTTATCGAGATATGATCGAAAAAAGCATCAAAAACGAATATTTTTAGCGAAATTTAAATTTTTTCCTCTTTTTCTTCCTTAGTTTTTCTCATTT
The DNA here is from genome assembly GCA_947579665.1 of Sympetrum striolatum. Classification (NCBI taxonomy): domain Eukaryota; kingdom Metazoa; phylum Arthropoda; class Insecta; order Odonata; family Libellulidae; genus Sympetrum; species Sympetrum striolatum. Next base: position 106,136,364 of record OX388343.1, on the reverse strand, counting down.
TAACTAATAATGATCGAAAAAAGCAACAATAAAGAACAAAATTAGCGAAATTTCAATTTTTCTCCCTTTATTTTCCGTAATTTTCCTCATATTATTGAGATATGACCGAAGAAAGAAACAAAAACGAATGATTTTAGCGTAATTTCATTTTTTTCTCCTTTTTTTCCCTTATTTTCCTCATTTTATTTAGGTATTATCGAAAAAAGAATCAAAAACAGATAATTTTAGCGAAATTTCAATTTTTTTCCTCATTTTCATCCTAAATTTTCCTCATTTCAAGAAGATATGACCGAAAAAAGCAACAAAAACGAATAAGTTTAGCGAAATTTCAATTTGTTTCCTTCTCTTTTCCTTAATTTTCCTCATTTTACTGAGATATTATCGAAAAAAGCACCAATAACGAATCATTTTTGCGAATTTTCAATTTTTTCTTCTTTTACTTCCTTAATTTTCCTCATTTTATCGAGATATGACCGAAAAAAGCAACAAAACCGAATAATTTTAGCGAGATGTCAATTGTTTTCCTATTTTTCTCCTATATTTTCCTCATTTTATCGATATATTATCGAAAAAATAAACAAACACGAATAATTTTAGCGAAATTTCAATTCTTTTCCCCTTTTTTTCCTATTTTTTCCTATTTTTTTTCATTTTCTCAAGATATGACCTAATAAAGCAACAAAAACGAATATTTTTAGCGAAATTTTATTTTTTTCCTCTTTTTCTTCCTTAATTTTCCTCATTTTCTTTAATAATGATAGAAAAAAGCAACAAAAACGAACAAAATTAATGAAACTTTAATTTTTTCCCTTTATTTTCCAATAATTTTACTCATATTATTGAGATATGATCGAAAAAAGCAACAAAAACGAATGATTTTAGCGTATTTCATTTTTTTTCTCTTTTTTTCCCATTTTTTCCTAATTTTATCGAGATATTATCGAAAAAAGAAATAAAAACAGATAATTTTAGCGAAATTTCAATTTTTATCCTCTTTTTTTCCTAAATTTTATTCATTTTATCGATATATTATCGAAAAAAGCAACAAACACGAATAATGTTAGCGAAATTTCAATTCTTTTCCACTTTTTTTTCCTTTTTTTTCCCCATTTTATCGAGATATGACCTAAAAAAGCATCGAAAACCAATAATTTTAGCAAAATTTCAATTTTTTTCCACTTTTTTCCTTTTATTTTTTATCATTTTATCTAGATATTATCAAAAAAGCAACAAAAGCGAAACGTTTTAGTGAAATTTCATTCTTTTTCCTCTTTTTTTCCTTAATTTCCTCATTTTATCGAGACATTATCGAAAAAAGCAACAAAAACAAATATATTTAGCGAAATTTCAAATTTTTTCCTCTTTTTTTCCTTAATTTTCCTAATTTTATCGAGATATTATAAAAAAAGCAACAAAAACAAGTAAGTTTAGCGAAAGTTTCCTCATCTTAATTAAAAATGATCGAAAAATGCAACAAAAACGAAACATTTGAGCAAAATTTAATTCTTTTCCTTTATTTCAATTTTTTATCCTAATTTTATCGTGATGTTATCGAAAAAAGCAACAAAAACGAATAATTTTATCAAAATTTCAATTTTTTTCCTCTTTTATTTCCTTAATTTTCCTCTTTTTATCGAGATATGATCGAAAAAAGCAACAAAAACCAATAATTTTAATGAAACTTAAATTTTCTTCCTTTTCTATTCCTTAATTTTCCTCATTTTATTGAGATATTATCGAAAAAAGAATCAAAAATAGATAATTTTAGCAACATTTTAATTTTTTCTCTCATTTTCATCCTAAATTTTACTCATTTCAACAAGATTTGACCGAAAAAAGCACCAAAAACGAATTATTTTAGCGAAATTTCAATTCTTTTCCCCTTTTTTTTTTTCATTTTCTCAAGATATGACCTAAAAAAGCATCGAAAACGAATGATTTTAGAGAAATTTCAATGTTTTCCTCTTTTTGTTCCTTACTCTAGCTCATTTTATCGAGATATGACCGAAAAAAGCAACAAAAACGAACAAAATTAGAGAAAGTTCAATTTCTTCCCTTTATTTTACTTAATTTTACTCATATTATTGAGATATGACCAAGGAAAGCAACAAAAACGAATGATTTTAGCGTAATTTCATTTTTTTTCTCTTTTTTTCCTATATTTTCCTCATTATATCGATATATTATCGAAAAAATAAACAAACACGAATAATTTTAGCGAAATTTCATATTTTTCCTCTTTTATTTCCTTAATTTTCCTCATTTTATTTAATAATGATTGAAAAAAGCAACAAGAACGAACAAAATTAGTGAAATTTCAATTTTTTTCCCTTTATTTTCCATAATTTTACTCATATCATCGAGATATGACCGAAAAAAGCAACAAAAACGAATGGCTTTAGCGCAATTTCATTTTTTTTCTCTATCTTTCCATTATTTTTCTCATTTTATTGAGATATTATAGAAAAAATAAATATTAACATATAATTTTAGCGAAATTTCAGTTTTTTTCTCTTTTATTTCCTTAATTTTTCTCATTTTACCGAGATATGTACAAAAAAGCAATGAAAACGAATAATTTTAGCGAAATTTCAATGTTTTTCCTCTTTTTAATTCCTTAATATTGCTCATTTTATCGAGATCTTATCAAAAAAGCCTCAAAAGCGAATGATTTTAGCGATATTTCAATTTGTTTCCTCTTTTTTTTCCTTAATTTACCTCATTCTGTCGAGATATGACCAAGAAAAGCAACAAATACGAATAATTTTAGCAAAATTCCAAATTTTTTTCTCTTTTTTTCCTTAATTTTCCTCATTTTATCGATTTATTATCGAAAAAAGCACCATAACGCATAATTTTTGCAAAATTTCAGTTTCTTTCCTTTTTATTTTCCGTAATTTTCCTCATTCTATCGACATACTGTCAAAAAGAGGAACAAAAATTAATAATTTTAGCGAAATTTCAATTTTTTTCTGTTTTCTTCCCTTTATTTTCCTCATTTTATCGAGATATTATCGAAAAAAGCAACAAAAACGGATAAGTTTAGCGAAATTTCAATTTTGTTCCTTTATTTTCCTCATATGAATTATAAATGATCGAAAAATGCAACAAAAACGAACAATTTTAGCAAAATTTCAAACCTTTTCCTCTTTTTCTATTTTGTATCCTAATTTTATCGTGATGTAATGGAAAAAAGCAGCAAAAACGAATAATTTTAGTGAGATTTCAATGTTTTTCCTCTTGTTTTTCCTTAATCTCGCTCATTTTATCGAGATATGACCGAAAAAAGCAACAAAATCGAATAATCTTAGCGAGATGTCAATTGTTTTCCTGTTTTTCTCCTATATTTTCCTCATTTTATCGATATATTTTCGAAAAAATAAACAAACACGAATAATTTTAGCGAAATTTCATTTCTTTTCCACTTTTTTTTCCTATTTTTTCCTCAATTCATCGAGATATGACCTACAAAAGCAACGAAAACGAATAATTTTACGAAATTTCAATTTTTTTCCTCTTTTTACTTTCTCCATATACGAAGTATAGAGAAAGTATTGTTTTCATGAAAAAATTCGACTTCGAGATTTCAACGGAAATACATGTTTTGGGGTCCCTAGAACACGTTTTGACCATTTTCGGAATGATGTCTGTGTGTATGTGTGTGTGTGTGTGTGTGTGTGTGTGTGTGTGTGTGTGTGTGTGTGTGAGTGTGTGTGTGTGTGTGTATGTGTGTGTGTGATAGTGGACGCTCTAACGTGAAAACTATTGGTCGTATCAACACCAAACTTCATATATAGTACTGAGGTGTGTGCTGTCAGAGTTGATTAGTTTTTGGAGTAAATCGGTGAACCGGAAGTCGAGCTTTATTCATTAAAGCTCATTTCCGGTTTTCAAAGTATCTCCATAAATATGATATATACGTATATTAGATTACTTATAAAAGTTTTACATAATGTAATTTACTATAACTTTTGTATTTAACATATTTTTGTATCACCGGTTGGTTAGGAGTTATTCGTGAAACACTGATAAACCGGAAGAAGATGATTATGTACTTTGTGGGCGCTCTAACATGAAAACTATTTGGCGGATCAACACCAAATTTCATATGCAGTACTTCTATTGCAGTCTTTAGAGTTGATTAGTTTTTGGAGTAAATCGATTGACCGGAAGTTGAGCTTCAGTCTTCAAAGCTCATTTCCGGTTTTCAAAATATCTCCATAAATATGATATTTAGGTATATACTATTATTTATAAATGTTTTAGAAAATAATAATTACTATAACTTTTGTATGAAACATATTTTCGTATAACTGATTGTTTAGGAGTTATTCTTGAAATACTGATAAACCGGAAGTTGCTGATTATGTACTTTGTGGGCGCTCTGGGCTCTAAGGGCGAAAGGCCAGTTTCATCGTTTTTCATCCAGCATGTCCCGAAAAACATTATTTAATATTTTTAGAGTTCGGAATTACTGTCGTAGATAAGTATTAAAATCTTATATATGGAGAAAGTCATGTGCTGGCAAAATCAGATTTTTTTATTTAATTTTGTAACTTTTTTCTAGATATTATCGAAAAAGCAACAAAAGCGAAACATTTTAACGAAATTTAATTTTTTTCTTCTTTTTTTTCCTTAATTTTCCTAATTTTATCTAATAATGATCGAAAAAAGCAACAAAAACTAACAAAATTAGCAAAATTTCAATTTCTTCCCTTTATTTTCCTTAATTTTACTCATATTATCGAGATATGACCGAAGAAAGCAACAAAAACGAATGATTTTAGCGTAATTTCATTTTTTTTCTCTTTTTTTCCCATTTTTTCCTAATTTTATCGAGATATTATCGAAAAAAGAAATAAAAACAGATAATTTTAGCGAAATTTCAATTTTTTTCCACTTTTTTTCCTATGTTTTCCTCATTCTATCGATACATTATCGAAAAAAGCAACAAACACGAATAAATTTAGCGAAATTTCAATTCTTTTCCACTTTTTTTTCCTATTTTATCCTCATTTTATCGAGATATGACCTAATGAAGCATCGAAAACGAATAATTTTAGCGAAATTTCAATTTTTTTCCTCTTTTTTTATCAATTTTTTATCATTTTATCTAGATATTATCGACAAAAGCAACAAAAGCGAAACATTTTAGCGAAATTTCATTCTTTTTCCCCTTTTTTTCCTTAATTTTCCTCGTTTTATCGAGATATTATCGAAAAAAGCAACAAAAACAAATAATTTCAGCGAAATTTCAAATTTTTTTATTTTTTTTCCTTTATTTTCCTCATTAAATTGAGATATTATCGAGATAAGAAACAATAAAGATCATTTTAGCGAAATTTCAATTTTTACCCCTTAATTTCACTTATTTTTACACATATTATCGAGATATGACCTAAGAAAGCAACAAAAACGAATGATTGTAGCGTAATTTCATTTTTTTTCTTATATTCCTCATTTTATTGAGATAGTATCGAAAAAAGAAATAAAAAAAGATTATTTTGGCTAAATTTCAATTTTTTTCCTCTTTTATAACCTTATTTTTCCTCATTTTACCGAGATATGTCCAAGAAATGCAACAGAAACGAATGATTTTAGCAAAATTTCAAATTTTTTCCTCTTTTTTTCCTTAATTTTCCTCATTTTATCGAGATATTATAAAAAAAAGCAACAAAAACAAGTAATTTCAGCGAAATTTCAAATTTTTTTATTTTTTTTCCTATATTTTCCTAATTTTATTGAGATATTATTAAGATAAGAAACAAAAACGAATATTTTAAGTGAAATTTCAGTTTTTTCCTCATTTATTTCCTTAATTTTTCATATTTTATCTAATAATGATCGAAAAAAGCAACAAAAACTAACAAAATTAGCGAAATTTCAATTTCTTCCCTTTATTTCACTTATTTTTACACATATTAATGAGATATTATCGAAAAAAGCAACAAAAGCGAAACATTTCAGCAAAATTTCATTCTTTTTCTTCTTTTTTTCCGTAATTTTCCTCATTTTATCGAGATATTATCGAAAAAAGCAACAAAAACAAATATATTCAGCGAAATATCAAATTTTTTCCATTTTTTTCCTTTATTTTCCTCATATTATTGAGATATTATCGAGATAAGAAACAAAAAAGATCATTTTAGCGAAATTTAAATTTTTTACCCCTTAATTTCACTTATTTTTACACATATTATCGAGATATGACCGAAAAAAGCAACAAAAACGAATGATTTTAGCGTAATTTCATTTTTTTTTTCTCTTTTTTTCTCTTATTTTCCTCATTTTATCGACATAGTATCGAAAAAAGAAATAAAAAAAGATTATTTTGGCTAAATTTCAATTATTTTCCTTTTCTAATTCCTTAATTTTCCTCATTTTACCGAGATATGTCCAAGAAATGCAACAGAAACGAATAATTTTAGCAAAATTTCAAACTTTTTCCTCTTTTTTCCCTTAATTTTCCTCATTTTATCGAGATATTATAAAAAAAGCAACAAAAACAAGTAATTTTAGCGAAATTTTCCTCATCTTAATTAAAAATGATCGAAAAATGCAACAATAACGAACAATTTTAGCAAAATTTATTTCTTTTCCTTTTTTTCTAATTTTTATCATAATTTAATCGTGATGTTATCGAAAAAAGCAACAAAAGCGAAAAATTTTATCGAAATTTCAAATTGTTTCCAATTTTTTCCTTAATTTTCCTCATTTTATCAAGATATGATCTAAAAAAGCAACAAAAACGAAACCATTTAGCAAAATATCAATCATTCCCCTTTTTCCATTTCTTTTAATCATATTATTGAGATATTATCGAAAAAAGAATCAAAAACAGATAATTTAAGCGATATTTCAACATTTTTCCTCTTTTTCATCCTTAATTTTCCTCATTTCAACAAGATATGACCGAAAAAAGCAACAAAAACGAATAAGTTGAGCGAAATTTCAATTTTTTTCCTTTTCTTTTCCTTAATTTTCCTCATTTTATTGAGATATTATCGAAAAAAGCAACAAAAACGAATACATTTTGCGAATTTTCAATTTTTTTCTTCTTTTCCTTCCTTTAATTTCCTCATTTTATCGAGATATGACCGAAAAAAGCAATAAAACGAATAATTTTATCGGAATTTCAGTTTTTTTCCTCTTTTTTTATTTAATTTTTTATCATTTTATCTAGATATTATCGAAAAAAGCAACAAAAGCGAAAAATTTTAGCGAAATTTCATTTTTTACCTCTTTTTTGTCCTTAATTTTCCTCATTTTACCGAGTTATTATCGGAAAAAGCAAAAAAAAAACGAATAATTCAAGCGAAATTTCAAATTTTTTCCAATTTTTTTCCTTAATTTTCCTCATCTTATCAAGATATGACCGAGAGAAGCATCAAATGCGGTGAATTTTAGGAAAATATCAAATTTTTTTCTTTTCTTTGTTTTATTTTGATAATTTTACTGAGTTATTATCGAGATAAGAAAAAAAAAGATAATTTTAGCAATATTTCAATTTTTTTCCTCTTTTATTTCCCTAATTTACCTCATTTTATCGAGATATGACCAAATAAAGCAACAAAAACGAATATTTTTAGCGAAATTTCAAATGTTTTCCTTAACTTTCCTCATTTTATCTAATAATGATCGTAAAAAAATCAAAAACTAACAAAATTAGCGAAATTTCAATTTTTTCCATTTATTTTACTTAATTTTACTCATATTATCGAGATATGACCGAACAAAGCAACAAAGACCAATGATTTTGGTGAAATTTCATTTTGTTTTCTTTTTTCATTTTATCTAGATATTATCGAAAAAAGCATCAAAAACAGAAAATTTTAGCGAAATTTCAAATTCTTTTCCTTTTATTTTCCTTAATTTTCCTCATTTTATTGAGATATTATCGAAAAAAGCTAAAAAAATCGAATAATTTTTGCAAATTTTCAATTTTTTTCTTCTTTTCCTTCCTTAATTTTCTTAATTTTATCGTGATATGAACGAAATTAGCTTTAAAAACGAATAATTTTAGCGAAATTTCAATTGTTTTCCTCTTTTTTCCCGGTATTTTCCTCAATTTATTAAGATATTATCGAAAAAAGAATCAAAAACAGATAATTTTAGTGAAATTTCAATTTTTTCCCCTTTTTCATCCTTAATTTTCTTCATTTCAACAAGATATGACCGAAAAAAGCAACAGGAACGAATAAGTCTAGCAAAATTTCAATTTTTTTCCTTTTCTTTTTCTTAATTTTCCTCATTTTATATAGATATTATTTTAAAAAAGCAACAAAAGCGAAACATTTTAGCCAAATTTCATTTTTTTTCCTCTTTTTTTTCCTTAATATTCCTCATTTTATCTAATAATGATCGAAAAAAACAACAAAACTAACAAATTTAGCGAAATTTCAATTTTTTTCCCTTTATTTTACTTATTTTACTCATATTATCGAAAAATGACCGAAGAAAGAAATAAAAACAGATAATTTTATCGAAATTTCAATTTTTTTCCTCTTTTTTTATTTAATTTTGTAACTTTTTTCTAGATATTATCGAAAAAGCAACAAAAGCGAAACAGTTTAACGAAAATTAATTTTTTTTCCTCTTTTTTTCCTTAATTTTCCTTATTTTATCTAATAATGATCGAAAAAAGCAACAAAAACTAACAAAATTAGCGAAATTTTTCAATTTCTTCCCTTTATTTCACTTATTTTTACACATATTATCGAGATATTATCGAAAAAAGCAACAAAGGCGAAACATTTTAGCAAAATTTCATTCTTTTTCCTATTTTTTTCCTTAATTTTCCTCATTTTATCGAGATATGACCAAAAAAGCAACAAAAGCGAAACATTTTAGCGAAATTTCAAATTTTTTCCAATTTTTTTCCTTAATTTTCCTCATCTTATCAAAATATGACCGAAAAAAACAAATACGGTGAATTTTAGAAATATATCAATTTTTTCCTTTTCTTTGTTTTATTTTGATAATTTTATCTAGATATTATCGATAAAAGCAACAAAAGCGAAACATTTTAGCCAAATTTCATTTTTTTCCCTCTTTTCTTTCCTTAATATTCCTCATTTTATCTAATAATGATCGAAAAAAACAACAAAAACTAACAAATTTAGCGAAATTTCAATATTTTTCCCTTTATTTGACTTAATTTTACTCATATTATCGAAAAATGACCGAAGAAAGAAATAAAAACAGATAATTTTATCGAAATTTCTATTTTTTCCTCTTTTTTTATTTAATTTTGTAACTTTTTTCTAGATATTATCGAAAAAGCAACAAAAGCGAAACAGTTTAACGAAATTTAATTTTTTTTCCCCTTTTTTTTCCTTAATTTTCCTAATTTTATCTAATAATGATCGAAAAAAGCAACAATAACTAACAAAATTAGCAAAATTTCAATTTCTTCCCTTTATTTTAATTAATTTTACTCATATTATCGAGATATGACCGAAGAAAGCAACAAAAATGAATGATTATAGCGTAATTTCATTTTTTTTCTCTTTTTTCTCATTTTTTCCTATATTTTCGTCATTTTATCGATACATTATCGAAAAAAGCAACAAACACGAATAAATTTAGCGAAATTTCAATTCTTTTCCACTTTTTTTTCCTATTTTATCCTCATTTTATCGAGATATGACCTAAAGAAGCATCGAAAACGAATAATTTTAGCGAAATTTTAATTTTTTTCCTCTTTTTTTATTCAATATTTTATCATTTTATGTAGATATTACAGAAAACAGCAACAAAAGCGAAACATTTTAGCGAAATTTTATTCTTTTTCCCCTTTTTTTTCCTTAATTTTCCTCATTTTATCGAGGTATTATCGAAAAAAGCAACAAAAACAAATAATTTCAGCGAAATTTCAATTTTTTTTATTTTTTTCCTTTATTTTCCTCATTTTATTGAGATATTATGGAGATAAGAAACAATAAGGATCATTTTAGCGAAATTTCAATTTTTACCCCTTAATTTCACTTATTTTTACACATATTATCGAGATATGACCGAAGAAAGCAACAAAAACGAATGATTTTAGCGTAATTTCATTTTTTTTTCTTTTTTTTCTCTTATTTTCCTCATTTTATTGAGATAGTATCGAAAAAAGAAATAAAAAAAGATTATTTTGGCTAAATTTCAATTTTTTTCCTCTTTTATTTCCTTAATTTTCCTCATTTTACCTAGATATGTCCAAGAAATGCAGCAGAAACGAATAATTTTAGCAAAATTTCAAATTTTTTCCTCTTTTTTTCCTTAATTTTCCTCATTTTATCGAGATATTATAAAAAAAGCAACAAAAACAAGTAATTTTAGCGAAATTTTCCTCATCTTAATTAAAAATGATCGAAAAATGCAACAAAAACGAACAATTTTAGCAAAATTTAATTCTTTTCCTTTTTTTCTATTTTTTATCCTAATTTTATCGTGATGTTATCGAAAAAAGCAGCAAAAACGAAAAATTTTTGTCCAAGAAATGCAACAAATACGATAATTTAAGCAAAATTTCAAATTTTTTCCAATATTTTCCTTAATTTTCCTCATTTTATCAAGATATGACCTAAAAAAGCAACAAAAACGAAACCATTTAGCAAAATATCAATCATTCCCCTTTTTCCATTTATTTTAATAATATTATTGAGATATTATCGAAAAAAGCAACAAAAACGAATTATTTTTGTGAAATTTCAATTTTTTTTCCTCTTTTTTCCCCCCTATTTTCCTCATTTTATTGAGATATTATCGAAGAAAGAATCAAAAACAGATAATTTTAGTGATATTTGAATATTTTTCCTCTTTTTCATCCTTAATTTTCCTCATTTCAACAAGATCTGACCGAAAAAAGCAACAAAAACGAATAAGTTGAGCGAAATTTCAATTTTTTTCCTTTTCTTTTCCTTAATTTTCCTCATTTTATTGAGATATTATCGAAAAAAGCAACACAAACTAATACATTTTGCGAATTTTCAATGTTTTCTTCTTTTCCTTACTTTATTTTCCTCATTTTATCGAGATATGACCGAAAAAAGCAATAAAACGAATAATTTTAGCGGAATTTCAATTTCTTTCCTCTTTTTTTATTTAATATTTTATCATTTTATCTAGATATTATCGAAAAAAGCAACAAAAGCGAAACATTTTAGCGAAATTTCAAATTTTTTCCAATTTTTTTCCTTAATTTTCCTCATCTTATCAAAATATGACCGAAAAAAACAAATACGGTGAATTTTAGAAATATATCAATTTTTTCCTTTTCTTTGTTTTATTTTGATAATTTTATCTGGATGTTATCGATAAAAGCAACAAAAGCGAAACATTTTTGCGAAATTTCATTTTTTTTCCTTTTTATTTTCCTTAATTTTCCTCATTTAATCTAATAATGATCAGAAAAAAGCACAAAGACGAACTAAATTAGCGAAATTTCAATTTTTTTCCCTTAATTTTCCGTAATATTCCCCATATTATCGAGATAGGACCGAAGAAAGCAACAAAAACGAATGAGTTTTGCGTAATTTCATTTTTTCCCCTTTTTTTCCGCGTATTTTCCTCATATTATTGATATATTATCGAAAAAAGAATCCAAAACAGCTAATTTTAGCGAAATTTCAATTTTTTCCTCTTTTTCATCGTTAATTTTCCTCATTTATACAAGATATGTCCGAAAAAAGCAACAAAAACGAATAAGTTTAGCAAAATTTCAATTTTTTTCCTTTTCATTTCCTTAATTTTCCTCATTTTATTGAGATATTATCAAAAACAGCCACAAAAACGAATAATTTTTGCGATTTTTCATTTTTTCTTCTTTCCCATATTAATTTTCCTCATTTTTTCGAGATATGTTCGAAAAAACCAACAAAACGAATTATATTTGCGAATTTTCAATTCTTTTCTTCTTTTCCTTCCTTAATTTTCCTCATTTTATCGAGGTATGACCGAAAAAAGCAACAAAAACGAATATTTTTAATGAAATTTCAATTTTTTCCTCTTTTTCATCCTTAATTTTCCTCATCTATACAAGATATGAAAGAAAAAAGCAACAAAAAAGAATAAGTTTAGCAAAATTTCCATTTTTTTCCTTTTCTTTTCCTTAATTTTCCTCATTTTATCGAGACATTATCGGAAAAAGCAACAAAAACGAATAATTTTAACGAATTTTCAATTTTTTTCTTCTTTTCCTTCCTTTATTTTCCTCATTTCAACAAGATATGACCGAAAAAAGCAACAAAAACGAATAAGTTGAGCGAAATTTCAATTTTTTTCCTCTTTTTTTATTTAATTTTTTAACATTTTAACTAGATATTATCGAAAAAAGCAAAAAAAGCGAAAAAGTTTAGCGAAATTTCATTTTTTACATCTTTTTTGTCCTTAATTTTCCTCATTTTACCGAGTTATTATCGGAAAAAGCAACAAAAAAACGAATAATTCAAGCGAAATTTCAAATTTTTTCCAATTTTTTTCCTTAATTTTCCTCATCTTATCAAGATATGAACGAGAGAAGCATCAAATACGGTGAATTTTAGGAAAATATCAATTTTTTGCTTTTCTTTGTTTTATTTTGATAATTTTACTGAGATATTATCGAGATATGAAACAAAAAAGATAATTTTATCAATATTTCAATTTTTTTCCTCTTTTATTTCCCTAATTTACCTCATTTTATCGAGATATATTCAAATAAAGCATCGAAAACGAATAATTGTAGCTAAATTTTAATTTTAGCCTTTTTTTATTAAATTTTTTATGATTTTATCTAGATATTATCGAAAAAAGAAACAAAAACGAATATTCTTAGCGAAATTTCAATTTTTTTCCTCTTTTACTTCCTCAATTTTCCTCATTTTATCTAATAATGATCAAAGAAGCAACAAAAACGAACAAAATTAGCGAAATTTCAATTTTTTGCCCTTTATTTTCCTTATATTATCGAGATATGACCGAAGAAAGGAACAAAAAGGAATGGTTTTGGCTTCATTTCATTTTTTCCCCTTTTTTTCAGCGTATTTTCCTCATTTTATTGAGATATTATCGAAAAAAGCATCAAAAACAGAAAATTTTAGCGAAATTTCAAATTCTTTTCCTTTTATTTTCCTTAATTTTCCTCGTTTTATCGACATATTATCTAAAAAGCAACAAAAACGAATAATTTTAGCAAAATTTCAATTATATTTCCTCTTCTTTTCCCCTAATTATCCTCATTTTATCAAGAAATTATCGGAAAAAGCAACAAATACGATATTTTTAAGCAAAATTTCAATTTTTTTCCTTTGCTTTTCCTTAATTTTCCTAATTTTACTGAGATATTATCGTAAAAAGGAACAAAAACGAATAATTTTTACGAATTTTCAATTTAATTTCTACTTTTCCTTCCCTAATTTTCCTCATTTTATCGAGATATGACCTAAAAAAGCATCGAAAACGAATAATTGTAGCTAAATTTTAATTTTAGCCTTTTTTTATTAAATTTTTTATGATTTTATCTAGATATTATCGAAAAAAGAAACAAAAACGAATAATTTTTGTGAAATTTTTATTTTTTTCCTCTTTTTTTCCTTAATTTTCCTCATTTTACCGAGATATGTCCAAGAAATGCAACAGAAACGAATAATTTTAGCAAAATTTCAAATTTTTTCCTTTTTTTCCTTAATTTTCCTCATTTTATCGAGATATTATTAAAAAAAGCAACAAAAACAAGTAATTTTAGCGAAATTTTTCTCATCTTAATTAAAAATGATCGAAAAATGCAACAAAAACGAACAATTTTAGCAAAATTTAATTCTTTTCCTTTTTTTCTATTTTTTATCCTAATTTTATCGTGATGTCATCGATAAAAGCACCAAAAACGAAAACTTTTATCGAAAATTCAATTTTTTTCCTCTTTTTTTCCTTAATTTTCCTCATTTATCTAGATATAATCGAAAAAAGCTACAAAAGCGAAAAATTTTATCGAAATTTCAAATTTTTTCCAATATTTTCCTTAAATTTCCTCATTTTATCAATATATGACCTAAAAAGCAACAAAAACGTTAAGCAAAATATCAATCATTCCCCTTTTTCCATTTATTTTAATCATATTATTGAGAGATTATCGAAAAAAGCAACAAAAACGAATTATTTTTGGGAAATTTCAATTTTTTTCTTCTTTTTTCCCCCGTATTTTCCTCATTTTATTGAGATATTATAGAAAAAAGAATCCAAAACAGCTAATTTTAGCGAAATTTCAATTTTTTCCTCTTTTTCATCGTTAATTTTCCTCATTTATACAAGATATGTCCGAAAAAAGCAACAAAAACGAATAAGTTTAGCAAAATTTCAATTTTTTTCCTTTTCATTTCCTTAATTTTCCTCATTTTATTGAGATATTATCAAAAACAGCCACAAAAACGAATAATTTTTGCGATTTTTCATTTTTTCTTCTTTCCCATATTAATTTTCCTCATTTTTTCGAGATATGTTCGAAAAAACCAACAAAACGAATTATATTTGCGAATTTTCAATTCTTTTCTTCTTTTCCTTCCTTAATTTTCCTCATTTTATCGAGGTATGACCGAAAAAAGCAACAAAAACGAATATTTTTAATGAAATTTCAATTTTTTCCTCTTTTTCATCCTTAATTTTCCTCATCTATACAAGATATGAAAGAAAAAAGCAACAAAAAAGAATAAGTTTAGCAAAATTTCCATTTTTTTCCTTTTCTTTTCCTTAATTTTCCTCATTTTATCGAGACATTATCGGAAAAAGCAACAAAAACGAATAATTTTAACGAATTTTCAATTTTTTTCTTCTTTTCCTTCCTTTATTTTCCTCATTTCAACAAGATATGACCGAAAAAAGCAACAAAAACGAATAAGTTGAGCGAAATTTCAATTTTTTTCCTCTTTTTTTATTTAATTTTTTAACATTTTAACTAGATATTATCGAAAAAAGCAAAAAAAGCGAAAAAGTTTAGCGAAATTTCATTTTTTACATCTTTTTTGTCCTTAATTTTCCTCATTTTACCGAGTTATTATCGGAAAAAGCAACAAAAAAACGAATAATTCAAGCGAAATTTCAAATTTTTTCCAATTTTTTTCCTTAATTTTCCTCATCTTATCAAGATATGAACGAGAGAAGCATCAAATACGGTGAATTTTAGGAAAATATCAATTTTTTGCTTTTCTTTGTTTTATTTTGATAATTTTACTGAGATATTATCGAGATATGAAACAAAAAAGATAATTTTATCAATATTTCAATTTTTTTCCTCTTTTATTTCCCTAATTTACCTCATTTTATCGAGATATATTCAAATAAAGCATCGAAAACGAATAATTGTAGCTAAATTTTAATTTTAGCCTTTTTTTATTAAATTTTTTATGATTTTATCTAGATATTATCGAAAAAAGAAACAAAAACGAATATTCTTAGCGAAATTTCAATTTTTTTCCTCTTTTACTTCCTCAATTTTCCTCATTTTATCTAATAATGATCAAAGAAGCAACAAAAACGAACAAAATTAGCGAAATTTCAATTTTTTGCCCTTTATTTTCCTTATATTATCGAGATATGACCGAAGAAAGGAACAAAAAGGAATGGTTTTGGCTTCATTTCATTTTTTCCCCTTTTTTTCAGCGTATTTTCCTCATTTTATTGAGATATTATCGAAAAAAGCATCAAAAACAGAAAATTTTAGCGAAATTTCAAATTCTTTTCCTTTTATTTTCCTTAATTTTCCTCGTTTTATCGACATATTATCTAAAAAGCAACAAAAACGAATAATTTTAGCAAAATTTCAATTATATTTCCTCTTCTTTTCCCCTAATTATCCTCATTTTATCAAGAAATTATCGGAAAAAGCAACAAATACGATATTTTTAAGCAAAATTTCAATTTTTTTCCTTTGCTTTTCCTTAATTTTCCTAATTTTACTGAGATATTATCGTAAAAAGGAACAAAAACGAATAATTTTTACGAATTTTCAATTTAATTTCTACTTTTCCTTCCCTAATTTTCCTCATTTTATCGAGATATGACCTAAAAAAGCATCGAAAACGAATAATTGTAGCTAAATTTTAATTTTAGCCTTTTTTTATTAAATTTTTTATGATTTTATCTAGATATTATCGAAAAAAGAAACAAAAACGAATAATTTTTGTGAAATTTTTATTTTTTTCCTCTTTTTTTCCTTAATTTTCCTCATTTTACCGAGATATGTCCAAGAAATGCAACAGAAACGAATAATTTTAGCAAAATTTCAAATTTTTTCCTTTTTTTCCTTAATTTTCCTCATTTTATCGAGATATTATTAAAAAAAGCAACAAAAACAAGTAATTTTAGCGAAATTTTTCTCATCTTAATTAAAAATGATCGAAAAATGCAACAAAAACGAACAATTTTAGCAAAATTTAATTCTTTTCCTTTTTTTCTATTTTTTATCCTAATTTTATCGTGATGTCATCGATAAAAGCACCAAAAACGAAAACTTTTATCGAAAATTCAATTTTTTTCCTCTTTTTTTCCTTAATTTTCCTCATTTATCTAGATATAATCGAAAAAAGCTACAAAAGCGAAAAATTTTATCGAAATTTCAAATTTTTTCCAATATTTTCCTTAAATTTCCTCATTTTATCAATATATGACCTAAAAAGCAACAAAAACGTTAAGCAAAATATCAATCATTCCCCTTTTTCCATTTATTTTAATCATATTATTGAGAGATTATCGAAAAAAGCAACAAAAACGAATTATTTTTGGGAAATTTCAATTTTTTTCTTCTTTTTTCCCCCGTATTTTCCTCATTTTATTGAGATATTATAGAAAAAAGAATCAAAAACAGATAATTTTAGCGATATTTCAATATTTTTCCTCTTTTTCATCCTTAATTTTCCTCATTTCAACAAGATATGACCGAAAAAGCAACAAAAACGAATAAGTTGAGCGAAATTTCATTTTTTTTACTTTTCTTTTCCTTAATTTTTCTCATTTTATTGAGATATTATCGAAAAAAGCAACAAAAACGAATACATTTTGCGAATTTTCAATTTTTTCTTCTTTTCCTTCCTTTATTTTCCTCATTTTATCGAGATATGACCGAAAAAAGCAATAAAACGAAGAACTTTAGCGGAAATTTAATTTTTTTCCTTTTTTTATGTAATTTTTTATCATTTTATCTAGATATTATCGAAAAAAGCAACAAAAGCGAAACATTTTAGCGAAATTTTATTTTTTTTCCTTTTATTTTCCTTAATTTTCATCATTTAATCTAATAATGATCAGATAAAAGCACAAAAACGAACTAAATTAGCGAAATTTCTATTTTTTCCCTTCATTTTCCGTAATTTTCCCCATATTATCGAGATAGGACCGAAGAAAGCAACAAAAACGAATGACTTTTGCGTAATTTCATTTTTTCCCCGTTTTTCCGCGTATTTTCCTCATATTAATGAGATATTATCGGAAAAAGGATCAAAAACAGATAATTTTAGCGAAATTTCAATTTTTTCCTCTTTTTCATCCTTAATTTTCCTCATCTATACAAGATATGACCGAAAAAAACAACAAAAAAGAAGAAGTTTAGAAAAATTTCCATTTTTTCCTTTTCTTTTCGTTAATTTTCCTCATTTTATCGAGACATTATCGGAAAAAGCAACAAAAACGAATAATTTTAGCGAATTTTTAATATTTTTCTTCTTTTCCTTCCTTTATTTTCCTCATTTCAACAAGATATGACCGAAAAAAGCAACAAAAACGAATAAGTTGAGGGAAATTTCAATTTTTTTCCTCTTTTTTTTTATTTAATTTTCTATCATTTTAACTAGATATTATCGAAAAAAGCTACAAAAGCGAAAAATTTTAGCGAAATTTCATTTTTTACCTCTTTTTTGTCCTTAATTTTCCTCATTTGACCGAGTTATTATCGGAAAAAGCAAAAAAAAACGAATAATTCAAGCGAAATTTCAAATTTTTTCCAATTTTTTTCCTTAATTTTCCTCATCTTATCAAGATATGATCAAATAAAGCAACAAAAACCAATATTTTTAGCGAAATTTCAATTTTTTTCCTTATTTTTCCCTTAACTTTCCTCATTTTATCTAATAATGATCGAAAAAAGATACAAAAACTAACAAAATTGGCGGAATTTCAATTTTTTCCATTTATTTTACTTAATTTTACTGATATTATCGAGATATGACCGAACAAAGCAACAAAAACCAATGATTTTGGCGAAATTTCATTTTGTTTTCTTTTTTTCCTTTATTTTCCTCATTTTATCGAGATATTATCGAAAAAAGAAATAAAAACAGATAATTTTAGCGAAATTTCAATTTTTCCCACTTTTTTTCCTTAATTTTCCTCATTTTGTCGAGATATGATCAAAAAAGCAACAAAAACGAATATTCTTAGCGAAATTTCAATTTTTTTCCTCTTTTACTTCCTCAATTTTCCTCATTTTATCAAATAATGTTCAAAAACGCAACAAAAACGAACAAAATTAGCGAAATTTCATTTTTTACCTCTTTTTTGTCCTTAATTTTCCTCATTTTACCGAGTTATTATCGGAAAAAGCAAAAAAAAACGAATAATTCAAGCGAAATTTCAAATTTTTTCCAATTTTTTTCCTTAATTTTCCTCATCTTATCAAGATATGATCAAATAAAGCAACAAAAACCAATATTTATAGCGAAATTTCAATTTTTTTCCTTATTTTTCCCTTAACTTTCCTCATTTTATCTAATAATGATCGAAAAAAGATACAAAAACTAACAAAATTGGCGGAATTTCAATTTTTTCCATTTATTTTACTTAATTTTACTGATATTATCGAGATATGACCGAACAAAGCAACAAAAACCAATGATTTTGGCGAAATTTCATTTTGTTTTCTTTTTTTCCTTTATTTTCCTCATTTTATCGAGATATTATCGAAAAAAGAAATAAAAACAGATAATTTTAGCGAAATTTCAATTTTTCCCACTTTTTTTCCTTAATTTTCCTCATTTTGTCGAGATATGATCAAAAAAGCAACAAAAACGAATATTCTTAGCGAAATTTCAATTTTTTTCCTCTTTTACTTCCTCAATCTTCCTCATTTTATCAAATAATGTTCAAAAACGCAACAAAAACGAACAAAATTAGCGAAATTTCAATTTTTTGCCCTTTATTTTCCGTAATTTTCCTCATATTATCGAGATATGACCGAAGAAAGCAACAAAAACGAATGGTTTTGGCGTTATTTCATTTTTTCCCCTTTTTTTCAGCGTATTTTCCTCATTTTATTGAGATATTATCGAAAAAAGCTACAAAAACGAATAATTTTCGCAAATTTTGAATTATTTTGTTCTTTTCCTTCCTTAATTTTCCTCATTTTATCGTGATATGACCGAAATTAGCTTCAAAAACGAATAATTTTAGCAAAATTTCAAATTTTTTTCTCTTTTTTCCCGGTATTTTCCTCAATTTATAGAGATAATATCGAAAAAAGAATCAAAAACAGATAATTTTAGCGAAATTTCAATTTTTTCCTCTTTTTCATCCTTAATATTCCTCATTTCAACAAGATATGACCGAAAAAAGCAACAAAAACGAATAAGTCTAGCAAAATTTCAATTATTTTTATTTTCTTTTTCTTAATTTTCCTCATTTTATCTAGATATTATTTAAAAAAAGCAAAAAAAACGAAACATTTTAGCCAAATTTCTTTTTTTTTCCTCTTTTCATTCCTTAATATTCCTCATTTTATCTAATAATGATCGAAAAAAAACAACAACTAACAAATTTAGCGAAATTTCAATTTTTTTTCCCTTTATTTTACTTAATTTTACTCATATTACCGAAAAATGACCGAAGAAAGAAATAAAAACAGATAATTTTATCGAAATTTCAATTTTTTTCCTCTTTTATTTCCTTAATTTTCCTCATTTTATCTAATAATGATCGAAAAAAGAAACAAAAACTAAAAAAATTTGCGAAATTTCAATTTTTTCCATTTATTTTACTTAATTTTACTCATATTATCGAGATATGACCGAACAAAGCAACAAAAACCAATGATTTTGGCGAAATTTTATTTTGTTTTCTTTTTTTCCTTATTTTCCTCATTTAATCGAGATATTATCGAAAAAAGAAATAAAAACAGATAATTTTGCGAAATTTAAATTTTTTTCCTCTTTTATTTCCTTAATTTTCCTCATTTTACGGAGATATGTCCAAAAAAACCTCAAAAATGAATAATTTTAGCGAAATTTCAATTTTTCCCACTTTTTTTCCTTAATTTTCCTCATTTTGTCGAGATATGATCAAAAAAGAAACAAAAACGAATATTCTTAGCGAAATTTCAATTTTTTTCCTCATTTACTTCCTCTATTTTCTTCATTTTATCTAATAATGATCAAAAAAGCAACAAAAACGAACAAAATTAGCGAAATTTCAATGTTTTGCCCTTTATTTTCCGTAATTTTCCTCATATTATCGAGATATGACCGAAGAAAGCAACAAAAACGAATGGTTTTGGCTTTATTTCATTTTTTCCCCTTTTTTTCAGCGTATTTTCCTCATTTTATTGAGATATTATCGAAAAAAGCATCAAAAACAGAAAATTTTAGCGAAATTTCAAATTCTTTTCCTTTTATTTTCCTTAATTTTCCTCATTTTATTGTGATATTATCGAAAAAAGCTACAAAAACGAATAATTTTTGCAAATTTTCAATTATTTTCTTCTTTTCCTTCCTTAATTTTCCTCATTTTATCGTGATATGACCGAAATTAGCTTCAAAAACGAATAATTTTAGCGAAATTTCAAATTTTTTCTCTTTTTTCCCGGAATATTCCTCAATTTATTGATATATTATCGAAAAAAGAATCAAAAACAGATAATTTTAGCGAAATAACAATTTTTTCCTCTTTTTCATCCTTAATTTTCCTCATTTCAACAAGATATGACCGAAAAAAGCAACAAAAACGAATAAGTCTAGCAAAATTTCAATTATTTTCCTGTTTTATTTATAATTCCTTCATAATAATGATCGAAAAAAACAACAAAAAGTAACAAATTTAGCGAAATTTCAATTTTTTTCCCTTTATTTTACTTAATTTTACTCATATTATCGAAAAATGACCGAAGAAAGAAATAAAAACAGATAATTTTATCGAAATTTCAATTTTTTTCCTCTTTTATTTCCTTAATTTTCCTCATTTTACCGAGATATGTCCAAAAAAAGCCTCAAAAATGAAGAATTTTAGCGAAATTTCCATTTTTTCTTCTTTATTTCCTGAATTTTCCACATTCTATCGAGATATGGCCAAAAAAGCATTAAAATCGAATAATTTTAGCAAAATTTCAATTTTATTCCTCTTTTTATCCTAAATGTTCCTCATTTTTTCGAGATACTGTCGAAAAGAGCAACAAAAATTAATGATTTCAGAGAAATTTCAAATTTTTTCCATTTTCTTCCTTTATTTTCCTCATTTTATTGAGATATTATCCAGATAAGAAACAAAATAGATAATTTTAGCAAAATGTCAATCTTTTTCCACTTTTTTTCTTACTTTTCCTCATTTTATCTTAAATATTATCGAAAAAAGCAACAAAAACGAAAACGTTTATCGAAATTTCAATTTTTTTCCTCTTTTTTTCCTAAATGTTCCTCATTTTATCGAGATATTATCGAAAAAAGCAACAAAATCGAAAAATTTTAGCGAAATTTCATTTTTTACCTCTTTTTTGTCCTTAATTTTCCTCATTTTACCGAGTTATTATCGGAAAAAGCAAAAAAAAACGAATAATTCAAGCGAAATTTCAAATTTTTTCCAATTTTTTTCCTTAATTTTCCTCATCTTATCAAGATATGATCAAATAAAGCAACAAAAACCAATATTTTTAGCGAAATTTCAATTTTTTTCCTTATTTTTCCCTTAACTTTCCTCATTTTATCTAATAATGATCGAAAAAAGATACAAAAACTAACAAAATTAGCGAAATTTCAATTTTTTCCATTTATTTTACTTAATTTTACTGATATTATCGAGATATGACCGAACAAAGCAACAAAAACCAATGATTTTGGCGAAATTTCATTTTGTTTTCTTTTTTTCCTTTATTTTCCTCATTTTATCGAGATATTATCGAAAAAAGAAATAAAAACAGATAATTTAGCGAAATTTCAATTTTTCCCACTTTTTTTCCTTAATTTTCCTCATTTTGTCGAGATATGATCAAAAAAGCAACAAAAACGAATATTCTTAGCGAAATTTCAATTTTTTTCCTCTTTTACTTCCTCAATTTTCCTCATTTTATCAAATTATGTTCAAAAACGCAACAAAAACGAACAAAATTAGCGAAATTTCAATTTTTTGCCCTTTATTTTCCGTAATTTTCCTCATATTATCGAGATATGACCGAAGAAAGCAACAAAAACGAATGGTTTTGGCGTTATTTCATTTTTTCCCCTTTTTTTCAGCGTATTTTCCTCATTTTATTGAGATATTATCGAAAAAAGCTACAAAAACGAATAATTTTCGCAAATTTTCAATTATTTTCTTCTTTTCCTTCCTTAATTTTCCTCATTTTATCGTGATATGACCGAAATTAGCTTCAAAAACGAATAATTTTAGCAAAACTTCAAATTTTTTATCTCTTTTTTCCCGGTATTTTCCTCAATTTATAGAGATATTATCGAAAAAAGAATCAAAAACAGATAATTTTAGCGAAATTTCAATTTTTTCCTCTTTTTCATCCTTAATTTTCCTCATTTCAACAAGATATGACCGAAAAAAGCAACAAAAACGAATAAGTCTAGCAAAATTTCAATTATTTTTATTTTATTTTTCTTAATTTTCCTCATTTTATCTAGATATTATTTAAAAAAAGCAAAAAAACGAAACATTTTAGCCAAATTTATTTTTTTTCCTCTTTTCATTCCTTAATATTCCTCATTTTATCTAATAATGATCGAAAAAAACAACAAAAACTAACAAATTTAGCGAAAATTCAATTTTTTTTCCCTTTATTTTACTTAATTTTACTCATATTATCGAAAAATGACCGAAGAAAGAAATAAAACCAGATAATTTTACCGAAATTTCAATTTTTTTCCTCTTTTATTTCCTTAATTTTCCTCATTTTACGGAGATATGTCCAAAAAAACCTCAAAAATGAATAATTTTAGCGAAATTTCAATTTTTCCCACTTTTTTTCCTTAATTTTCCTCATTTTGTCGAGATATGTTCAAAAAAGAAACAAAAACGAATATTCTTAGCGAAATTTCAATTTTTTTCTTCTTTTCCTTCCTTTATTTTCCTCATTTCAACAAGATATGACCGAAAAAAGCAACAAAAACGAATAAGTTGAGGGAAATTTCAATTTTTTTCCTCTTTTTTTTTATTTAATTTTCTATCATTTTAACTAGATATTATCGAAAAAAGCTACAAAAGCGAAAAATTTTAGCGAAATTTCATTTTTTACCTCTTTTTTGTCCTTAATTTTCCTCATTTGACCGAGTTATTATCGGAAAAAGCAAAAAAAAAACGAATAATTCAAGCGAAATTTCAAATTTTTTCCAATTTTTTTCCTTAATTTTCCTCATCTTATCAAGATATGATCAAATAAAGCAACAAAAACCAATATTTTTAGCGAAATTTCAATGTTTTTCCTTATTTTTCCCTTAACTTTCCTCATTTTATCTAATAATGATCGAAAAAAGATACAAAAACTAACAAAATTGGCGGAATTTCAATTTTTTCCATTTATTTTACTTAATTTTACTGATATTATCGAGATATGACCGAACAAAGCAACAAAAACCAATGATTTTGGCGAAATTTCATTTTGTTTTCTTTTTTTCCTTTATTTTCCTCATTTTATCGAGATATTATCGAAAAAAGAAATAAAAACAGATAATTTTAGCGAAATTTCAATTTTTCCCACTTTTTTTCCTTAATTTTCCTCATTTTGTCGAGATATGATCAAAAAAGCAACAAAAACGAATATTCTTAGCGAAATTTCAATTTTTTTCCTCTTTTACTTCCTCAATTTTCCTCATTTTATCAAATAATGTTCAAAAACGCAACAAAAACGAACAAAATTAGCGAAATTTCATTTTTTACCTCTTTTTTGTCCTTAATTTTCCTCATTTTACCGAGTTATTATCGGAAAAAGCAAAAAAAAACGAATAATTCAAGCGAAATTTCAAATTTTTTCCAATTTTTTTCCTTAATTTTCCTCATCTTATCAAGATATGATCAAATAAAGCAACAAAAACCAATATTTTTAGCGAAATTTCAATTTTTTTCCTTATTTTTCCCTTAACTTTCCTCATTTTATCTAATAATGATCGAAAAAAGATACAAAAACTAACAAAATTGGCGGAATTTCAATTTTTTCCATTTATTTTACTTAATTTTACTGATATTATCGAGATATGACCGAACAAAGCAACAAAAACCAATGATTTTGGCGAAATTTCATTTTGTTTTCTTTTTTTCCTTTATTTTCCTCATTTTATCGAGATATTATCGAAAAAAGAAATAAAAACAGATAATTTTAGCGAAATTTCAATTTTTCCCACTTTTTTTCCTTAATTTTCCTCATTTTGTCGAGATATGATCAAAAAAGCAACAAAAACGAATATTCTTAGCGAAATTTCAATTTTTTTCCTCTTTTACTTCCTCAATCTTCCTCATTTTATCAAATAATGTTCAAAAACGCAACAAAAACGAACAAAATTAGCGAAATTTCAATTTTTTGCCCTTTATTTTCCGTAATTTTCCTCATATTATCGAGATATGACCGAAGAAAGCAACAAAAACGAATGGTTTTGGCGTTATTTCATTTTTTCCCCTTTTTTCAGCGTATTTTCCTCATTTTATTGAGATATTATCGAAAAAAGCTACAAAAACGAATAATTTTCGCAAATTTTGAATTATTTTGTTCTTTTCCTTCCTTAATTTTCCTCATTTTATCGTGATATGACCGAAATTAGCTTCAAAAACGAATAATTTTAGCAAAATTTCAAATTTTTTTCTCTTTTTTCCCGGTATTTTCCTCAATTTATAGAGATAATATCGAAAAAAGAATCAAAAACAGATAATTTTAGCGAAATTTCAATTTTTTCCTCTTTTTCATCCTTAATATTCCTCATTTCAACAAGATATGACCGAAAAAAGCAACAAAAACGAATAAGTCTAGCAAAATTTCAATTATTTTTATTTTCTTTTTCTTAATTTTCCTCATTTTATCTAGATATTATTTAAAAAAAGCAAAAAAACGAAACATTTTAGCCAAATTTCTTTTTTTTTCCTCTTTTCATTCCTTAATATTCCTCATTTTATCTAATAATGATCGAAAAAAAACAACAACTAACAAATTTAGCGAAATTTCAATTTTTTTTCCCTTTATTTTACTTAATTTCACTCATATTACCGAAAAATGACCGAAGAAAGAAATAAAAACAGATAATTTTATCGAAATTTCAATTTTTTTCCTCTTTTATTTCCTTAATTTTCCTCATTTTATCTAATAATGATCGAAAAAAGAAACAAAAACTAAAAAAATTTGCGAAATTTCAATTTTTTCCATTTATTTTACTTAATTTTACTCATATTATCGAGATATGACCGAACAAAGCAACAAAAACCAATGATTTTGGCGAAATTTTATTTTGTTTTCTTTTTTTCCTTATTTTCCTCATTTAATCGAGATATTATCGAAAAAAGAAATAAAAACAGATAATTTTGCGAAATTTAAATTTTTTTCCTCTTTTATTTCCTTAATTTTCCTCATTTTACGGAGATATGTCCAAAAAAAACCTCAAAAATGAATAATTTTAGCGAAATTTCAATTTTTCCCACTTTTTTCCCTTAATTTTCCTCATTTTGTCGAGATATGATCAAAAAAGAAACAAAAACGAATATTCTTAGCGAAATTTCAATTTTTTTCCTCATTTACTTCCTCTATTTTCTTCATTTTATCTAATAATGATCAAAAAAGCAACAAAAACGAACAAAATTAGCGAAATTTCAATGTTTTGCCCTTTATTTTCCGTAATTTTCCTCATATTATCGAGATATGACCGAAGAAAGCAACAAAAACGAATGGTTTTGGCTTTATTTCATTTTTTCCCCTTTTTTTCAGCGTATTTTCCTCATTTTATTGAGATATTATCGAAAAAAGCATCAAAAACAGAAAATTTTAGCGAAATTTCAAATTCTTTTCCTTTTATTTTCCTTAATTTTCCTCATTTTATTGTGATATTATCGAAAAAAGCTACAAAAACGAATAATTTATGCAAATTTTCAATTATTTTCTTCTTTTCCTTCCTTAATTTTCCTCATTTTATCGTGATATGACCGAAATTAGCTTCAAAAACGAATAATTTTAGCGAAATTTCAAATTTTTTCTCTTTTTTCCCGGAATATTCCTCAATTTATTGATATATTATCGAAAAAAGAATCAAAAACAGATAATTTTAGCGAAATAACAATTTTTTCCTCTTTTTCATCCTTAATTTTCCTCATTTCAACAAGATATGACCGAAAAAAGCAACAAAAACGAATAAGTCTAGCAAAATTTCAATTATTTTCCTGTTTTATTTATAATTCCTTCATAATAATGATCGAAAAAAACAACAAAAAGTAACAAATTTAGCGAAATTTCAATTTTTTTCCCTTTATTTTACTTAATTTTACTCATATTATCGAAAAATGACCGAAGAAAGAAATAAAAACAGATAATTTTATCGAAATTTCAATTTTTTTCCTCTTTTATTTCCTTAATTTTCCTCATTTTACCGAGATATGTCCAAAAAAAGCCTCAAAAATGAAGAATTTTAGCGAAATTTCCATTTTTTCTTCTTTATTTCCTGAATTTTCCACATTCTATCGAGATATGGCCAAAAAAGCATTAAAATCGAATAATTTTAGCAAAATTTCAATTTTATTCCTCTTTTTATCCTAAATGTTCCTCATTTTTTCGAGATACTGTCGAAAAGAGCAACAAAAATTAATGATTTCAGCGAAATTTCAAATTTTTTCCATTTTCTTCCTTTATTTTCCTCATTTTATTGAGATATTATCCAGATAAGAAACAAAATAGATAATTTTAGCAAAATGTCAATCTTTTTCCACTTTTTTTCTTACTTTTCCTCATTTTATCTTAAATATTATCGAAAAAAGCAACAAAAACGAAAACGTTTATCGAAATTTCAATTTTTTTCCTCTTTTTTTCCTAAATGTTCCTCATTTTATCGAGATATTATCGAAAAAAGCAACAAAATCGAAAAATTTTAGCGAAATTTCATTTTTTACCTCTTTTTTGTCCTTAATTTTCCTCATTTTACCGAGTTATTATCGGAAAAAGCAAAAAAAAACGAATAATTCAAGCGAAATTTCAAATTTTTTCCAATTTTTTTCCTTAATTTTCCTCATCTTATCAAGATATGATCAAATAAAGCAACAAAAACCAATATTTTTAGCGAAATTTCAATTTTTTTCCTTATTTTTCCCTTAACTTTCCTCATTTTATCTAATAATGATCGAAAAAAGATACAAAAACTAACAAAATTAGCGAAATTTCAATTTTTTCCATTTATTTTACTTAATTTTACTGATATTATCGAGATATGACCGAACAAAGCAACAAAAACCAATGATTTTGGCGAAATTTCATTTTGTTTTCTTTTTTTCCTTTATTTTCCTCATTTTATCGAGATATTATCGAAAAAAGAAATAAAAACAGATAATTTAGCGAAATTTCAATTTTTCCCACTTTTTTTCCTTAATTTTCCTCATTTTGTCGAGATATGATCAAAAAAGCAACAAAAACGAATATTCTTAGCGAAATTTCAATTTTTTTCCTCTTTTACTTCCTCAATTTTCCTCATTTTATCAAATTATGTTCAAAAACGCAACAAAAACGAACAAAATTAGCGAAATTTCAATTTTTTGCCCTTTATTTTCCGTAATTTTCCTCATATTATCGAGATATGACCGAAGAAAGCAACAAAAACGAATGGTTTTGGCGTTATTTCATTTTTTCCCCTTTTTTTCAGCGTATTTTCCTCATTTTATTGAGATATTATCGAAAAAAGCTACAAAAACGAATAATTTTCGCAAATTTTCAATTATTTTCTTCTTTTCCTTCCTTAATTTTCCTCATTTTATCGTGATATGACCGAAATTAGCTTCAAAAACGAATAATTTTAGCAAAATTTCAAATTTTTTTCTCTTTTTTCCCGGTATTTTCCTCAATTTATAGAGATATTATCGAAAAAAGAATCAAAAACAGATAATTTTAGCGAAATTTCAATTTTTTCCTCTTTTTCATCCTTAATTTTCCTCATTTCAACAAGATATGACCGAAAAAAGCAACAAAAACGAATAAGTCTAGCAAAATTTCAATTATTTTTATTTTATTTTTCTTAATTTTCCTCATTTTATCTAGATATTATTTAAAAAAAGCAAAAAAACGAAACATTTTAGCCAAATTTATTTTTTTTTCCTCTTTTCATTCCTTAATATTCCTCATTTTATCTAATAATGATCGAAAAAAACAACAAAAACTAACAAATTTAGCGAAAATTCAATTTTTTTTCCCTTTATTTTACTTAATTTTACTCATATTATCGAAAAATGACCGAAGAAAGAAATAAAACCAGATAATTTTACCGAAATTTCAATTTTTTTCCTCTTTTATTTCCTTAATTTTCCTCATTTTACCGAGATATGTCCAAAAAAAGCCTCAAAAATGAAGAATTTTAGCGAAATTTCAATTTTTTCTTCTTTATTTCCTGAATTTTCCACATTCTATCGAGATATGACCAAAAAAGCAACAAAATCGAATAATTTTAGCAAAATTTCAATTTTATTCCTCTTTTTATCCTAAATGTTCCTCATTTTTTCGAGATACTGTCGAAAAGAGCAAAAAAAATTATTGATTTCAGCGAAATTTCAATTTTTTTCCATTTTATTCCTTTATTTTCCTCATTTTATTGAGATATTATCCAGATAAGAAACAAAAAAGATAATTTTAGCAAAATGTCAATCTTTTTCCACTTTTTTTCTTACTTTTCCTCATTTTATCTTAAATATTATCGAAAAAAGCAACAAAAACGAAAACGTTTATCGAAATTTCAATTTTTTTCCTCTTTTTTTCCTAAATGTTCCTCATTTTATCGAGATATTATCGAAAAAAGCAACAAAATCGAATAATTTTAGCGAAATTTCATTTTTTACCTCTTTTTTGTCCTTAATTTTCCTCATTTTACCGAGTTATTATCGGAAAAAGCAAAAAATACGAATAATTCAAGCGAAATTTCAAATTTTTTCCAATTTTTTTCCTTAATTTTCCTCATCTTATCAAGATATGATCAAATAAAGCAACAAAAACCAATATTTTTAGCGAAATTTCAATTTTTTTCCTTATTTTTCCCTTAACTTTCCTCATTTTATCTAATAATGATCGAAAAAAGATACAAAAACTAACAAAATTAGCGAAATTTCAATTTTTTCCATTTATTTTACTTAATTTTACTGATATTATCGAGATATGACCGAACAAAGCAACAAAAACCAATGATTTTGGCGAAATTTCATTTTGTTTTCTTTTTTTCCTTTATTTTCCTCATTTTATCGAGATATTATCGAAAAAAGAAATAAAAACAGATAATTTTAGCGAAATTTCAATTTTTCCCACTTTTTTTCCTTAATTTTCCTCATTTTGTCGAGATATGATCAAAAAAGAAAAATAAACGAATATTCTTAGCGAAATTTCAATTTTTTTCCTCTTTTACTTCCTCAATTTTCCTCATTTTATCTAATAATGATCAAAAAAGCAACAAAAACGAACAAAATTAGCGAAATTTCAATGTTTTGCCCTTTATTTTCCGTAATTTTCCTCATATTATCGAGATATGACCGAAGAAAGCAACAAAAACGAATGGTTTTGGCTTTATTTCATTTTTTCCCCTTTTTTCAGCGTATTTTCCTCATTTTATTGAGATATTATCGAAAAAAGCATCAAAAACAGAAAATTTTAGCGAAATTTCAAATTCTTTTCCTTTTATTTTCCTTAATTTTCTTCATTTTATTGAGATATTATCGAAAAAAGCTACAAAAACGAATAATTT
This sequence comes from Sympetrum striolatum, assembly GCA_947579665.1. Taxonomy (NCBI): domain Eukaryota; kingdom Metazoa; phylum Arthropoda; class Insecta; order Odonata; family Libellulidae; genus Sympetrum; species Sympetrum striolatum. Next base: position 106,106,263 of record OX388343.1, on the reverse strand, counting down.
TTGCAAATTTTCAATTATTTTCTTCTTTTCCTTCCTTAATTTTCCTCATTTTATCGTGATATGACCGAAATTAGCTTCAAAAACGAATAATTTTAGCGAAATTTCAAATTTTTTCTCTTTTTTCCCGGTATATTCCTCAATTTATTGATATATTATCGAAAAAAGAATCAAAAACAGATAATTTTAGCGAAATTTCAATTTTTTCCTCTTTTTCATCCTTAATTTTCCTCATTTCAACAAGATATGACCGAAAAAAGCAACAAAAACGAATAAGTCTAGCAAAATTTCAATTATTTTCCTTTTTTCTTTATAATTCCTTCATAATAATGATCGAAAAAAACAACAAAAACTAACAAATTTAGCGAAATTTCAATTTTTTTCCCTTTATTTTACTTAATTTTACTCATATTATCGAAAAATGACCGAAGAAAGAAATAAAAACAGATAATTTTATCGAAATTTCAATTTTTTTCCTCTTTTATTTCCTTAATTTTCCTCATTTTACCGAGATATGTCCAAAAAAAGCCTCAAAAATGAAGAATTTTAGCGAAATTTCAATTTTTTCTTCTTTATTTCCTGAATTTTCCACATTCTATCGAGATATGACCAAAAAAGCAACAAAATCGAATAATTTTAGCAAAATTTCAATTTTATTCCTCTTTTTATCCTAAATGTTCCTCATTTTTTCGAGATACTGTCGAAAAGAGCAAAAAAAATTAATGATTTCAGCGAAATTTCAATTTTTTTCCATTTTATTCCTTTATTTTCCTCATTTTATTGAGATATTATCCAGATAAGAAACAAAAAAGATAATTTTAGCAAAATGTCAATCTTTTTCCACTTTTTTTCTTACTTTTCCTCATTTTATCTTAAATATTATCGAAAAAAGCAACAAAAACGAAAACGTTTATCGAAATTTCAATTTTTTTCCTCTTTTTTTCCTAAATGTTCCTCATTTTATCGAGATATTATCGAAAAAAGCAACAAAATCGAATAATTTTAGCGAAATTTCATTTTTTACCTCTTTTTTGTCCTTAATTTTCCTCATTTTACCGAGTTATTATCGGAAAAAGCAAAAAAAATGAATAATTCAAGCGAAATTTCAAATTTTTTCCAATTTTTTTCCTTAATTTTCCTCATCTTATCAAGATATGATCAAATAAAGCAACAAAAACCAATATTTTTAGCGAAATTTCAATTTTTTTCCTTATTTTTCCCTTAACTTTCCTCATTTTATCTAATAATGATCGAAAAAAGATACAAAAACTAACAAAATTAGCGAAATTTCAATTTTTTCCATTTATTTTACTTAATTTTACTGATATTATCGAGATATGACCGAACAAAGCAACAAAAACCAATGATTTTGGCGAAATTTCATTTTGTTTTCTTTTTTTCCTTAATTTTCCTCATTTTATCGAGATATTATCGAAAAAAGAAATAAAAACAGATAATTTTAGCGAAATTTCAATTTTTCCCACTTTTTTTCCTTAATTTTCCTCATTTTGTCGAGATATGATCAAAAAAGAAACATAAACGAATATTCTTAGCGAAATTTCAATTTTTTTCCTCTTTTACTTCCTCAATTTTCCTCATTTTATCTAATAATGATCAAAAAAGCAACAAAAACGAACAAAATTAGCGAAATTTCAATGTTTTGCCCTTTATTTTCCGTAATTTTCCTCATATTATCGAGATATGACCGAAGAAAGCAACAAAAACGAATGGTTTTGGCTTTATTTCATTTTTTCCCCTTTTTTCAGCGTATTTTCCTCATTTTATTGAGATATTATCGAAAAAAGCATCAAAAACAGAAAATTTTAGCGAAATTTCAAATTCTTTTCCTTTTATTTTCCTTAATTTTCTTCATTTTATTGAGATATTATCGAAAAAAGCTACAAAAACGAATAATTTTTGCAAATTTTCAATTATTTTCTTCTTTTCCTTCCTTAATTTTCCTCATTTTATCGTGATATGACCGAAATTAGCTTCAAAAACGAATAATTTTAGCGAAATTTCAAATTTTTTCTTTTTTTTCCCGGTATATTCCTCAATTTATTGATATATTATCGAAAAAAGAATCAAAAACAGATAATTTTAGCGAAATTTCAATTTTTTCCTCTTTTTCATCCTTAATTTTCCTCATTTCAACAAGATATGACCGAAAAAAGCAACAAAAACGAATAAGTCTAGCAAAATTTCAATTATTTTCCTTTTTTCTTTATAATTCCTTCATAATAATGATCGAAAAAAACAACAAAAACTAACAAATTTAGCGAAATTTCAATTTTTTTCCCTTTATTTTACTTAATTTTACTCATATTATCGAAAAATGACCGAAGAAAGAAATAAAAACAGATAATTTTATCGAAATTTCAATTTTTTTCCTCTTTTATTTCCTTAATTTTCCTCATTTTACCGAGATATGTCCAAAAAAAGCCTCAAAAATGAAGAATTTTAGCGAAATTTCAATTTTTTCTTCTTTATTTCCTGAATTTTCCACATTCTATCGAGATATAACCAAAAAAGCAACAAAATCGAATAATTTTAGCAAAATTTCAATTTTATTCCTCTTTTTATCCTAAATGTTCCTCATTTTTTCGAGATACTGTCGAAAACAGCAAAAAAAATTAATGATTTCAGCGAAATTTCAAATTTTTTCCATTTTCTTCCTTTATTTTCCTCATTTTATTGAGATATTATCCAGATAAGAAACAAAAAAGATAATTTTAGCAAAATGTCAATCTTTTTCCACTTTTTTTCTTACTTTTCCTCATTTTATCTTAAATATTATCGAAAAAAGCAACAAAAACGAAAACGTTTATCGAAATTTCAATTTTTTTCCTCTTTTTTTCCTAAATGTTCCTCATTTTATCGAGATATTATCGAAAAAAGCAACAAAATCGAAAAATTTTAGCGAAATTTCATTTTTTACCTCTTTTTTGTCCTTAATTTTCCTCATTTTACCGAGTTATTATCGGAAAAAGCAAAAAAAAACGAATAATTCAAGCGAAATTTCAAATTTTTTCCAATTTTTTTCCTTAATTTTCCTCATCTTATCAAGATATGATCAAATAAAGCAACAAAAACCAATATTTTTAGCGAAATTTCAATTTTTTTCCTTATTTTTCCCTTAACTTTCCTCATTTTATCTAATAATGATCGAAAAAAGATACAAAAACTAACAAAATTAGCGAAATTTCAATTTTTTCCATTTATTTTACTTAATTTTACTGATATTATCGAGATATGACCGAACAAAGCAACAAAAACCAATGATTTTGGCGAAATTTCATTTTGTTTTCTTTTTTTCCTTTATTTTCCTCATTTTATCGAGATATTATCGAAAAAAGAAATAAAAACAGATAATTTTAGCGAAATTTCAATTTTTCCCATTTTTTTTCCTTAATTTTCCTCATTTTGTCGAGATATGATCAAAAAAGCAACAAAAACGAATATTCTTAGCGAAATTTCAATTTTTTTCCTCTTTTACTTCCTCAATTTTCCTCATTTTATCAAATAATGTTCAAAAACGCAACAAAAACGAACAAAATTAGCGAAATTTCAATTTTTTGCCCTTTATTTTCCGTAATTTTCCTCATATTATCGAGATATGACCGAAGAAAGCAACAAAAACGAATGGTTTTGGCGTTATTTCATTTTTTCCCCTTTTTTTCAGCGTATTTTCCTCATTTTATTGAGATATTATCGAAAAAAGCTACAAAAACGAATAATTTTCGCAAATTTTCAATTATTTTCTTCTTTTCCTTCCTTAATTTTCCTCATTTTATCGTGATATGACCGAAATTAGCTTCAAAAACGAATAATTTTAGCAAAATTTCAAATTTTTTTCTCTTTTTTCCCGGTATTTTCCTCAATTTATAGAGATATTATCGAAAAAAGAATCAAAAACAGATAATTTTAGCGAAATTTCAATTTTTTCCTCTTTTTCATCCTTAATTTTCCTCATTTCAACAAGATATGACCGAAAAAAGCAACAAAAACGAATAAGTCTAGCAAAATTTCAATTATTTTTATTTTCTTTTTCTTAATTTTCCTCATTTTATCTAGATATTATTTAAAAAAAGCAAAAAAACGAAACATTTTAGCCAAATTTCTTTTTTTTTCCTCTTTTCATTCCTTAATATTCCTCATTTTATCTAATAATGATCGAAAAAAACAACAAAAACTAACAAATTTAGCGAAATTTCTATTTTTTTCCCTTTATTTTACTTAATTTTACTCATATTATCGAAAAATGACCGAAGAAAGAAATAAAACCAGATAATTTTACCGAAATTTCAATTTTTTTCCTCTTTTATTTCCTTAATTTTCCTCATTTTACGGAGATATGTCCAAAAAAACCTCAAAAATGAATAATTTTTCCCACTTTTTTTCCTTAATTTTCCTCATTTTGTCGAGATATGATCAAAAAAGAAACAAAAACGAATATTCTTAGCGAAATTTCAATTTTTTTCCTCTTTTACTTCCTCAATTTTCTTCATTTTATCTAATAATGATCAAAAAAGCAACAAAAACGAACAAAATTAGCGAAATTTGAATTTTTTGCCCTTTATTTTCCGTAATTTTCCTCATATGATCGAGATATGACCGAAGAAAGCAACAAAAACGAATGGTTTTGGCTTTATTTCATTTTTTCCCCTTTTTTTCAGCGTATTTTCCTCATTTTATTGAGATATTATCGAAAAAAGCATCAAAAACAGAAAATTTTAGCGAAATTTCAAATTCTTTTCCTTTTATTTTCCTTAATTTTCCTCATTTTATTGAGATATTATCGAAAAAAGCTACAAAAACGAATAATTTTTGCAAATTTTCAATTATTTTCTTCTTTTCCTTCCTTAATTTTCCTCATTTTATCGTGATATGACCGAAATTATCTTCAAAAACGAATAATTTTAGCGAAATTTCAAATTTTTTCTCTTTTTTCCCGGTATATTCCTCAATTTATTGATATATTATCGAAAAAGGAATCAAAAACAGATAATTTTAGCGAAATTTCAATTTTTTCCTCTTTTTCATCCTTAATTTTCCTCATTTCAACAAGATATGACCGAAAAAAGCAACAAAAACGAATAAGTCTAGCAAAATTTCAATTATTTTCCTTTTTTCTTTATAATTCCTTCATAATAATGATCGAAAAAAACAACAAAAACTAACAAATTTAGCGAAATTTCAATTTTTTTCCCTTTATTTTACTTAATTTTACTCATATTATCGAAAAATGACCGAAGAAAGAAATAAAAACAGATAATTTTATCGAAATTTCAATTTTTTTCCTCTTTTATTTCCTTAATTTTCCTCATTTTACCGAGATATGTCCAAAAAAAGCCTCAAAAATGAAGAATTTTAGCGAAATTTCAATTTTTTCTTCTTTATTTCCTGAATTTTCCACATTCTATCGAGATATGACCAAAAAAGCAACAAAATCGAATAATTTTAGCAAAATTTCAATTTTATTCCTCTTTTTATCCTAAATGTTCCTCATTTTTTCGAGATACTGTCGAAAAGAGCAAAAAAAATTAATGATTTCAGCGAAATTTCAATTTTTTTCCATTTTATTCCTTTATTTTCCTCATTTTATTGAGATATTATCCAGATAAGAAACAAAAAAGATAATTTTAGCAAAATGTCAATCTTTTTCCACTTTTTTTCTTACTTTTCCTCATTTTATCTTAAATATTATCGAAAAAAGCAACAAAAACGAAAACGTTTATCGAAATTTCAATTTTTTTCCTCTTTTTTTCCTAAATGTTCCTCATTTTATCGAGATATTATCGAAAAAAGCAACAAAATCGAATAATTTTAGCGAAATTTCATTTTTTACCTCTTTTTTGTCCTTAATTTTCCTCATTTTACCGAGTTATTATCGGAAAAAGCAAAAAAAACGAATAATTCAAGCGAAATTTCAAATTTTTTCCAATTTTTTTCCTTAATTTTCCTCATCTTATCAAGATATGATCAAATAAAGCAACAAAAACCAATATTTTTAGCGAAATTTCAATTTTTTTCCTTATTTTTCCCTTAACTTTCCTCATTTTATCTAATAATGATCGAAAAAAGATACAAACCTAACAAAATTAGCGAAATTTCAATTTTTTCATTTATTTTACTTAATTTTACTGATATTATCGAGATATGACCGAACAAAGCAACAAAAATAAATGATTTTGGCGAAATTTCATTTTGTTTTCTTTTTTTCCTTTATTTTCCTCATTTTATCGAGATATTATCGAAAAAAGAAATAAAAACAGATAATTTTAGCGAAATTTCAATTTTTCCCACTTTTTTTCCTTAATTTTCCTCATTTTGTCGAGATATGATCAAAAAAGAAACATAAACGAATATTCTTAGCGAAATTTCAATTTTTTTCCTCTTTTACTTCCTCAATTTTCCTCATTTTATCTAATAATGATCAAAAAAGCAACAAAAACGAACAAAATTAGCGAAATTTAATGTTTTGCCCTTTATTTTCCGTAATTATCCTCATATTATCGAGATATGACCGAAGAAAGCAACAAAAACGAATGGTTTTGGCTTTATTTCATTTTTTCCCCTTTTTTTCAGCGTATTTTCCTCATTTTATTGAGATATTATCGAAAAAAGCATCAAAAACAGAAAATTTTAGCGAAATTTCAAATTCTTTTCCTTTTATTTTCCTTAATTTTCCTCATTTTATTGAGATATTATCGAAAAAAGCTACAAAAACGAATATTTTTTGCAAATTTTCAATTATTTTCTTCTTTTCCTTCCTTAATTTTCCTCATTTTATCGTGATATGACCGAAATTAGCTTCAAAAACGAATATTTTTAGCGAAATTTCAAATTTTTTCTCTTTTTTCCCGGTATATTCCTCAATTTATTGATATATTATCGAAAAAAGAATCAAAAACAGATAATTTTAGCGAAATTTCAATTTTTTCCTCTTTTTCATCCTTAATTTCCCTCATTTCAACAAGATATGACCGAAAAAAGCAACAAAAACGAATAAGTCTAGCAAAATTTCAATTATTTTCCTTTTTTCTTTATAATTCCTTCATAATAATGATCGAAAAAAACAACAAAAACTAACAAATTTAGCGAAATTTCAATTTTTTTCCCTTTATTTTACTTAATTTTACTCATATTATCGAAAAATGACCGAAGAAAGAAATAAAAACAGATAATTTTATCGAAATTTCAATTTTTTTCCTCTTTTATTTCCTTAATTTTCCTCATTTTACCGAGATATGTCCAAAAAAAGCCTCAAAAATGAAGAATTTTAGCGAAATTTCAATTTTTTCTTCTTTATTTCCTGAATTTTCCACATTCTATCGAGATATAACCAAAAAAGCAACAAAATCGAATAATTTTAGCAAAATTTCAATTTTATTCCTCTTTTTATCCTAAATGTTCCTCATTTTTTCGAGATACTGTCGAAAAGAGCAAAAAAAATTAATGATTTCAGCGAAATTTCAAATTTTTTCCATTTTCTTCCTTTATTTTCCTCATTTTATTGAGATATTATCCAGATAAGAAACAAAAAAGATAATTTTAGCAAAATGTCAATCTTTTTCCACTTTTTTTCTTACTTTTCCTCATTTTATCTTAAATATTATCGAAAAAAGCAACAAAAACGAAAACGTTTATCGAAATTTCAATTTTTTTCCTCTTTTTTTCCTAAATGTTCCTCATTTTACGAGATATTATCGAAAAAAGCAACAAAATCGAAAAATTTTAGCGAAATTTCATTTTTTACCTCTTTTTTGTCCTTAATTTTCCTCATTTTACCGAGTTATTATCGGAAAAAGCAAAAAAAAACGAATAATTCAAGCGAAATTTCAAATTTTTTCCAATTTTTTTCCTTAATTTTCCTCATCTTATCAAGATATGATCAAATAAAGCAACAAAAACCAATATTTTTAGCGAAATTTCAATTTTTTTCCTTATTTTTCCCTTAACTTTCCTCATTTTATCTAATAATGATCGAAAAAAGATACAAAAACTAACAAAATTAGCGAAATTTCAATTTTTTCCATTTATTTTACTTAATTTTACTGATATTATCGAGATATGACCGAACAAAGCAACAAAAACCAATGATTTTGGCGAAATTTCATTTTGTTTTCTTTTTTTCCTTTATTTTCCTCATTTTATCGAGATATTATCGAAAAAAGAAATAAAAACAGATAATTTTAGCGAAATTTCAATTTTTCCCATTTTTTTTCCTTAATTTTCCTCATTTTGTCGAGATATGATCAAAAAAGCAACAAAAACGAATATTCTTAGCGAAATTTCAATTTTTTTCCTCTTTTACTTCCTCAATTTTCCTCATTTTATCAAATAATGTTCAAAAACGCAACAAAAACGAACAAAATTAGCGAAATTTCAATTTTTTGCCCTTTATTTTCCGTAATTTTCCTCATATTATCGAGATATGACCGAAGAAAGCAACAAAAACGAATGGTTTTGGAGTTATTTCATTTTTTCCCCTTTTTTTCAGCGTATTTTCCTCATTTTATTGAGATATTATCGAAAAAAGCTACAAAAACGAATAATTTTCGCAAATTTTCAATTATTTTCTTCTTTTCCTTCCTTAATTTTCCTCATTTTATCGTGATATGACCGAAATTAGCTTCAAAAACGAATAATTTTAGCAAAATTTCAAATTTTTTTCTCTTTTTTCCCGGTATTTTCCTCAATTTATAGAGATATTATCGAAAAAAGAATCAAAAACAGATAATTTTAGCGAAATTTCAATTTTTTCCTCTTTTTCATCCTTAATTTTCCTCATTTCAACAAGATATGACCGAAAAAAGCAACAAAAACGAATAAGTCTAGCAAAATTTCAATTATTTTTATTTTCTTTTTCTTAATTTTCCTCATTTTATCTAGATATTATTTAAAAAAAGCAAAAAAACGAAACATTTTAGCCAAATTTCTTTTTTTTTCCTCTTTTCATTCCTTAATATTCCTCATTTTATCTAATAATGATCGAAAAAAACAACAAAAACTAACAAATTTAGCGAAATTTCAATTTTTTTTCCCTTTATTTTACTTAATTTTACTCATATTATCGAAAAATGACCGAAGAAAGAAATAAAACCAGATAATTTTACCGAAATTTCAATTTTTTTCCTCTTTTATTTCCTTAATTTTCCTCATTTTACGGAGATATGTCCAAAAAAACCTCAAAAATGAATAATTTTAGCGAAATTTCAATTTTTCCCACTTTTTTTCCTTAATTTTCCTCATTTCGTCGAGATATGATCAAAAAAGAAACAAAAACGAATATTCTTAGCGAAATTTCAATTTTTTTCCTCTTTTACTTCCTCAATTTTCTTCATTTTATCTAATAATGATCAAAAAAGCAACAAAAACGAACAAAATTAGCGAAATTTCAATGTTTTGCCCTTTATTTTCCGTAATTTTCCTCATATGATCGAGATATGACCGAAGAAAGCAACAAAAACGAATGGTTTTGGCTTTATTTCATTTTTTCCCCTTTTTTTCAGCGTATTTTCCTCATTTTATTGAGATATTATCGAAAAAAGCATCAAAAACAGAAAATTTTAGCGAAATTTCAAATTCTTTTCCTTTTATTTTCCTTAATTTTCCTCATTTTATTGAGATATTATCGAAAAAAGCTACAAAAACGAATAATTTTTGCAAATTTTCAATTATTTTCTTCTTTTCCTTCCTTAATTTTCCTCATTTTATCGTGATATGACCGAAATTAGCTTCAAAAACGAATAATTTTAGCAAAATTTCAAATTTTTTCTCTTTTTTCCCGGTATATTCCTCAATTTATTGATATATTATCGAAAAAAGAATCAAAAACAGATAATTTTAGCGAAATTTCAATTTTTTCCTCTTTTTCATCCTTAATTTTCCTCATTTCAACAATATATGACCGAAAAAAGCAACAAAAACGAATAAGTCTAGCAAAATTTCAATTATTTTCCTTTTTTCTTTATAATTCCTTCATAATAATGATCGAAAAAAACAACAAAAACTAACAAATTTAGCGAAATTTCAATTTTTTTCCCTTTATTTTACTTAATTTTACTCATATTATCGAAAAATGACCGAAGAAAGAAATAAAAACAGATAATTTTATCGAAATTTCAATTTTTTTCCTCTTTTATTTCCTTAATTTTCCTCATTTTACCGAGATATGTCCAAAAAAAGCCTCAAAAATGAAGAATTTTAGCGAAATTTCAATTTTTTCTTCTTTATTTCCTGAATTTTCCACATTCTATCGAGATATGACCAAAAAAGCAACAAAATCGAATAATTTTAGCAAAATTTCAATTTTATTCCTCTTTTTATCCTAAATGTTCCTCATTTTTTCGAGATACTGTCGAAAAGAGCAAAAAAAATTAATGATTTCAGCGAAATTTCAATTTTTTTCCATTTTCTTCCTTTATTTTCCTCATTTTATTGAGATATTATCCAGATAAGAAACAAAAAAGATAATTTTAGCAAAATGTCAATCTTTTTCCACTTTTTTTCTTACTTTTCCTCATTTTATCTTAAATATTATCGAAAAAAGCAACAAAAACGAAAACGTTTATCGAAATTTCAATTTTTTTCCTCTTTTTTTCCTAAATGTTCCTCATTTTATCGAGATATTATCGAAAAAAGCAACAAAATCGAATAATTTTAGCGAAATTTCATTTTTTACCTCTTTTTTGTCCTTAATTTTCCTCATTTTACCGAGTTATTATCGGAAAAAGCAAAAAAAAAACGAATAATTCAAGCGAAATTTCAAATTTTTTCCAATTTTTTTCCTTAATTTTCCTCATCTTATCAAGATATGATCAAATAAAGCAACAAAAACCAATATTTTTAGCGAAATTTCAATTTTTTTTCCTTATTTTTCCCTTAACTTTCCTCATTTTATCTAATAATGATCGAAAAAAGATACAAAAACTAACAAAATTAGCGAAATTTCAATTTTTTCCATTTATTTTACTTAATTTTACTGATATTATCGAGATATGACCGAACAAAGCAACAAAAACCAATGATTTTGGCGAAATTTCATTTTGTTTTCTTTTTTTCCTTTATTTTCCTCATTTTATCGAGATATTATCGAAAAAAGAAATAAAAACAGATAATTTTAGCGAAATTTCAATTTTTCCCACTTTTTTTCCTTAATTTTCCTCATTTTGTCGAGATATGATCAAAAAAGAAACATAAACGAATATTCTTAGCGAAATTTCAATTTTTTTCTCTTTTACTTCCTCAATTTTCCTCATTTTATCTAATAATGATCAAAAAAGCAACAAAAACGAACAAAATTAGCGAAATTTAATGTTTTGCCCTTTATTTTCCGTAATTTTCCTCATATTATCGAGATATGACCGAAGAAAGCAACAAAAACGAATGGTTTTGGCTTTATTTCATTTTTTCCCCTTTTTTTCAGCGTATTTTCCTCATTTTATTGAGATATTATCGAAAAAAGCATCAAAAACAGAAAATTTTAGCGAAATTTCAAATTCTTTTCCTTTTATTTTCCTTAATTTTCCTCATTTTATTGAGATATTATCGAAAAAAGCTACAAAAACGAATATTTTTTGCAAATTTTCAATTATTTTCTTCTTTTCCTTCCTTAATTTTCCTCATTTTATCGTGATATGACCGAAATTAGCTTCAAAAACGAATAATTTTAGCGAAATTTCAAATTTTTTCTCTTTTTTCCCGGTATATTCCTCAATTTATTGATATATTATCGAAAAAAGAATCAAAAACAGATAATTTTAGCGAAATTTCAATTTTTTCCTCTTTTTCATCCTTAATTTTCCTCATTTCAACAAGATATGACCGAAAAAAGCAACAAAAACGAATAAGTCTAGCAAAATTTCAATTATTTTCCTTTTTTCTTTATAATTCCTTCATAATAATGATCGAAAAAAACAACAAAAACTAACAAATTTAGCGAAATTTCAATTTTTTTCCCTTTATTTTACTTAATTTTACTCATATTATCGAAAAATGACCGAAGAAAGAAATAAAAACAGATAATTTTATCGAAATTTCAATTTTTTTCCTCTTTTATTTCCTTTATTTTCCTCATTTTACCGAGATATGTCCAAAAAAAGCCTCAAAAATGAAGAATTTTAGCGAAATTTCAATTTTTTCTTCTTTATTTCCTGAATTTTCCACATTCTATCGAGATATAACCAAAAAAGCAACAAAATCGAATAATTTTAGCAAAATTTCAATTTTATTCCTCTTTTTATCCTAAATGTTCCTCATTTTTTCGAGATACTGTCGAAAAGAGCAAAAAAAATTAATGATTTCAGCGAAATTTCAAATTTTTTCCATTTTCTTCCTTTATTTTCCTCATTTTATTGAGATATTATCCAGATAAGAAACAAAAAAGATAATTTTAGCAAAATGTCAATCTTTTTCCACTTTTTTTCTTACTTTTCCTCATTTTATCTTAAATATTATCGAAAAAAGCAACAAAAACGAAAACGTTTATCGAAATTTCAATTTTTTTCCTCTTTTTTTCCTAAATGTTCCTCAATTTATCGAGATATTATCGAAAAAAGCAACAAAATCGAAAAATTTTAGCGAAATTTCATTTTTTACCTCTTTTTTGTCCTTAATTTTCCTCATTTTACCGAGTTATTATCGGAAAAAGCAAAAAAAAACGAATAATTCAAGCGAAATTTCAAATTTTTTCCAATTTTTTTCCTTAATTTTCCTCATCTTATCAAGATATGATCAAATAAAGCAACAAAAACCAATATTTTTAGCGAAATTTCAATTTTTTTCCTTATTTTTCCCTTAACTTTCCTCATTTTATCTAATAATGATCGAAAAAAGATACAAAAACTAACAAAATTAGCGAAATTTCAATTTTTTCCATTTATTTTACTTAATTTCACTGATATTATCGAGATATGACCGAACAAAGCAACAAAAACCAATGATTTTGGCGAAATTTCATTTTGTTTTCTTTTTTTCCTTTTTTTTCCTCATTTTATCGAGATATTATCGAAAAAAGAAATAAAAACAGATAATTTTAGCGAAATTTCAATTTTTCCCACTTTTTTTCCTTAATTTTCCTCATTTTGTCGAGATATGATCAAAAAAGCAACAAAAACGAATATTCTTAGCGAAATTTCAATTTTTTTCCTCTTTTACTTCCTCAATTTTCCTCATTTTATCAAATAATGTTCAAAAACGATACAAAAACGAACAAAATTAGCGAAATTTCAATTTTTTGCCCTTTATTTTCCGTAATTTTCCTCATATTATCGAGATATGACCGAAGAAAGCAACAAAAACGAATGGTTTTGGCGTTATTTCATTTTTTCCCCTTTTTTTCAGCGTATTTTCCTCATTTTATTGAGATATTATCGAAAAAAGCTACAAAAACGAATAATTTTCGCAAATTTTCAATTATTTTCTTCTTTTCCTTCCTTAATTTTCCTCATTTTATCGTGATATGACCGAAATTAGCTTCAAAAACGAATAATTTTAGCAAAATTTCAAATTTTTTTCTCTTTTTTCCCGGTATTTTCCTCAATTTATAGAGATATTATCGAAAAAAGAATCAAAAACAGCTAATTTTAGCGAAATTTCAATTTTTTCCTCTTTTTCATCCTTAATTTTCCTCATTTCAACAAGATATGACCGAAAAAAGCAACAAAAACGAATAAGTCTAGCAAAATTTCAATTATTTTTATTTTCTTTTTCTTAATTTTCCTCATTTTATCTAGATATTATTTAAAAAAAGAAAAAAAACGAAACATTTTAGCCAAATTTCATTTTTTTTCCTCTTTTCATTCCTTAATATTCCTCATTTTATCTAATAATGATCGAAAAAAACAACAAAAACTAACAAATTTAGTGATATTTCATTTTTTTTTCCCTTTATTTTACTTAATTTTACTCATATTATCGAAAAATGACCGAAGAAAGAAATAAAAATAGATAATTTTATCGAAATTTCAATTTTTTTCCTCTTTTATTTCCTTAATTTTCCTCATTTTATCTAATAATGATCGAAAAAAGAAACAAAAACTACAAAAATTTGCGAAATTTCAATTTTTTCCATTTATTTTACTTAATTTTACTCATATTATCGAGATATGACCGAACAAAGCAACAAAAACCAATGATTTTGGCGAAATTTCATTTTGTTTTCTTTTTTTCCTTATTTTCCTCATTTTATCGAGATATTATCGAAAAAAGAAATAAAAACAGATAATTTTGCGAAATTTAAATTTTTTTTCCTCTTTTATTTCCTTAATTTTCCTCATTTTACGGAGATATGTCCAAAAAAACCTCAAAAATGAATAATTTTAGCGAAATTTCAAATTTTCCCACTTTTTTTCCTTAATTTTCCTCATTTTGTCGAGATATGATCAAAAAAGAAACAAAAACGAATATTCTTAGCGAAATTTCATTTTTTTCCTCTTTTACTTCCTCAATTTTCTTCATTTTATTTAATAATGATCAAAAAAGCAACAAAAACGAACAAAATTAGCGAAATTTCAATTTTTTGCCCTTTATTTTCCGTAATTTTCCTCATATTATCGAGATATGACCGAAGAAAGCAACAAAAACGAATGGTTTTGGCTTCATTTCATTTTTTCCCCTTTTTTTCAGCGTATTTTCCTCATTTTATTGAGATATTATCGAAAAAAGCATCAAAAACCGAAAATTTTAGCGAAATTTCAAATTCTTTTCCTTTTATTTTATTTAATTTTCCTCATTTTATCGTGATATGACCGAAATTAGCTTCAAAAACGAATAATTTTAGCGAAATTTCAAATTTTTTCTCTTTTTTCCCGGTATATTCCTCAATTTATTGATATATTATCGAAAAAAGAATCAAAAACAGATAATTTTAGCGAAATTTCAATTTTTTCCTCTTTTTCATCCTTAATTTTCCTCATTTCAACAAGATATGACCGAAAAAAGCAACAAAAACGAATAAGTCTAGCAAAATTTCAATTATTTTCCTTTTTTCTTTATAATTCCTTCATAATAATGATCGAAAAAAACAACAAAAACTAACAAATTTAGCGAAATTTCAATTTTTTTTCCCTTTATTTTACTTAATTTTACTCATATTATCGAAAAATGACCGAAGAAAGAAATAAAATGAAGAATTTTAGCGAAATTTCAATTTTTTCTTCTTTATTTCCTGAATTTTCCACATTCTATCGAGATATGACCAAAAAAGCAACAAAATCGAATAATTTTAGTAAAATTTCAATTTTATTCCTCTTTTTATCCTAAATGTTCCTCATTTTTTCGAGATACTGTCGAAAAGAGCAACAAAAATTAATGATTTCAGCGAAATTTCAAATTTTTTCCATTTTCTTCCTTTATTTTCCTCATTTTATTGAGATATTATCCAGATAAGAAACAAAAAAGATAATTTTAGCAAAATGTCAATCTTTTTCCACTTTTTTTCTTACATTTCCTCATTTTATCTTAAATATTATCGAAAAAAGCAACAAAAACGAAAACGTTTATCGAAATTTCAATTTTTTTCCTCTTTTTTTCCTAAATGTTCCTCATTTTTTCGAGATATTATCGAAAAAAGCAACAAAAACGAATAATTTCAGGGAAATTTAAATTTTTAACCCCTTTTTTTTCATTTATTTTCCTTGCTTTATCGACATATTATCTAAAAAGCAACATGAACGAATAATTTTAGCAAAATTTCAATTATATTTCCTCTTCTTTTCCTCTAATTTTCCTCATTTTATCAAGAAATTATCGGAAAAAGCAACAAATACGATAATTTAAGAAAAATTTCAATATTTTTCCTTTGCTTTTCCTTAATTTTCCTAATTTTACTGAGATATTATCGTAAAAAGGAACAAAAACGAATAATTTCTACGAATTTTTTAATTTAATTTCTACTTTTCCTTCCCTAATTTTCCTCATTTTATCGAGATATGACCTAAAGCAGCATCGAAAACGAATAATTGTAGCTAAATTTTAATTTTAGCCTTTTTTTTATTTAATTTTTTATGATTTTATCTAGATATTATCGAAAAAAGAAAGAAAAACGAATAATTTTTGTGAAATTTTTATTTTTTTCCTCTTTTTTTCCTTAATTTTCCTCATTTTACCGAGATATGTCCAAGAAATGCAACAGAAACGAATAATTTTAGCAAAATTTCAAATTTTTTCCTTTTTTTTCCTTAATTTTCCTCATTTTATCGAGATATTATAAAAAAAGCAACAAAAACGAACAATTTTAGCAAAATTTAATTCTTTTCCTTTTTTTCTATTTTTTATGCTAATTTTATCGTGATGTAATCGAAAAAAGCACCAAATACGAAAACTTTTATCGAAATTTCAATTTTTTTCCTCTTTTTTTCCTTAATTTTCCTCATTTTATCTACATATTATCGAAAAAAACTACAAAAGCGAAACATTTTATCGAAATTTCAAATTTTTTCCAATATTTTCCTTAATTTTCCTCATTTTATCAATATATGACATAAAAAGCAACAAAAACGTTTAGCAAAATATCAATCATTCCCCTTTTTCCATTTATTTTAATCATATTATTGAGATATTATCGAAAAAAGCAACAAAAACGAATTATTTTTGGGAAATTTCAATTTTTTTTTTCTTTTTTCCCCCGTATTTTCCTCATTTTATTGAGATATTATCGAAAAAAGAATCAAAAACAGATAATTTTAGCGATATTTCAATATTTTTCCTCTTTTTCATCCTTAATTTTCCTCATTTCAACAAGATATGACCGAAAAAAGCAACAAAAACGAATAAGTTGAGCGAAATTTCATTTTTTTTTACTTTTCTTTTCCTTAATTTTTCTCATTTTATTGAGATATTATCGAAAAAAGCAACAAAAACGAATACATTTTGCGAATTTTCAATTTTTTCTTCTTTTCCTTCCTTTATTTTCCTCATTTTATCGAGATATGACCGAAAAAAGCAATAAAACGAATAATTTTAGCAAATATTTAATTTATTTCCTTTTTTATGTAATTTTTTATCATTTTATCTAGATATTATCGAAAAAAGCAACAAAAGCGAAACATTTTAGCGAAATTTTATTTTTTTTCCTTGTATTTTCCTTAATTTTCATCATTGATTCTAATAATGATCAGATAAAAGCACAAAAATGAACTAAATTAGCGAATTTTAAATTTTTTCTTCTTTTCCTTTCTTTATTTTCCTCATTTTATCGAGATATGACTGAAAAAAGCAATAAAACGAATAATTTTTAGAGGAAATTTAATTTTTTTCCTTTTTTTATGTAATTTTTATCATTTTATCTAGATATTATCGAAAAAAGCAACAAAAGCGAAACATTTTAGCGAAACTTTATTTTTTTTCCTTGTATTTTCCTTAATTTTCATCATTTAATCTAATAATGATCAGATGAATGCACAAAAACGAACTAAATTAGCGAAATTTCTATTTTTTCCCTTCATTTTCCGTAATTTTCCCCATATTATCGAGATAGGACCGAAGAAAGCAACAAAAACGAATGACTTTTGCGTAATTTCATTTTTTCCCCTTTTTTTCCGCGTATTTTCCTCATATTATTGAGATATTATCGGAAAAAGGATCAAAAACAGATAATTTTAGCGAAATTTCAATTTTTTCCTCTTTTTCATCGTTAATTTTCCTCATTTCAACAAGATATGACCGAAAAAAGCAACAAAAACGAATAAGTCTAGCAAAATTTCAATTATTTTCCTTTTCTTTTTCTTAATTTTCCTCATTTTATCTAGATATTATTTAAAAAAAGCAAAAAAACGAAACATTTTAGCCAAATTTCATTTTTTTTCCTCTTTTCATTCCTAAATATTCCTCATTTTATCTAATAATGATCGAAAAAAAACAACAAAAACTAACAAATTTAGCGAAATGTCAATTTTTTTTCCCTTTATTTTACTTAATTTTACTCATATTATCGAAAAATGACCGAAGAAAGAAATAAAAACAGATAATTTTATCGAAATTTCAATTTTTTTCCTCTTTTATTTCCTTAATTTTCCTCATTTTTTCTAATAATGATCGAAAAAAGAAACAAAAACTAAAAAAATTTGCGAAATTTCAATTTTTTCCATTTATTTTACTTAATTTTACTCATATTATCGAGATATGACCGAACAAAGTAACAAAAACCAATGATTTTGGCGAAATTTCATTTTGTTTTCTTTTTTTCCTTATTTTCCTCATTTTATCGAGATATTATCGAAAAAAGAAATAAAAACAGATAATTTTGCGAAATTTAAATTTTTTTCCTCTTATATTTCCTTAATTTTCCTCATTTTACGGAGATATGTCCAAAAAAACCTCAAAAATGAATAATTTTAGCGAAATTTCAATTTTTCCCACTTTTTTTCCTTAATTTTCCTCATTTTGTCGAGATATGATCAAAAAAGAAACATAAACGAATATTCTTAGCGAAATTTCAATTTTTTTCCTCTTTTACTTCCTCAATTTTCCTCATTTTATCTAATAATGATCAAAAAAGCAACAAAAACGAACAAAATTAGGGAAATTTCAATGTTTTGCCCTTTATTTTCCGTAATTTTCCTCATATTATCGAGATATGACCGAAGCAAGCAACAAAAACGAATGGTTTTGGCTTTATTTCATTTTTTCCCATTTTTTTCAGCGTATTTTCCTCATTTTATTGAGATATTATCGAAAAAAGCATCAAAAACAGAAAATTTTAGCGAAATTTCAAATTCTTTTCCTTTTATTTTCCTTAATTTTCCTCATTTTATTGAGATATTATCGAAAAAAGCAACAAAAACGAATAATTTTTGCAAATTTTCAATTATTTTCTTCTTTTCCTTCCTTAATTTTCCTCATTTTATCGTGATATGACCGAAATTAGTTTCAAAAACGATTAATTTTAGCGAAATTTCAAATTTTTTCTCTTTTTTCACGGTATATTCCTCAATTTATTGATATATTATCGAAAAAAGAATCAAAAACAGATAATTTTAGCGAAATTTCAATTTTTTCCTCTTTTTCATCCTTAATTTTCCTCATTTCAACAAGATATGACCGAAAAAAGCAACAAAAACGAATAAGTCTAGCAAAATTTCAATTATTTTCCTTTTCTTTATAATTCCTTCATAATAATGATCGAAAAAAACAACAAAAACTAACAAATTTAGCGAAATTTCAATTTTTTTCCCTTTATTTTACTTAATTTCACTCATATTATCGAAAAATGACCGAAGAAAGATATAAAAACAGATAATTTTATCGAAATTTCAATTTTTTTCCTCTTTTATTTCCTTAATTTTCCTCATTTTACCGAGATATGTCCAAAAAAAGCCTCAAAAATGAAGAATTTAAGCGAAATTTCAATTTTTTCTTCTTTATTTCCTGAATTTTCCACATTCTATCGAGATATGACCAAAAAAAGCAACAAAATCGAATAATTTTAGCAAAACTTCAATTTTATTCCTCTTTTTATCCTAAATGTTCCTCATTTTTTCGAGATACTGTCGAAAAGAGCAACAAAAATTAATGATTTCAGCGAAATTTCAAATTTTTTCCATTTTCTTCCTTTATCTTCCTCATTTTATTGAGATATTATCCAGATAAGAAACAAAAAAGATAATTTTAGCAAAATGTCAATCTTTTTCCACTTTTTTTTCTTACTTTACCTCATTTTATCTTAAATATTATCGAAAAAAGCAACAAAAACGAAAACGTTTATCGAAATTACAATTTTTTTCCTCTTTTTTTCCTTAATGTTCCTCATTTTATCGAGATATTATCGAAAAAAGCAACAAAAACGAATAATTTCAGGGAAATTTAAATTTTTAACCCCTTTTTTTTCATTTATTTTCCTCGTTTTATCGACATATTATCTAAAAAGCAACAAAAACGATTAATTTTAGCAAAATTTCAATTATATTTCCTCTTCTTTTCCTCTAATTTTAGGAAAAAGCAACAAAAACGAATAAGTAGAGGGAAATTTCAATTTTATTCCTCTTTTTTTATTTATTTTTTTATCATTTTAACTAGATATTATCGAAAAAAGCAACAAAAGCGAAAAATTTTAGCGAAATTTCATTTTTTAAATCTTTTTTGTCCTTAATTTTCCTCATTTTACCGAGTTATTATCGGAAAAAGCAAAAAAAAACGAATAATTCCAGCGATATTTCAAATTTTTTCCAATTTTTTTCCTTAATTTTCCTCATCTTATCAAGTTATGATCAAACTAAGCAGCAAAAACGAATATTTTTAGCGAAATTTCAATTTTTTTCCTTATTTTTTCCTTAACATTCCTCATTTTATCTAATAATGATCGAAAAAAGATACAAAAACTAACAAAATTAGCGAAATTTCAATTTTTTCCATTTATTTTACTTAATTTTACTCATTTTATCGAGATATTATCGAAAAAAGAAATAAAAACAGATAATTTTAGCGAAATTTCAATTTTTCCCACTTTTTTTCCTTAATTTTCCTCATTTTGTCGAGATATGATCAAAAAAGCAACAAAAACGAATATTCTTAGCGAAATTTCAATTTTTTTCCTCTTTTACTTCCTCAATTTTCCTCATTTTATCAAATAATGTTCAAAAAAGCAACAAAAACGAACAAAATTAGCGAAATTTCAATTTTTTGCCCTTTAATTTCCGTAATTTTCCTCATATTATCGAGATATGACCGAAGAAAGCAACAAAAACGAATGGTTTTGGCGTTATTTCATTTTTTCCCCTTTTTTTCAGCGTATTTTCCTCATTTTATTGAGATATTATCGAAAAAAGCATCAAAAACAGAAAACTTTAGCAAAATTTCAAATTCTTTTCCTTTTATTTTCCTTAATTTTCCTCATTTTATTGAGATATTATCGAAAAAAGCTACAAAAACGAATAATTTTTGCAAATTTTCAATTATTTTCTTCTTTTCCTTCCTTAATTTTCCTCATTTTATCGTGATATGACCGAAATTAGCTTCAAAAACGAATAATTTTAGCGAAATTTCAAATTTTTTTCTCTTTTTTCCCGGTATTTTCCTCAATTTATTGAGATATTATCGAAAAAAGAATTAAAAACAGATAATTTTAGCGAAATAACAATTTTTTCCTCTTTTTCATCCTTAATTTTCCTCATTTCAACAAGATATGACCAAAAAAAGCAACAAAAACGAATAAGTCTAGCAAAATTTCAATTATTTTCCTTTTCTTTTTCTTAATTTTCCTCATTTTATCTAGATATTATTTAAAAAAAGCAAAAAAACGAAACATTTTAACCAAATTTCATTTTTTTTCCTCTTTTCTTTCCTTAATATTCCTCATTTTATCTAATAATGATTGAAAAAACAACAAAAACTAACAAATTTAGCGAAATTTCAATTTTTTTCCCTTTATTTTACTTAATTTTACTCATTTTACCGAGATATGTCCAAAAAAAGCCTCAAAAATGAAGAGTTTTAGCGAAATTTCAATTTTTTCTTCTTCATTTCCTGAATTTTCCACATTCTATAGAGATATAACCAAAAAAAGCAACAAAATCGAATAATTTTAGCAAAATTTCAATTTTTTCTTCTTTATTTCCTGAATTTTCCACATTCTATCGAGATATGACCAAAAAAAGAAACAAAATCGAATAATTTTAGCAAAATTTCAATTTTATTCCTCTTTTTATCCTAAATGTTCCTCATTTTTTCGAGATACTGTCCAAAAGAGCAACAAAAATTAATGATTTCAGCGAAATTTCAAATTTTTTCCATTTTTTTCCTTTATTTTCCTCATTTTATTGAGATATTATCCAGATAAGAAACAAAAAATATAATTTTAGCAAAATGTCAATCTTTTTCCACTTTTTTTTCTTACTTTTCCTCATTTTATCTTAAATATTATCGAAAAAAGCAACAAAAACGAAAACGTTTATCGAAATTTCAATTTTTTTCCTCTTTTTTTCCTAAATGTTCCTCATTTTATCGAGATATTATCGAAAAAAGCAACAAAAACGAATAATTTCAGGGAAATTTAAATTTTTATTCCTTTTTTTTTTCATTTATTTTCCTCGTTTTATCGACATATTATAGAAAAAAGCAACAAAAACGAATAATTTCAGGGAAATTTAAATTTTTATCCCCTTTTTTTCATTTATTTTCCTCGTTTTATCGACATATTATCTAAAAACAATAATTTAACAAAATTTCAAGTATATTTCCTCTTCTTTTCCCCTAATTTTCCTCATTTTATCAAGAAATTATCGGAAAAAGCAACAAATACGATAATTTAAGCAAAATTTCAATTTTTTTCCTTTGCTTTTCCTTAATTTTACTGAGATATTATCGTAAAAAGGAACAAAAACGTATAATTTTTACGAATTTTCAATTTAATTTCTACTTTTCCTTCCCTAATTTTCCTCATTTTATCGAGATATGACCTAAAGAAGCATCGAAAACGAATAATTGTAGCTAAATTTTAATTTTAGCCTTTTTTTATTTAATTTTTTATGATTTTATCTAGATATTATCGAAAAAAGAAACAAAAACGAATAATTTTTGTGAAATTTTTATTTTTTTCCTCTTTTTTTCCTTAATTTTTCTCATTTTACCGAGATATGTCCAAGAAATGCAACAGAAATGAATAATTTTAGCAAAATTTCAAATTTTTTCCTTTTTTTCCTTAATTTTCCTCATTTTATCGAGATATTATAAAAAAAGCAACAAAAACAAGTAATTTTAGCGAAATTTTCCTCATCTTCATTAAAAATGATCGAAAAATGCAACAAAAACGAACAATTTTAGCAAAATTTAATTCTTTTCCTTTTTTTCTATTTTTTATCCTAATTTTATCGTGATGTTATCGAAAAAAGCACCAAAAACGAAAGATTTTACCGAAATTTCAATTATTTCCTCTTTTTTTCCTTAATTTTCCTCATTTTATCTAGATATTATCGAAAAAAGCAACAAAAGCGAAAACTTTTATCGAAATTTCAAATTTTTTCCAATATTTTCCTTAATTTTCCTCATTTTATCATTATATGACCTAAAAAAGCAACAAAAACGTTTAGCAAAATATCAATCATTCCCCTTTTTCCATTTATTTGAATCATATTACTGAGATATTATCGAAAAAAGCAACAAAAACGAATTATTTTTGTGAAATTTCAATTTTTTTCTTCTTTTTTCCCCCGTATTTTCCTCATTTTATTGAGATATTATCGAAAAAAGAATCAAAAACAGATAATTTTAGCTATATTTCAATATTTTTCCTCTTTTTCATCCTCAATTTTCCCCATTTCAACAAGATATGACCGAAAAAAGCAACAAAAACGAATAAGTTGAGCGAAATTTCAATTTTTTTCCTTTTCTTTTCCTTAATTTTCCTCATTTTATTGAGATATTACCGAAAAAAGCAACAAAAACGAATACATTTTGCGAATTTTCAATTATTTCTTCTTTTCCTTCCTTTATTTTCCTCTTTTTATCGAGATATGACCGAAAAAAGCAATAAAACGAATAATTTTAGCGGAATTTCAATTTTTTTCCTTTTTTTATGTAATTTTTTATCATTTTATCTAGATATTATCGAAAAAAGCAACAAAAGCGAAACATTTTAAAGAAATTTTATTTTTTTTCCTTTTTATTTTCCTTAATCTTCCTCATTTAATCTAATAATGATCAGAAAAAAGCACAAAAACGAACTATATAGCGAAATTTCAATTTTTTTCCCTTTATCTTCCGTAATTTTCCTCATATTATCGAGATAGGACCGAAGAAAGCAACAAAAACGAATGATTTTTGCGTAATTTCATTTTTTTCCCCTTTTTTCCGCGTATTTTCCTCATATTCTTGAGATATTATCGAAAAAAGGATCAAAAACAGATAATCTTAGCGAAATCTCAATTTTTCCTCTTTTTCATCGTTAATTTTCCTCATTTATACAAGATATTATCGAAAAAAGAAATAAAAACAGATAATTTAGCGAAATTTCAATTTTTCCCACTTTTTTTCCTTAATTTTCCTCATTTTGTCGAGATATGATCAAAAAAGCAACAAAAACGAATATTCTTAGCGAAATTTCAATTTTTTTCCTCTTTTACTTCCTCAATTTTCCTCATTTTATCAAATTATGTTCAAAAACGCAACAAAAACGAACAAAATTAGCGAAATTTCAATTTTTTGCCCTTTGTTTTCCGTAATTTTCCTCATATTATCGAGATATGACCGAAGAAAGCAACAAAAACGAATGGTTTTGGCGTTATTTCATTTTTTCCCCTTTTTTTCAGCGTATTTTCCTCATTTTATTGAGATATTATCGAAAAAAGCATCAAAAACAGAAAATTTTAGCAAAATTTCAAATTCTTTTCCTTTTTTTTTCCTTAATTTTCCTCATTTTATTGAGATATTATCGAAAAAAGCTACAAAAACGAATAATTTTTGCAAATTTTCAATTATTTTCTTCTTTTCCTTCCTTAATTTTCCTCATTTTATCGTGATATGACCGAAATTAGCTTCAAAAACGAATAATTTTAGCGAAATTTCCAATTTTTTTTTTTTTTTTCCCGGTATTTTCCTCAATTTATTGAGATATTATCGAAAAAAGAATTAAAAACATAATTTTAGCGAAATAACAATTTTTTCCTCTTTTTCATCCTTAATTTTCCTCATTTCAACAAGATATGACCGAAAAAAGCAACAAAAACGAATAAGTCTAGCAAAATTTCAATTATTTTCCTTTTCTTTTTCTTAATTTTCCTCATTTTATCTAGATATTATTTAAAAAAAGCAAAAAAATGAAACATTTTAGCCAAATTTCATTTTTTTTCCTCTTTTCTTTCCTTAATATTCCTCATTTTACCTAATAATGATTGAAAAAACAACAAAAACTAACAAATTTAGCGAAATTTCAATTTTTTTCCCTTTATTTTAATTAATTTTACTCATATTATCGAAAAATGACCGAAGAAAGAAATAAAAACAGATAATTTTATCGAAATTTTAATTTTTTTCCTCTTTTATTTCCTTAATTTTTCTCATTTTACCGAGATATGTCCAAAAAAAGCCTCAAAAATGAAGAATTTTAGCGAAATTTCAATTTTTTCTTCTTCATTTCCTGAATTTTCCACATTCTATAGAGATATAACCAAAAAAAGCAACAAAATCGAATAATTTTAGCAAAATTTCAATTTTTTCTTCTTTATTTCCTGAATTTTCCACATTCTATCGAGATATGACCAAAAAAAGAAACAAAATCGAATAATTTTAGCAAAATTTCAATTTTATTCCTCTTTTTATCCTAAATGTTCCTCATTTTTTCGAGATACTGTCGAAAAGAGCAACAAAAATTAATGATTTCAGCGAAATTTCAAATTTTTTCCATTTTTTTCCTTTATTTTCCTCATTTTATTGAGATATTATCCAGATAAGAAACAAAAAAGATAATTTTAGCAAAATGTCAATCTTTTTCCACTTTTTTTTCTTACTTTTCCTCATTTTATCTTAAATATTATCGAAAAAAGCAACAAAAACGAAAACGTTTATCGAAATTTCAATTTTTTTCCTCTTTTTTTCCTAAATGTTCCTCATTTTATCGAGATATTATCGAAAAAAGCAACAAAAACGAATAATTTCAGGAAAATTTAAATTTTTAACCCCTTTTTTTTCATTTATTTTCCTCGTTTTATCGACATATTATAGAAAAAAGCAACAAAAACGAATAATTTCAGGGAAATTTAAATTTTTATCCCCTTTTTTTCATTTATTTTCCTCGTTTTATCGACATATTATCTAAAAACAATAATTTAACAAAATTTCAAGTATATTTCCTCTTCTTTTCCCCTAATTTTCCTCATTTTATCAAGAAATTATCGGAAAAAGCAACAAATACGATAATTTAAGCAAAAGTTCAATTTTTTTCCTTTGCTTTTCCTTAATTTTACTGAGATATTATCGTAAAAAGGAACAAAAACGTATAATTTTTACGAATTTTCAATTTAATTTCTACTTTTCCTTCCCTAATTTTCCTCATTTTATCGAGATATGACCTAAAGAAGCATCGAAAACGAAAAATTGTAGCTAAATTTTATTTTAGCCTTTTTTTATTTAATTTTTTATGATTTTATCTAGATATTATCGAAAAAAGAAACAAAAACGAATAATTTTTGTGAAATTTTTATTTTTTTCCTCTTTTTTTCCTTAATTTTCCTCATTTTACCGAGATATGTCCAAGAAATGCAACAGAAACGAATAATTTTAGCAAAATTTCAAATTTTTTCCTTTTTTTCCTTAATTTTCCTCATTTTATCGAGATATTATAAAAAAAGCAACAAAAACAAGTAATTTTAGCGAAATTTTCCTCATCTTCATTAAAAATGATCGAAAAATGCAACAAAAACGAACAATTTTAGCAAAATTTAATTCTTTTCCTTTTTTTCTATTTTTTATCCTAATTTTATCGTGATGTTATCGAAAAAAGCACCAAAAACGAAAGATTTTACCGAAATTTCAATTTTTTCCTCTTTTTTTCCTTAATTTTCCTCATTTTATCTAGATATTATCGAAAAAAGCAACAAAAGCGAAAACTTTTATCGAAATTTCAAATTTTTTCCAATATTTTCCTTAATTTTCCTCATTTTATCATTATATGACCTAAAAAAGCAACAAAAACGTTTAGCAAAATATCAATCATTCCCCTTTTTCCATTTATTTTAATCATATTACTGAGATATTATCGAAAAAAGCAACAAAAACGAATTATTTTTGTGAAATTTCAATTTTTTTCTTCTTTTTTCCCCCGTATTTTCCTCATTTTATTGAGATATTATCGAAAAAAGAATCAAAAACAGATAATTTTAGCTATATTTCAATATTTTTCCTCTTTTTCATCCTCAATTTTCCCCATTTCAACAAGATATGACCGAAAAAAGCAACAAAAACTAAAAAGTTTATCGAAATTTCAATTTTTTTCCTTTTCATTTCCTTAATTTTCCTCATTTTATTGAGATATTATCGAAAAAAGCAACAAAAACGAATACATTTTGCGAATTTTTAATTATTTCTTCTTTTCCTTCCTTTATTTTCCTCATTTTATCGAGATATGACCTAAAAAAGCAATAAAACGAATAATTTTAGCGGAATTTCAATTTTTTTCCTTTTTTTATGTAATTTTTATATCATTTTATCTAGATATTATCGAAAAAAGCAACAAAAGCGAAACATTTTAGCAAAATTTTGTTTTTTTTCCTTTTTATTTTCCTTAATCTTCCTCATTTAATCTAATAATGATCAGAAAAAAGCACAAAAACGAACTATATAGTGAAATTTCAATTTTTTTCCCTTTATCTTCCGTAATTTTCCTCATATTATCGAGATAGGACCGAAGAAAGCAACAAAAACGAATGATTTTTGCGTAATTTCATTTTTTTCCCCTTTTTTTCCGCGTATTTTCCTCATATTCTTGAGATATTATCGAAAAAAGGATCAAAAACAGATAATCTTAGCGAAATCTCAATTTTTCCTCTTTTTCATCGTTAATTTTCCTCATTTATACAAGATATGTCCGAAAAAAGCAACAAAAACGAATAAGTTTAGAAAAATGTCAATTTTTTTCCTTTTCTTTTCCTTAATTTTCCTCAATTTATTGAGATATTATCAAAAAAAGCCACAAAAACGAATAATTTTTGCGATTTTTCAATTTTTTCTTCTTTCCCATATTAATTTTCCCCATTTTTTTTTGGAGATATGACCGAAAAAAGCATCAAAACGAAATATATATTCGAATTTTCAATTTTTTTTTTTTTCTTCCTTAATTTTCCTCATTTTATCGCGATATGACCGAAAAAAGCAACAAAAACGAATATTTTTAATGAAATTTCAATTTTTTCCTCTTTTTCATCCGTAATTTTCCTCATATTATCGAGATAGGACCGAAGAAATCAACAAAAACGAATGACTTTTGCGTAATTTCATTTATTCCCCTTTTTTTCCGCGTATTTTCCTCATATTATTGAGATATTATCGAAAAAAGGATCAAAAACAAATAATTTTAGCAAAATCTCAATTTTTTCCTCTTTTTCATCGTTAATTTTCCACATCTATACAAGATATGACCGAAAAAAGCAACAAAATTTCCATTTTTTTCCTTTTCTTTTCCTTAATTTTCCTCATTTTATCGAGACATTATCGGAAAAAGCAACAAAAACGAATAATTTTAGCGAATTTTCAATTTTTTTCTCCTTTTCCTTCCTTTATTTTCCTCATTTCAACAAGATATGACCGAAAAAAGCAACATAAACGAATAAGTTGAGCGAAATTTCAATTTTTTTTCTCTTTTTTATTTAATTTTTTATCATTTTAACTAGATATTATCGAAAAAAGCAACAAAAGCGAAAAATTTTAGCGAAATTTTATTTTTTACCTCTTTTTTGTCCTTAATTTTCCTCATTTTACCGAGTTATTATCAGAAAAAGCAAAAAAAAAAAACGAATAATTCAAGCGAAATTTCAAATTTTTTCCAATTTTTTTCCTTAATTTTCCTCATCTTATCAAGATATGACCGAGAGAAGCATCAAATATGGTGAATTTTAGGAAAATATCAATTTTTTTGCTTTTCTTGGTTTTATTTTGATAATTTTACTGAGATATTATCGAGATATGAATCAAAAAAGATAATTATAGAAATATTTCAATTTTTTTCCTCTTTTTTTTCCTTTATTTTCCTCATTTTATCGAGATATTATCGAAAAAAGAAATAAAAACAGATAATTTTGGCGAAATTTAAATTTTTTTCCTCTTTTATTTCCTTAATTTTCCTCATTTTACGGAGATATGTCCAAAAAAGCCTCAAAAATGAATAATTTAAGCGAAATTTCAATTTTTCCCACTTTTTTTCCTTAATTTTCCTCATTTTGTCGAGATATGATCAAAAAAAGCAACAAAAACGAATATTCTTAGCGAAATTTCATTTTTTTTCCTCTTTTACTTCCTCAATTTTCCTCATTTTATCTAATAATGATCAAAAAAGAAACAAAAACGAACAAAATTAGCGAAATTTCAATTTTTTGCCCTTTATTTTCCGTAATTTTCCTCATATTATCGAGATATGACCGAAGAAAGCAACAAAAGCGAATGGTTATGGCGTAATTTCATTTTTTCCCCTTTTTTTCAGCGTATTTTCCTCATTTTATTGAGATATTATCGAAAAAAGAATCAAAAACAGATAATTTTAGCGAAATTTCAATTTTCTCCTCTTTTTCATCCTTAATTTTCCTAATTTCAACAAGATATGACCGAAAAAAGGAACAAAAACGAATAAGTCCAGCAAAATTTCAATTTTTTTCCTTTTCTTTTTCTTAATTTTCCTCATTTTATCTAGATATTATTTAAAAAAAGCAACAAAAGCGGAACATTTTAGCCAAATTTCATTTTTTTCCTCTTTTTTTTTCTTAATATTCCTCATTTTATCTAATAATAATCGAAAAAAGCAACAAAAACTAATAAATTTAGCGAAATTTCAATTTTTTTCCCTTTATTTTACTTAATTTTACTCATATTATCGAAAAATGACCGAAGAAAGAAATAAAAACAAATAATTTTATCGAAATTTCAATTTTTTCCTCTTTTATTTCCTTAATTTTCCTCATTTTACCGAGATATGTCCAAAAAAAAAACTCAAAAATGAAGAATTTTAGCGAAATTTCAATTTTTTCTTCTTTATGTCCTTAATTTTCCACATTCTATCAAGATATGACCAAAAAAAGCAACAAAAACGAATAATTTTAGCAAAATTTCAATTTTATTCCTCTTTTTATCCTAAATGTTCCTCATTTTTTCGAGATACTGTCGAAAAGAGCAACAAAAATTAATGATTTCAGCGAAATTTCAAATTTTTTCCATTTTTTTCCTTTATTTTCCTCATTTTATTGAGATATTATCCAGATAAGAAACAAAAAAGATAATTTTAGCAAAATGTCAATCTTTTTCCACTTTTTTTCCTTACTTTTCCTCATTTTATCTTAAATATTATCGAAAAAAGCAACAAAAACTAAAAAGTTTATCGAAATTTCAATTTTTTCCTCTTTTTTTCCTAAATGTTCCTCATTTTATCGAGATATTATAGAAAAAAAGCAACAAAAACGAATAATTTCAGGGAAATTTTTATCCTCTTTTTTTTTCCTTTATCTTCCTCGTTTTATCGACATATTATCTAAAAAGCAACAAAAACGAATAATTTTAGGAAAATTTCAATTATATTTCCTCTTCTTTTTCCCTAATTTTCCTCATTTTACTGAGATATTATCGTAAAAAGGAACAAAAACAAATAATTTTTGCGAATTTTCAATTAAATTTCTACTTTTCCTTCCCTAATTTTCCTCATTTTATCGAGATATGACCTAAAAAAGCATCAAAAACGAATAATTTTAATTTTAATTTTAGCCTTTTTTTATTTAATTTTTTATCATTTCATCTAGATATTATCGAAAAAAGCAACAAAAACGAATACATTTTGCGAATTTTCAATTTTTTCTTCTTTTCCTTCCTTTATTTTCCTCATTTTATCGAGATATGACCGAAAAAAGCAATAAAACGAATAATTTTAGCGGAATTTCAATTTTTTTCCTTTTTTTATGTAATTTTTTATCATTTTAGCTAGATATTATCGAAAAAAGCAACAAAAGCGAAACATTTTAGCGAAATTTTATTTTTTTTCCTTTTTATTTTCCTTAATCTTCCTCATTTAATCTAATAATGATCAGAAAAAAGCACAAAAACGAACTATATAGCGAAATTTCAATTTTTTTCCCTTTATCTTCCGTAATTTTCCTCATATTATCGAGATAGGACCGAAGAAAGCAACAAAAACGAATGATTTTTGCGTAATTTCATTTTTTTCCCCTATTTTTCCGCGTATTTTCCTCATATTCTTGAGATATTATCGAAAAAAGGATCAAAAACAGATAATTTTAGCGAAATCTCAATTTTTTCCTCTTTTTCATCGTTAATTTTCCTCATTTATACAAGATATGTCCGAAAAAAGCAACAAAAACGAATAAGTTTAGAAAAATTTCAATTTTTTTCCTTTTCTTTTCCTTAATTTTCCTCAATTTATTGAGATATTATCAAAAAAAGCCACAAAAACGAATAATTTTTGCGATTTTTCAATTTTTTCTTCTTTCCCATATTAATTTTCCTCATTTTTTTTTGGAGATATGACCGAAAAAAGCAACAAAACGAATTATATATGCGAATTTTCAATTTTTTTCTTCTTTTCCTTCCTTAATTTTCCTCATTTTATCGAGATATGACGGAAAAAAGCAACAAAAACGAATATTTTTAATGAAATTTCAATTTTTTCCTCTTTTTCATCCGTAATTTTCCTCATATTATCGAGATAGGACCGAAGAAATCAACAAAAACGAATGATTTTTGCGTAATTTCATTTTTTCCCCTTTTTTTCCGCGTATTTTCCTCATATTATTGAGATATTATCGAAAAAAGGATCAAAAACAGATAATTTTAGCGAAATCTCAATTTTTTCCTCTTTTTCATCGTTAATTTTCCACATCTATACAAAATATGACCGAAAAAAGCAACAAAATTTCCATTTTTTTCCTTTTCTTTTCCTTAATTTTCCTCATTTTATCCAGACATTATCGGAAAAAGCAACATAAACGAATAAGTTGAGCGAAATTTCAATTTTTTTCCTCTTATTTATTTAATTTTTTATCATTTTAACTAGATATTATCGAAAAAAGCAACAAAAGCGAAAAATTTTAGCGAAATTTCATCTTTTACCTCTTTTTTGTCCTTAATTTTCCTCATTTTACCGAGTTATTATCAGAAAAAGCAAAAAAAAAACGAATAATTCAAGCAAAATTTCAAATTTTTTCCAATTTTTTTCCTTAATTTTCCTCATCTTATCAAGATATGACCGAGAGAAGCATCAAATATGGTGAATTTTAGGAAAATATCAATTTTTTTGCTTTTCTTGGTTTTATTTTGATAATTTTACTGAGATATTATCGAGATATGAATCAAAAAAGATACTTATAGAAATATTTCAATTTTTTTCCTCTTTTTTTTCTTTATTTTCCTCATTTTATCGAGATATTATCGAAAAAAGAAATAAAAACAGATAATTTTGGCGAAATTTAAATTTTTTTCCTCTTTTATTTCCTTAATTTTCCTCATTTTACGGAGATATGTCCAAAAAAGCCTCAAAAATGAATAATTTTAGCGAAATTTCAATTTTTCCCACTTTTTTTCCTTAATTTTCCTCATTTTGTCGAGATATGATCAAAAAAAGCAACAAAAACGAATATTCTTAGCGAAATTTCAATTTTTTTCCTCTTTTACTTCCTCAATTTTCCTCATTTTATCTAATAATGATCAAAAAAGAAACAAAAACGAACAAAATTAGCGAAATTTCAATTTTTGCCCTTTATTTTCCGTAATTTTCCTCATATTATCGAGATATGAAAGAAGAAAGCAACAAAAACGAATGGTTTTGGCGTTATTTCATTTTTTCCCCTTTTTTTTAGCGTATTTTCCTCATTTTATTGAGATATTATCGAAAACAGCATCAAAAACAGAAAGTTTTAGCGAAATTTCAAATTCTATTCCTTTTATTTTCCTTAATTTTCCTCATTTTATTGAGATATTATCGAAAAAAGCTACAAAAACGAATAATTTTTGCAAATTTTCAATTTTTTTCTTCTTTTCCTTCCTTAATTTTCCTCATTTTATCGTGATATAACCGAATTAGCTTCAAAAACTTTTAAACTAAAATTTAAACTAAAATTTTAGCGATATTTCAATTTTTTTCCTCTTTTTTCACGGTATTTTCCTCAATTTATTGAGATATTATCTAAAAAAGAATCAAAAACAGATAATTTTAGCGAAATTTCAATTTTTTCCTCTTTTTCATCCTTAATTTTCCTAATTTTAACAAGATATGACCGAAAAAAGGAACAAAAACGAATAAGTCCAGCAAAATTTCAATTTTTTTCCTTTTCTTTTTCTTAATTTTCCTCATTTTATCTAGATATTATTTAAAAAAAACAACAAAAGCGGAACATTTCAGCCAAATTTCATTTTTTTTCCTCTTTTTTTTCCTTAATATTCCTCATTTTATCTAATAATGATCGAAAAAAGCAACAAAAACTAACAAATTTAGCGAAATTTCAATTTTTTTCCCTTTATTTTACTTAATTTTACTCATATTATCGAAAAATGACCGAAGAAAGAAATAAAAACAGATAATTTTATCGAAATTGCAATTTTTTCCTCTTTTATTTCCTTAATTTTCCTCATTTTACCGAGATATGTCCATAAAAAGCCTCAAAAATGAAGAATTTTAGCGAAATTTCAATTTTATCTTCTTTATTTCCTTAATTTTCCACATTCTATCAAGATATGACCAAAAAAAACAACAAAAACGAATAATTTTAGCAAAATTTCAATTTTATTCCTCTTTTTATCCCAAATGTTCCTCATTTTTTCGAGATACTGTCGAAAAGAGCAGCAAAAATTAATGATTTCAGCGAAATTTCAAATTTTTTCCATTTTTTTCCTTTATTTTCCTCATTTTATTGAGATATTATCCAGATAAGAAACAAAAAAGATAATTTTAGCAAAATGTCAATCTTTTTCCACTTTTTTCCTTACTTTTCCTCATTTTATCTTAAATATTATCGAAAAAAGCAACAAAAACTAAAAAGTTTATCGCAATTTCAATTTTTTTCCTCTTTTTTTCCTAAATGTTCCTCATTTTATCGAGATATTATAGAAAAAAAGCAACAAAAACGAATAATTTCAGGGAAATTTTTATCCTCTTTTTTTTCCTTTATCTTCCTCGTTTTATCGACATATTATCTAAAAAGCAACAAAAACGAATAATTTTAGCAAAATTTCAATTGTATTACCTCTTCTTTTTCCCTAATTTTCCTCATTTTACTGAGATATTATCGTAAAAAGGAACAAAAACAAATAATTTTTGCGAATTTTCAATTAAATTTCTACTTTTCCTTCCCTTATTTTCCTCATTTTATCGAGATATGACCTAAAAAAGCATCGAAAACGAATAATTTTAGCTAAATTTTAATTTTAGCCTTTTTTTTATTTAATTTTTTATGATTTCATCTAGATATTATCGAAAAAAGCAACAAAAACGAATAATTTTTGTGAAATTTCTATTTTTTTCCTCTTTTTTTCCTTAATTTTCTTCATTTTATCGAGATATTATCGAAAAAAGCAACAAAAACAAATAATTTAATCGAAATTTCAAATGTTTCCATTTTTTTCCATTTACCTTCTTCATTTTATTGAGATATTATCGAGATAAGAAACAAAAAAGATAATTTTAGCAAAATTTCAATTTCTTTCCTCTTTTATTTTCTTAATTGTCCTTATTTTATCGAGATATGATCGAGAAAAGCAACAAAAACGAATATTTTTTGCAAAATTTCAATTTTTTTCCTCATTTTTTTCCTTAATTTTCCTCATTTTATCTAATAATGTTCGAAAAAAGCAACAAAAACGAACAAAAACAGCGACATTTCATTTTTTTTTCTTTATTTTACTTAATTTTACTCATATTATCGAGATATGACCGAAGAAAGCAACAAAAACGAATAATTTTAGGGAAATTTAAATTTTTTATCCTCTTTTTTTTCCTTAATTTTCCTCATTTTATCAAGATATGACCTAAAACAGCAATAAAAACGAAGACATTTAGCAAAATATCAATTTTTACCCTTTTTTCCCTTTATTTTAATCATATTATTGAGATATTATCGAAAAATGCAACAAAAACGAACAATTTTTAGCGAAATTTCAAATTTTTTCCAATTTTTTTCCTAAATTTTCAGCATCTTATCAAGATATGACCGAAAAAGCAGCAAATACGGTGAATTTTATGCAAAATATCATTTTTTTATTTTCTTCCTTTATTTTGATAATTTAATTGAGATATTATCGAGATAAGGCACAAAGAAGATAATTTGAGCAAAATTTCAATTTTTTCCTCTTTTTCTCCCCGTATTTTCTTCATTTTATTGAGATATTATCAAATAAAGCAACAAATCGAAAAATTTTATCGAAATTTCAATTTTTTTCCACTTTTTCTTCCTTAATTTTCCTCATTTCAACAAGATATAACCAAAAAAAAGCAACAAAAACGAATCAGTTTTGAGAAATTCCATTTTTTTTCCTTTTCTTTTCCTTAATTTTCTCATTTTATTGAGATATTATCGTAAAAAGCATCTAAAACTAATAATTTATGCGAATTTTAAGTTTTTTTCATCTTTTCCTTCCTTAATTTTCCTCATTTTATCGAGATATGGCCGAAAAAAGCAACAAAAACGAATATTCATAGCGATATTTCAATTTTTTTCCTCTTTTTTTCCTCATTTTATCGATATATTATCGAAAAAAGCATCACAAACGAATAATTTAAGCGAAATTTCAATTTTTTTCCTCATTTTTTATTTAATTTTTTATCATTTTATCTAGATATTATCGAAGAAAGCAACAAAAACGAATATTTTTACCGTAATTTCAATTTTTTTTTCCTCTTTTTCTTCCTTAATTTTCCTCATTTTATCTAATAATGATCGAAAAAAGCAACAAAAACGAACAAAATTAGCAAAAATTCAATTTTTTTCCTCTTTTTTTCCTAAATTTTCCTCATTTTATCGAGATATGACCGAAAAAAAGCAACAAAAACGAATACCCTTAACGTGATTTCAATTTTTTTCCTCTTTTTTTCCTAAAATTTCCTTATTTTATCGATATATTTTCGAAAAATGCATCACAAACGAATAATTTAAGCGAAATTTCAATTTTTTTCCTCTTTTTTTATTTAATTTCTTGTCATTTTATCTAGATATTATCGAAGAAAGAAACAAAAACGAAAATTTTTTGCGATATTTCAATTTTTTTCCACTTTTTCTTTCTTAAATTTCCTCATTTTATCTAATAATGATCAAAAAAAGAAACAAAAACGAACAAAATTTGCGAAATTTCAATTGTTTTCCTCTATTTTTTCCTTAATTTTCCTCATTCTATTGATATATGACAAAAAAAAGCAACAAAAACGAATAATTTTAGCAAAATTTCAATTTTTTTCCTTAATTTTCCTCATTTTATCGATTTATCATCGAAAAAAGCACCGTAAGGAATACTTTTTGCGAAATTTCAATTTTTATCCTTTTTTTCCGTAATTTTCCTCATTTTATCGAAATACTGTCGAAAAAAGCAACAAAAATTAATAATTTTAGCGAAATTTCAATTTTTTCCCCTTTTTTTCCTGAATGTTCTTCTTGTTATCAAGATGTGACCAAAAATGGGAACAAAAACGAATAATTTTAGCGATATTTGAATTTTTTTTCCTCCTTATATTCCTTTATTTTGTACATTTTATCAAGATATAATCAAAAATCGGAAAAAAACGAAAATTTTTAACGAAATTTTAATTTTTATCCACTTTTTTTCCTTAATTTTACTCATGTAATCTAGATATGGCCGAAAAAAGCAGCGAAAACGAATGATTTTAGCGTAATTTCATTATTTCCTCTTTTATTCCTTAATTTTCCTCATATTATCGATATATTAACGAAAAAAGAAATTAAAACAGATAATTTTAGCGAATTTTAAATTTTTTTCCACCTTTTTTCCTTAATTTTCCATATTATATTGAGATATTATCGAGAAAAGAAACAAAAAAGATAATTTTAGCCAAACTTCAATTATATTTCCTCTTTTTTTTCCTAATTTTCCTAAAAGAGCAACAAAAACGAATAATTTTAGCAAAATTTCAATTTATTCCCTCTTTCATACCTTAAATTTCCTCATATTATCGAGATACGATCGAAAAAAGCAACAAAAACGAATAATTTTGGCGAAATTTTATTTTCTTCCCCTTTTATTTCCTAAATTTTCCTCATTTTATTGAGATATTATCGAAAAAAGAAAATAAACGAACCATCTTAGCAAAATTTCCAATTTTCCTCTTTTTTTCCCTTAATTATCCACATTTTATCGACATATGACCGAAAAAGGAAACAAAAACAGATAATTTTAGTGAAAGTTCAGTTTTTTCCTTAATTTTCCTCATTTTATCGATATATTGTCGAAAAAAGCAAAAAAAAAGAATAATTTTTTACTCGGAATTTCAAATTTATTCAAATTTTTTTCCTTATTTTTGCTCATCCTATCAAGATATGACCGAAAAAACCAACAAATACGTTGAATTTTATGCAAAATATCATTATTTCCTTTTTTTCCTCTATTTTGATAATTTTATTGAGATATTATCGAGATAAGAAACAAAAAAGATAATTTTAGCAAAATTTCAATTATTTTCGTCTTTTATTTCCTTAATTGTCCTCATTTTATCTATTAATGATCGAAAAAAGCAACAAAAACGAACGAAATTAACGGAATTTCAATTTTTTTCTTTATTTTACTTAATTTTATTCATATTATCGAGATATGACCGAAGAAAGCAACAAAAACGAATAATTTCAGGGAAATTTAAATTTTTATCCTCTTTTTTTTCCTTAATTTTCCTCATTTTATCAAGATATGACCTAAATAAGCAATAAAAACGAAGACATTTAGCAAAATATCAATTTTTATCCTTTTTTCCCTTTATTTTAATCATATTATTGAGATATTATCGAAAAATGCAACAAAAACGAATAATTTTTAGCGAAATTTCAAATTTTGCCAATCTTTTTCCTAAATTTTCATCATCTTATCAAGATATGAACGAAAAAGCAGCAAAGACGGTGAATTTTATGCAAAATATCATTTTTTTTTCTTCCTTTATTTTGATAATTTAATTGAGATATTATCGAGATAAGGCACAAAGAAGATAATTTTAGCAAAATTTCAATTTTTTCCTCTTTTTCTCCCCGTATTTTCTTCATTTTTTAGAGATATTATCAAATAAAGCAACAAAACGAAAAATTTTATCGAAATTTCAATTTTTTTCCTCTTATTCTTCCTTAATTTTCTTCATTTCAACAAGATATAACCAAAAAAAAGCAACAAAAACGAATCAGTTTTGCGAAATTTCATTTTTTTTTCCTTTTCTTTTCCTTAATTTTTCTCATTTTATTGAGATATTATCGTAAAAAGCAACTAAAACTAATATTCATAGCGATATTTCAATTTTTTTCCTCTTTTTTTATTTAATTTTTTATCATATTATCTAGATATTATCGAAGAAAGCAACAAAAACGAATATTTTTACCGAAATTTCAATTTTTTTCCTCTTTTTCTTCCTAAATTTTCCTTATTTTATCTAATAATGATCGAAAAAAGCAACAAAAACGAACAAAATTTGGGAAATTTCAATTTTTTTCCTCTTTTTTTCCTAAATTTTCCTCATTTTATCGAGATATGACCGAAAAAAGCAACAAACCAATGATCTTAGCGAGATTTCAATTTTTTTCCTCTTTTTTCCTAAATTTTCCTCATTTTATTGATATATTTTCGAAAAAAGCTACAAAAACAAATAATTTTTGCAAATTTTCAATTATTTTCTTCTTTTCCTTCCTTAATTTTCCTCATTTTATCGTGATATGACCGAAATTAGCTTCAAGAACGAATAATTTAAGCGAAAATTCAATTTTTTTTCCCCTTATTTTATTTAATTTCTTATCATTTTATCTAGATATTATCGAAGAAAGAAACAAAAACGAAAATTTTTTGCGATATTTCAATTCTTTTCCTTTCTTTCTTCCTTAAATTTACTCATTTTATCTAATAATGATCGAAAAAAGCAACAAAAACGAACAAAATTAGCAAAATTTCAATTGTTTTCCACTATTTTTTCCGTAATTTTCCTCATTCTATTGAGATATGACAAAAAAAGCAACAAAAACGAATAATTTTAGCAAAATTTCAATTTTTTTCCTTAATTTTCCTCATTTTATCGATTTATCATCGAAAAAAGCACCATAACGAATAATTTTGCGAAATTTCAATTTTTATCCTCTTTTTTCCGTTATTTTCCTCATTTTATCGAAATATTGTCGAAAAGAGCAACAAAAATTTATAATTTTAGCGAAATTTCAATTTTTTCCCCTTTTTTCCTTAATGTTCTTCTTTTTATCAAGATGTGACCAAAAATGGGAACAAAAACGAATAATTTTAGCGATATTTCAATTTTTATCCCTTTACTTTCCTTTATTTTCTTCATTTTATCAAGATATAATCAAAAATCGGAAAAAAAACGAAAATTTTTAACGAAATTTTAATTTTTATCCTCTTTTTTTTCTTAATTTTACTCATGTAATCTAGATATGGCGGAAAAAAACAACGAAAACGAATGATTTTAGCGTAATTTCATTATTTCCTCTTTTTAACCTTAATTTTCCTCATATTATGAAGATACTATCGAAAAAAGAAATTAAAACAGATAATTTTAGCGAAATTTAAAATTTTTTCCTCTTTTTTTTCCCTAATTTTCCTCATTTTATCAAGAATTTATCGGAAAAAGCAACAAAAACGAATAATATTAGCAAAATTTCAATTTATTTCCTCTTTATTTCCTTAAATTTCCTCATATTATCGAGATATGATCGAAAAAAGCAACAAAAACGAATAATTTTAGCGAAATTTTATTTTTTTCCCCTTTTATATCCTAAACTGTCCTCATTTTATTGAGATATTATCGAAAAAAGAAAAAAAAAACGTACCATCTTAGCAAGATTTCAAATTTTCCTCTTATTTTCCCTTAATTATCCACATTTTATCGACATATGACCGAAAAAGGAAACAAAAACAGATAATTTTAGTGAAAGTTCATTTTTTTCCTCTTTTTTTCCTTAATTTTTCTCATTTTATATATATATATTGTCGAAAAAAGCAAAAAAAGAATAATTTAAGCGAAATTTCAAATTTATTCAAATCTTTTTCCTTATTTTTCCTCATCTCATCAAGATATGACCGAAAAAAGCAACAAATACGGTGAATTTTATGCAAAATATCATTTTTTCCTTTTTTTTCTATTTTGACAATTTTATTGAGATATTAAAGGAGCTAAGAATCAAAAAAGAAAATTTTAGCAAAATTTCA